>CM065803.1:204945000-206145000 GCA_033398695.1 Orobanche coerulescens
CACTATTCACAAAACACACGCGTTTTGAAAGAGGGCCTTTAACAAGGCTAATCAAATCTTTTGAAAGTTCAATTCAAACGACCACACAAACACATTTAGACGATCACCAATTATCATATCCACAAAACAAGAATTATATGGACAAGGTACTTGCCTCACAATAGGCACGCAAGTATCCCGACGAACACGGCTCAACCGGAAAGCTTGAACGCCCGATGTTTTGAAAAGGAAAACGACAATGACGGAAGGGTTCAACTTGGTTTCTTCGCAAGAAACTCGACCCTAACAACATATAATCCATAAATCAACAATCATACGAGGAAGGATAATCGTAGAACGCCCGAAAACCCCTCTATGACATTCTACCGGACACCTTCAAGGCGTCGACCAAGAACTCGACCAAAACAACGAATCGATACGATCCAACCACGGAATAACAAGGGAAAAGATATAAAACATCTAAATAATCATCAATCCATCATAATCCTAAGTTAAATCGGATTAATCGGACGAAAACAACCAAAATACCCAAATTCCCCAAAACTAGATTTCTAGGAAATCTGACCTGATTTGGTAGATCGGAGGATGTTATTGGATGGATGATTGATGATATGAACCTCAAAACTTCATGAATTAATTGTATAACAACACTCCTCCATGCTTAGCACAACCTCAGCCTCGGAAGGGAAGAAGAACGAGTGAGAAATGGCTGAGAAATACGCTGCCAGGCCTTAAATAGGCCATTGCGGCCGTTACGACGAATCGGCCATAGCTTACGACGTAACCGGCCATGGCGTAACGCACCGCACTGGAAATGCGGAAGCGTTACGTACGGAACCGGAGAGGGCCTTACGACGTAACCGGCCTTAGGTACGAATCGCCGATCACTATCGCACGTTACTCGGCGGTGGCACAGCTGACATGCCGGCCATGACTCGGCGGGACCAACTCCGACGGCCCGAACGACCCGAAACCGAACACGAGTACGAATCGAAGATACGGTTCTGAAGTACTCGCAAAGACGAATCCGATCACTAAGAGAACACACGATTCCGACCACCCGAAGGCTTGAAATTCGACAACGGAAAGTAATTACCCCAAACTTTGGGAAATTACGAAAATGGCCCAAAACGCTTGAAAATCACGATACGTGATCGAAACACCAAGCCAAAGCTCGCAACATGAATAATAACATTAAATGAACTTACGAGAAAGTTGAAACAACGATTTGGACGAGATTCGCAAGAATCGAACTCAAGTGCGGAAAAACCGCTAAAAGCACGGAACTCAACAAAACGACACCGAAACGAGCTCGGATGACAAAAAGTGCAGAATTAATCATTCTCGAAATGACGAAGCGGTCATGAGCGAGTCGTGAAAACGGACTTCCGCGAAAAAGAAATTTACGAAAATCGAAAATTGCGGATATTACATTCTACCCTCCTTAAAAGAAGTTTCGTCCGAAACTTAAAATAAGTAGGGAGAAGCAATATCCTTGTCAGAAAACTCGACGAGATACCCAAAAACCGAAAACTCGCGCCCGACGGCGAAACGCTGCAAGAAATGCAAAGGAACATACGGCGTGAAAACACGCTCCACGACGACCAACACAACGCCACCGATAGAGAAATAATAAAACCAACAAGTGACAAGCGTCATCAAACAGATAATACAACCAAGTCGATTATCCGAACAATCACAAAACACAACGAACGAAAATCAATATGATTGACCACCCCAACGATACATCAATCAAAACGCGAGCCAATCGCTGAAGAAATACGGAATTCCACCGCCCAAGGGTTGGAAGATCGAAAACGAGTCAAATTTCCCGAGTATAAGGAAATTAGGAAGGAGTCTGAACGCTCAACAATCACGAAACGAGATCAACAAAAACCGAACAATCAAACGATCGAACCACAACGGTCGAGACAACAAAAATCGAACAATCATGTTCGAATCACGAAGAACAATAAAATTCAAACAACAACTCTCAGGTTCACGTCTCGGCTCGAGACAATATATGATCCGGTAAAAGCAACAAGATGTGATTCACATAAGATCCACAGGAAAGAGAATAGCAATACAAAAGTCACAACGACAAATGAGTTATTCCGAAATAATACCACACTCGTTCGATCAACAAAAGCAAGGGGCAGGACAAGCTCAGAAATGTCAACGAACATAAACGAGTCGACAGAGTCGAAAACACAAGTGTTCCAAATCCGATCCACTTCCAATAAAAGAATTAGTAGAACCAAAGGATGTTACTTCCGAACAAGGTTCACAAGAATCGAAACGAACTCGGAAAAGTTACAGCGATAACCAGATCGACCCAAAACAAGATCACAGCTCGTTCGAACGATGAAACCGAAATACAGGACAAGTTCAGAAAGTATCAACGAACACGAGCGAGCCGATAGAATTGAGAAAGAGAAAATGCAGGAGCCAAATATAATACGGGTATTATATTCGACCTCTTCTAAGAGAAGTGTCGTCCCCGAAACTCACAACAACGAAATCAAGGAGACAACACAACAAGCAACCGACAGAAACATCCTTCAAAGGCCTCTCAAAGCCGATTCTGATAACTGCCCTGGAGCGCGAACTCCAAAAGTCTCGGTAGCCAATTCGCAAAATTGAATTCGGTGTCCATCGAGTCCACACTTGAAATGTGTTACCGACGAGAAGGACAATATACACGTGCATGCCCCGGCACATCACGGTTGAAACGTCTCGGCTCGGCATACCGAAAATACAAATGCTCGATACAATGGAACAAAACACCGCAAAACAACATACCGGAGATGCCAACTCAGCATAACATATCAACGCATACAAAAATCACAACAACAACGGCATCGTTCGACGATTACAACATCCCGAACGATAGCCAGCACACAATCACAAACATCATGAAATAATCACCCATGCGTATAACGCACAAAAATCCAAGCTTTAACAACTCACACTAGTGCGACAACACGCGAATCACCACGAGGCGATAAACAGTAAACACCAGTTCACACCTCTCACAGAGGGCTAACAAAACATATGCGTGGCGAACGACTCAACGTTCACACCACCAATTCAATCACAATTCGGAGGCTAACACCCTAACAATAATACAAACATCATACACACTTTCTCCGTCCAAAAGCAGGAAATGATGGGTTTTAAAACGAAAACCACCTTTTGAAGACAATTTGGAAACACCAGTTGATCTTGAGTATCATTTTACAAAAAGTTGAACAAACATCATTTTTGAGACTTTGAAAATCATCTTGCGTTTGAACAAAAATGAGGACACCTTTCTTTCAATGAAAACTTTCAGAATATTCGACACTTGGGTCTAAGCAACTACATTTCTAAAAATAATTGAAAATATCTCAAAATATTTTGGTCCTCAATTGGAATAATTTTGAAACATATTGCGGCACTAGAAGGCACCTTGAAAGTACTGCGAGAAAATAATTCGTTTTAAAAGTACGTCTCGAATTTTAGTTTTCTAAGATACTCAAGGTTTTCAAAAATAATTCAATGGGCTAGAATGCCCAAAAATTTCAGGTAATTACAAGGAACAATATAGCGCCGTGGGTCCCGCGCCGGAACCCACTAGGCTAAAAACCTTTTATGAACTACCAAAAAGGCCGTTGACGGTAATATTTCAAAAACTCACAAAATCCATTTACAAAATACTAAATTCCGTCATAAGAATTTCGCCAAAATGATCAAGGCCATAATGCCAAAAACTCGGTTAAGGGAATTGGTTTTCGAAATAAAACTCAGTCGGTAAAATACCGAAAGCCATTACAAAAGAACTCACGCAGCGGATAAAAGAAATAAAGTCAAACATGCACAAGACAGCAACACTACTCCTCATATGAACGAAAAATGGGAGTCAAATAATCACATATCACGAAATCAAAATCCATAAGAGGATTCCGTCAATTAACTCATAATCATAAAAATAGCTCGTGTCACACGAGGCACAACACAAAGAAGGGAGACTTACATCCACAGGTCGCACGAAGATGATGATCGCCCACGATACTAATCACGACCAACCAACTAAGACGACGCGTCGCGACACGACTCAGTCAGATAAAATCCGACGAGACAAAACTCAACAGACACCACTGACCCGACAGCCTAGGTTTCCACAACCTAAGCTCCGATACCATTTATGTAACACCCCCAATCCACTCAGGGATATTACACGCCGTAGACCCTTTCCTCAAGGATCTACCAGGCTGGTAACAACAATCGAACAACTCGACAATGCCTTTAAGGCTAAAAAGACTCAATAGACCGATTTGGCCTTTCAATAAATACATACAACTTAATTACAATACATGCCCACGCAGGGGTCGAATACAAAATGCTCCCGTACAACGGGAAAAAAATCTTTGCGGAAATAAAATACAACTAAACCAATACGACATCAACGGGTCCTCGTGTGATTAGTATCGTTCATCTTTCATCATCCTTCATGTCGACCACGTGCTCTGCTCCAAAACGAATGCAATCTGAGACATCCACCCCGAATACTCGGGGGTTAGCAAAACTCCACTGTTTTGCTAGTGCAAATACAAAGTGCAAATACGAGCCATATAATTCAAGTTCCACGAATCACAATAACCAGAATCCTTAAAGATTAAAATACCACGAAACGAATACTTCCCGAGGCAAGAATTTGAGTAAAACTTTCCAAATCCGAAAGATCACAAATAACGAGAATGGTTTGCAAAATGGTTTAAAATACCCTCGGGAGTTTTAATAGAAAACAAATTAGGATTATCAAATCCTTCTCTTTCCAAAATCAACAGGTCATGACCCAAAGGTTTTATTTTCGCAAATATAAAACCGACAACAATTCACAGGCGAGCCCAACATCACGTGTCCTCAACGGACATAAAATCAACGAAACGTAATCACGCACGCGCATCGCCTAGGACCGGACGCTACCACGGACATCCCACCGAGGCCTCGAAGGACCCTCCCGAAATGGCTAGCGAAACAATTCACAACATATCACAACCATAAGTTATCTTGACATCGTACTCGCAAGTACCGATTCTCGGAGCCCTCTCCGGACCTACCCGATTAGATAACCTTATGGTCAAATCATATCAAATGGCCGTACTACTTAAGTAACACGCCGCCGGAGGCCTCACGGGTCCCTACCCGGTAAACAACAATCGAATATACCCACAAGTTATCGTGACATCGCACTCGCAAGTGACGATTCTCGAAGCCCTCTCCAGACCTACCTGAATTGATAACCTTGTGGTCGAATCATCAATGCATAGAGTTCACAACGACAAGGGTTTCACATTTGCCACAATCACAAATATGTCAAATCATGAGTTAATGCCAACAACACTTAGCAAAACACCACGTCAAACCGTAACGCACCGAAAAGAAACCATATACGTCCACACGCAATACCAAGGGCAACATCAACACCAAACATATCCATAGAATTCACATAGTTCACAAACCACACTATTCACAAAACACACGCGTTTTGAAAGAGGGCCTTTAACAAGGCTAATCAAATCTTTTGAAAGTTCAATTCAAACGACCACACAAACACATTTAGACGATCACCAATTATCATATCCACAAAACAAGAATTATATGGACAAGGTACTTTCCTCACAATCGGCACGCAAGTATCCCGACGAACACGGCTCAACCGGAAAGCTTCGAAACGCCCGATATTTTCGAAAAGGAAAACGACAACGAACGGAAGGGTTCAACTTGGTTTCTTCGCAAGAAACTCGACCCTAACAACATATAATCCATAAATCAACAATCATACGAGGAAGGATAATCGTAGAACGCCCGAAAAACCCTCTATGACATTCTACCGGACACCTTCAAGGCGTCGACCAAGAACTCGACCAAAACAACAAATCGATACGATCCAACCACGGAATAACAATGGAAAAGATATAAAACATCTAAATAATCATCAATCCATCATAATCCTAAGTTAAATCGGATTAATCGGACGAAAACAACCAAAATACCCAAATTCCCCAAAACTAGATTTCTAGGAAATCGACGATCAGTAGATCGGAGGATGTTATTGGATGGATGATTGATGATATGAACCTCAAAACTTCATGGATTAATTGTATAACAACACTCCTCCATGCTTAGCACAACCTCAGCCTCGGAAGGGAAGAAGAACGAGTGAGAAATGGCTGAGAAATACGCTGCCAGGCCTTAAATAGGCCGACTGCCGGCCGGGTTACGTACGTAACCGGCCATGGCTTACGTACGTAACCGGCCATGGCCAAACGCACTGCCTGGAAATGCCGGAAGCGTTACATACGTTACCGTTCAGGGCCTTACGTACGTAACCGGCCTTACGTACGTAACTGCCGATCACTACCGCACGTTACTCGGCCAGGGCTGGCCTGGCCCCAGCATGCCCGGCCATGACTCGGCCGGGACTAACTCCGACGGCCCGAACGACCCCGAAACCCGAACCTGAGTACGAATCGAAGATACAGTTACGAAGTAATCACAAAGACGAATCCGAGCACTAAGAGAACACACGATTCCGACCACTCGAAGGCTCGAAATTCGACAACGGAATGTAATTACCCCAAACTTTGGGAAATTACGAAAATGGCCCAAAACGCCCGAAAATCACGATACGTGATCGAAACACCAAGCCAAAGCTCGCAACATGAATAATAACATTAAATGAACTTACGAGAAAGTCGAAACAACAGTTTCGGACGAGATTCGCAAGAATCGAACTCAAGTGCGGAAAAACCGCTAAAAAGCACGGAACTCAACAAAACGACACCGAAACGAGCTCGGATGACAAAAAGTGCAGAATTAATCATTCTCGAAATGACGAAACGGTCATGAGCGAGTCGTCAAAACGGACTTCCGCCGAAAAAAAAAAATTTACCGAAAATCGAAAATTGCGGATATTACATCACCCTCTCATTCCACCGCCTTACTCTCGCCCCCAGCCCCCTTTATCTGTTCTTCTTCTCTCTCCCGTGAGCTCTCCCTTCTCGGTCAAATTCCGATTCTGTTCCCGATTCTCCCTACCTCCTCTCCCCAGTGAGCTTTTGAATATAACTATGGAATGCCGTGACTGATTCCATCCTTGTGGGTATAAAAAGCTCCACTGGGGACTGGAGTTGATACACCGAGAGCAAAATCGATTTGAACCTTCTGAGAATCCGAGTGAAAACGAGAATAATCTCTTTGGAGAGAACCGTGAGTAAGATTATGCTTGATTTTCTGATTTTTTTGGGTTTGGTGAAGGAGCTACCAGGCTGTTGGCCGGCCAGAGGTGGTTCGGGCAGTCCTCTATGGACAATCGTTCGTATCGGTGTCAATTGCTAGGGTTTCAGAAGATCTGAGCCTATTCATCTCTTTCCCAAAAAAGGGGGGTTTCGATCTTAATTTATCTCCGTTTATATTGATGTGCTTGGTGATTTTGTGCAATTAATATATATATATATATATATAAATATATATACCTACAGTACACTATTATATATTATATATATTAGTTATATATATCTATACATATATATAATATATACTGGTTTATATACTGTTTCAGATTTGTTCTGATTATCATATTCTGATCGGTTATTATCATTATCATTGCTAACTGGATTGGATCTTTGTGGTTTGCAGATTTGTACTGGACGATTAGTACTCCTTTTTCGGCAGCTTAATTTTTGGGTTTATTGCAATAATTATATTGGTTATAATTATATGTTCATTTAGTTGGCATGTAATCCTTAAACCCTATCCCGTAGAACATAAACTATAATTGTTATATTCATTTAATCCACTTGTATAATCGATCCTGTCTTTAGTTAAAAATTATACAAACCGATACCCAAAAGTGGTATCAGAGCCCATTTTGTCGGTGTCGGGTCCTGTGGCATCTTGATGATAAACACATCCGGGTTTTCCGCTCTGGTATTTTGGCTAAACTCTACTTTTTTACTGTTTCTCGTGGATACCGCTTGACCTGGTTGGTTATTGTGCATTTTTACAATCTGTGTGATTAATATGGGCATATTGCTTATTCTGATTTCCTATGTGTATTTTCTGCACTCGGTTTATATCGTTTAGGAGTTTTATTGCTATTTCTGTGTGGAGTGCGGTACGTTTTTTCAACTCCTTGTGTGTAAACCCTCCTGCCTGGAGCGCTTAGTGTCCTTGGATCTTGTAGGGGCTTGGGTTTGTAATCTACAGACTCTTTTATGTTAATTTTAACTCCCTTTCGACTTTGTGTGGGTGCAGTGTGCTTCTACAGTTTTTGTGTGAGTGCAGTAAGTGCACTGTTGCTATGGCTTTTACTGTTTTTTGGTTAAACTTTGATTCAAATGGGCACAACTTCTAGATTTTACTTGGCCCCGTTTGATGGAAAATCGGATTTTCAAATATGGCAGCAAAAATTGAAAGGTATTTTAATACAACAAAAAGTTTTTAAAGCCATTGATCAAACTTTTGCCACTGATACTACGGCCGATAAAAAGGCTGAATTGGATGAGTTTGCTTACTCGTCTATTATCTTGAACTTGTGTGACTCTGTTATACAAAAAGTTGGTAAACAAAATTCGGCTAAGGAACTTTGGGAAAAATTAGAAGAATTATATGTTGAAACCTCTTTGCCAAATAAACTATTTTTGCTTAAAAAATTCTTCTGTTTTAAACTTGATTTGAATAAAGTCTCGATGAAAATCTTGATGTGTTTACCAAGTTAGTTCAAGATATTAAAATTTTTGATGATAAACATATTGATGATTACTCTGCTATTGTCCTTTTAAATGCTATTCCTGAGTCCTTTGGTCATGTTAAATATGCTATTAAGTATGGTAGAGATAACATATCTTTAGATATTGTTGTGTCCGGTCTAAAATTAGACTTGAAAAACAATGTGAGTAATAATTTGAATTTCGAATCAGTTTCGATGGTTAGGAATGAAAATTGCTATGACTATTTCACTAAGAAGGATGGTCAAAATTCTAATTTTCGACAGAACTCACGGAATTGCTATAGTTGTGGTAAAAAGGGTCATATTGCTAGTAATTGTCCTAAGAGGAACAAAAAGGGTAAAAATCAAACTGATGATAAAGCTAACCTAGTTGCGTGTGATATCAATCTTAGTGATGTGTATTAGTTGACCTTTGTGGTTCTTCAGTCCTTAGTGGGTTGTGGTCGTCTTTATGACTTTGTATGATTTATGTGTTGGGATTCGGTGCCTAAAACGAAGGCCCAGCGGAAGCGGTAAAACGAAAATTAATTCGATCCGAATCCCTACGAGGATCGATCGAGCTACGTATATACGAATATATAAACGAAAAGCAAGAGTCGTAAGAAACTAACCCTCGAAGTCCGTTGATTAAATGGTAACCTTCTCTTGAGCCATTCCCCAAGCTCTTGAACGATCCAACGCCGAAAGCACCACGTCTCTACTTGCCACGCGCCAGAGAAACGACCGGAATAACAACACCTTGCTATCCTCCGAGGATACGGCTGGAGCTAGGTGATGAAGCTATTGATTTTGATGAATATACTCCAAGTATGTTTATCAAAATTCTCTCAATATTTTTCTCTCAATTTTCTCCAAGAAAAATGAAGAAGAAGTTAGTGATGAAGATGAAGATAAGTATGAACACCATGAAATGAACTCTAAGTTCTTTTCTCTCTCTCCTTCAAACTCTCTTCCTAATCTCACGTATGAAATGCTCCAAATGAATACATGTGAGGGTTAGTCTTCTTCTCATTCTTTATACACTTTATAACCACCAACAACTCATCTCACATGAGAGGTCTTCCCCACAAGTCATTATCATCCATTATAAAATGGAAACCAAAGACCAAAGGGAAGGTTGGTGGAATGGGGCGGCTATCAAGAAGAAATCGGACAAGTTCGGTTCGTTTCGGACTCTCGCGAGTCCAAACAGATAAACTCCGATTCCGTTCTAATGTATTTATATCAATTAATTAATCCAATTAATTAATCATATCAAACACATAATAACATAATTAATTTCTCCAAGAAATAATTATATTCATGAATTAAATTAATCACCCAGTGAAATATTTAATTCATTAGGCCTTAAATCAATTTATCTAATAAGTCGATTTAAACATCCAATGTCCCAAATTTAGATATCCAATATCTAATATTCATAATGAGAGAATTAGCTTGATTCATTCCATCGTCAATCCTATTGCGCGACTCGGTAGGTTCGTCTCAGTCAGCAATGGGAGGAACCAAAGAGTAGTAGCACCACCTAGCCAGCCTGGCGGCCTACACTGTACCCCAACTGAGAACGAATGATGGGATCATTCAAGAACCATTCTGTCATGAATACCAGTAAACGTATAAACCCTTCTTTCAAATGTCCCGATCAAGTTATAGGGTCACGGTCAGTCAAACCCTATCTGTACTTGACGCTATGCATGCGTTAATGCAAATCGAGATCATCGAGCTGTCGTGTATCTAATACAACTAGCTCCAATGCTTTGGCCAAAGACTTATGATCTCATCTTCCAATAACCGCATAGGACATATAACCCGCTCACTAACGGAGAAAGAATTCTATCTTGGTATTCGGAGACTGTTACTTGCCCGTCAAGATGCACGTCGAGGTTGACCCCGCCTTCCGGTTTACGGTGGTCGAACTACTCTAATGAAAATCTTGACGTCACAAGCACATCCCTACTAAATACTCAAGTCGAAGGTTCACGAATACCTATCACAACCTTTCGATTCCGTCATTGATGTCCGTGAGTGAAATCCGTGTGACGAATCGAGGGTGAGTCGGTTCGAGTATACTAATCCAATTAGCATACCTATAACGTGTGCTCCCACTAACCATTAGTGTTCGACAGCACTCTCCTTGTCAAAGAACACGTCATACAAGTCTTCACATAAACTTAACGCCTACCAAGTTTCATCGACTTGCGAACGATTAAGTATTTGAGCTATAAACCTTTCCAGTGCCGACCCCCTTATCTAATAAGGAGTGGAACGTTTTGCTCTCAAATACACGGACTAGTTTCTATATGCTTATTTACGAGTTAGGAATGCCAGTAACTACTAGTAAATAAAGAAACATTCATTTGCCTTATATAAATGGTTTACATAATTACAAGTACAATGCCCTCACTCAACAACCTCTGAGTGGCATTCGAGGGCATACTCCTAACAATCTCCCACTTGCACTCAATGCCACACACTATGGTATCTAATACCTATGTTCTCCAGATGACGCTCTAAGCTAATCTGAGAAAGTGGCTAGGTCAGTGGATCAGCGACGTAGTCGGCTGACTCTACTCTATGCAGCTCAATGTATCTCTTTGCGAACGAATGCTCTTACGAGATGATACTCTCTCTCAATATGTTTGGAACTGTTATGAAACCTTGGCTCCTAGGCACGTACTCTGCTCCGGCGTGAAGCACCAGGTGTCACGTGAAGTTTACCCAGTAACTTCTAAATTCTTCCTTTGGAGGCCTCCGAGGCCGCTTTATACTCAGCCTAACAAGTGGAATTAGCAGTCGCGCTATTCTTGGCACTATGCCAAGATACTGCTCCTCCATTAAGAGTAAATGTAGCCAAAAGTAGACATAGAATCGTCTTTCTGTCCTTGGAAGTCCAATACAGTGAATCCCATCACATTCAGTTCTCCACCACCATATATAAGAACCAGATCTCTAGTCCTTCTATAGTACTTGAGAACGTTCTTTATGGCGGTCTAATGTTCCCGAACTGGGTTAGCCCAAAACCTACTTACCACGCTCCCAGCATGCGCAATGTCAGGTCTCGTACACAATAAAGCATATGTGAGGCTACCCACTGCCGAATCATATGGTATATAACTCATTTCCTTTCATTGTTTCTCACTATGAGGACACATCTTCAAGGTAGGTTTTATTCCATGTCGCATCAGAAGGAACCCTCTTTAAGATCTAATCTATATAGAGGGCTTGGGAAAAACTTATCATTCTCTTCGATCTATCCCAGTAGAATCGAATCCCAAGAATATAGGTTTCTTCTCCCAAGTCTTTCATGGAGAAATTACTCGAAAACCAAGCTTTCCCATAACTGAGCATTCCCACATCATTTCCTATTAGTAGAATGCCATCTACATATAGTACTTAGAATGTGATCTTGCTCCCACTAACCCTCTTGTATACACAAGATTCCTCTTCATTTTGCACAAAGTCAAACTCTTTGACCGTCTCATCAAAATGAAGGTCCCAACTACATGAAGACTGCTACAGTCTATTTCATGGAGTCTACATCCACCATTGCTAGGTCATTGGTCGTGGGTCGGTCTCTTGTTTATCACTTGGAACCTCGAGGAAACCCAGTTCCTCCAAGTGCATAAAACTATACCTCTCAGGTAATTGAGACACCCTACTAGACCTACTAGGTGGTTGTACTTGTGTTTCAGAAGGTTCGGTTCCAATTTCTTGCACAGGTGTCTCCTTAGGAGTTTCATTGTATTCTTCCAAAGAAATACTTCTACCTGCTCCGCCTTCCTGAATGAACTCATCTTCCAGGAAGTGTGCTTGTAAAGCAACAACGATCTTTCGATCTTCGGGCATGTAGAATAGATATCTCATCGTCCCAGACGGGAATCCAATGAAACGTCCCTTCGCAGACCTAGCTTCCAACTTTTCCACCTTAGTCTTCTTGACATAGGTGGGACATCCCCAAATCCTAATATGATTAAGACTTGGTTTCCTTCCTTCCCACATCTCATGTGGAGTTTTAGGAATGGATTTGGAAGGACATCTGTTCAAGATATACGCGGCAGTCAGGAGTGCATATCCCCACAGGTAAATCGGCAAGTCAGTATAGCCTAGCATGGAATGGACCATGTTCAACAGGGTCCGGTTCCTTCTTTCTGACACACCATTTAACTGAGAAGTACCTGGAGGTGTTAGTTGTGAAACTATTCCATGTTCTTTAAGGAACTGGTCAAACTCCGTACTCATATACTCACCACCTCGGTCCGACTGAAGTGCTTTGATATGATTACCAGTTTGTTTCTCGACTAGGGCCTTGAATTCCTGGAATTTCTCAAAGGCCTCGGATTTATGTTTCATTAAGTATACATAACCATACCTAGTATGATCATCTGTAAACGCAATAAAATATTGATATCCGTCACGTGCTGCTTCCAAAGCACCACAAACGTCAGTATGGATTAATCCCAGTTTATCAGCGGCTCTTTCAAAAGTCCCTGTGAAGGGGGACTTAGTCATTTTGCCTTTAAGGCAAGATTCACAAGTAGGAAAAGGGATCCGATCCTAATGGACCCATAAGTCCATCATTTTCCATCTTGTAAACCTTGGTCTGACCAACATGACCAAGTCTAAGATGCCATTTCAAAACTTGATTGGTTTCATCCCTACCACGTTTTCTAGTCATAGTATTCACAACTACTTTGTTGCTGAGATTTAGATGATACAATCCATTTAACAACGTAGCAGTACCCACTAGTTTATTTGTGAAATAAATTTGCAGGAACCATCACCAATGAAAAATGAAAAGCCTTTTCGGTCCATGACCAGAATGGATACAATGTTTTTGTGCCCCTTGGGCAAAATAAGTACATCTTCTAAAGTCAAAACAAAGCCGGATTCTAAACCCAAAAGAAGTGATCCTATGTCGGTCGCCTCGACACTATGCCCGCTTTCGACTGTGATCATAACTTCTCCTGCTCCAAGCTTCGTACTTTGTTCCAGATCCTGATTCATGGTACAAATATGAGAACTAGCACCGTAATCCGATTATCAGAAGTAGAAAATACGATGGAGCGAACAATTTGTTTCCAAAACTAAAAGTTCTGTACCTGAAGTGCCATGAAGAATCGGATAGTCTCTAGCCCAGTGGCCCAGCTCACCGCACTTGAGACAAGCATCCTTCTTCTTCTTGTTCTTTGGAACCATCGGGGCCTTGCCCTTTTCCTTAAGGTCCTTTGCTTGTGGTCCAGTCCGCTTCTTGGTCTTTTTCTTCTTATTCTTAGACTTCTGAAGTCCATAAGAAATCACAAGGGCAGACTCCTTCATCCGCGGAGTCTTCATCTGAGACTGAGCGGTCACAAGTTTGTTCATTAGCCCAGCTAAATTACATGTAATCTCATTGCAGTTGAAGTTCATAATAAACTGTGAGAAGGAATCAGGGAGAGACTGTAGGATAAGGTCGGTTTGGAGAGAAGTATCCATTTTAAAATCAAGAGCCTCCAATCTCTCAATCATGGATATCATTTTGAGGACGTGTTCCCCAACCTTCTCACCTTCCTTCATCCTTGCACCGAAGCTTGCTTGGATATCTCATATCTAGCAGTTCGCTATGCTCACCATAAAGCTCGGTTAAGTGAGATAGAATCGCCTAGCGAAGTCATTTTCTCATGAGCTCTCTGAAGCTCATTAGACATGGAAGCCATCATATAAGCACGGACTTTCACGTCATCCTTAACCCACTTTTCGTGGTTTTCAATCTCTTCCTGATTGGCTCGGGTCCACACAGGAGGCGCCGGAATGTCCATCTCCAAGACGTATCCCAGTGCCTCTATACTGAGGACAATCATCAGATTTCGGAGCCAATCCACAAAGTTAGGTCCCATTAAGGTGTTCTTTTCGAGCAGAATTGCGAGTGGATTCATTGTCATATTGAGATTTGAGTCTGCATTAAGTACGATAGATTAATTAGTGACTCATTCAATTATGTTCTGAGTATAGAATTAAGGTCTTTTCTATTCTTGTTACCCGGCTCCCACTATTTTTATCGAACAACACACTCCCATGTGAAACCTAAGTATCGTCGCTCTACTTCATAGTGGTGATCGAGTTCTTTATAAATCTTAATAGAGGGCAACCGAACAGGTTTCTAGTCTATTAATTTTCATAAAGTGGTGTCCAACACCAACCCATCTAATGGATGATTCGATCTTCTTTTTCCCCTTGTTCACTCCCCTCAACCTATACGGTTTCTATAGTTCGTGAACAAGTTAAGTTTATACCATCGACGCAAATCAGTTTCACAATTGAATCTTATCCGGCAACCTATCAGGTTTCTAGGGATAAAATTTGCTCCAACCGAAGGCATCCAATGCGCTCCCGGTAATTTATCCGTCCTCCCCGAACGACTACCCCGATAACTCGGAAGCGTAGCACATCCGGTTTGGATTTTAATTTCCCAAAAGCTCGATGGAGGGAAGGAAAACCTTGAAACCATTTAAACTTAATAATTTTTCGTGGGAGAATTTTCGCGATTAACGTTACACTTTGCACATTAATCATTTAAGCGCGTTTGTGGCATTCATACAATATGAAACAACCATTCACAACCTAGTTGCTACCAACATGTGGTTCATGGACCGTTCCTAGAAAACAAAAACTCCGTAATCTAATTACAAGTCTTCGTCTTGAATCTTCGTCTTCTCGAAATAGATCTTCCTCCAGTCTTCGTCATTACATATAAATTTTACATCGAAACTGCATCCTAGATACAAACATTTCTAGTAAAATAAATAGGCTCAAAACGGCCTTTACAACCCAATCGAATAAAACGAACGATTCAAAACTAAGTCCACGAACCACATCCCCATTCAAAAGCATTCATCAAATAAATCTAAATATATAAATGGAAAGCGTAGAGATACATTGATCCAATCAACAATACGAACCGATCCAATCGATTCACACAACCGGTAATATGATAACGTTCAAAATAATTCGGTCGACCACAATTATTCCAATTAATCGAATTTCCTTTACAAAATGAAATACCATAAATCATTTTAATCATATTAAATCTAATTTAACATGCGGGAGATTAATTTTCAAGAATACACGAAAAAATCGAGCTGGGTGAAAAATGGCCTGCCTGGCCGAGTCACTGCCGGAATCCTGCCGGCCAGACACGGCCCGTGTCGCCAGACACGGTCGGGTCATGCCGGCAGTGTCCCAGACATTCCTGCCAGACACGGCCGTGTCGCCTGACACGGTCGAGTCACTTCCTGAAGCCTTCCGGACAGACACGCCCGTGTCGCCTGACACGGTCGGGTCTCCCGAGCGTGCTGGCAGATCCGGACACGATCGAGTCACCCAGACACGGTCGAGTCACTCGGCGAGAATGCACCTTTTGACCAAAAAGTCGTCAACGACGATTCGGGGCTAGATTTTCGACCGGATATCCAATATCAATATTTTCCGACTTTCATATCTTCAATATAAATCATATTTCCCAGAAATTTAAGATTTATATTTAGACATAAAGTTACGAAAAATACAATTATTACGAACGAAAAACATATACCACGATTATGACTAAAATGATTCCAAATCATTCACCATCTAATCGAGCATTCCAAATGCCAATATCGTATATAAGATCGCAAGACCTACGCTCCGATACCACTGTTGGGATTCGGTGCCTAAAACGAAGGCCCAGCGGAAGCGGTAAAACGAAAATTAATTCGATCCGAATCCCTACGAGGATCGATCGAGCTACGTATATACGAATATATAAATGAAAAGCAAGAGTCGTAAGAAACTAACCCTCGAAGTCCGTTGATTAAATGGTAACCTTCTCTTAAGCTATTCCCCAAGCTCTTGAACGATCCAACGCCGAAAGCACCGCGTCTCTACTTGCCACGCGCCGGAGAAACGACCGGAATAACAACACCTTGCTATCCTCCGAGGATACGGCTAGAGCTAGGTGATGAAGCTATTGATTTTGATGAATATACTCCAAGTATGTTTATCAAAATTCTCTCAATATTTTTCTCTCAATTTTCTCCAAGAAAAATGAAGAAGAAGTTAGTGATGAAGATGAAGATAAGTATGAACACCATGAAATGAACTCTAAGTTCTTTTCTCTCTCTCCTTCAAACTCTCTTCCTAATCTCACGTATGAAATGCTCCAAATGAATACATGTGAGAGTTAGTCTTCTTCTCATTCTTTATACACTTTATAACCACCAACAACTCATCTCACATGAGAGGTCTTCCCCACAAGTCATTATCATCCATTATAAAATGGAAACCAAAGACCAAAGGGAAGGTTGGTGGAAGGGGGCGACTATCAAGAAGAAATCGGACAAGTTCGGTTCGTTTTTGGACTCTCGCGAGTCCAAACAGATAAACTCCGATTCCGTTCTAATGTATTTATATCAATTAATTAATCCAATTAATTAATCATATCAAACACATAATAACATAATTAATTTCTCCAAGAAATAATTATATTCATGAATTAAATTAATCACCCAGTGAAATATTTAATTCATTAGGCCTTAAATCAATTTATCTAATAAGTCGATTTAAACATCCAATGTCCCAAATTTAGATATCCAATATCTAATATTCATAATGAGAGAATTAGCTTGATTCATTCCATAGTCAATCCTATTGCGCGACTCGGTAGGTTCGTCTCAGTCAGCAATGGGAGGAACCAAAGAGTAGTAGCACCACCTAGCCAGCCTGGCGGCCTACACTGCACTTAATCGAGAACGAATGATGGGATCATTCAAGAACCATTCTGTCGTGAATACCAGTAAACGTATAAACCCTTCTTTCAAATGTCCCGATCAAGTTATGGGGTCACGGTCAGTCAAACCCTATCTGTACTTGACGCTATGCATGCGTTAATGCAAATCGAGATCATTGAGATGTCGTCTATCTAATACAACTAGCTCCAATGCTTTGGCCAAAGACTTTTGATCTCATCCGCCAATAACCGCATAGGACATATAACCCGCTCACTAACGGGAGAAAGAATTCTATCTTGGTATTCAGTAGGACCTGCTACTTGCCCGTCAAGATGCACGTCGAGGTTGACCCCCGCCTTCCGGTTTATAGGGTCGAACTACTCTAATGAAAATCTTGACGTCACAAGCACATCCCTACTAAATCCTCAAGTCGAAGGTTCACGAATACCTATCACAACCTTTCGATTCTGTCATTGACTGTCCCGGAGTGAAATCCGTGTGACGAATCGAGGGTGAGTCGGTTCGAGTATACTAATCCAATTAGCATACCTATAACGTGTGCTCCCACTAACCATTAGTGTTCGACAGGCACTCTCCTTGTCAAAGAACACGTTATACAAGTCTTCACATAAACTTAACGCCCAGTCAAGTTTCATCGACTTGCGAACGATTAAGTATTTGAGCTATAAACCTTTCCAGTGCCGACCCCCTTATCCAATAAGGAGTGGAACGTTTTGCTCTCAAATACACGGACTAGTTTCTATATGTTTATTTACGAGTTAGGAATGCCAGTAACTACCAGTAAATAAAGAAACATTCATTTGCCTTATATAAATGGTTTACATAATTACAAGTACAATGCCCTCACTCAACAACCTCTGAGTGGCATTCGAGGGCATACTCCTAACATTATGTGTCTGTGTGACTTATGTGAATTATTTGTGGTTCTAATTCTTTATGGATCTAGGTAGTATAATCTCTGTGATTATGTTTCCCTTGAACTTTGTGTTCTGTGACATTTCTATGCTGGCTGCGGTGTTGTGGTTCGGTCGACCAACCTTTTGTGTTTTGCAGCCTCCATGTGTTGGCGGTTTTGATTAAACCTCCGCTCTGTTTTCAGGTGGAGCAACATGCTTAGTGCTTTGCATTTGAGGTGGAATGGTGTCCCCTCAAATCTATGTGTTGCTTAGATCGTTCATTTCCCTTGATGCGTTTGTGTTTTTTTAATATTTTGGTATTTATGTGCTTTGTGCAATTTTAGTTTTCTTTGTGTTATTGCTAAAATATTTGTTGTGCTAACTGTGTGTTTGAATACTGATGGGTACTAAGTGCGCCTGATGAAAATTTAAATCCTGTTTGAATAGACTGAATTTTGATTCGGTCGAATAAATTTTTGAACTTTGTGTTTTTAGGGGATCTCTTTGTGAGTTAGTATTCTTTATAAATTCTTTACCTTATTTACTGTGTGTAAGTTCAAGTAACCCCAGAGCTAGGCGATGATGAGTTTTCTCCGAAACCCGAAAAATACAATTTGACTGGTTGGACCAAAAGGTGGAGAAATGTTAATATTTGGCCCAACAGACCCAGACATATATCTCCTTCATTTTATTTTCTTTTCTAGCCCATACCATTTCATGAGCCGTCCCGGACCATGGCAGCGCTTTTGAGTGGGAGTCGTTCGATCCAGATGTATTACCTACTCCTAATTTGGACCGTCATATCTCCATTATATTACACTAACCCTAACCCTCACCCTCTCATTCCACCACCTCACTCTCGCCCCCAGCCCCCTTTCTCTTTTCTTCTTCTCTCTCCCGTGAGCTCTCCCCTCTCGGTCAAATTCCGAATCTATTCCCGATTCTCCCTACCTCCTCTCCCACGTGAGCTTTTGAATATAACTATGGAATTCCGTGACCGATTCCATCCTTGTGGGTATAAAAAGCTCCGCTGGGGACTGGAGTTGATACACCGAGAGCAAAACCGATTTGAACCTTCTGAGAATCTGAGTGAAAACGAGAGTAATCTCTTTGGTGAGAACCGTGAGTAAGATTGAGGCTTGGTTTTTTGAGTTTTCTGGGTTTGGTGAAGGAGCTACCGGCCTGTTGGCCGGCCGGAGGTGGTTCGGGCAGTCCTCTGTGGACAATCGTTCATATCGGTGTCAATTGCTAGGGTTTCGGAAGATCTGAGCCAATTCATCTCTTTCCCAGAGAAAGGGGGTTTTAGATCTTAATTTATCTCCGTTTATATTACTGTTCTTGGTGATTTTGTGCAATTAATATATATATATATATATATTGGTTTATATACTGTTTCGAATTTGTTCTGATTATCATATTCCGATCGGTTATTATCATTATCATTGCTAACTGGATCAGATCTTTGTGGTTTGCAGATTTGTTCTAGACGATTAGTACTTCTTTTTCGGCAGCTTAATTTTCGGGTTTATTGCAATAATTATATTGGTAATAATTATATGTTCATTTAGTTGGCCTGTAATTCTTAAACCCTATCCCGTAGAATATAAACTGTAATTGTTATATTCGTTTAATCCGCTTGTATAATCGATCCTGTCTTTAGTTAAAAATTATACAAACCGATACCCAACAGTGGTATCAGAGCCCATTTTGTCGGTGTCGGGTCCTGTGGCATCTTGATGATAAACACATCCGGGTTTTTCGCTCTGGTATTTTGGCTAAACTCCACTTTTTTACTATTTCTCGTGGATACTGCTTGCTGCGGTTGGTTATTGTGCATTTTTACAATATGTGTGATTAATCTGGGCAAATTGCTTATTCTGATTTCCTATGTGTATTTTCTGCACTCGGTTTATATCGTTTAGGAGTTTTATTGCTATTTCTGTGTGGAGTGCTGTACGTTTTTTCAACTCCTTGTGTGTAAACCCTCCTGCCTGGAGCGCTTAGTGTCCTTGGATCTTGTAGGGGCTTGGGTTTGTAATCTATAGACTCGTTTGTGTTAATTTTAACTCCCTTTCGACTTTGTGTGGGTGCAGTGTGCTTCTACTAATTTTGTGTGAGTGCAGTGAGTGCAGTGTTGCTGTGGCTTTTACTGTTTTTTGGTTAAACTTTGTGTTTTCAAATGGGCACGACTTCTACATTTTACTTGGCCCCGTTTGATAGAAAATCGGATTTTCAAATATGGCAGCAAAAATTGAAAGGTATTTTAATATAAGAAAAAGTTTTTAAAGCCATTGATCAAACTTTTGCCACTGATACTACGGCCGACAGAAAGGCTGAATTGGATGAGTTTGTTTACTCATCTATTATCTTGAAGTTGTCTGACTCTATTATAAGAAAATTTGGTAAACAAAATTCGGCTAAGGAACTTTGGGAAAAATTGGAAGAATTATATATTGAAACCTCTTTGCCAAATAAATTATTTTTGTTTGAAAAATTCTTCTATTTTAAACTTGATTTGAATAAAAGTCTTGATGAAAATCTTGATGTGTTTACCAAGTTAGTTCAAGATATTAAAAATTCCGGTGATAAACATATTGATGATTACTCTGCTATTGTACTTTTAAATGCTATTCATGGGTCCTATGGTGATGTTAAATCTGCTATTAAGTATGGTAGAGATAACATATCTTTTGATATTGTTGTGTCCGGTCTAAAGAATATGGAATTAGAATTAATAAATAATGTGAGTAATAATTTGAATTTCGAATCAGTTTCGATGGTTAGGAATGAAAATTGCAATGACTATTTCACTAAGAAGGATGGTCAAAATTCTAATTTTTGACAGAACTCACGAAATTGCTATAGTTGTGGTAAAGAGGGTCATATTGCTAGTAATTGTCCTAAGAGAAACAAAAAGGGTAAAAATCAAACTGATGATAAAGCTAACCTGGTTGCGTCTGATATCAGTCTTAGTGATGTTTATTAGTTGACCATTGTTGTTCTTCAGTCCTTAGTTGTAATATCCGCAATTTCGATTTCCGGTAATTTTCATTTTTTCCGGTGGAGGTCAGTTTCGACGACTCGCTTAGGACCATTTCGTCATTCTGGGAATATCTTATTCTGCACTTTTTGTCATCCGAGTTCGTTTCGGTGTCGTTCTGTCGAATTCCGTGTACTTTAGCGACTTTTCCACGTATGAGTTCGACTTTGTTTGATCACCGTTAATTTTTGGAAACTCCAAAAATTCTGAATCTTTGCAATATTATAAAGCATCGAGTTAGCTTTCCAATGGTTCAAACGGCGAGTCAATCGGAGTCCGGACGAGAGAGTTATGGTCGAAATAGCTCAGACACTCATTTTCCAGTTATGGTCGAGCGGCATCGTGAGCGCGGCACAGCCTGAGCAGCGGGGCCGCGGCACACTACCGAGTCACTGCCGCGGCACACCAGTCCGGGCCGCGGCACACTCGTGTTGCAATTGTCCTGGCCGACATGTCTGTACTGTGAGCCGCGGCACAGGCCGGCAGGGCCGCGGCACACTGCCGAGTCACTGAGCGCAATTTTGGCCCTGTGCCGCGGCACACTGCGGCTGGGCCGTGGCACACAGAGTGGTCTGGCGATCAGTGGGGGCAAATTTTGACCCTGTGCCGCAGCACACTTATGCTGGGCCGCGGCACACTATGCAGACAGCGCTATAACTGTGTGTTTTCAGCGAGATTCACTCATTTTCCTCCTTTTCTTCAACCGTGCGATAGAGAGGGCTTGAGAGGGAGATTTTCCTTCATCTATCAATTGATTGTGTGACTTTCTCCATCTCCTTTCAATCGTGAAGCTCGGATTGTGGATCTAACACGTGTTCTTCAGACCAAAGGGCTTGAATCTTCAAGAGGTAAGATCTCATATACCCTAGTATGTATTTGGGGAGGGTATGGTGGTGATCTTGTCTTTTAATCCGATTTAACCGATGTTGTTGTTAGATGTCGATGGTATACTCGTGACCCTTGGTTCCCTTGTTATTGGATGGGATGAAATCCCGTTAATTCACCGTTGACCGATTTCAATTCCCTATGCACTCTTGATGTTCGATGAATTGTCCCAACGGGTAGAACTAGGAGGAATTTCTTCATATTCATGATGTTGAGATTGATTGTATATCATTATTGTGTTAGGGTCGTATTTGAGAGGATTGTTCGGACCGAAACCTATTCCTTCGTCGTTCCCTTCGCGTCGTATTACCAAGGCAAGTACCTCGATATACGAATTGTAACTGCGTGAAATCATTGTTGTCGAAGTGTATGAGTTTATACGGATGTATATGTGTGTGTATATATATATATATGTATGTGTATATATATATATATATTTATATGTTAAATATATGTATGTATATACGTATATTGATATATATGCTTATGTCGGTGATCGACGAGTGATGAATGCTAACACTAGTTGACGTACTCAACTTGGATTGATGGATGAACTATAGTTATTCATATAATATAGTAAGGTTATATATATATATATATATATATATATATAAATATATATATATATTCGGTTGAGTCGCAATATAGAGATATATGTGCGGTGTTGATTGGTTATGCTTGAAGGCTTATTGTGATTGAGTTTGATTAATAACGTGCGTGTTACTGTTTATTTGTGTGGTTTTGGACTGGCGGAGAAATTGTGTGACTTGATGTACCGAGTTGAAAATTGTTGTGACGTTTGTCCGTGTGCTTGATGTTTGAAAATAATGTGGATACTTGTTGTGAGAAGCGTCGTATCCGGGAACCTCTGAGGGCGGGGCGTGCACTCCGGCCTGGGGTATGCTGCAATGTGCGGCTCCATATGGGTGGTGATCGCCGGTGTTACCTAATGCGCGCGCAAGGGGCAGCTCTTACGGGAGTGATCACCGGCGGGGTGACATGTTCAATGAGCGGCCAACATGATGGAGTGAACGCCGGTACACAGGTGCGCAAGGGAGGCGCCTGGCAGGCTTATTGGTTACGGGTATTTGAGTGATAGCTAAGACCCCGTTACCGAACGATGTTCGTATCTCAAATTCTTTCAACTCACTTTTAAATGTTTGTCTTGATATAGACCGCGATTCGTGTTTTTGAAAGCTTATTTCAAATTGTTTTTAAAGCGTTGGTATCAGGGTTAATTAACAACGGAGGTTTGACGAAATCTCCGAGGGTTAATTAATCGGGGGTCTTGAGCAGGTTATGTCGAATGAGAGATTGTGCCTTTGATTGAATTGTGGTGCCTTTCTGTGTATCGGGTCGAGGACCCTGTGAAATGTTGAGATGTTGTAATGATTTCTTCTGTGACAGTGTTCCATATGTTGGGTCAAGGGCCCGAGAGCTTTTTAAATCATTTTCCAAAAGTGTTCCCATTCGATTTTCAAAACCCCAAGACGGCCCGAGTCAATAATAATATTTGCAAACTATCTTATCAAAATACTTTTCCTTTTACAGAAAGGATTTTTCTGACTCCTTGGGCTCGTTTAAAGTCTCATTGGTGTTATGTTCCGTAAAGAGAATATGACTATGTGATTATCTTTCACCTTGTGTATGCGAGTGTTATT
This sequence comes from Orobanche coerulescens, assembly GCA_033398695.1. Classification (NCBI taxonomy): domain Eukaryota; kingdom Viridiplantae; phylum Streptophyta; class Magnoliopsida; order Lamiales; family Orobanchaceae; genus Orobanche; species Orobanche coerulescens. Next base: position 204,969,021 of record CM065803.1, read on the forward strand.
CTGTGTTGACTATGGGAATGTATGGTTTGTGTTAAGGCTTCACGGCGGTTGAGTTTTGTGTTGTTACTGTTCATATATCTTGTATATTATGTACTTGCACTAGCAAAATTCCAGTTTGCTAACCCCCGAGTTTTCAGAGGGTGGGTGCCTGTTATGCGCTCAGGTTTTGGCAGCTCGGGAGCAGTCACGGGATTGGCTCGGAAGGAGATGGAAGACGACGATGCTAATCACACCAGAGTCAGAGTCTTTTCTTTTGTTTCATTTTGGTCGGTATTTCTCTGTCGTTCGAGTATTCACCCTTGCATAGGTGTAGTTATCATTTATTAAATTGAGTTGTCATTCTTTTCTGTGTTCAAGTTTATTGTTGTCATGGTAATATGTATGTCGTTAATTCTGAATTGGTTAATGACCTTGTCGGTCTGCTTTGTATTTAATTTTGACCCCGGTCGGTCAATCATTGAGTAGTCTTTTGGAGTTTAGCCTGGTGGATCCTTGTGATAAGGGTCTACGGCGTGTGACATTCGCCGTATTCGGGGATGTTACATTTATGGTATCGAGCTTAGGTTTGCGAAAAACCTAGGCCGTTGGGTCAAGTCCATGTCTTGTGTAAGTCGCGCGCATCAGAGTTGTGATTAGTATCGTGGTTCCGACATCATCTTCCGGCAATCCGTGATGGTAAGCCTCCCGATCGTAAGTTCCCTTATATACGTATTTGATTATATTGTGCTAATATGTTTAATGTGAACTAGGGATTGGAACTTGTTGGTGATATTATTGTTTTAGGATATAACATGCGTATGCGGTCCGAGTAAAAATGGTTATGTAGTATGCTTCGGAAGTCGAGCATATTTATACATTTGAACTTTATTAGAATAAATTTATGAATGATAATTTTATCCACCGCATGAGTATTTTAAGATGGCTTTTGTTATCTTGCAAACCGAGTTTTGATATTTTGGTCTTGCACGTTTTGATAATATTCTTATGACGGTATTTGATATTTTATAAATGACTTTTGTGAGTATTCGAGAATATTACCGACTTCGGCCTTTTTGGCATTTTGAACATTTTTTTAAAATGATTTTTAGCACAGTAGGTTCCGCACTGGCTCACGGCGTGGTAGTATCACTAATATTTTAAAGTGATGCTTTGAAATTTTCTAACATTGTGTAAAGCCATGATTTAACATCGTCATGTTAAATGGTCACGTATCTCGGTGGAAAATTCTTTCGAATAAACATTTTGGAAGAAGAGGAAAGATTTTCAAAATTGTGGTATTTGAGACTCTAACACCTTTGAAATATTTCAAATTAGTTACAATTCAATTGTGAATTTTTTTCTTTTATACATTACTCGAAAATAATTTTTAGAGTCGTTATATAAACTTCCTCTTCCGAAATAAAAGACAGTATTTATGAGTCTTGGGCGCAACGTGACTAGCCCTCTTTTCCAAAAATTTGTTTTCATTAAGTGCATGCATATAATGATCGTCCCCGTCGAAGGACACGAAATTGACTTCATAAAACTTTGTGCTTTACGATAGTACCGTTATTCTAAGGATGCTAACTAAAACTCGGGTTGATAATTGTGGTATATTGTACGACTGATAAACTAATATGGTTGATCGGTGTTATCCGTATTAGTATGTCGAGCCTCAGCGGACGTAGGCGTGGTGATGGGAATAGAAGCGGCGAGGTGGTTCGTACGACCACGATTCATGCTACGGTGAAGGAGTATCAAGATCAAACGATATCCTATGAAATCTCCTCAGTGGTCGAGCCCACGAGCGAATCCAAGACACCGAGGATATCTGGGAAGTTTTTGGGCAGTGAAGAGTCTAAGGCTCCCAAACCCCCACGTCGTTCGAACCAGTCGTCTTCGCGATCGGGAGTGAGCGCTGGGAATCCCAAGCCAGCATCGGTGACTCTCGGTAAGAAGGGAGGGTGCTTCAACTGCAATCGTCAGGGACATGTTCGTGCAAATTGTCCCTTTCCACTCTTGACTTGTTACCGGTGTGGGTGTGAAGGTCATCGGGAGAAGCATTGTGAGATAATTTCCGAACTGGCAAAGAATGCTACCCTATTGGCGAACAGAGCAAGTGACCGGAGAATGTCCTGAAACCCTATGTCTCCTTCTGAAGAGCCTAACATGGGAGGATGAATATTTTGTAATATGTCCTAATCGTTGCTGTTTTGAACAATCGTGACTTTGATCGTTCTTCATTTCATTGCTCTATGTTTCCAACTCTTGTTGTTCTAAGTTTGGGATCGAAATATCTTTTAGTATGGGGGAGTGTATTACCCGTACTTTCCTTAGTATTTTCGGTATTGTGTGATTTTTCATTGTTGGTAATTCAATTATGATCCTCTCAACGATTTTAAACTATCTTGTTCTACTTAGCCTGCCGTCCTCCGAACGAATTTCGGAGCTATTTTGTTAAATCCCGTGGATTATTGCGGTCTTTCCATATCTCAACTTAATCCTTGCAAATTGTGTTCGAAACTATTATTCCCTCGCGTACAATTAACACTTCCGAATGTGTTATGAACTTGGATGCGGTCGGTCGAGATCGAAACATGGTTTCAGGACGTCTGAGCCGTCTTGTGATTTTCTTAACTCTTGGAGTTATTGTCTCGAAATTCATACTCCTCCACCTCGACTTATCGTGTTCACTTACATTTTTAGAACCTCGCATTCGCGCATTGCTCGTGATGATGTGGGGCTGAGCAAGTAGTTATTTTCTTGATTGTTCCACCGCTCTCTATTTTATGTTTCGGGACGAAACTTATTATAAGGAGGGTAGAATGTAATATCTGCAATTTTGATTTTCGGTAATTTTCATTTTTTCCGGCGGATGTCCGTTTCGACGACTCGCTTAGGACCGTTTCGTCATTCTGGGAATATCTTATTCCGCACTTTTTGTCATCCGAGTTCGTTTCGGTGTCGCTCTATCGAATTCCGTGTTATTTAGCGACTTTTCCACGTATGAGTTCGACTTTGTTAGATGACCGTTAATTTTCGGAAACTCCAAAAATTCTGAATCTTTACAATATTATAAAGCATCGAGTTAGCTTTCCAATGGCTCAAACGGCGAGTCAATCGGAGTCCGGACGAGAGAGTTATGGTTGAAATAGCTCAGACACTCATTTTCCAGTTTTGGCCGAGCAGCCTGTACTGTGAGCCGCGGCACAGGCCGGCAGGGCCGCGGCACACTGCCGAGTCACTGAGCGCAATTTTGGCCCTGTACCGCGGCACACAGAGCGGTCTGCCGATCAGTGGGCGCAAATTTTGGCCCTGTGCCGCGGCACACTTATGCTGGGCTGCGGCACACTATGCAGACAGCGCTATAACTGTGTGTTTTCAGCGAGATTCACTCATTTTCCTCCTTTTCTTCAACCGTGCGAGACAGAGGGCTTGAGAGGAAGATTTTCCTTCATCTATCAATTGATTGTGTGACTTTCTCCATCTCCTTTCAATCTTGAAGCTCGGATTGTGGATCTAACACGTGTTCTTCAGACCAAAGGGCTTGAATCTTCAAGAGGTAAGATCTCTTATACCCTAGTATGTATTTGGGGAGGGTTTGGTGGTGATCTTGTCTTTTAATCCGATTTAACCGATGTTGTTGTTAGATGTCGATGGTATACTCGTGACTCTTGGTTCCCTTGTTATTGGATGGGATGAAATCTCGTTAATTTACCGTTGACCGATTTCAATTCCCTATGCACTGTTGATGTTCGATGAATTGTCCCAACGGGTAGAACTAGGAGGAATTTCTTCATATTCATGATGTTGAGATTGATTGTATATCATTATTGTGTTAGGGTCGGATTTGAGAGGATTGTTCGGACTGAAACCTATTCCTTCCTTGTTCCCTTCGCGTCATATTACCAAGGCAAGTACCTCGATATACGAATGTAACTGCATGAAATCATTGTTGTCGAAGTGTATGAGTTTATACGGATGTATATATGTATATATATATATATATATATATATATATATATATATGTATTTATATATATATATATATTTATATGTTAAATATATGTATGCATATACGTATATTGATATATATGCTTATGTCGGTGATCGACGAGTGATGAATGCTAACACTAGTTGACGTACTAAACTTGGATTGATGGATGAACTATAGTTATTCATATAATATCGTAAGGTTATATATATATATATAAATATATATTCGGTTGAGTCGCAATATAGAGATATATGTGCGGTGTTGATTGGTTATACTTGAAGGCTTATTGTGATTGAGTTTGATTAATAACGTGCGTGTTACTGTTTATTTGTGTGGTTTTGGACTGGTGGAGAAATTGTGTGACTTGATGTACTGAGTTGAAAATTGTTTTGACGTTTGTCCGTGTGCTTGATGTTTGAAAATAATGTGGATACTTGTTGTGAGAAACGTCGTATCCGGGAACCTCTGAGGGCGGGGCGTGCACTCCGGCACAGGGTATCTTTGTCTGCGGCTCCATATGGGTGGTGAACGCCGGTGTTACCTAATGCGCGCGCAAGGGGCGGCTCTTATGGGAGTTATCGCCGGCGCGGTGACATGTTCAATGAGCGGCCAACATGATGGAGTGAACGCCGGTACACAGGTGCGCAAGGGAGGCGCCTAGCAGGCTTATTGGTTACGGGTATTTGAGTGATAGCTAAGACCGTTCTGCGAACGATGTTCGTATCTCAAATTCTTTCAATTCACTTTTAAATATTTGTCTTGATATAGACCGCGATTCGTGTTTTGAACGCTTGTTTCAAATTGTTTTTAAAGCGTTTGTATCGGGGTTAATTAACCACGGAGGTTTGTGAAATCTCAGGGTTAATGTCGAAGTCTTGAGCGAGTTATGTCGAATGAAAGATTGTGCCTTTGAATGAATTGTGGTGCCTTTACGTGTATCGGGTCGAGGACCACGTGAAATGTTGAGATGTTGTAATGATTTCTTGTGTGATGTTCCATATGCTGGGTCAAGGGCCCGAGAGCTTTTTAAATCATTTTCCAAAAGTGTTCCCATTCGATTTTCAAAACACCAAGACGGCCCGAGTCAATAATAATGTTTGCAAACTATCTTATCAAAATACTTTTCCTTTTACAAAAAGGATTTTTCTGACTCCTTGGGCTCGTTTAAAGTCTCATTGGTGTTATGTTCCATAAAGAGCATATGACTATGTGATTATCTTTCACCTTGTGTATGCGAGTGTTATTCTGTGTTGACTATGGGAATGTATGGTTTGTGTTAAGGCTTCACGGTTGAGTTTTGTGTTATTCTTGTCGTATATCTTGTATATTATGTACTTGCACTAGCAAAATTCCGGTTGCTAACCCCGAGTTTTCGGGGTGGGTGCTGTTATGCGCTCGAGTTTAGGCAACTCGGGAGCGATCACGGGATTGGCTCGGAAGGAGATGGAAGGCAGCGATGCTAATCACACAGTCGAGTCTTTTCTTTTGTTTCATTTTGGTCGGTATTTCTCTGTCGTTCGAGTATTCACCCTTGCATGGGTGTAGTTATCATTTATTAAATTGAGTTGTCATTCTTTTCTGTGTTCAAGTTTATTGTTGTCATGGTAATATGTATGTCGTTAATTCTGAATTGGTTAATGACCTTGTCGGTCTGCTTTGTATTTAATTTTGACCCCGGTCGGTCAATCATTGAGTAGTCTTTTGGAGTTTAGCCTGGTGGATCCTTGTGATAAGGGTCTACGGCGTGTGACATTCCCGGTCGTATTCTGGGGATGTTACATTTATGGTATCAGAGCTTAGGTTTGCGAAAAACCTAGGCCGTTGGGTCAAGTCCATGTCTTGTGTAAGTCGCGCGCATCAAAGTTGTGATTAGTATCGTGGTTTCGACATCATCTTCCGGCAATCCGTGATGGTAAGCCTCCCGATCGTAAGTTCCCTTATATACGTATTTGATTATATTGTGCTAATATGTTTAATGTGAACTAGGGATTGGAACTTGTTGGTGATATTATTGTTTTAGGATATAACATGCGTATGTGGTCCGAGTAAAAATGGTTATGTAGTATGCTTCGGAAGTCGAGCATATTTATCTGTTTCGGAACTTTATTAGAATAAATTTATGAATGATAATTTTATCCACCGCATGAGTATTTTAAGATGGCTTTTGTTATCTTGCAAACCGAGTTTTGATATTTTGGTCTTGCACGTTTTGATAATATTCTTATGACGGTATTTGATATTTTATAAATGACTTTTGTGAGTATTCGAGAATATTACCGACTTCGGCCTTTTTGGCATTTTGAACATTTTTTTAAAATGATTTTTAGCCTGGTAGGATCCGGCACGGGGCTCACGGCGTGGTAGTATCACTAATATTTTAAAGTGATGCTTTGAAATTTTCTAACATTGTGTAAAGCCATGATTTAACATCGTCATGTTAAATGGTCACGTATCTCGGTGGAAAATTCTTTCGAATAAACATTTTGGAAGAAGAGGAAAGATTTTCAAAATTGTGGTATTTGAGACTCTAACACCTTTGAAATATTTCAAATTAGTTACAATTCAATTGTGAATTTTTTTCTTTTATACATTACTCGAAAATAATTTTTAGAGTTGTTATATAAACTTCCTCTTCCGAAATAAAAGACAGTATTTATGAGTCTTGGGCGCAACGTGACTAGCCCTCTTTTCCAAAAATTTGTTTTCATTAAGTGCATGCATATAATGATCGTCCCCGTCGAAGGACACGAAATTGACTTCATAAAACTTTGTGCTTTACGATAGTACCGTTATTCTAAGGATGCTAACTAAAACTCGGGTTGATAATTGTGGTATATTGTACGACTGATAAACTAATATGGTTGATCGGTGTTATCCGTATTAGTATGTCGAGCCTCAGCGGACGTAGGCGTGGTGATGGGAATAGAAGCGGCGAGGTGGTTCGTACGACCACGATTCATGCTACGGTGAAGGAGTATCAAGATCAAACGATATCCTATGAAATCTCCTCAGTGGTCGAGCCCACGAGCGAATCCAAGAGACCGAAGATATCTGGGAAGTTTTGGGGCGGTGAAGAGTCTAAGGCTCCCAAACCCCCACGTCGTTCGAACTAGTCGTCTTCGCGATCGGGAGTGAGCGCTGGGAATCCCAAGCCAGCATCGGTGACTCTCGGTAAGAAGGGAGGGTGCTTCAACTGCAATCGTCAGGGACATGTTCGTGCAAATTGTCCCTTTCCACTCTTGACTTGTTACCGGTGTGGGTGTGAAGGTCATCGGGAGAAGCATTGTGAGATAATTTCCGAACTGGCAAAGAATGCTACCCTATTGGCGAACAGAGCAAGTGACCGGAGAATGTCCTGAAACCCTATGTCTCCTTCTGAAGAGCCTAACATGGGAGGATGAATATTTTGTAATATGTCCTAATCGTTGCTGTTTTGAACAATCGTGACTTTGATCGTTCTTCATTTCATTGCTCTATGTTTCCAACTCTTGTTGTTCTAAGTTTGGGATCGAAATATCTTTTAGTATGGGGGAGTGTATTACCCGTACTTTCCTTAGTATTTTCGGTATTGTGTGATTTTTCATTGTTGGTAATTCAATTATGATCCTCTCAACGATTTTAAACTATCTTGTTCTACTTAGCCTGCCGTCCTCCGAACGAATTTCGGAGCTATTTTGTTAAATCCCGTGGATTATTGCGGTCTTTCCATATCTGAACTTAATCCTTGCAAATTTTGTTCGAAACTATTATTCCCTCGCGTACAATTAACACTTCTGAATGTGTTATGAACTTGGATGCGGTCGGTCGAGATCGAAACATGGTTTCAGGACGTCTGAGCCGTCTTGTGATTTTCTTAACTCTTGGAGTTATTGTCTCGAAATTCATACTCCTCCACCTCGACTTATCGTGTTCACTTACATTTTTAGAACCTCGCATTCGCGCATTGCTCGTGATGATGTGGGGCTGAGCAAGTAGTTATTTTCTTGATTGTTCCACCGCTCTCTATTTTATGTTTCGGGACGAAACTTATTATAAGGAGGGTAGAATGTAATATCTGCAATTTTGATTTTCGGTAATTTTCATTTTTTCCGGCGGATGTCCGTTTCGACGACTCGCTTAGGACCGTTTCGTCATTCTGGGAATATCTTATTCCACACTTTTTGTCATCCGAGTTCGTTTCGGTGTCGCTCTATCGAATTCCGTGTTCTTTAGCGACTTTTCCACGTATGAGTTCGACTTTGTTAGATGACCGTTAATTTTCGGAAACTCCAAAAATTCTGAATCTTTGCAATATTATAAAGCATCGAGTTAGCTTTCCAATGGCTCAAACGGCGAGTCAATCGGAGTCCGGACGAGAGAGTTATGGTTGAAATAGCTCAGACACTCATTTTCCAGTTTTGGCGGCGGCTGCATCTGTGAGCCGCGGCCTGAGCCGCGGGGCCGCGGCACCGCCGAGTCACTGAGCGCAATTTTGGCCTGTACCGCGGCACACGGGCGGTGCCGTCGGTGGGCGCAAATTTTGGCGCTGTGCCGCTGCACACTTATGCTTGGCTGCGGCACACTATGCAGACAGCGCTATAACTGTGTGTTTTCAGCGAGATTCACTCATTTTCCTCCTTTTCTTCAACCGTGCGAGACAGAGGGCTTGAGAGGAAGATTTTCCTTCATCTATCAATTGATTGTGTGACTTTCTCCATCTCCTTTCAATCTTGAAGCTCGGATTGTGGATCTAACACGTGTTCTTCAGACCAAAGGGCTTGAATCTTCAAGAGGTAAGATCTCTTATACCCTAGTATGTATTTGGGGAGGGTTTGGTGGTGATCTTGTCTTTTAATCCGATTTAACCGATGTTGTTGTTAGATGTCGATGGTATACTCGTGACTCTTGGTTCCCTTGTTATTGGATGGGATGAAATCTCGTTAATTTACCGTTGACCGATTTCAATTCCCTATGCACTCTTGATGTTCGATGAATTGTCCCAACGGGTAGAACTAGGAGGAATTTCTTCATATTCATGATGTTGAGATTGATTGTATATCATTATTGTGTTAGGGTCGGATTTGAGAGGATTGTTCGGACTGAAACCTATTCCTTCCTCGTTCCCTTCGCGTCATATTACCAAGGCAAGTACCTCGATATACGAATTGTAACTGCATGAAATCATTGTTGTCGAAGTGTATGAGTTTATACGGATGTATATATGTATATATATATATATATCTATATATATATATATGTATGTATATATATATATGTATTTATATATATATATATATATATTTATATGTTAAATATATGTATGCATATACGTATATTGATATATATGCTTATGTCGGTGATCGACGAGTGATGAATGCTAACACTAGTTGACGTACTAAACTTGGATTGATGGATGAACTATAGTTATTCATATAATATCGTAAGGTTATATATATATATATAAATATATATTCGGTTGAGTCGCAATATAGAGATATATGTGCGGTGTTGATTGGTTATGCTTGAAGGCTTATTGTGATTGAGTTTGATTAATAACGTGCGTGTTACTGTTTATTTGTGTGGTTTTGGACTGGTGGAGAAATTGTGTGACTTGATGTACCGAGTTGAAAATTGTTGTGACGTTTGTCCGTGTGCTTGATGTTTGAAAATAATGTGGATACTTGTTGTGAGAAACGTCGTATCCGGGAACCTCTGAGGGCGGGGCGTGCACTCCGACCTGGGGTATGCTGCAATCTGCGGCTCCATATGGGTGGTGAACGCCGGTGTTACCTAATGCGCGCGCAAGGGGCGGCTCTTATGGGAGTTATCGCCGGCGCGGTGACATGTTCAATGAGCGGCCAACATGATGGAGTGAACGCCGGTACACAGGTGCGCAAGGGAGGCGCCTAGCAGGCTTATTGGTTACGGGTATTTGAGTGATAGCTAAGACCCCGTTACCGAACGATGTTCGTATCTCAAATTCTTTCAATTCACTTTTAAATATTTGTCTTGATATAGACCGCGATTCGTGTTTTTGAACGCTTGTTTCAAATTGTTTTTAAAGCGTTTGTATCAGGGTTAATTAACCACGGAGGTTTGACGAAATCTCCGAGGGTTAATTAATCGGGGGTCTTGAGCAGGTTATGTCGAATGAAAGATTGTGCCTTTGAATGAATTGTGGTGCCTTTCTGTGTATCGGGTCGAGGACCCTGTGAAATGTTGAGATGTTGTAATGATTTCTTGTGTGACAGTGTTCCATATGTTGGGTCAAGGGCCCGAGAGCTTTTTAAATCATTTTCCAAAAGTGTTCCCATTCGATTTTCAAAACACCAAGACGGCCCGAGTCAATAATAATGTTTGCAAACTATCTTATCAAAATACTTTTCCTTTTACAAAAAGGATTTTTCTGACTCCTTGGGCTCGTTTAAAGTCTCATTGGTGTTATGTTCCATAAAGAGCATATGACTATGTGATTATCTTTCACCTTGTGTATGCGAGTGTTATTCTGTGTTGACTATGGGAATGTATGGTTTGTGTTAAGGCTTCACGGCGGTTGAGTTTTGTGTTGTTACTGTTCGTATATCTTGTATATTATGTACTTGCACTAGCAAAATTCCAGTTTGCTAACCCCCGAGTTTTCGGGGGGTGGGTGCCTGTTATGCGCTCAGGTTTAGGCAGCTCGGGAGCAGTCACGGGATTGGCTCGGAAGGAGATGGAAGACGACGATGCTAATCACACCAGAGTCAGAGTCTTTTCTTTTGTTTCATTTTGGTCGGTATTTCTCTGTCTTTCGAGTATTCACCCTTGCATGGGTGTAGTTATCATTTATTAAATTGAGTTGTCATTCTTTTATGTGTTTAAGTTTATTGTTGTCATGGTAATATGTATGTCGTTAATTCTGAATTGGTTAATGACCTTGTCGGTCTGCTTTGTATTTAATTTTGACCCCGGTCGGTCAATCATTGAGTAGTCTTTTGGAGTTTAGCCTGGTGGATCCTTGTGATAAAGGTCTACGGCGTGTGACATTACCGGTCGTATTCTGGGGGTGTTACATTAGTGGGATGTGGTCGTCTTTGTGGCTTTGTATGATTTATGTGTCTGTGTGACTTATGTGAATTATTTGTGATTCTAATCCTTTGTGCATGTAGGTAGTATAATCTCTATGATTATGTTTCCCTTGAACTTTGTGTTTTGTGTAATACCCGAGATTTCTGATGTGTATTTGAACCTTGTGATATTGTATTTGTTGCATTTTGGTCTGAGTAATATTCTCCGTATTTCACGACCCGGTGTTGTTGAGCGTATGATTGCATGAATGTGTTCTAATGTGATTTTTGCACATGTAGCGCACGCTATCTACTAGGCATAGCATACGCTAAATTGGGTTTCGTAGCGCACGCTATGTATGAACCTTAGCGCATGCTATACGTAGTCAACATGATTAAGACAGGGTGGTAGGTGAGATCAGCCACGGATCTTGGTCGGATCATGTCGGGATGAACCTGGATGGCTTTTGGGAAAAGCCGAGTCAATGCTGTAGCGCACGCTACTGGTATGAGGATAGCGCATGCTAAATGTTGAGTACAGTGAGGTCAGTAAGTTTCGTATGACCGTTAGCGCATGCTATGGAAATGGACTAGCGCGTGCTAATAACCATTTTCTACATATAGGACAACACCCTTTTTCATTTTTTCAGATTTCATCATTTCCCAAACTCGGTTTATGAACTTAGAGAGTTACTTCCTCCATTCTAAACCTCTCATATCATCATCCTAGAACGAGTTTGAAGATTGTAGATCATTGGAGATTGGTGTTCAAGCTCTCGGTGTTGGATTTTTCTTCAAGTTCCTCATTGTTCTTCACTACTTTGAGGTAGGCGATTCTTCACTAATTGAAGTAGTATTCTTAAGGATGTTTTGATCATGATTTGGGATTATCTAGTCAGTTAAATTCGTACGTAGTCGAACATCATGTTGTTAGAAGGATATTTTCGATGTTTCGGTACTTCTTCATCGTATAAACCATTGAACCTTTTAGTGTTTGAACTCCTAGCACATTTATGAAGCTTCAAAACCGATTATGACCAGTTTATGGAGATTATCAAGTTCTTATGTTTTTACATAATGGAATTAGACGTTTTAGGATATAGAATGGATTGAACTTAGGATATTTTCTTGAAGATCAAGATGAATTATGATGTTGTGATGATTATACGTATCCTTGTATCTCGAAGTCGTTTAAACCGTATGATCATTCATAAACCGTATGAGCATGATATGCATGGAGATGACCTGCATTAACATTGAAGATTTCTTGAGTTTCATCACCATTAGATTAGTCTGCTGCCTAGAAGTGAACTGCCATGCACGGTTAGTGCACGCTAAGATATGTATATTAACATGCGCTATCGGGCATAAGTTAACGTACGCTATGTTTGGTACGTAACGTACGTTATGTCATCAGGAGAGTCAGTCGACTGATCAGAGAGGACTGTCAGTACATAGTTAGCGTACGCTAGACTTCGTCGTTTACGTATGCTAACGAGCAGGCTTAGCGCACGTTACGTAGAATACGTAGCGTACGCTAAGTAGTTCAGGCAGATTACTTTTTAAGAGCTTTCGGTCGTAGATCAGATTGTTAGACATTCGTACGACATGAGATGAATTCTATATTATTTCTTTTGTTAAGGTTCGAGCTTGCTACGTTTAATCGAAGGAGGCGGCCTTCGAGTGTGTTGAGATCATCAGAGCGATTAGTTCTTGCCATCTTTGAGGCAAGTATCGTAATTGGTTCATGTTGGTATTTTGAGCATGCATGTGGTTTATTCATGTTGTTGAACATGGGATTTATTTCATTGAATTGTCATGATATTCATTATTAATTGTTTGTGTGTCCATGTTGATGGACATAGCGATTTTTGCATATATGTATGCATGAGTTGTGTTTGTGTATGTTGTACGATCTATGCTGAGGGCGCTGGATCGGATGTCCACCTCGTGTTGGTCCGACGGGATCATCTTGGGATCTATGCTGAGGGTGCTGGATCATTGGACGGGTTTTTCCACCACGTGTTGGTCCGACGGGATCATCTTGGGATCTATGCTGAGGGCGCTGGATCATTGGAATACCCATACTGTGTTAATGGAATCTTGTGAATTCGCATTGTTGGATTCCGGTAGCGGAAGTCCGTGTTGTGTATTTTGTTATGCATTGTTGTTACATATCAGATTGTTTAATATGATACTTGTACTAATATCGTTTTGCTAACCCCTTCGGGAGTGGACATTTGTTTTGATGTTCAGGTAGCCGAGGAGTGGGAAAACAGCCAATGTACCGACGTGACGACGAAGGGGCTCAGTGATGTTTATTGTTATTGTGATTTATCTTCTTGGTTCACTTTCAGTACTCGAGTACGTGTGTTTTAATAATGTCATTTCGATATGGTTGTATTAATTAACTCAATGGATCAGTTGAACCGGTTCTATATTTTGAACTTTAGTGGTACTGTTGGATTATATTTACATTTCTTTTAATTAGCCTTGTAAATCCTTACTTAAAGGGTTCACGGCGCTGTAATTATTCTGAATATCTCGGGGTGTTACAGAATATGGTATCGGAGCTAAGATTCATGGATATCTTGGCATTCGGGTTTTAGTTGGGTCTGTTTACGTTATTTGATTTACGGGTCGTTCGTAACATCACTGTTCAGCCAACGTCATCATGTGGACCGTGGTTGTAAGTCTCTTAATCTCTTATACTACCGATTTACTTAATTTCTGTTTTGTGAATATTAATGGGCTCTACTTTTTGAAAATTTCGCCCTGGATATTGAGAAATTGTGTTTACAGTATGTTGAGGGGAGGACGTGGACGTGGACGCGATCGTGGACGCGAACGTGGTAATGTAAGACAAGAGGATTCAGCAACTACCCCAGAATTATTGGCTAGTCGAACTGATTCCCATTCTGGAGGACAACAGGGATCAACGAATGACAACGCGAATCCTAACATGCCAGGAGTGCTTCAACAGGTGGTGGCTCAGATAAAGCAGTTCGCTCAGGTAGTTGACCGCATGCAGACGGCGATGGGACAGCAGCATAATAAGGATAATCGGGGAGACAAATGGCTTACTGAGGTGATCAAATTGCACCCGCCAAAATTTGACGGATCTGCTGAGGCACTTACTTGGGATCATTGGCTAAAGGAGTTAGAGAAGATATTCGTAGGTATGAACTGTCCCGAGGACCGGAAGGTTCCCATTGCCCAGTATTTTCTGACTGGTGGGAAGCTATTCGACCCGAGAATCATAATGCGGATTGGAAGGAATTCAAACTAATGATGGAAGCACAATATTGTCCTCGTCCAGTTAGGGAGGCAAAAATCCGAGAGTTTTTCTCACCACAGAGTTCGGAAGCAACTGTGACAGACATAATCAAAACTTTTAACCATCAGCTGACTTGTGTGCGACACTTGGTCAGAACGGAGGCAGAGAAGATTTTTCATTTCGATATGCGGCTGAAGCCGGAGATTCAGCAGTACATGTCTGGATTCGAGTGTACTACATTGCGACAATATCAGGACAAGGCGTTGGCCTACGACATGAAAGAGGCGGCGGTGGAGAAATCGATGGAGGCAAAGAAGCAGAAAGTGTCCAGCAACTTCTCGGAAAATAAGAGTGGTGGGCCCCACAAGGGTCAGTCTTCATTTTATTCATCTAGGAAACCTCCACATCCTTCTCGAGGTGGAAAGAAGTTCCGGACAACATCAGCAGTTTCGGACGCATCAAAAAAGTGCTATAATTGTGGCCGAGCAGGGCATATTCGACGTGATTGCCCCGCATCTTCTCTGACTTGTTTCGATTGTGGGAAAGAAGGGCACCGTGCGGCTTTCTGTGGAGTTGCGACTAGATCATTTGGTACTCGCACTCCAGCACCAATTTCGAAAGAGATAAGTGTGAACCAGACACAGCAGAGTGGTTTCTAGCAGCAAAATGTTGGGAAAAGAGAGGCGTCCAGTGCTGGGTCCGTTCCTCCGAGCCTGTACGAGATGAGGAAATCTGACGATCAGAACACTGCTGTTGCATCAGGTACGATTCAGATCCTTTTGCAACCAGTTAGTGTCTTATTCGATTCAGGAGCTACACATTCTTTCATATCATTGAACTGTGTTAATCGTTTGAAAATCTCATGTTTATTTGATTGTGAGCCTTATGTTGTGGGTTTGCCGAGCGGAGAGAGAATTATGGGAACCCTAGAAACTAGAGATTTTCCAGTGTCTATAGGAGGGAGAGATTGGCCATCGAATCTTATTGTAGTTGACATCCATGGTGACGATTTAATACCCGGAGACGATTGGCTCAACCATTATGGAGCTATTTTGAATTACCGAAAGAGAGTCATTTCTGTAATTGCCGATGATGGATCTGAGCATTTATTCAAAGGGTGGAGACCGGGAAGCTCGGGAAAGTTTATCAAGGCTATAAAAGCAGTGAAATTACTGAAGCAGGGATGTCGCGGATTTTAGTGCTACGCCATGAAGAAAGAAGAAGGAGTAGAGCTCTCATCTATTCCAGTCGTGAATGAATTTTCAGATGTATTCCCTGACGAAGTACCTGGGTTACCTCCGCTGAGACAAGTGGAGTTCAATATCGAATTAGAACCTGGAGCCGCTCCTATTTCCAGAGCACCATACCGTATGGCGCCAACCGAGATGTATGAACTAAAGAAGCAACTGGAGGAATTATTGAAGAAGGGTTACATTCAACCTAGCATTTCTCCTTGGGGAGCACACATTCTCTTTGTTCAGAAGAAAGATGGATCCCTCCGATTATGCATTGATTAAAGGGAGATAAACAAAGTAACGATCAAGAATAAGTATCCTATACCTCAGATCGACGACTTTTTTGATCAACTGCAAGGGGCAAGGGTATTCTTGAAGATTGACTTGCGATCAGGATACCATCAGTTGAGAATTAAGGAATCGGATATACCGAAATCTACTTTCAGATCCCGGTACGGGCACTATGAATTCGTGGTGATGCCATTCGGACTTACCAATGCTCCTGCGGTGTTTATGCAATTGATGAATCGGGTATTCTTAGAATACCTAGATAAGTTTGTGGTCGTTTTCATTGATGACATTCTGATCTATTCGAAAGACATAGAGGAGCATGCTGAGCATTTGCGTGTTGTTTTGAGCACCTTGAGGAATGAACAACTCTATGCGAAGCTTTCCAAATGCGAGTTCTGGCTTAGGGAAGTAAACTTCCTTGGGCATGTGATATCAGCTGACGGAGTTCGGGTGGACCCGAAGAAAGTCGAAGCAATCTTGGAATGGGAAGCTCCTAATAACGTGAAAGAAGTCCGAAGCTTCTTAGGACTTGCTGGATATTATCGCCGTTTTGTAGAGGGATTTTCCAAAATTGCTCGTCCGCTCACTTAGCTGTTATAGAAAACTCAAAAGTTCACATGAAATGCGAAATGCTAGGCTAGTTTTGATGAACTTAAGAGGAGACTGACGACAGCGCCTATATTAGCGTTACCAGATGGAACTGATGGATTCATGGTATACAGCGATGCTTCCAATCAGGGTCTGGGATGTGTGTTGATGCAAAAGGATAAGGTGATTGCCTATGCCTCTCGACAGTTGAAACCGTACGAAGTTAATTACCCGACTCATGATCTGGAGTTAGCAGCTCTGGTCTTTGCCTTGAAAATTTGGCGACATTATTTATACGGCACTCATTGTCAGATCTTTACAGATCATAATAGCCTCAAGTACATTTTCAGTCAGAAGGAATTAAACATGAGGCAGAGAAGGTGGCTGGAATTGATCAAGGATTACGATTTCGAAATCCTCTATCATCCAGGTAAAGCAAACGTAGTAGCTGATGCACTGATCTGTAAACCTATTTCTCTTCGAGTGTTGGAAGCACTTGCGTCCCAAACCAGCATTCAACGAGAACTGATCTACGAAGGGATTGAAGTATGGTCACCAGGAATCCAAGGGAAACTATATGTGATGGAACTAACTTCGTCACTAGTCGAGGAAATCAAATCTAAGCAGTTGAATGATTCTCTGATTCTTCGATTATGTGACGAGGTAAAGAAAGGAAAGGCCCCAGGATTCGTGATACAAGATGATGGAGTTCTAATATTTTAGAGTCGATTTTGCGTTCCCGATGATGATGATTTGAGACGGACAATTCTGAAGGAAGCTCACAACGCGCCCTATTCTATTCACCCGGGCAGCAGTAAGATGTATAAGGATCTAAAACAAAACTTCTCGTGGGGAAATATGAAGAAGAACGTAGCAGAATACGTTTCAAAGTGTTTGACTTGTCAACAGGTTAAGATTGAACATCAGCGGCCTATCACATAGGTATCCAGAGTTGTTTTCATCTTAAGTTTCAGGACGAAACTTCTTTTTAGGGAGAGAGGATGTAATACCCGAGATTTCTGATGTCTATTTGAACCTTGTGATATTGTATTTGTTGCATTTTGATCTGAGTAATATTATCCGTATTTCATGACCCGGTGTTGTTGAGCGTACGATTGCATGAATATGTTCTAAATTGTGATTTTTGTACATGTAGCGCACGCTATCGACTAGGCGTAGCGTACGCTAAATTGGGTTTCGTAGAGCACACTATGTATGAACCTTAGCACACGCTATACGTAGTCAACATGATTAAGACAGGGTAGTAGGTGAGATCAGCCGCGGATCTTGGTCGGATCATGTCGGGATGAACCTGGATGGCTTTTGGGAAAAGCTGAGTCAATACTGTAGCGCACGCTACTGGTATGAGGATAGCGCACGCTAAATGTTGAGTACAGTGAGGTCAGTAAGTTTCATATGACCGTTAGCGCACGCTATGGAAATGGACTAGCGCGCGCTAATAACCATTTTCTATATATAGGACAACACCCTTTTTCATTTTTTCAGATTTCATCATTTCCCAAACTCGGTTTCTGAACTTAGAGAGTTACTTCCTCCATTCTAAACCTCTCATATCATCATCCTAGCACAAGTTTGAAGATTGTAGATCATTGGAGATTGGTGTTCAAGCTCTCGGTGTTGGATTTTTCTTCAAGTTCCTCCTTATTCTTCACTACTTTGAGGTAGGCAATTCTTCACCAATTGAAGTAGTATTCTTAAGGATGTTTTGATCATGATTTGGGATTATCTAGTCAGTTAAATTCGTACGTAGTCGAACATCATGTTGTTAGAAGGATATTTTCGATGTTTCGGTACTTCTTCATCGTATAAACCATTGAACCTTTTAGTGTTTGATCTCCTAGCACATTCATGAAGCTTCAAAACCGATTATGACCAGTTTATGGAGATTATCAAGTTCTTATGTTTTTACATAATGGAATTATACATTTTGGGACATAGAATGGATTGAACTTAGGATATTTTCTTGAAGATCAAGATGAATTATGATTGTATCTCGAAGTCGTTTAAACCGTAAGATCATTCATAAACCGTATGAGCATGATATGCATGGAGATGACTTGCATTTACATTGAAGATTTTTTGAGTTTCATCACCATTAGATCAGTATGCTGCCTAGTAGTGAACTGCCATGCACGGTTAGCGCATGTTAAGATATGTATATTAACGTGCGCTATCGGGCATAAGTTAACGTACGCTACGTTTGGTACGTAACGTACGTTATGTCATCAGGAGAGTCAGTCGGCTGATCAGAGAGGACTGTCAGTACATAGTTAGCGTACGCTAGACTTCGTCGTTTACGTACGCTAACGAGCAGTCTTAGCGAACGTTACATAGAATACGTAGCGTACGCTAAGTAGTTCAAGCAGATTACTTTTTAAGAGCTTTCGGCCGTAGATCGGATTGTTAGACATTCGTACAACATGAGATGAATTCTATATTATTTATTTTGTTAAGGTTCGAGCTTGCTACGTTCGATCGAAGGAGGCGGCCTTCGAGTGTGTTGAGATCATCGGAGCGATTAGTTCTTGCCATCTTTGAGGCAAGTATCGTAATTGGTTCGTGTTGGTATTTTGAGCATGCATGTGGTTTATTCGTGTTGTTGAACATGGGATTTATTTCATTGAATTCTCATGATATTCATTATTAATTGTTTGTATGTTCATGTTGATGGACATAGCGATTTTTGCATATATGTATGCATGAGTTGTGTTTGTGTATGTTGTACGATCTATGCTGAGGGCGCTGGATCGGATGTCCACCTCGTGTTGGTCCGACGGGATCATCTTGGGATCTATTCTGAGGGCGCTGGATCATTGGACGAGTTTTTCCACCTCGTGTTGGTCCGATGGGATCATCTTGGGATCTATGCTGAGGGCGCTGGATCATTGGAATACCCATACTGTGTTAACGGAATCTTGTGGATTCGTATTGTTGGATTCCGGTAGCGGAAGTCCGTGTTGTGTATTTTGTTATGCATTGTTGTTACATATCAGATTGTTTAATATGATACTTGTACTAGCATCGTTTTGCTAACCCCTTCGGGGGTGGACATTTGTTTTGATGTTAAGGTTGCCGAGGAGTGGGAAAACAGCCACAGTACCGACGTGACGACGAAGGGGCTCAATGATGTTTATTGTTATTGTGATTTGTCTTCTTGGTTCACTTTCAGTACTCGAGTACGTATGTTTTAATAATGTCATTTCGATATGGTTGTATTAATTAACTCAATAGATCAGTTGAACCGGTTCTGTATTTTGAACTTCAGTGGTACTGTTGGATTATATTTACATTTCTTTTAATTAGCCTTGTAAATCCTTACTTAAAGGGTTTACGGCGCTGTAATTATTCCGAATATCTCGGGGTGTTACATTCTGTGACATTTCTATGCTGGCTGCGGTGTTGTGGTTCGGTCGACCAACCTTTTGTGTTTTGCAGCTTCCATGTGTTGGCGGTTTTGAGTAAACCTCCGCTCCGTTTTCAGGTGGAGCAACATGCTTAGTGCTTTGCGTGGTGGAGTGGTGTCCCCTCAAATCTATGTGTTGCTTATTATATCGTTCATTTCCCTTAATGCGTTTGTGTTTTTTGAATGTTTTGGTATTTGTGTGTTTTGTGCAATTTTAGCTTTCTTTGTGTTATTGCTAAAATATTTGTTGTGCTAAATGTGTGTTTGAATACGGATGGGTACTAAGTGTGCCTGATGAAAATTTAAATCCTGTTTGAAAAGACTGAATTTTGATTCGGTCGAATACATTTTTGAACTTTGTGTTTTTAGGAGATCTCTTTGTGAGTTAGTCTTCTTTGTGAATTCTTTACCTTATTTACTGTGTGTAAGTGCAGGTAACCCCGGAGCTAGGCGATGATGAGTTTTCTCCGAAACCCGAAAAATGCAATTTGACTGGTTGAACCAAAAGGTGGAGAAATGTTAATATTTGGCCCAACAGTCCTAGACATATATCTCATTCCTTTTATTTTCTTTTCTGGCCCATACCATTTAATGAGCCGGCCCGACCCATGGCAGCCCTTTTGAATGGGAGTCGTCCGATCCAGATGTATTACCTACTCCTAATCTGGACCGTCCGATCTCCCTTATATTACCCTAACCCTAACCCTCACCCTCTCATTCCACCGCTTCACTCTCGCCCCCAGCCCCCTTTCTATGTTCTTCTTCTCTCTCCCGTGAGCTCTCCCCTCTCGGTCAAATTCCAATTCTGTTCCCGATTCTCCCTACCTCCTCTCCCCCTTTAGCTTTTGAATATAACTATGGAATCCCGTGACCAATTCCATCCTTGTGGGTATAAAAAGCTCCACTGGGGACTGGAGTTGATACACCGAGAGCAAAACCAATTTGAACCTTTTGAGAGTCCGAGTGAAAACGAGAGTAATCTCTTTGGTGAGAACCGTGAGTAAGATTGAGGCTTGGTTTTATGAGTTTTCTAAATTTGGTGAAGGAGCTACCGGGTTGTTGGCCGGCCGGAGGTGGTTCGGGCAGTCCTCTGTGGACAATCGTTCGTATCGGTGTCAATTGCTAGGGTTTCGTAAGATTTGAGCCTATTCATCTCTTTCCCAAAAAAGAGGTTTTTCGATCTTAATTTATCTCCGTTTATATTGTTGTTCTTGGTGATTTTGTGCAATTAATTAATATATATATATATATATACATATATATAATATATACCGGTTTATATACTGTTTTGGATTTGTTCTGATTATCATATTCTGATCGGTTATTATCATTATAATTGCTAACTGAATCGGATCTTTGTGGTTTGCAGATTTGTTCTGGACGATTAGTACTCCTTTAAAGGTTATTCATCATACCCCATTTGGGAACCCAAGTAGTAGGTGTGTCTGTCTACTATTATTATTGAGACTAAATCACACCCTTTGTAGTCGTAACTGAAACTTAGAAGATTCTGCAGATATTATGCGCATGCTCGCCCTAAAGACTCTTTGATGGATGGCTCCTGGTTATTTGCTGGATTCAATTTTGGCTCTGAACCATGGCCTAATACTCAGTTGGCGCTCAAACTTGACCTAGGTATGTCGTTAAAGTACCTAATTCTTACACGGCTCCTGGTGCAATTCTGCAGATATTCAAGCTCGAACCAGACACTCAGCTGAAGATATTTGTTTGTGTCAGTTATTGTGTGGCTATGTTTGGGATTTGGCCACCCAAAAATTTACTTGCTTTCTTGTACTTAGTTAGCTTGTTTTATTTCGTTTGTGGCTATGTTTGAGATTTGGCTCCTCAGAAAATATCGGTTTTGTAAGGGAATAGGCCCCCTAAATCATCTTTGTGCTATAATATGACACTCTTTTTAAAAAAAAAAAAACTGAAAACTCATAAGATTTCCAATGGGGTTATATATCGGATCTTGCTACATATCCTAAAAGATTACCCAATTGTAACTTAAAACATTATATCACCTTTTATTCCATTAGCATTTTCCTTATATATTTGACAGTAATAAATCTCTGTCATGGTAGTAGCACGGACGGGTAAGGGGATTTTACAGGGCTTGAGCCAATTGCCGCATACCAAAATTAATTTTTTTTAAGAATAAACATTTATTTTAATTCGTCCCACTTAATAATTATAATAATAGTAGTGTCCAAATCTCTACTACATTAATTTAGGTGTAGAGCTCTATTTATCAATTAATCTAGGTATCTCTAGTTAAATCTTAGTTCATCATTTAATTATGAATCGTGATTTGGGAATTTTTTACTAAAAATGAAACTTCATATTTTTTTACAAAAAAATTCGCCGTGTACTCTTATATCTTCAATATTTTTGTAATGAATAACTGTATTTTAGATATTTTTATATATGAATTTAAAATTTATTGAACTCTGTCCCCCCAATATTATTTCTAGCTCCGTCTCTACTCTCTAGATAATAGTAAATTTTTGTCATGGACCGGACTGGATCGAGCACACCAAATCAATAGAGGATAACTTGTGGGTTTCGGCATATATGTTTTCATTGGCTGAGTTAACTATGTTTTCATTAATTTCATTTTATTTTTATCTATTTGATTATTATTAAATGTTAAGAGTGACATCTCGAATTTTTTCGATAATTTTGACAATTTTTTCTTAAATATTAGGGAAAAAATTTCTTTACACTAATAACTTTTGGCTGTTTTTCAAGTTACACTAATAACTTTTTTTTCACACTCGACACTCAAACATTTGTTTACTTTTCGACGTTACACCAAATTGAGGACGACATCAATTTGTCCGTTAGTTTCCGTTAATAAGGGTAAAATTAGGGTTAAAGACACACATAAACCTTTTGCCGGTGTTTTAATTACACACAAATAAATTTAAATTTAACTTTCAATATTATTGTATTTAAATAATTAATAAAAATTAAAAAAAATAAAATAAAAGTAAAAAAACCTTATTCCATGGAAGGAGCTCTGATTCATTCCCGTTGTATTTACATTTCTTTTTCTAAAATTAATGCTAAAAATTATAATAAATTCAAAACAATTATTTAAATTTAACTTTCAATGTTATTGTATTTAAATAATTAATAAAACAAAAGAAAAAGTAAAATAAAAATAAAAAAGCCTTCTTCCATGAAAGGAACTTCCATGGGAGGAAGCTCTGATTTGGAGCGTCCTACCACGGAAGCTTTTAATATGAACAAAAATTTAAAAAATATTTTAATATATTTATTTATTGTTTATAAAATTAATTATAATGTTCTAGTTTTATTTATAAAATTTACTTTTATTAAATTATATTTTCTTAGTTTTTAGAATAAATATTAGAACATTAGGACAATGTAATGTTATAAAAAGTAAATTTTATAAACAAATGGAATGTTAGAACATTATAATTAATTTTATAAATGAAAAATAAATAAATTAAAACATTTTTAAAATTTTTGTTTTAAATTAAAATCTTCCAAGGAAGGACGATCCAAATCGGAGCCTTCCGCCATGGTAGCAGAGCTTTGAGGAAGGCTTCTTTAGTTTAATTTTACATTTTTTATTATTTATTTAAATATAATAATATTGAAAGTTAAATTTAAATAATTATTTTGAATTTATTATAATCTTTAACATTAATTTTAGAAAAAGAAATATAAATACAATGGGAATGAATCAGAGCTCCTTTCATGGAATAAGGTTTTTTTACTTTTATTTTACAATTTTTATTTTTTATTAATATTTAAATACAATAGTATTGAAAGTTAAATTTAAATTTGTTTGGGTGTAATTTGAAACACCTGCAAAGGTTATGTGTGTCTTTCACCCTAATTTTACCCTTATTAACGGAAACTAACGGACAAATTGACGCCATCCATAATTTGGTGTAACGTCGAAAAGTTAACAAAGGTTTGAGTGTCGAGTGTGAAAAAAAAAGTTATTAGTGTAACTTCAAAAACAGCTAAAAGTTATTAGTGTAAAGAGAAATTTTCTCTAAATATTACACCACATTTCATAGACGGATTCAAGTGGTTATACTGGGCTCTAGTCCAGTGCTGTAATACCCGTACTTTCTATTTCTATATTTTTTCGATTCTAGTGACTTGCTTGTATTCATTGACACATTTTGAACATGTTTTGTTCAGCACATTTCGTCATTCGAGCATGTTTTTATATTGTTTCGGATTAATCGACGTATTATTTCGACTTTTCCACATATAAGTTCGACTTTGTAAAATCACCATCAATTCTTGGAACTCCAAAAGTTCTGAATCTTTGCAGTATGATAGAGCATCAAGTTAGCTTTCCATTGGTTCAAACGGTGAGTCAATCGGAGTCTGAACGAAGGATTTATGGTCGAAATAGCAAAGACGACACAGTGTATAATTAGCGCACGCTAAACGCATCTATTAGCGCGTGCTAATGGAGTCTGGCAAAGGGTTCTGGACTGCATTTTGCAGCCGATAGCACACGCTACACATACCTTAGTGCGCGATAACTATTGACAGTATATATAGGACTGCAGAGGTCAACTTTTGTCATTTCTGTTGGGATTCGGCGCCTAAAATCGAAGGCCGCAGCGGAAGTGGTAAAACGAAAATAAATTCGATCCGAATCCCTACGAGGATCGATCGAGCTACATATATACGAATATAGAATGAACAAAGAAGATACGAGAAATACATACCCTCGAAGTCCGTTGATTGAATGGTAATCTTCTCTCGAGCTATTCCCAAGCTTTAGGCGATCTCCTTTCAATTCAATCCGCTCCAAGCTCTTGAATGATCCAACGCCGAAAGCACCGCGTCTCTACTTGCCACGCGCCGGAGAAATGACCGGAACGACGATCACCTTGCTATCCTCCGATGATACGGCTAGAGCTAAGTGATGAAGCTTCCAATATGAGATTATCACACTCTAAGTGTATAACTCACAACTCTCATTTATTTCTTGATTTTTCTCCAAGAATCACCAAGAACAAGTTGAAGAAGAAGATGAAGATAAGTGTTTGAACTCAAAGTCTCACTTTCTCTCTCTCTCTCAATGTATCTCACGGATGGCTCATTCATCTCAAGAGAGTGACAAGTCTTCTCTTCTTATTCAATTCCTTTCCACATGAGAACAGCTCATGTTAACCCCACCTTGAAAAAGATATCAAATATCTATTCATTAAACACCTAATCAAGATTCCAATTGATTTAAAAATCAAAGTCTTGTCAAGGTGTGGGGAAGGGGGGGGGGTGGCCATGATGAAGAAATAGGACGAGTTCGGTTCGTTTTGGACTCCCGTGAGTCCAAACAGATAAACTCCAATTCCGTTCCGATGTATTTATATCGATCAATGATAAGTGTCAGTTTTGTACACTTATCCATGCTTTGTATCGATAAAATTCACCCATAATTGAGCTAGTTTACTCGTTTTTTTGCTTTTAATTTATTAGTTTTAATAATTTTATTTTTATCGGATGATGATCGGATTAAATAACTGAATTACTCAAGAAACAACATGTTTAATAAATATTCTCTTTATTGAATTTTGATATATTCATGTTGTAGGGCTTTCCGAGACGAATTCGGCAGTGTTTCCGGATTCAAAATTAGAGTTATATATCAAAAGTTATCATCCGAAGAAGATCTGGGGCAAAAACGCAAAGTCTGAAGAATTCTGGGCTGAAAACGTAACTATCAAAGCTTCAAATGAGCAAATTTACGAAGCCACGTTACGGCCGTAACATTCAGGAGTTACGGCCGTAAGTCACCTCAGTTACGGCCGTAACTCCGAATGTTACTAGTAACTCTTGACAGATTGCTATGATTTGTCTAATTTTTATACTTTTGTGTATTATTGAGGGGATGGTGGCATTGATCCGATATAATGTAATAATGCTGTAGTTTTGGAGCTATTAGATGACTTTAGGTGTATAAATAGACCCCTTAGATCCTTCATCATTCACCATTCATCATATAATTTTCCATTTTCTTGTAAACTTTTCTTTTTGTGAAGAACACACTTGTGTTCTTGAGTGATCTTTGTAAGTGTGGTGTAGTATATGTTGTTCGAGAGTTTATTGCTTCTATCTCCTTTATCTACTAAGGGAGTTAGGATCAATTCTTTCTCTTGATTCAACTAAGAATGACCACCAAAGCTTGTAATATGTGTAATAAACCCTTTATGGGCTAAGTTTCTTAAGTTGGGATTATAAACAAGGTTAGTCATGTTATTTATGTTTGTATAAAGATATATTATGAATTACTTATTATTGTGTGTGATTTTCATTGTTTTAACAATCTTTATTTATTTGGCCAATTAATGAAGATATTTATGATCTTCATATGTTTGAAAGAAAATATGTTTGATTAGATCAAATGATCTTCACTCTAAGTTGTTCTAGGGGATAGAAATATACCCCTAGTCCTTAGATGATTCATTGAGTTATTTTCACAAATCCTAATGCTATGTATTGAAGCCAATCAACATAGAAATATAGTGGATTGATTCAATATGTAAGGGCGTTTTATAGTTCGAAAGAGAAACCGTCTTTTTAAGGAAAATCGAATCTACACAACATAATAAGTAAATTCATCTTATGATCTCCAATACATCTTTTATAACTAATGACGAACTAAGTTTGTAATCCCAACTATTTCATTTTATCATTAATCAATCTATTAATATTGCAATCTTTTTATTTCCTTATAATATTAGAACTATTATTGCAATTTCTTTGCAATTATTAAACCAAACTTTTAATTGTGTGTTTCACTCATCTTAAGTATCTATAAAAATAGACTAATAGTGTATAATTCAAATTATAACATAACTTCCTTGTGGGATCGATAAACCGGACTCAAAAAGTCCACTTTACTACTTGATACGATATCGTGCACTTGCGATAGTTACACAAAAAGCGTGTCAAGTTTTTGGCGCCGTTCTTGGGAAGTATAAGTTATATTTGAAAAATTACATTATTAACTATTGTTATAAATACAACTTTTTCTTTGTTG
The DNA here is from genome assembly GCA_033398695.1 of Orobanche coerulescens. NCBI lineage: Eukaryota > Viridiplantae > Streptophyta > Magnoliopsida > Lamiales > Orobanchaceae > Orobanche > Orobanche coerulescens. The sequence goes on from CM065803.1 coordinate 204,995,882, forward strand.
TAGATTCCCTTGTCTATGCGAAGGACATACAATCGCGATTTAGTTTTACTAGATCCAGAGATTGAAGCCACATATAGAAGAAGGCGAAGAGAACAAAGAAAAACATTATTTCTTCACCATCAATGGCGGACGAACTAAATCCACGTCTCCCCAAGGAAATGATAACGAAATAATTCCTCCGGTGGGGAATACCTAATGTTCAAAACATTCAACATCAACAATATCCTATTATCTGGAAATAGATGAAGACAACATGCTCTTTGGGAATTCATGAACCCCCATCTTTGAGCGTTCAATCAAGTGTAATCTATCCACCATTTGGAGTGGACAATTTTCAAATTCGCCGGATGTCATCAATCTCTTCTCCAACAACAACTCATTCTATGGAAGAACCGACGAAAATCCATATCTCCATATTAACCGTTTTGTGGAAATATGTGGAAATTTCAAATATCCAAATGTAAATGACGAGGCGATCAAAATGAGACTTTTCGTGCACACTTTGAAGGACAGAGCAAGAGAGTGGCTAGATACTTTGCCACCACGAAGCATAACAAATTGGCCCGAATTTGTCCAAAAATTCACCACTAAATACTTTCCACCAATAAAAGTGGCGAAACTCAAATACGAAATCTCTACATTTCGTCAACAAGATTCAGAATCATTCCACGAAGCATGGGAGAGATACAAGGATATGCTACGAAAATGTCCTAACCATGGTTTCAATTTGGGAGCACAAGTCAATTACTTCTATTATGGAATTTTACCTTCATGCCGAGCCAATGTCGATTCATCATCAAATGGCTCACCTGGGAAACAAAACTATGAAAGAGGCTTATAATCTTTTTGAGGTTATAAGTGAACAAAGTGCAAGATGGCAGACAGAAATATCCAAAAGAAACCAAATGGTGTTTTTGAAGTGGATTCTTATTCACTTATGTTGGCAAAAATTGAAGCTCTATCAAAGAAAGTCGAGGAAATGTCTTTTTCAACTCCTCAATCTGTGAAGACGGTGCAAACTCCACAAATTTCAGCTTTTTCATGTGAAATTTGTGGAGCAACTCACAACAAAGACTATCTGTCCCTTAGTGCAACAAGAACAGTCACCACCACCACCAGAACAAGTGGCGTATGCTCAGAATTTCCAAAGGCAAGCATACAATCCTTACGGGCCAACATACAATCCAGGATACAAAAATCATCCAAATTTTTCTTATGCAAACAACAATAATGTGTTGAATCCAACGCATCAAGAAAAGAAGCCCGGATGGGAAGAAGCAATCACGAAGCTAGTGAACAACAATGAAGTATCAACAACGCAATGATGCTTCAATTAAAAATCTGGAGACACAAGTTGGCCAAATGGCCAAAATACTTTCAGAAAGATCTCAAGGCATGTTACCTAGAAATACCGAGGTAAATCCAAGGGAAAATGTCCAAGCTATTACAACAAGAAGTGGAGTGCAGTTGCCCGTGGTTTCTATGGAAAACCATCTGGAAAAACAAAAAAAAGAATCTGATACAGGACCTTCATCTCAAAAAGGTCCAATTGCTACAAAAACTTATGTTCCACCTATCCCATTTCCTCAACGGTTGAAGAATCACAAGCTCGATGCTCAATTCGGGAAATTCTTGGAAATCTTCAAAAAGCTACACATCAACATTCCTTTTGCCGATGCTCTAGCACAAATGCCAAGCTATGCCAAATTTATGAAAGATATTCTTTCAAACAAACGAAGGCTTGAAGAATACGAAACTGTCATGCTAACAGAGGAATGTAGCGCAATACTACAAAAGAAGTTGCCACCCAAGCTAAAAGATCCGGGAACTTTCACAATCCCGTACAATTGGTGAAGTAAATTTTGGCAAAGCTCTTTGTGATTTAGGGGCAAGTATCAACTTGATGCCTGTCAATTTTCAACAAATTGAATTTGGGAGAAGCAAAAGCAACAACGGTTTCGCTACAATTAGCCGATCGGTCAATCAAATATCCACGTGGGATAGTTGAAGATGTGCTCGTCAAAGTTGATAAATTCATATTCCCACAGATTTTATCATCCTCGACATGGAAGAAGATCAGGATATTCCCATTATTCAGGGACGACCATTTCTCGCAACCGGACGTGCTCTTATTGACGTCTATGAAGGAAAGCTAATTCTCGAGTGGAAGACGAACATGTCATCTTCGATGTCTTAAAAACTTTGAATCAACCCTCCACAGATGAGTATTGTCTAAAAATAGACACAATTGAAGCCATGGTGAACAAGTCTTTAGAGAAAATTCTATCTAAAGATCCTCTTGAGACATGTATAGCAAATTCTCTAACCAAAGATGGAAGAAGAATATCACTTGGCGAAGCAGCTTAACTATCTGGAAGCACTACCAACCTTAAGAAAGCATCCACATTTTGAAGAATTGGGGACAAGCTCCGCTAAACCCCTCCCTTCTTTACAAGAAGCTCCAACACTTGATCTCAAACCTCTACCCACACATTTGAGATACGCTTACTTGGGCGTTTCCTCAACACTTCCGGTCATCATATCTAACATATTGACCAAACTTGAAGAAGGAAATTACTAAGGGTATTGAGGAATCACAAAAGAGCAATTGGATGGACTATTGCGGACATTAGAGGAATAAGCCCCTCTATATGCACTCACAAAATCTTGATGGAAGATGACGCAAACCTTCAATTGAGCATCAACGACGTTTGAATCCAAACATGAAGGAAATTGTGAAGGCGAGAGATTCTTAAATTACTTGACGCAGAATCATTTATCCAATCTCGGATAGTCCATGGGTGAGCCTGTACATATGGTGTCCAAAAAGAGTGGAATCACGATCATTGAGAACGAGCACAATGAACTTATACCAACACGACCGATCACGGGATGGAGAATGTGCATTGATTACGAAACTAAACAAGACGACAAGAAAAGATCATTTTCCACTCCCATTTATTGATCGGATGCTAGATAGATTGGCGGGACATTCTTACTCTTGTTTTCTCGTGGCTATTCAGTGGTACAACCAAATCGTAATAGCCCCGGAAGATCAAGAGAAAACAACATTCACATGCCCTTATGGAACATTTGCCTACGAAGAATCCCATTCGGATTGTGCAATGCTCCAGCCACATTTCAAAGATGCATGATGTCAATATTCTCAGACATGGTTGAAAAATTCATTGAAGTTTTCATGGACGATTTCTCGGTTTTCGGAGATTCATTTGATAAATGCCTCATTCACTTAGGCATGGTCTTGGAAAGATGTGAAGACACAAATCTAGTTCTCAATTGGGAGAAATGTCACTTCATGGTCCAGAAGGAATCGTACTTGGCCATAGAATCTCACAACATGGAATTGAAGTCGATAAGGCAAAAATCCAAGTGATTGCAAAACTTCCTCCACCAATTTCGGTGAAAGGAGTAAGGAGTTTTCTCGGACATGCAGGATTCTATCGGAGGTTTATAAAAGATTTCTCAAAAATAGCAAAACCTCTCTGTTCTTTGCTTGAGAAAGATACACCATTCCTTTTCACAAATGAATGCCACGTGGCCTTTGCAACTTTGAAGGATAAGCTTACATCAGCTCCAATCATCATTTCTCCAGCTTGGACTATTCCTTTCATTTTAATGTGCGATGCAAGTGATTATGCCGTAGGGGCCGTACTGGGCCAGAAGAAGGACAAAATGATGCAAGTGATCCATTATGCTAGCAGGACTATGAATGATGCTCAGCTGAACTACACAACAACTGAAAAAGAGATGCTTGCAGTGGTTTATGCCTTTGACAAATTTCGATCCTACTTATTGGGATCATATGTCATAGTCTACACTGATCATTCAGCTTTGAAATATTTAATGGCAAAGCAAGATGCAAAGTCAAGGCTAATCCGATGGGTTCTACTTATGCAAGAATTCGACATAGAAATCGAGAGACGAAGGAGCAGAAAACCAAGTGGCAGATCATCTCTCTAGACTCGACCAAAACAATGCTCAAGAGAAGGAAATAAATGAAGTATTTAGGATGAACAACCATTCCAAATCTCTAATATCCAGAAAAACAAAATGCACCATGGTATGCGACATCGTTAATTTCCTTGTTAGTGGAATAATTCACCCAAATTTTTCCCATCATCAAAAGAAAAATTCTTCTCCGAGTTGAAATACTATTACTGGGAAGATCCTCTGTTGTTCGACGAGGACCTGATCAAATCATCCAGGAGATGCATACCGAAGAAGAAATGGAGAAGGTATTAGAAAGATGTCATTCCTCTCACTATGGAGGACATTTTGGAGGTTCAAAAGCAATGACAAAAATTCTTGAAGCGGGATTCTATTGGCCCACTCTGTTCAAAGATGCACATACACTTGTCTCGAAGTGTGACTGGTGCCAAAGACATGGAAACATGTCAAAAGAAATGAAATGCCAATGAATTTCATCCTTGAAGTTGAAATCTTCGATGTTTGGGGAATTGATTTCATGGGACCCTTTCCATCATCATTCTCTAATGAATACATCCTTGTAGTTGTTGACTACGTATCGAAATGGGTGGAGGTCATTTGCATTACCAACAAACGAAGCTAAGGTCGTGGTAAATTTTCTAAAGAAAAATATATTCACTCGCTTGAACTCCGAGAGTTATTATCGGTGATGGCGGATCTCATTTACGCAATCACCGTGTTAAGGCTCTATTGACCAAATTCGGAGTAAAACACCGTGTCGCTACCTCTTATCACCCACAAACCAATGGACAAGTCGAAATTTCCAATCGTGAATCAAACGTATACTTGAGATGACAATGACTCATCTCGAAAAGATTGGTCGAAAAGGCTGGATGATGCGCTCTGGGCTTACGTAATGACTATAAGACACCGATAGGCATGTCTCCATTTCGTCTGGTTTTGGAAAAGCCTGTCACTGCCAGTAGAACTTGAACATCGAGCTTTTGGGCTATAAAAACTAAACTTTGACGAACAATTGGGTGGAAAGAAAAGGTTGTTTGCAGCTTAAATGAGTTGGATGAAATCCGACTAGACTCATATGAAAATGCCAAAATCTACAAAGAAAACGAAAAGATGGCATGACAACAAAATTCTAAGAAGAGATTTTAAAACAGGAGACCAAGTTACGCTTTTTAATGCACGATGCGTCTGCTTTCCGGGTAAGCTACGATCACGATGGGCAGGCCCTTACGATCAAAGAGGTGTTTTCTCATGGAGTCGTGGAGATTTATAATACAACCGACGGGAGTTTCAAAGTAAACGGTCAACGGTTAAAGCCATATCGGGAGGAGAATTCTCGACAAAGAAAATCAATCATAATCGGAAATACCTAATTAATCGAGAAGTCAAGCTAAGGACGTTAAACAAAGCGCTTATTGGGAGGCAACCCAATCTCTATTATTTCGCAAATAAGTTTGGGGGTAACACGGAAGGATTCAACAACAACAGCAAGGATCAGATCGTTCATAAAATCCAGGGAGTCTTTCTTTCATTATTCTCAAACATATAATAATTATAATCTTGTTTTTAAAAAAAAAAAAAAAAAAATAATATAAATAAATACGGCCGTAAGTTATTAGATACGGCCGTATGTTGTCCAATTATATTTTTACGAAAGCGCATTACGGCCGTAACTAGTGTACGTTACGGCCGTATCTTTAAAAACTGACACTTAAAAAAAAAAACGAACGTCACATACGGCCGTAACTTCTTTGTGTTACGGCCGTATCTTAAAACCTGTTTGATAAACGAAAGCAACTTACGGCCGTAACTTGTATATGTTACGGCCGTAACTAGCAGTCTGTATATAAAAAAAACCGTCCTTAAACACTTCACACACACCAGACGAGACACAAGCGGCCGGGAGAGCAATTTTTTTCCCCCTATCAATCCCTACTTGCTAAAAAACTCAAATTCATCAATACAATTCATTAACATATCAACATTCACACATAATCATCAGGTTATCTTTCAATCCTTGTTTCAATTTATATAATCTTGAGTTTTAGTTTGTAGTTTTTCTCTTCATATTTGTTTTTCGATTCTTATTTCCGTATGATTCGTTGATTAAATCTTGTTCATTTGTGAGTATTGTTGACATTTGTATCGTTATTTGATTCATTGATTTGTGGTGGCTTTATGGATTTGAGTTTGAATAAGAAAAACTTGTTAAAAAACTATGAACTAAAGGTGTCCGACGAAATGCCACAACGAAAATCTTTGAATTTTTTTTATGTTTTTATTGGTTTTGCTTGATGATTATAGTCGTGTGATGAAAAGAAGTTGATTTTGTTCAATTTCAGGGATGGCACCGAAGAAATCAACAAAAGGAAAAGAAAAGGCCGGCTCGTCATCTCAAGGTTCGGCACCGCCACAAAGAAAGCAAAACACAAAGTGCATTAAGGAAAGATTGTTCAATCTTGATGATTTCATCGGCCATGCGGATAGAAACACAATCACTACCCCTTTCATCCAAAAATTCTTAGACAACGGCTGGGAGAAGTTCGTTTCCGATCTCCCAAATGGTAACCCGACCTTGACCCTAAACTTTTACAATTCTTTCAACAAGTCCATTGGGCAGGTAGGGTCACCTACTTATCATCAGACTACTGTGAATGGGAAATCGATAAATTTTTCACCGGATGTCATTAACAAGTTTTTGGGGGTTAATGGTTCTAACGCGGTTGACATTAATATCTTGCCTAATGAAGAGGTGCCGGATGATAGAGTTTTACGCTGGGCGTTAGTGAGCGAGTTGCATGACAGGATTGGGATGCTCAACGCCCGATACAACCAAGCGGACCTTATGGATGATGCTTGGTATTTATGGATGTGGGCGTGGGAGTATTTACCCGACTTCGACTGACGACGGTTTCCATTGGCCACTGCGAGGTTTATATGCTATCCGCCGAGGGGTAAAAATGGATTTGGGTACTCACATTTACACTACTATTTGTCACTATGCCGGCATGGTCCCGACTAGGCAGAAAATGCCATACCCGCCTTATCACCGGTATTTGCAGGAGCCAGAGTCAAAATTTCGGCAGGGGGTGATATTTTAACACATGGGGATCGACTGAATGGCCGGAGTAGTATTTTTCGAAGTACTCAATTGAGAAGCAAACGGGCACGTTTGGAACCGGAAGAGGAGAGTAGCGAGGAAGAGGAATATGAGGCCGAGGAAGATGCCGGTTATGAGTTGACGGCTTTTGAGGAAAATTTGCTTGAAAGAGTTCAGGGATTAGAAACATCCCAGGCTGAAATTATGAGAAATCAGAATGAAATACTCGAGCGACAATTAGAAACGGAGAAGCGGTTTGAAAAGCTTTTCCGTTTTCTAAACATCCCTGACGACACACCTGGAGGATCACAAAGCTAAAATTTCAGGGAGTTTTCTGTTTTCTCGCATGCTATTATATTTTTTTTTTAAAAAACTGAGGACAGTTTTACTTATAAGTTTGGGGGTGATGTTTTCGTACTTGTGTTTATTTTGTGGTTTTTGAACTATGATTTTTATTTGGATTTTCATTGTGGTATGTTTTGATTAGTGTATTGTGTGGTGTGTTTTTATTATTTGGCATTGATTAGGTTTAGTATATATATATATATAAATACTATATATTTATAGTATTTTGATTTCTGAGATTTTTAGATCTGGCCATAACACCAAAAAAAAATTAGCTATATACAAACTTCTAAAATCGTTTTAACCGGTAAAAAATTTGTATATTCCAAAAATTTTTTTGAGCCTTAATCTCTCTTTCCAAGCCTTGTAATTATCATATAAAATCGAGTCATTCGTTACCTTGAGAAAAGAAGAATCAATTGGTTGATGAAAAATAAAACTGAAATTTACTTAATTTGTGGAGTTTTTGATTTTTCATGCTTAACTAAAAAAATGATTTTCTGCAAAAATTCTATTCCCTAAAAAAAAAAAAAGGAGTCATTGGTGAAAAGAGCTACACGTTAGCAAATAACGGTGTGAAAGCTATCACCTAAAAAAAAAAAAAATGACGAAAAGGAGAAGTGTTGAGCAGCAACAACTGCCTAATTTTGGAAGTCTTAAATTTTGCGAAAAATAAAGGACTAACCATTGTTGGTGCGTAGCTGCCGTCTCAGGAAAAATTGGTGAAAAGAGCTACACGTTAGCAAATAACGGTGTGAAAGCTATCACCTTTTTACGAAAAAAAAATGAGATAGAAATTGTGTTAGTGAAAAGAGCTACACGTTAGCAAATAACGGTGTGAAAGCTATCACTAAAAGGGATGTAGTTTATGAGCAGATTTGAATTAATTAGCAGCTGAATTTCAATACACTCAATTTTGTAAAAATCACAATATTTGATGACGCCAATGAAATTCTTCTTCATATTGAGTCGAAAAATAAACGAGTGATCGAGAGCAACCATTAAAGGGAGTCGTGTGTATCACGAGTGGGAAAGAAATAATCAACCTTTTGGGGGGAAAACCTTACATTTTGGAATTACAAAATAAAAACCGTGTTTTAACTTCAAAAATATTAGTAGATTTATTTTGAATCTTGATTCATTTCTATCTACTGTATAAAGCTGGTTGTTGTTTATTAATGGCATTTTGATCTCCTTTTCTCTTTTTATATTTTAATTTATGTGTGTATTAATTTTCTTATTTATTTTTATTATCTATTTTTATTTTTATTTTTGGAGTGTGAATAATAAAGAGTCTTGCTCGGGACTAGCAAGAATTCAAGTTTGGGGGTGTGATAAGTGTCAGTTTTGTACACTTATCCATGCTTTGTATCGATAAAATTCACCCATAATTGAGCTAGTTTACTCGTTTTTTTGCTTTTAATTTATTAGTTTTAATAATTTTATTTTTATCGGATGATGATCGGATTAAATAACTGAATTACTCAAGAAACAACATGTTTAATAAATATTCTCTTTATTGAATTTTGATATATTCATGTTGTAGGGCTTTCCGAGACGAATTCGGCAGTGTTTCCGGATTCAAAATTAGAGTTATATATCAAAAGTTATCATCAGAAGAAGATCCGGGGCAAAAACGCAAAGTCCGAGGGAATTCTGGGCTGAAAACGTAACTATCAAAGCTTCAAATGAGCAAATTTACGAAGCCACGTTACGGCCGTAACATTCAGGAGTTACGTAGTAAGTCACCTCGATTACGGCCGTAACTCACAATGTTACGTAGTAACTCTTGACGATTGCTATGATTTGTCTAATTTTTATACTTTTTGTGTATTATTGAGGGGATGGTGGCATTGATCCGATATAATGTAATAATGCTGTAGTTTTGGAGCTATTAGATGACTTTAGGTGTATAAATAGACCCCTTAGATCCTTCATCATTCACCATTCATCATATAATTTTCCATTTTCTTGTAAACTTTTCTTTTTGTGTGAAGAACACACTTGTGTTCTTGAGTGATCTTTGTAAGTGTGGTGTAGTATATGTTGTTCGAGAGTTTATTGCTTCTATCTCCTTTATCTACTAAGGGAGTTAGGATCAATTCTTTCTCTTGATTCAACTAAGAATGACCACCAAAGCTTGTAATATGTGTAATAAACCCTTTATGGGCTAAGTTTCTTAAGTTGGGATTATAAACAAGGTTAGTCATGTTATTTATGTTTGTATAAAGATATATTATGAATTACTTATTATTGTGTGTGATTTTCATTGTTTTAACAATCTTTATTTATTTGGCCAATTAATGAAGATATTTATGATCTTCATATGTTTCGAAAGAAAATATGTTTGATTAGATCAAATGATCTTCACTCTAAGTTGTTCTAGGGGATAGAAATATACCCCTCGTCCTTAGATGATTCATTGAGTTATTTTCACAAATCCTAATGCTATGTATTGAAGCCAATCAACATAGAAATATAGTGGATTGATTCAATATGTAAGGGGCGTTTTATAGTTCGAAAGAGAAACCGTCTTTTTAAGGAAAATCGAATCTACACAACATAATAAGTAAATTCATCTTATGATCTCCAATACATCTTTTATAACTAATGACGAACTAAGTTTGTAATCCCAACTATTTCATTTTATCATTAATCAATCTATTAATATTGCAATCTTTTTATTTCCTTATAATATTAGAACTATTATTGCAATTTCTTTGCAATTATTAAACCAAACTTTTTAATTGTGTGTTTCACTCATCTTAAGTATCTATAAAAATAGACTAATAGTGTATAATTCAAATTATAACATAACTTCCTTGTGGGATCGATAAACCGGACTCAAAAAGTCCACTTTACTACTTGATACGATATCGTGCACTTGCGATAGTTACACAAAAAGCGTGTCAAGTTTTGGCGCCGTTCTTGGGAAGTATAAGTTATATTTGAAAAAATTACATTATTAACTATTGTTATAAATACAACTTTTTCTTTGTTGTAGATTCCCTTGTCTATGCGAAGGACATACAATCGCGATTTAGTTTTACTAGATCCCGAGATTGAAGCCACATATAGAAGAAGGCGAAGAGAACAAAAGAAAAACATTATTTCTTCACCATCAATGGCGGACGAACTAAATCCACGTCTCCCCCAAGGAAATGATAACGAAATAATTCCTCCGGTGGGGGGAATACCTAATGTTCAAAACATTCAACATCAACAATATCCTATTGTACCGGAAATAGATGAAGACAACATGCTCTTTGGGGAATTCATGAACCCCCCATCTTTGAGCGTTCAATCAAGTGTAATCTATCCACCATTTGGAGTGGACAATTTTCAAATTCGCCCAGATGTCATCAATCTCTTCTCCAACAACAACTCATTCTATGGAAGAACCGACGAAAATCCATATCTCCATATTAACCGTTTTGTGGAAATATGTGGAAATTTCAAATATCCAAATGTAAATGACGAGGCGATCAAAATGAGACTTTTCGTGCACACTTTGAAGGACAGAGCAAGAGAGTGGCTAGATACTTTGCCACCACGAAGCATAACAAATTGGCCCGAATTTGTCCAAAAATTCACCACTAAATACTTTCCACCAATAAAAGTGGCGAAACTCAAATACGAAATCTCTACATTTCGTCAACAAGATTCAGAATCATTCCACGAAGCATGGGAGAGATACAAGGATATGCTACGAAAATGTCCTAACCATGGTTTCAATTTGGGAGCACAAGTCAATTACTTCTATTCGAATTTTACCTTCATGCCGAGCCAATGTCGATTCATCATCAAATGGCTCACTGGGAAACAAAACTATGAAAGAGGCTTATAATCTTTTTGAGGTTATAAGTGAACAAAGTGCAAGATGGCCAGACGAAATATCCAAAAGAAACCAAATTGTGTTTTTTATTTGGATTATTTTTCACTTATGTTGGCAAAAATTGAAGCTCTATCAAAGAAAGTCGAGGAAATGTCTTTTCAACTCCTCAACTGTGAAGACGGTGCAAACTCCACAAATTTCAGCTTTTTCATGTGAAATTTGTGGAGCAACTCACAACAGCACTATCTGTCCCTTAGTGCAACAAGAACAGTCACCACCACCACCAGAACAAGTGGCGTATGCTCAGAATTTCCAAAGGCAAGCATACAATCCTTACGGGCCAACATACAATCCAGGATACAAAAATCATCCAAATTTTTCTTATGCAAACAACAATAATGTGTTGAATCCAACGCATCAAGAAAAGAAGCCCGGATGGGAAGAAGCAATCACGAAGCTAGCTGAACAACAACTGAAGTATCAACAACGCAATGATGCTTCAATTAAAAATCTGGAGACACAAGTTGGCCAAATGGCCAAAATACTTTCAGAAAGATCTCAAGGCATGTTACCTAGCAATACCGAGGTAAATCCAAGGGAAAATGTCCAAGCTATTACAACAAGAAGTGGAGTGCAGTTGCCCCAAATTTCTATGGAAAACCATCTGGAAAAACAAAAAAATAAACAAAAAGAATCTGATACAGGACCTTCATCTCAAAAAGGTCCAATTGCTACAAAAACTTATGTTCCACCTATCCCATTTCCTCAACGGTTGAAGAATCACAAGCTCGATGCTCCAATAAATCAATTTAAACATCCAATGTCCCGAATTAGATATCCAATATCTAATATTCATAATGAGAGAATTAAGCTTGATTCATTCCGTCGTCAATCCTAATGCGCGACTCGGTAGGTCCGTCTCAGTCAGCAATGGGAGGAACCGAAGAGTAGTAGCACCACCTAGCCAGCCTGGTGGCCTACACCGTACCCCAACTGAGAATGAATGATTGGGATCATTCAAGAACCATTCTGTCGTGAATACCAGTATACGTATAAACCCTTCTTTCAAATGTCCCGATCAAGTTATAGGGTCACGGTCAGTCAAACCCTATCTGTACTTGACGCTATGCATGCGTTAATGCAAATCGAGATCATCGAGCTGTCGTGTATCTAATACAACTAGCTCCAATGCTTTGGCCAAAGACTTATGATCTCATCTGCCAATAACCGCATAGGACATATAACCCGCTAACTAACGGGAGAAAGAATTCTATCTTGGTATTTAGTAGGACCTGCTACTTGCCCGTCAAGATGCACGTCGAGGTTGACCCCCACCTTCCGGTTTATAGGGTCGAACTACTCTAATGAAAATATTGACGTCACAAGCACATCCCTACTAAATCCTCAAGTCGAAGGTTCACGAATACCTATCACAACCTTTCGATTCCGTCATTGACTGTCCCGGAGTGAAATCCATGTGACGAATCGAGGGTGAGTCGGTTCGAGTATACTAATCCAATTAGCATACCTATAACGTGTGCTCCCACTAACCATTAGTGTTCGACAGGCACTCTCCATGTCAAAGAACACGTCATACAAGTCTTCACATAAACTTAACGCCCAGTCAAGTTTCATCGACTTGCGAACGATTAAGTATTTGAGCTATAACCTTTCCAGTGTCTACCCCCTTATCCAATAAGGAGTGGAACGTTTTGCTCTCAAATACACGGACTAGTTTCTATATGTTTATTTACGAGTTAGGAATGCCAGTAACTACCAGTAAATAAAGAAACATTCATTTGCCTTATATAAATGGTTTACATAATTACAAGTACAATGCCCTCACTCAACAACCTCTGAGTGGCATTCAAGGGCATACTCCTAACAATCTCCCACTTGCACTCAATGCCACACACTATGGTATCTAATACCCATGTTCTCCAGATGACGCTCCAAGCTAGTCTGAGAAAGTGGCTTGGTCAGTGGATCAGCGACGTAGTCGGCTGAGTCTACTCTATGCAGCACAATGTATCTCTTTTGCGAACAAATTCTCTTACGAGATGATACTCCCTCTCAATGTGATTGGTACTATTGTGAAACCTCGGCCTCTAGGCCCGTGGTGTCACGTGAAGTTTACCCAGTAACTTCTTAATCCAGAACCCTTCCTTAGAAGCCTCCGAGGCTGCTATATACTCATCCTAACAGGTGGAACCAGCAGTCGCGCTATCATTGACACTATGCCAAGATACTGCTCCCCCATTAAGAGTAAATAAATAGCTAGAAATAGACATTTAGTCGTATTTCTGTCCTTGGAAGTCCGAAACAGTGAATCCCTCAACATTCAGTTCTCCACCGCCATATATAAGAACCATATCTCGAGCCCTTATCAAGTACTTGAGAACGTTCTTTACGGCAGTCCAATGTTCCCTTCCTGGGTTTGCCTGAAACCTAGTTACCACGCTCCCAGCATGCGCAATGTCAGGTCTCGTACACAATATAGCATACATAAGGTTACCCGCGGACGAAGCATATGGTATAATACTCATTTCCTTTCATTGTTCCTCACCTAGAGGACACATCTTCGAGGAGAGTTTTATCCCATGTCGCATCGGAAGGAACCCTCTTTTAGAATAATCCATCTTAAATCGTTTTAAGACTTTATCTATTTAGAGCGCTTGGGAAAAAATTATCATTCTCTTCGATCTATCCCAGTAGAGTCGAATCTCAAGAATATAGGTTTCTTCTCCCAAGTCTTTCATGGAGAAATTACTCGAAAGCCAAGCTTTCACAGAACTGAGCATTCCCACATCATTTCCTATTAGTAGAATGTTATCTACACATAGTACTATGAATGTGATCTTGCTCCCACTAACCCTATTGTATACACAAGATTCCTCTTCATTTTGAACGAAGTCAAACTCTTTGACCGTCTCATCAAAATGAAGGTCCCAACTACATGAAGACTGCTACAGTCCATTTCATGGAGTCTACATCCACCATTGCTAGGTCATTGGTCGTGGGTCGGTCTCTTGTTTATCACTTGGAACCTCGAGGAAACCCAGTTCCTCCAAGTGCATAAAACTATACCTCTTAGGTAATTGAGACACCCTACTAGACCTACTAGGTGGTTGTACTTGTGTTTCAGAAGGTTCGGTTCCAATTTCTTGCACAGGTGTCTCCTTAGGAGTTTCATTGTATTCTTCCAAAGAAATACTTCTACCTGCTCCGCCTTCCTGAATGAACTCATTCCAGGAAGTGTGTTTGTAAAGCAACAACGGTCTTTCGATCTTCGGGCATGTAGAATAGATATCCCATCGTCCCAGATGGGAATCCAATGAAACGTCCCTTCGCAGACCTAGCTTCCAACTTTTCCACCTTAGTCTTCTTGACATAGGCGGGACATCCCCAAATCCTAATATGATTAAGACTTGGTTTCCTTCCTTCCCACATCTCATGTGGAGTTTTAGGAACGGATTTGGAAGGACATCTGTTCAAGATATACGCGGCAGTCAGGAGTGCATACCCCACAGGTAAATCGGCAAGTCAGTATAGCCTAGCATGGAACGGACCATGTTCAACAGGGTCCGGTTCCTTCTTTCTGTCACACCATTTAACTGAGGAGTACCTGGAGGTGTTAGTTGTGAAACTATTCCATGTTCCTTAAAGAACTCGTCAAACTCCGTACTCATATACTCGCCACCTCGGTCCGACCGAAGTGCTTTGATATGATTACCAGTTTGTTTCTCGACTAGGGCCTTGAATTCCTAGAATTTCTCAAAGGCCTCGGATTTATGTTTCATTAAGTATACATAACCATACCTAGTATGATCATCTGTAAACGTAATGAAATATTGATATCCGTCACGTGCTGCTTCCAAAGCACCACAAATGTCAGTATGGATTAATCCCAGTTTATCAGCGGCTCTTTCAAAAGTCCCTTGAAGGGGGACTTAGTCATTTTACCTTTAAGGCAAGATTCACAAGTAGGAAAGGGATCCGATCCCAATGGACCCATAAGTCCATCCTTTTCCATCTTTGTAAACCTTGGTCTGACCAACATGACCAAGTCTAAGATGCCATTTCAAAACTTGATTGGTTTCATCCCTACAACGTTTTCTAATCATAGTATTCACAACTACTTTGTTGTTGAGAATTAGATGATACAATCCATTTAACAATGTAGCAGTACCCACTAGTTTATTTCTGAAATAAATTTGCAGGAACCATCACCAATGAAAAATGAAAAGCTTTTTCGGTCCATGACCGGAATGGATACAATGTTTTTGTGCCCCTTGGGCAAAACAAGTACATCTTCTAAAATCAAAACAAAGCTGGATTCTAAACCCAAAAGAAGTGATCCTATGTCGGTCGCCTCGACACTATGCCCGCTTCCGACTGTGATCATAACTTCTCCAGCTCCAAGATTCCTACTTTGTTCCAGATCCTGATTCACGGTACAAATATGAGAACTAGCACCAGAATCCAGTATCCACGAAGTAGAAAATACAGTAGCAGAACAATTTGTTTCCAAAACTAAAAGTTCTGTACCTGAAGTGCCATGAAGAATCGGACAGTCTCTAGCCCAGTGGCCCAGCTCACCGCACTTGAGACAAGCATCCATCTTCTTCTTGTTCTTCGGAACCATCGGGGCCTTGCCCTTACCCTTAAGGTCCTTTGCTTGTGGTCCAGTCCGCTTCTTGGTCTTTTTCTTCTTATTCTTAGACTTCCGAAGTCCAGAAGAAATCACAAGGGCCGACTCCTTCATCCGCGGAGTCTTCATCTGAGACTGAGCGGTCACAAGTTTATTCATTAGCCCAGCTAAATTACATGCAATCTCATTGCAGTTGAAGTTCATAACAAACTGTGAGAAGGAATCAGGGAGAGACTGTAGGATAAGGTCGGTTTGGAGAGAAGTATCCATTTTAAAATCAAGAGCCTCCAATCTCTCGATCATGGATATCATTTTGAGGACGTGTTCCCCAACCTTCTCACCTTCCTTCATCCTTGCACCGAACAGTTGCTTGGATATCTCATATCTAGCAGTTCTGCTGTGCTCACCATAAAGTTCGGTTAAGTGAGATAGAATCTGCCTAGCAGAAGTCATTTTCTCATGAGCTCTCTGAAGCTCATTAGATATGGAAGCCATCATATAAGCACGGACTTTCACGTCATCCTTAACCCACTTTTCGTGGTTTTCAATCTCTTCCTGATTGGCTCGGGTCCGCACAGGAGGCGCGGGAATGTCCGTCTCCAAGACGTATCCCAGTGCCTCTATACTGAGGACAATCATCAGATTGCGGAGCCAATCCAAAAAGTTAGGTCCCATTAAGGTGTTCTTTTCGAGTAGAATTGCGAGTGGATTCATTGTCATATTGAGAGTTATGTCTGCATTAAGTATAACAGATTAATTAGTGACTTGTTATATTATGATCTGAGTATATAATTAAGGTCTTTTCTATTCTTGTTACCCAGCTCCCACTATTTTTATCGGAATAACACACTCCCATATGATATCCGGAAGTATCGTCGCTCTACTTCATAGTGGTGATCGAGTTCTTTATAAATCTTAATAGAGGGTAACCGAACAGGTTTCTAGTCTATTAATTTTCATAAAGTGGTGTCCAACACCAACCCATCTAATGGATGATTCGATCTTCTTTTTCCCCTTGTTCACTCCCCTCAACCTATACGATTTCTATGGTTCGCGAACAAGTTAAGTTTATACCATCGACGCAATCAGTTTCACAATTGAATCTTATCCGGCAACCTATCAGGTTTCTAGGGATAAAATTTGCTCCAACCGAAGGCATTCAATGCGCTCCCGGTAATTTATCCGTCCTCCCCGAACGACTACCCCGATAACTCGGAAGCATAGCACATCCGGTTTGGATTTCAATTTCCCGAAAACTCGATGGAGGGAAGGAAAACCTTGAAACCTTATAAACTTAATTATTTATTGTGGGAGAATTTTCGCGATTAACGTTACACTTTGCACATTAATCATATTAGCGCGTTTGTGGTATTCATACAATATGAAAAAACCATTCACAACCTAGTTGCTACCAACATGTGGTTCATGGACCGTTCCTAGAAAACAAAAACTCCGTAATCTAATTACAAGTCTTCGTCTTGAATCTTCGTCTTCTCGAAATGGATCTTCCTCCGGTCTTCGTCATTACATATAAATTTTACATCGAAAATTGCATCCTAGATACAAACATTTCTAGTAAAATAAATAGGCTCAAAACGGCCTTTACAACCCAATCGAATAAAACGAACGATTCAAATCTAAGTCCACGAACCACATCCCCATTCAAAAAGCATTCATCCAATAAATACTATATAAATGGAAAGCGTAGAGATACATTGATCCAATCAACAATACGAACCGATCCAATCGATTCACACAATCGGTAATTTGATAACGTTCAAAATAATTCGGTCGACCATAAATATTCCAATTAATCAAATTTCCCTTATAAAATGAAATACTATAAATCATTTTAATCATATTAAATCCAATTTAACATGCGGGAGATTAATTTTTAAGAATACACGAAAAAATCGAGCCGGGTGAAAAATGGCCTGCCTGGCCGAGTCACTGCCGGCAGCCTGCCGGCCAGACACGGCCCGTGTCGCCAGACACGGTCGGGTCATGCCGGCAGTGTCCCAGACATTCCTGCCAGACACGGCCGTGTCGCCTGACACGGTCGGGTCTCCAGGCAGTGGCCTGGCCACACTGCCGGACACGACCGTGTCACCCAGGACACGGTCGAGTCACTCTCGGCCAAATTACCCTTTTTGTCCAAAAAGTCGTCCGACGACGATTCGGGGCTAGATTTTCGACCGGATATCCAATATCAATATTTTCCGACTTTCATATCTTCAATATAAATCATATTTCCCAGAAATTTAAGATTTATATTTAGACATAAACTTACGAAAAATACAATTATTACGAACGAAAAACATATACCACGATTATGACTAAAATGATTCCAAATCATACACCATCTAATCAAGCATTCCAAATGCCAATATCGTATATACGATCGCAAGACCTACTCTCTGATACCACTGTTGGGATTCGGCGCCTAAAATCGAAGGCCGCAGCGGAAGCGGTAAAACGAAAATAAATTCGATCCGAATCCCTACGAGGATCGATCGAGCTACATATATACGAATATAGAATGAACAAAGAAGATACGAGAAACACATACCCTCGAAGTCCGTTGATTGAATGGTAATCTTCTCTCGAGCTATTCCCAAGCTTTAGGCGATCTCCTTTCAATTCAATCCGCTCCAAGCTCTTGAATGATCCAACGCCGAAAGCACCGCGTCTCTACTTGCCACGCGCCGGAGAAACGACCGGAACGACGATCACCTTGCTATCCTCCGAGGATACGGCTAGAGCTAAGTGATGAAGCTTCAAATATGAGATTATCACACTCTAAGTGTATAACTCACAACTCTCATTTATTTCTTGATTTTTCTCCAAGAATCACCAAGAACAAGTTGAAGAAGAAGATGAAGATTGTAACACCCCCAGATCAAACCGGGAATATTACACGCCGCAGACCCTCTCCGTGAGGATCCACCAGGCTAGACATCAACACAAACACATTACATTACATACTGACGAATTAAAATAACGAATCAATAGACCGATTTGGTCTTTCGACACTGACTTACAAATAAAAGTACATAAATTCATCCAGACTCATACCCACGCAAGGGTAAGATAATTACCACCACAAACAATAAGACAGCGGAAAAGACAATACAATGGACTCCGACTAACTGAACCCAAAACTGGCCTTCGTGTGATTAGTATCATTCGTCTTTCATCATCCCTCATGCCGATCTTGTGTCTTGCTCCCGAAAACCTGCATGTACCTGGACACAATACAGATATCCACCCCCCGATTACTCGGGGGTTAGCAAAACTCCACTGTTTCGCTAGTGCAAGTATAAAGTGCAAATACGAGCCATACAATTCACATTCCACGAATAACAATAACCAGGAATCCTCAAAAATCCAAAAGTAACGAAAAGTACTTCCCGAGGCAAGAGTTTGGGTAAAACAATCCAATACCGAAAGATCACAAATCAGTGGAAATAATTTATAAAACAGTTTAAAATGCCATCGAGAGTTTTAATAGAAAACAATTTAGGATTATCAAATCCTTCTCTTCCCAAAATCAATAGGGTCACAGCCCAAAGGTTTTGTTTTCACAAATAGAAAACCGACAATAATTCACAGGGTTAAAACCCACGTCACGTGTCCTCGACGGACATAAACATCAATATCAACTCGTGAAGTTTTACTCGTGAATCCATGGCTCTACCATTGGACTCCCGCCGTGGCCCCGTCGAACCAACCCACGGTGAGTAAAATACATTCACTAAATATACACCAACCTGTGAAGTTTTTACTCGTGAATCCAGGGCTCTACCATTGGACTCCCGCCGTGGCCCCGCCGAACCAACCCACGGTGAGTAAAATACAAACTCGTGAATCCAGGGCTCTACCATTGGATTCCCGCCGTGGCCCCGTCGAACCAACCCGCGGTGAGCGAAACAATCATGCACAAATAACATATCACATCAAGGATATCCAAACAATTCAACAAGAGACATCAAACACTTAGCAAAACACCACATCAAACCATAACGCACCGAAGAGAGATAATATACGTACACACGTATTATCAAGCGCAACATCAACACCAAACATATCCGTAAGATTCACATAACCGTTAACGAAACACACTAATCACAAAACACACCTGATTTTGAAAGAGGGCCTTTAACGAGGCTAGCCGATTCTTTTGAAAACTCATTTCAAACAAATAAACAAACACACCAAGACGATCACCAATTATCATATCCTCAAAACAAGAATAGTATGGACAAGGTACTTGCCTTGAACATGATGAAACAAGGGAAACAACGAAGGAATAGGTTTTGGTCCGAACAATCCTCCCAAATCCGCTCCTAACACAACAACGGTATACAACAAGTCTCAATAATGCGGAAAGGTAAGAATTAATCCTAATTCTACCCGTTGGGACAATTCATCGGACACCAAGAGTGCATAAGGAAATGAAATCGGTCAATGGTATAACAACGGGATTTCATCCCAATCAAAAACAAGAAAACCATGGGTCGCGTGAATACTATCAAAATCTAATAACAACATCGGTTAATTCGAATTAAAACACAAGATCACCACCAAACCCTCCCCAAAATCATACTAGGGTTGAAGGAGTTCTTACCTCTTGAAGATTCAAGCCCTATAATCCGAAGAACACGTGCTAAATCCACAATCCGAGCTACACGATCGAAGGAGGATGAAGAAAATCAAACACTCAAATGATTTGTGAAGGAAAAACCCTCCCTCAAGCTCTCTCTCGGTTGTAGGTGAAGAAAAGGGAAAAAAATGAGCTGAAATGCTCAAAAAACGAATTTAAAGGGTTTGACTACCCTGCCGGACACGGCCCGTGCCGATCGGCACGGTCGTGTCGCACAGCTGGCCGACAGGGACTCGACCGTGTCCTGCTTGACACGGTCGCGGCGCGGAGGGCCTTCCGATAGTGACCCGTCCGACAGCGACTCGGCATGACTCGACCGTGTCCTGGAACACGGTCGGGCGTGTCGGCAGTCGGTTCAGGCTTATCCGGAAGAGTTCGACTCGGCCGTGCCAAACGACACGGTCGAGTCCTGTGGGTAGATACTTCGGCATTTCCGGACGAGTACGGCACGGGCGGTGTCGGACGACACGGACGAGTTCGGTCGGCAGTGATCGGCCAATAACTGAAAAAATGAGTGGATGAGCTAAAACGACCATAACTCTCTCGTCCGGACTCCGATTGACTCACCGTTTGAACCATTGGAAAGCTAATTCGATGCTCTATAATATTGCAAAGATTTAGAATTTTTGGAGTTACCAAAAATTAATTGTGATCTAACAAAGTCGAACTCATAAGAGGAAAGTTGAAACAATGAACAATAATGATACACAACTCGAAGTTTTTCCGAACGGTGAACACGGTGAATGAACATGATTGATGAATGATTATAATTGAGTGAAAATACACTGAGTGACAATTACAGACTGATAATTACTGAATGAAAATGAATGAATTACAACCGGGTATTACACGGATGACAAAAAGTCCAGAATTAATCATTCTCGAAATGACGAAACGGTCATGAGCGAGTCGTCAAAACGGACTCCGGCTGAAAAAGAAATTTACCGAAAAATCAGAAATTGCGGATATTACAAAGATAAGTGTTTGAACTCAAAGTCTCACTTTCTCTCTCTCTCAATGTATCTCACGGATGGCTCATTCATCTCAAGAGAGTGACAAGTCTTCTCTTCTTAATCAATTCCTTTCCACATGAGAACAACTCATGTTAACCCCACCTTGAAAAAGATATCAAATATCTATTCATTAAACACCTAATCAAGATTCCAATTGATTTAAAAATCAAAGTCTTGTCAAGGTGTGGGGAAGGGGGGGAGGGGGGCGGCCATGATGAAGAAATAGGACGAGTTCGGTTCGTTTCGGACTCCCGTGAGTCCAAACAGATAAACTCCAATTCCGTTCCGATGTATTTATATCGATCAATTAATCCAATTAATTAATCATATCAAATACATAATAACATAATTAATTTCTCCAAGAAATAGTTATATCTATGAATTAAATTAATCACCCAGTAATTTATTTAATTTATTAGGCCGTAAATTAATTTATCCAATAAATCAATTTAAACATCCAATGTCCCGAATTAGATATCCAATATCTAATATTCATAATGAGAGAATTAAGCTTGATTCACTCCGTCGTCAATCCTAATGTGTGACTCGGTAGGTCCGTCTCAGTCAGCAATGGGAGGAACCAAAGAGTAATAGCACCACCTAGCCAGCCTGGTGGCCTACACCGTACCCCAACTGACAACGAATGATTGGGATCATTCAAGAACCATTCTGTTGTGAATACCAGTATACGTATAAACCCTTCTTTCAAATGTCCCGATCAAGTTATAGGGTCACGGTCAGTCAAACCCTATCTGTACTTGACGCTATGCATGCGTTAATGCAAATCGAGATCATCGAGATGTCGTGTATCTAATACAACTAGCTCCAATGCTTTGGCCAAAGACTTATGATCTCATCTGCCAATAACCGCATAGGACATATAACCCGCTCACTAACGGGAGAAAGAATTCTATCTTGGTATTCAGTAGGACCTGCTACTTTCCCACCAAGATGCACGTCGAGGTTGACCCCCGCCTTCCGGTTTATAGGGTCGAACTGCTCTAATGAAAATATTGACGTCACAAGCACATCCCTACTAAATCCTCAAGTCGAAGGTTCACGAATACCTATCACAACCTTTCGATTCCGTCATTGACTGTCCCGGAGTGAAATCCATGTGACGAATCGAGGGTGAGTCGGTTCGAGTATACTAATCCAATTAGCATACCTATAACGTGTGCTCCCACTAACCATTAGTGTTCGACAGGCACTCTCCATGTCAAAGAACACGTCATACAAGTCTTCACATAAACTTAACGCCCAGTCAAGTTTCATCGACTTGCGAACGATTAAGTATTTGAGCTATAACCTTTCCAGTGTCTACCCCCTTATCCAATAAGGAGTGGAACATTTTGCTCTCAAATACACGGACTAGTTTCTATATGTTTATTTACGAGTTAGGAATGCCAGTAACTACCAGTAAATAAAGAAACATTCATTTGCCTTATATAAATGGTTTACATAATTACAAGTACAATGCCCTCACTCAACAACCTCGGAGTGGCATTCGAGGGCATACTCCTAACAATTTCTTCCTCCCCTTTCTTCCTTCCAGCGATCTAGACGATCTTGAGGGTGTATAAGAATGGATTTTGGCCTGATATCATCATCCATCAACATCTTTGAGTTCTAAGTATGGATTTAACAACATCCCAACATCTTTCACCATTTTAATCAAGGTAAAATTCTTAGAACCCTAATTTCGGGTATTTTAGGGGTTTTGTTCTTGACTTTGATTTCAATCCATTTTTGATAAATCGAGTAGTGTTAGATGATGTTGTTAAACATGTTCTATGGATTATATATCCATTTCCTTAATTCTTTCAACCGGATTGATGGTTCGAGTGTTCTTGAGGAACCGTGAACATTTATTGTTCGATTAAATGTTCGTATGAGTTTTCCTTCGTTGATTTGAGGCGTTTCCCATTGGTTTTGGTCTTACTCCTTGTTGTGATCGTATTTTCATTATTTCTTATGGAAGTTGTAGGTTCCGAGGCACTTCAACCGAGCTATGTTCATCGGAGTATTTGCGTGCCAATTTCGAGGCAAGTATCTTGCCCATACATTTCATGTTTCGTAGATGTAATAATTGATAATCGACTATTTGTGTTTACTTGGAGTACTCATAACGAACTTTCAAGAGGATTGATACAATCTCATTAACGGCTTTCTTTCAAAACGCCGAGTGATTTGCAAATAAACGAGTTCTATGGATATGTGTATTGTGGTTGCGAATTGGAATATATTACCTTCGTACTACGTGATTATAAAAGCCCTTCTCCCTTGTTAAGGGTTGTATTCTCGAATGTGTATTCATTTGATGAGTGCGCATATGTTGTATTGTATTGCTTGTCGACTCCCTTGTGAGGAGGTATTACTATTTGGTGTTGTTAGGGATTATATCTCCTTGTGGTTGTGATGATATCTATATATTCACTCTGGGACGGATTGACGAGTCCTCTGAGGGTTTTGTTGCCTTTGGTGGGGTTCCACGAATATATTTTGGGTTAACCACTCTGGGAGGGTCCGACGGGCCACAGAGGGTTCCGTTGCCTCTGGTGCGGTTCCATGGTTAACCATGCATATAAATGAAACGTGATGTACAATGAGGCTTAGTTACTCCGGAATACTACTCTTGAATTCGATTGATTATATATATATTCACTCTATGATGGACTGACGAGTTCTCTGAGGGTTCCGTAGCCTTTGATGCGGTTCCGCAAATATTTTGGGTTAACCACTCTGGGACTGACCGACGGGTCCTCTGAGGGTTCCGTTGCCTTTGGTACGGTTCTACGGTTAATCACGTATGTATTGAATGTGATGCTATGGGATTTAGTTATTTCCGGAATTCTGATCTTGAATTGTACGATTACATTTATTCACCATTGATTACATGTGACTCTCAATTATTTACCATTGTTTAGTCCAGATTATTATGCTCTTGGAATATGCTATGTATGGCTCGTATTTTCACTTTATACTTGCACTAGCAAAATAGTGGAATTTTACTAAGCCCCGAGTAATCGGGGGTGGATGTCTGTATTGCATTCAGGTACGTGCAGGTTCTTGAGGAGCATAATACGGGATCGGTACGAAGGATGATGGAAGGCAAATGATACTAATCACATGGGGGCCAGTATTCGGATTTGTCGGTCGAATTGTATTATTCTTTTCCGCTGTAGTATGTTTCCCCGTCGTATGGGAGTGTCGTTGTATTTTGACCCTTGCATTGGCACGAGTCCGGATAGAGATGTATATGAATTTTAAGTTGTATGTTATTGATGAAAGGCCAAATCGGTATACTGATTCGTATTTAGCCATGTTGGCATTTATTTTGATGTCTTGTTTTAGTATCTAGCCTGGTAGATTCTCACTCAGAGGGTCTGCGGCGCTGTAATATTCCCAAGTGGATTGGGGGTGTTACAGAATATAGTATCGGAGCTTAAGTTGTGGAAACATAGGCTCTCGGGTCAATTCGAGTATTGTTGAGTCTCGTCTTGTCGAACTTGTTCTGACTGAATCATGTCGCAACGCGTCATCTGCTTTGTCGTTCATGATTAGTATCATGGTGTAGCCATCATCTTTGTGCGACCTGTGGATATAAGTCTCCTCTTTTCTGTGTATTATCTTTGTTTCATGACTGTTTACATGCGTGTCATGGAGATGGAATTCATATTTGATACTTATGGCATATTACGTGTGTAATAAACTGGATATTGATGGATTGGACACCAAGGGTATGAAACCTTGAACATTGATGTGTTTCAGGATATGTATCGACGGTAGAGTTTGTTGAAAAACCCATATAGATGATGTTGACACGTGTTGGAATTTGGTAGTAATGAGTTGCGTATGATGAATTGGTGGTCTTGAATGTCGTTTAGGCATGTATTTGAGAATCGACTATTTTGGCTAATTGTTGGTATATGCTACAAATATGTTCACATTGGTAATTGTGTTTGCTGTGTGTGTGTTGGAAAACGCTTCTCTAAAAATTTCATAGACTTGAGTACGTTTGTGGGAAACTAATTTTCGAAAATGTTTCGACGGTGCGGTTAAGCGGTGGTTTCGTGTGGATTTTGAAAATTGTTTGAAGTTGGCGAGTCGGCTTTGTATCTTCTAATAAAACCCTATGACAGTATTTGAAAAATGTGTGTTTTGAAGTATCTTTGGACATTTTGTAAAAGGTTACCCTCGTTGATCTTTTGTCGTGTTTAAGAGGATTTTTCGGAAATGATTTAAACGTATTGGTTTTATTTTTAATAGTTTACATGCGGCGTTGTAATATTTCCGAGTGGATTGGGGGTGTTACAAGTGCAACATCTGGTCTAGTTATACTAATTTTGTGTTTAAATTTTTTTATAAAGATGATTGATTTTGTCTTTAGTCGAGTAGAATTTATCGCACTTTACCCTCAAAATTAAAATCCTAACACTTGTATAAACCCAATTCAAGGTAGATTTTTTTCTACTTTGATAAAAAATAGAATTTGCATTATAATGTTAAGATTATTTTTACAGAGTAGGTTGCAAAATAGATGATAATTTAAAATATTAATAGTCAAAGTTGTGAATGAGAAACGTGAAATTTAGAACGTTGCAATTTTAAGAAAGTGGACGAAATGTAATCTTAGAAACTTAAAATTTTATCGAACTTAACCTCCCACTACCAAAATTACCACTTTAGCCGACGACTGGCTAGAGAACGGCCGATGGTCGACCGGCATCATCAGCTAAAGTCCGAGAGTTTAGCCGATGGTTGCAGTGTTGTCGGCTAAACCACTTTAGCCGATGACTTCGCTTTTGATCGTCCGCTAAAGTCCTGCTAGCCGTCGGCTAAAGTGGAGTAGTTTAGCTGAGGACTACGAGACTTTAGCGACTTTGTAATGTTTAACGGACGACTACCATACTTTAGCCGACGGCTTATTGTCAGCTAAAGTCTTACGTGTTCTTTTGTACAGAATATATCACCGTCTCACACTTCAACACACCATTTACAACACAGTCAGAAATTTCAAAACAAGAACACGAAAAACAAAACTTTTCTTTGGTTTGATCATTCAATAAATCATATTGAAGGTATGTTTATTGAATTTTGATATCAATTATTTATACGGAAATGCTACTCACACAACCACTTCCCACACAACCATTCACAACATATGATGTGGCAGTGGGACCCACCAATTAACAAATGAAGAATAATGCTAGTTGAAAAGTCTATAGTCTCTTTGTTACGTCCATCACGAGAGAGAGAGAGGAAGAGAGAGACAAACAGACTTTCAAGCAAAAAATTAAAAATAGTTTTCCAAATATAGCGTGAAATGGTGACAGAGAGGGAGGGAAAGAGAAGAGAAGAAGGTCATCCACCACAATCGCCGCCCTACGCTGCCCACCACGACGCCAGCCCCCAACTCAGGTCAGTCCCTCTCTCTATTTTTCAATTTGTAGGGATAAACCCTAGTTTAAAAGTTAGAATTTGATTGAGATTGTGTAAAGCATAGTGGAAATGTGAGAACATGTGTATATGTCTCATGGTATTGTTGTTTGTTTATGAATCCGTATAATGTCGCTAGAGTCTATTCCGTCGACAATGCCTTCTATAGTGGAAGAAGATGTATGGAGTGAAGATAGTGAAGGCGAAGAAAAGAATGAGATGGCAATTAATAATTATGAAGAGAGTGGAGGAACCACATGTGGGAATGACATTCGACACACCGGACTAAGCTTATATGTATTACTCAAGATATGCTAAACAAAAAGGGTTTGTTGTGGCTAAAAGAACATCGAGAAAGGGAAAAGATGGAAAGTTGAAGGATATTGGTCTTTCATGCAGTCGTGCTGGAAAGGCAAGAGTGACAACAAGCAACCCGGTCAAACTACGGCCACAATAAAAAATTGAATGTCAAGCTCACATTACGGTAGTTATGCACCGGGATGGGAAATGGGTGTTAAATCGGGTTATTTTGGAGCATAATCACGAACATAGCCCGGGGAAAGCGCGGTTTTCAAGAGCAATAGAATACTTGATCAAGATGCAAAAAGAAAACTTGACTTGAAAGATAAAGCCGGAATTAGATTGCACAAGACTTTTGACTCAATTCAGATTGAGGCTGGGGGTCCCGATAAGGTTCCGTATCTTGAGAAGGATTGCAGAAATTATATGGACAAGCTTAGACGTTTACGACTTGTGGAAGGAGATGCTGATGCTATGCATCATTATTTCATGAGAATGAAAGCCGATAATTCTGACTTCTTTTATGCATTGGATTTAAATGAGAAAGGACGACTAAGGAATGTATTTTGGGCTGACGCAAGGAGTAGGGCAGCTTGTAAGGAGTTTGGTGATGTTGTGACATTTGACACAACATACTTGGTAAACAAGTATGACATGCCTTTTGCTCCATTTGTAGGTGTGAATCATCATGGTAAGTCTATATTATTGGGTTGTGGACTCATCTCTCATGAAGACACAGAATCGTTTATGTGGTTATTGGCATACATTTGCAAATCAAGCAAAAGGTACCAATACTTGGAAGATATGTATGTGGGGTCGTGCTCCAAATGCAATTATTACCGATCAATGTATGGCCATAAAAAATGCTATAGAAAATGTCTTCCCTGATACCCGACACCGATGGTGCATATGGCATATTATGAAAAAAGTTCCAGAGAAGTTGAGCGGGTACAAGAAATATGACTCAATTTGTAACACCCCCAATCCGCTCAGGGATATTACACGCCGTAGAACATTTCCTCAAGGATCTACCAGGCTGGTAACGACATGTAACAACTCAACCATTCCTTTCAGGCTAAAATGACTCAGTAGACCGATTTGGTCTTTCAACAAATACATACAACTCAAATACAACTCATGCCCACGCAGGGGTCAAAATACAACCACACCCGTACAACGGGAAAATATAGCAGCGGAAAAAATAGAGTACAACTGAACCAATAAACAAGTACGGTTCCTCATGTGATTAGTATCAATCATCTTTCATCATCCTTCATGCCAACTCTATGTTATGCTCCAAAACCTGAATGCAAAAACAGACATCCACCCCCCGAATACTCGGGGGTTAGCAAAACTCCACTGTTTTGCTAGTGCAAGAACAAAGTGCAAATACGAGCCATACAATTCACATTCCACGAATAACAATAACCAAGGATCCTCAAAGATCCAAACGAAACGAAAAGCACTTCCCGAGGCAAGAGTTTGAGAAAACATTTCAAAATCGAAATATCATAAATCAATGGAAGTAATTTATAAAACGGTTTAGAATGCCATCGAGAGTTTTAATAGAAAACAATTTAGGATTATCAAATCCTACTTTTCAAAATCCAAAAGACAAAAGGGGTCACCGCCCCAAAGGTTTACTTTCCGAAACTGACATTTACCAAACCGTTGGGATTTTAGCCCCAAATCCGTAAAATGACTTTTACAAAACCCTTGGGATTTTAGCCCCAAATCTCATCAACTCACAGTACACAAGAACGACCACAAGGTTCGTCTCCCAACATCAAAATCCACAACTAAAGGATTTAAAACAAACAACAAAATACTCTAGTGCCATCCTAGCCAAGTAGGCCAAACGAACAACTTACCTCTTACACACTTAGTCAATGCATGCAATCATGAAAACCGTTCAAAAGCACTCATTTCCGGAAATGCCATAATCAAATCACATTTGAAAAATGCACCACAATTAACCGTGGATCCACCCCTCCGTGGACCCCTACCGAGACCCCGTCGGATCTAACCCATAGTGGTTAAAAGCAAGCTCGCGGATCCACCCATCCGTGGACCCCTACCGAGACCCCGTCGGATCTAACCCGTAGTGAGCAGACACACACACGTTACTCATGCAATACTAACATGCTAAGAATGTAAGTTCATTAAGAATACTCACTAGAGATGGCCATTAACTCGACACCATTATCAAACTCTTCAAAACACAATAACAAGATTAAATACGGAATACACGATTCCATAACTTTAAACAATAGGAGTATCATCATCAAATCCTTCAACGTTCAAAATAACCAAATCATAATCAATTTCCAAAACACGCCGTTCACAAAACACACACGCATTTTGAAAGAAAGCCTTTAACGAGGCCGAACCGAAATCTTTTGAAACTTCATTACAAACAACCAAACAAACACACCAAGACGATCACCGATCATCATATCCACAAAATAAGAAAAGTATGGGCAAGGTACTTGCCTCGAATAACCACAACGCGGAGAATCGGCCGAAGTAGGTTGGCACGAACCGACTACGAACTCGCCGACTCCACCGAACGACAATCCACAACAATGAACTACGACGAAAACAATAACAACGAAAATGAATTCCAAAGTACGACCCAAAGCCGTGAATTCAAAGAACAAATGACGAAGGTTCAAGGATTTCCCCAAAGCGGCCAAGAACACGATTCGTCCGTCAAAACCCGAAACGCAATTCCAATATGGATATACAATCCATAGAATATGTTTAACAACATCATTTAACCATAATCGATCCATCGAAAATGGATGAAAAACGGGATCGGGGACAAATCCCCTAAAAAGTCAATTCGAAGGAAATCAAGAAATATACTTCGATTCGACGAAGAACAATGGATTAAATGATGTTAAACACAAGAATACTACCAAGATTAATCATACCCATCATGAATTAATCAACAACACGGAACGAATCGGACAAAAATGCAAAAATCCCCAATTTCACGAAATTAGGGTTCTAAGGAAGATTACCTTGATTCGCTGGATCAAAGGATGATAACGGATGATTGATTGATGTTATGGACTCAAAAACTTCATGGATTTGTTGTTAAACAACATGGCTTCGTCACCCATGAATCGCCATCCGCGGACGGAGAAGGAAGGAAATGAAAAACGAGATGAAATGTGACTGCTCTGTCACATTTATACTGGGCCGGAACTAGCGTGCGCTAGCCTTCCCGGACTAGCGTGCGCTATCGGCCGGTATCGGCCGAGTACCCTCGGCCAGGGCCCGCACGACCCGGCATCACCGACCAAACCTTCCGACCAAACCTGTCGACCCGACTCCCGCTAGCGTGCGCTACGGCCGGAAGCCTGCGCGCGCTAGCCGACCTGTCCAATAGCCTCTGGACTAAACAGCTCGCCCCGGTAACGTACGCTAGTCGGCCGACAGTGTGCGTCACCCCTGCCGGTTAGCGCGCGCTACGACCGACACTGGCGTGCGCTACCTGCCGATCCTGACCGAGTCCAGAACCTCAGAACCCCACTGCCCAGACCCGATAGCGTGCGTTAGGCCAGCCGATAGCGTGCGCTATACCTGCCGGTTAGCGCGCGCAGCCTTCCGGCCATAGCGTGCGCTACGCCGGTTCCTGCCGCACCTGTCCGGCCGGTGCCCGCCATCGTCCGGCCAGTCCCGCAACCGTCCGGCCAGTACCCGACCACCAGGGCTCGACGACCCGATTTCTGAAAACGCACGGAACGAACACGACGAAAAGTTCGCGGACAACATCAACGACCCGAAATGAAAACTTAATACCATAATTAATCATACGCGACCAAGAAACGGGTCGAGACAACAATTACAGATACGGATACCCGTAGCTTTCAAGAAATTACAAAATGGCCCAAAATGCCCGGAAATCACGATACGTGATCGAATAACCAAACAGAAGTTCACAACACGCCTAACAAAGTTAAACGGACTTACGAGAAACTCGAAATGGCAGTTTCGAACGAGATTCGCAAGAATCGAACTCAAGCGCGGAAAAGTCGCTAAAAAGCACCGAACTCAACAAAACAACACCAAAACGAACTCGGATGACAAAAAGTGCAGAATTAATCATTCTCAGAATGACGAAAAGGTCATGAGCGAGTCGTCAAAACGGACTTCCGCTGAAAAAAAAGAAATTACCGGAAATCGAAAATTGCGGATATTACATTCTACACTCCTTAAAAGAAGTTTCGTCCCGAAACTTAAAACAAGTAGGGAGAAGAAATATTCCGCCAGTAAAACTCAACGAGATACACAAGAATGCGTAACTAACGCCCAACGGCGAAATGTTACAAACAACGCAAAGGAATGTACGGCGTGAAAACACGCTCCACGGCGACCAACACAACGTCGCCGTTAGGGATATAATAAAACTAACAAGTGACAGGCGTCATCAAACGGATAATATAGCCAAGTCAATTATCCGACAATCACAAAACGCAATGAATGAAAATCAATATGATTGACCAACCCAACGGTACATCAATCAAAACGCGAGCCAACCGCTGAACAAATACGGAATCCCACCGCCCAAGGGTTGGAAGATCGAGAACGAGACTAATTTCCCGAGCTTAAGGGAATTAGGAAGGAGCCTGAATGCTTCAACAATCACGAAACGAGAACAGAAACTGAACAAACAAACGATCGAGACAACAAAAATCGAACCATCATGTCCTAAACACGAAGGATAATAAAATTCAAACAACAACTCCCAGGATGATCTGGTGAGAACTACAAGACATGCATTCCCATAAGATCCACAGGAAAGGGAATAGCGATTGAAAAGTCACAACGACAAACGAGTTATTCCGAAACAATACCACACTCGTTCGATCAACAAAAGCAAGGGGCAGGACAAGCTCAGAAATGTCAACGAACATAAATGAGTCGACAAAGTAGAATATACAAAAGTTCAAAATCCGATCCACTTCGAATAAAAGAACTAGTAGAACCAAATGATGTTACTTCCGAACAAGGTTCACAAGAATCGAACCGAACTCGAAAAGTTACAACGATAACTAGATCGACTCAAAACAAGATCACAGCTCGTTCGAACGATGAAACCGAAATACAGAACAAGTTCATAAAGTGCCAACGCACACGAGCAAATCGATGGACTGGAGAAAGAGACAATACAGAAGTCAAAATATTACGGGTATTACCTCCGACCTCATCCACGAAATTCACAAAAACAGGAGCAAGGTAACATGACATTAAACAACCGACACATAACGGAACGATCACCGATGCACACGGCCATACCAAACCAAGCTCTAACATCTCGCACATGCGCGACAACGCAGAAATCACCACGAGGCGACAATATTCAACACCAACATCCCACCTCTCACAGGGGGCTAACATAACCAATGTGTGGAAAGCGACTCAACGCTCACACCGCCAATTCGATCATACTCGGGAGAAAGTATCAAAATGACAACGCGAATATCATACATACATACCCAGCCCTCAAACGGGAATGGATAGGTTTTAAAAACGAAAACCTCACTTTGAAAATAATTTAAAGAATACCGGTTGATCTTGAGTATCACCTTTCAAAAAGTACAAACGTGAAACATCGTTATCGAGACATTGGAGAACCATTTCGCAATTGATAAGAATGAAGACACTTTCTCTTAGTGAAAACTTTCAGAATATTCGACCCTCGGGTCTAAATAGAAGTGTTTCTAAAACATTGAAAATATCTCAAAGCATTTTGGTCCTCGAAGTAGAAATTTTTTGAAATATATTATGGCACCTTGGATGTACCACAAGAAAATAACTCATTTGAAAAGTATGTCTCGAAATTTATTTTTCTAAGATACTCAAGGTTTTCAAAAATCCAATAGTCCAGAATGCCCAAAACTCACACATATCGACGTTCACTAAAACAACTCCTAGTACACGCATCAAAACGTTTAAAATCAAGAAAATATATGTCTTTAAACGGAAATAAATGATAAAATACCACATTCAGAACAAAACCACTGACCCCATTTGAGGCCTCTAAAGTCCCTCCCGCACTGGCTAGTGAACAAGTCGAACATGTATGAGCACAAAGCTTCCACAAGAGAACTTGTAAAACGTGCAAATCGATTCGAAAATCATCAGCCACGGACAAAAACAACAATAAAAAGACATCACAAGCGACGACACTCCTCGTATAAATCAAATACGAGAGTCGACTAAATACATATCGTGAAATCAAAATCCACATAAGGATTCCACCACTTAACAAATAATCATAAAAATAGCTCGTGTCACACGAGACACAACACAAAGAAGGGAGACTTACTTCCACAGGTCGCACGAAGATGATGATCGCCCCACGATACTAATCACGACCAACAAACTCAAACGACGCGTCGCGACACGACTCAGTCAGATAAAATCCGACGAAAAAAGACTCAAACAACACGACTTGACCCGACAGCCTAGGTTTTCCTCAACCTAAGCTCCGATACCATTTATGTAACACCCCCAATCCGCTCAGGGATATTACACGCCGTAGAACCTTTCCTCAAGGATCTACCAGGCTGGTAACGACATGTAACAACTCAACCATGCCTTTCAGGCTAAAATGACTCAGTAGACCGATTTGGTCTTTCAACAAATACATACAACTCAAATACAACTCATGCCCACGCAGGGGTCAAAATACAACCACACCCGTACAACGGGAAAATATAGCAGCGGAAAAAATAGAGTACAACTGAACCAATAAACAAGTACGGTTCCTCATGTGATTAGTATCGATCATCTTTCATCATCCTTCGTGCCAACTCTGTGTTATGCTCCAAAACCTGAATGCAAAAACAGACATCCACCCCCCGAATACTCGGGGGTTAGCAAAACTCCACTGTTTTGCTAGTGCAAGAACAAAGTGCAAATACGAGCCATACAATTCACATTCCACGAATAACAATAACCAAGGATCCTCAAAGATCCAAACGAAACGAAAAGCACTTCCCGAGGCAAGGGTTTGAGAAAACATTTCAAAATCGAAATATCATAAATCAATGGAAGTAATTTATAAAACGGTTTAGAATGCCATCGAGAGTTTTAATAGAATACAATTTAGGATTATCAAATCCTACTTTTCAAAATCCAAAAGACAAAAGGGGTCACCGCCCCAATGGTTTACTTTCTGAAACTGACATTTACCAAACCGTTGGGATTTTAGCCCCAAATCCGTAAAATGACTTTTACAAAACCCTTGGGATTTTAGCCCCAAATCTCATCAACTCACAGTACACAAGAACGACCAGAAGGTTGGTCTCCCAACATCAAAATCCACAACTAAAGGATTTAAAACAAACAACAAAATACTCTAGTGCCATCCTAGCCAAGTAGGCCAAACGAACAACTTACCTCTTACACACTTAGTCAATGCATGCAATCATGAAAACCGTTCAAAAGCACTCATTTCCGGAAATGCCATAATCAAATCACATTTGCAAAATGCACCACAATTAACCGTGGATCCACCCCTCCGTGGACCCCTACCGAGACCCCGTCGGATCTAACCCATAGTGGTTAAAAGCAAGCTCGCGGATCCACCCCTCCGTGGACCCCTACCGAGACCCCGTCGGATCTAACCCGTAGTGAGCATACACACACACATGTTACTCATGCAATACTAACATGCTAAGAATGTAAGTTCATTAAGAATACTCACTAGAGATGGCCATTAACTCGACACCATTATCAAACTCTTCAAAACACAATAACAAGATTAAATACGGAATACACGATTCCATAACTTTAAACAATAGGAGTATCATCATCAAATCCTTCAACGTTCAAAATAACCAAATCATAATCAATTCCCAAAACACGCCGTTCACAAAACACACACGCATTTTGAAAGAAAGCCTTTAACGAGGCCGAACCGAAATCTTTTGAAACTTCATTACAAACAACCAAACAAACACACCAAGACGATCACCGATCATCATATCCACAAAATAAGAAAAGTATGGGCAAGGTACTTGCCTCGAATAACCACAACGCGGAGAATCGGCCGAAGTAGGTTGGCACGAACCGACTACGAACTCGCCGACTCCACCGAACGACAATCCACAACAATGAACTACGAACGAAAACAATAACAACGAAAATGAATTCCAAAGTACGACCCAAAGCCGCTGAATTCAAAGAACAAATGACGAAGGTTCAAGGATTTCCCCCAAAACGGCCAAGAACACGATTCGTCCCGTCAAAACCCGAAAACGGAATTCCAATATGGATATACAATCCATAGAATATGTTTAACAACATCATTTAACCA
Source organism: Orobanche coerulescens (assembly GCA_033398695.1). Taxonomy (NCBI): domain Eukaryota; kingdom Viridiplantae; phylum Streptophyta; class Magnoliopsida; order Lamiales; family Orobanchaceae; genus Orobanche; species Orobanche coerulescens. The sequence continues at coordinate 205,031,532 of CM065803.1, forward strand.
TAATCGATCCATCGAAAATGGATGAAAAACGGGATCGGGGACAAATCCCCTAAAAAGTCAATTCGAAGGAAATCAAGAAATATACTTCGATTCGACGAAGAACAATGGATTAAATGATGTTAAACACAAGAATACTACCAAGATTAATCATACCCATCATGAATTAATCAACAACACGGAACGAATCGGACAAAAATGCAAAAATCCCCAATTTCACGAAATTAGGGTTCTAAGGAAGATTACCTTGATTCGCTGGATCAAAGGATGATTACCTCGGCCAGGGCCCGCACGACCCGGCATCACCGACCAAACCTGCCGACCAAACCTGTCGACCCGACTCCCGCTAGCGTGCGCTACGGCCGGAAGCCTGCGCGCGCTAGCCGACCTGTCCAGTAGCCTCTGGACTAAACAGCTCGCCCGTGCGTCGCTAGTCGGCCGGCGGTGTGCGTCACCCTGCCCGGTTAGCGCGCGCTCGACCGACTTGGCGTGCGCTACTGCCGATCGGCCGAGTCGAGAACCTCGTAACCCCACCTGCCTGGACCCGATAGCGTGTGTTAGGCGGTAGATAGCGTGCGCTATACTGCCGGTTAGCGCGCGGCCTTTCGGCCGTGGCGTGCGCTCGCCGGTTCTGCTTACTGTCCGGCGGTGCCGCCATCGTCCGGCGATCCATAGCCGTCCGGCGATGCGACCACCAGGGCTCGACGACCCGATTTCTGAAAACGCACGGAACGAACACGACGAAAAGTTCGCGGACAACATCAACGACCCGAAATGAAAATATAATACCATAATTAATCATACGCGACCAAGAAATGGGTCGAGACAACAATTACTGATACGGATACCCGTAACTTTCAAGAAATTACAAAATGGCCCAAAACGCCCGGAAATCACGATACGTGATCGAATAACCAAACAGAAGTTCACAACACGCCTAACAAAGTTAAACGGACTTACGGGAAACTCGAAATAGCAGTTTCGAACGAGATTCGCAAGAATCGAACTCAAGCGCGGAAAAGTCGCTAAAAAGCACGGAACTCAACAAAACGACACCGAAACGAACTCGGATGACAAAAAGTGAAGAATTAATCATTCTCAGAATGACGTAACGGTCATGAGCGAGTCGTCAAAACGGACTTCCGCTGAAAAAAAGAAATTACCGGAAATCGAAAATTGCGGATATTACACAATTAGTTTGTTTCTCCGCCATGCAGTTCACGAGTCACACTCAGTACAAGAATTTGAGGATGCTTGGCAAGAGTGCATCACAAAGTATGAGCTTAAAAGTAACACATGGTGACATGGGTTGTATTTGGAAAAGAATCGGTGGGTGCCTGCATATGTGAAGGATATATTTTGGGCGGGAATGTCATCCACACAAAGAAGTGAGGGAATGAATGCATATTTTGATGGATACATTCATTTGAAGACGACTTTGAAACAGTTTGTAGAGCAATATGAAAATGCATTGGCAAATAAGGTGGAAAATGAAAAATTGGATGATATGAAAGTTGGAGCTCTTACATCCCATGCATAGATCCAGATGATGAGTTGGAGAAGCAATTCCAAAGTGTTTACACGCATGACACGGTTAGAGAGTTTCATAAGGAATTTGCTGGAAAACTTAAGTGTAATTGGTATTTAAAAGGAGAAAATGACATATTGTCCGAATACGAGGTAAAAGAATGGGTTACATTTGGACAAGGAGAGGAGAAAATGAGAAAACGTGTGTCATTTACTGTGAACTTTAATGTTGAAACCAATGAGGCACATTGTAATTGTAGATTATTTAAGTTTAAGGGAATGGTGTGTAGACATCAATTGATGATTTTCAATGAAAGGGGAATTGAAAGAGTTCCTGATATGTATATATTGAGAAGATGGTGCAATAATGTGAAAAGAATCCACACAAAAGTTCGGATCAAGTACGATAACTCATCAATGACAATTGAGGCATGTCGGCATGACAATATGTGCAAACTCTTTAATGAGATCACCGACTTGGCTGAAGATTTTCAAGAAAAGTATGATATGGTCATGACACGGGGGCGCAAGCTAAAACAAGATTTACTTGAAGTTTCGGTTCTTTGTGAAAGTAATATGGTCCATGATTCTATTTCACTTAGAGACGGGGTTCTACATTCGAAGCAAAGTACAAACATACTTGACCCGGAAGTTCTCCGCCGAAAAGGTAGACCGCCGACTAAAAGGAAACAAGGTTTTGTGGAAAAAGTAGTTAAGAAGAAGAGGGAAACAAAAAAGAAGATATTGTCCAATGCAAAAGACGAGGTATGAGTCTTTATGAGGCTTTTTTTATGAAGAGTGGCTATATATATATATACACTTTCTTGTTTCATGTTAAAGTGATTCATAATTCCTTCTTATTTTTATTATGCAGAGTTACCCAAGCTCCATGGCATCATCAATGTGGTCAAATATAATATCCCATAGTATGCGACCAAAAATGACATATCAAAGTATCTTTCCATTGACTCCAAGTTTAGGCCCAACCAGGACAAACTTTAATCAACTTGCTCCAAATTCTCCATGTTCGCAAACCAACATGCCAAGTTTATCCAATAGTCAAGTTTGGGCAGGAGGACAATCAAGTTTATTTGAAAATCGAAGCCAAGGTTGGACACAACCAAGTTTTACTGAAATGATGAATGCAGAAGATGATGATGAAGAGTAGAAAAATTGCTTGGTTTACACAATTTCTTTTGTGTTGTGGCTTGTGGGTACTTGAGTATTTGTGTCCCTTTTGTATATCTACTGTTCTAGCATTTTCGTACCATATCTCTGCTATTGTAGGAACTTGTGAATTTTATGTAGCATTTCACTATCTTCTCTTGTTCATCTAAAAAATTCAAGTTACAAAGTGCCAGCATTTGACTAGCTTCTTGTGAATGATGAAGCAGTAGTGTTATTCAGCATTTGACTAGCTTCTCTTCAACTTGCCAGCATCTCCCCTACTTTCTTGCGTATGGAAAAATTTGCCAGCATCTCCCCTATTTTCTTGCCTAGCTCGACATCTAAACATCTTCTCACAATCAATAATAACACAAACACAATTCAGAAATCCCCATATCATTTTATAGACTGAGTTAATAGCAAAATTCTATAACATTTTGTTTCATTACAAAGTGCATCACATGTCCATTGAACTTGCATTACATCATTTAACAAGGGCTAACTAAGTTTTTGCCTCTTTCTACAGATACAAGATTAACAAAAAAAAATGTAGATAAATCATCATTGCATCAATCTTGATAAATTGGATTGAGAGCTTGGTGTCTTTGTTTTATCCCTGAAAATCATTCCCTTCAACATCTTCACATCCACCAATAATCTGGAAACAAAAAGCAAGAACAAGTTAAAAAACAAAAATCACTACATTTATGTGAATGGATGAAACACTGAACCTTTAAATCAAAACAAAAAATTACAACTTTCAAAGAAGTAGAAATCACAAAACGTAATTCAATAAGCTATTTAAAAAATTTGTTAAAAATAAATCAAGGAACAAGTACAGAAACAGACCTTGCTCGACAGATCCGCCGCGTTATCGATGGCCGGAGAGGGAGCGATCGGCGGTCGGTGAGGTCACTGTCATGCTGGGTTTTCATGCTGCGTTATCGATGGCCCCAACTTTTTCAGATCAGTCGTCCGTCCCTCTCTCTATTTTTCAATTTGTAGGGATAAGCCATGTCTGTTTGTCTCTCTCTCTCTCTCTATTGAAAAGTTTGTTTGTCTCTCTCTCTTTCTCTCTCGTGATGGACGTAACAAAGAGACTATAGACTTTTCAACTAGCATTATTCTTCATTTGTTAATTGGTGGGTCCCACTGCCACATCATATGTTGTGAATGGTTGTGTGGGAAGTGGTTGTGTGAGTAGCATTTCCGTTATTTATATTATGCACACATACACACACGCACGCACACACACACACACACACACATATATATATATATATATATATATATATATATGTGTGTGTGTGTGTGTATAGGGACAGGTTCAGGTAGGAAAGCATTTTTCCGTAAGAAATAAGAATGATTTTGGGCCTTTGATCTTTGGTGATCAATGGCTGCGATTTGTGCATGTTGTGCTAAAATTTAGCCTAAGTATGCTACACGAAATATTTTTGTGAGGATATTTTTGTAATTATACAGATTGCATGTTTGGTATTTCCTACAATCATGGGATTTCATATCTCACTTTCTTATCTCTTCCCAACGTGTAAGCGGAAAGTTTGACGAGATTTTTTTCTCTTTCCTTCATCTCTTCATTCATCATATAGATTCCTTAAGTTCATACAGCTAATCCGCCGTTCAAGAATTTCAGCCGCCGCCGCTTCTCTTCTAGCGCACTCCGCGGCTCCTTAAATAGGTGAAGTCGCCACCGCTGTAATAGGGCACCCCGTTGCAGCCCCTCCTTTATGCCTACTAAACGTCGTTGTTCAACCATGGAAGACGCAATATGAGGTGCTAGATCCGGTTATGCTTGACGCAATAAAATTGTAGTGCATGCCGGAAATAAATTCAAATAGTTACTTTCCATTTTTTTTCATTTGAGACAGTGGGGAGAGGGGCGTTGACTTAATGTTCATAGAGAATACGAGTTAGGGAACTGCTATCCTGTTGTATTTGTTTTCATCACATTTATGTGATGGTTTCTGCACATATTGAAGAACATTTTAGCACATTTGATAATATTGTTTTGATAATTATTGTGATGTAATTTGTGTGATAGTTAGCACTTAAATCTGTAAAAGTTTGCATTGTTAATACATTGTATTTATGTTAATGTTTTAATAGTAGAGTTTAGCATTAAATGTTATTTATGTTAGCACATTTAATAGGTAATACTAGCATATATGGTATGTAATGCTTGCATAGCAGTTTATAGAATTTACAAATGCAGTGATAGTATATACCATCTTTATAGCTCTTTTAGTTATGCTTATTGTATTTATTGTGTTTTTTGTAAATAACGCAAAAATCATTTTGTACCTATACTTGAAAACGAGTATGATTATTTATCTTCCAAAAAAATAAAGCACAACACATTATATCAAAATTGACTGCATTGTACACAATAAAGCATAACAAAAAAATCACATAATTGGAACATAACCAGAACCACACTCTGTTTTCTAATTTGCAGCACACACAAAACAATTGGTTAGCACAATATTTCTGATTTTTAAAAATACAAATCAAATAGAAAAAAGATAATGTTAGTTTTTAAAAAAATAAAAATAAATATATCAAAAATATAAAATATTTGAACGACTAAAAGATATGAAATCCCATAAAAAATAGATATTAAACTAAAATATGAAATCCTATGAATACAAGAACTTCCCATAATTGTGGGAACTTCCCATAAGTGAATTAGTCAAATTACATTAGTACCCCCAATAATTAAATTCGTTAGCATTCCAGTTTCCCATATTAGCACACCAGAACGAAATATGGACCATTAATCTCCAAGGATCAATGACTTACAATCATTCCTATTTCTTACACTTATACTATTTCACTCCATAACCCACCCACATATATATATATATACATATATATATATATGGTAAAGTGCATTTTGTGTACATGCACTTTACTCAAGACACCACTTGAAATACTATAATTTTAAAAACAGCACTTGCAATACTGAACACTCTAACCCGTCACACTTTGTGGCATTCCGTCAATTTCTGATAACTCCGTTAAAAAAGTGAGGGGTAAATCAGACTTTTCATGGAAAGACATCTCTAACATTTACATTGGGCTTTCAGATGTGTCTTTACAGTATACTAGGGCTTTTCCGCCTCGGGTTGCTGGCCGTCGGAAATTAAGGTTTTCTGGCCGTGTTTTTTTTTTTTTTTGAAATTTTCTGAATTTTCGGATGATTTTTTATTGCTCTTGATTGGTAGACTATGTGCTGACTATGTGCCGAATTTCTGGATGATTTTTTTTCTTGCCCCGATGATGAATATTCGATAAATGTAAGATTCAGTTAATCCCTTTGAAAATCGATGGCTAAAGGGAGAATCAAGAATCGGTGGGTTTGTTCTGTGAAGATTACTGTAATCTGGTCAATCTGCGCTGTTACTTTTTCCTACTTCTTCAAGATGGCTATACGGATTTCTTCACCCAAAGTGAGCAGTAATTCCAATCGGCCCACAATTGCAAGTAATATAGAGATGTTTCAATTTGTTAATTCTGACCACGCTGTCGTGACGCGTCAAAATTAGTTATTTATATTTGTATCCTTGACTTACTTCTACTTGAAATACCCGTAATTTTGATTTCCGATAATTTCTTTTTTTTCGGAGGAAGTCCGTTTTGATGACTCATTTATGACCGTTTCATCATTCTGAGAATGATTAATTATACACTTTTTGACATCCGAGTTCGTTTCGGTGTCGTTTTGTTGAGTTCCGTTCTTTTTAGCGACTTTTCCGCACTTGAGTTCGATTCTTGCGACTATCGTTCGAAACTGCTGTTTTGAGTTTCTCGTAAGTCCGTTTAACTTTGTTAGACGTGTTGTGAACTTCGGTTTGGTTATTCGATCACGTATCGTGATTTTCGGGCGTTTTGGGCCATTTTGTAATTTACCCAAAGTTATGGGTATCCGTATCTGTAATTGTTGTCTCGACCCTTTTCTTGGTCGTGTATGATTAATTATTGCATTATGTTTTCATTTCTGGTCGATGATGTTGTCCGTGAGCTTTTCGTCGTGTTCGTTCCGTACGTTTTCGGAAATCGAGTCGTCGGATCATGGTGAGCCTTTGGCCGGACAGTGCGGCCGGAGCAGTCGGAAGTCTTTGAGCCTTGGCCGGGCAAGCACGGCAGAACCGCGTAAGCGCACGCTCTGGCCGGAAGAGGCTGCTAGCGCGACGAGTGTAAGCGCACGCTGCTCAGGCGGCCAGTCTGTTGTCGGGTTGGACAGAGGGGTTACTGGAGTACTGGACTCGGGGATGATCGGCAGGTAGCGCACGCTACTGTCGGACATTGCGCACGCTACGACCGGCAGGTAGCGCGCGCTATGGCCAGAAGGTTGCGCACGCTACCTGGCCGAGTCAGTAGGGCAATGGGGGCTCTGGACTGCGGCCTGGGCCGATAGCGCACGCTAGCTCGGCAACCTAGCGCACGCTAGTCCGGCCAAGTATAAATGTGGCAGAGCAGCCTCATTTTCACTCGTTTTTCATTTCCTTTCTTTTCGATCCGCGGCTGGAGCTTCGGAGATGGCGAAGCCATGTTGTTTAACAACAAATCCATGAAGTTCTTAAGGTTATATCATTGATCAATCATCCTATAACATCCTTCGATCCTGCGAATCAAGGTGAGATTTCCTAGAACCCTATTTTGAGAAATTTTGGGGTTTTTGCGTTTTTGTCCGATTCGTTCCGTATTGTTGATTAATTCATGTTGGGTATGATTAATCTTGGTAGTATTCTTATGTTTAACATCATTTAATCCAGTGTTCTTCGTCGAATCGAAGTATAATTCTTGATTTCCTTTGAATCGAATTTTTGGGGGATTTGTTCTCGATCTCGTTTTCCATCCGGCTTTGTTGGATATATTGTGGTTAAATGATGTTGTTAAACATATTCTATGGATTGTATATCCATATTTCGACTTGGAATTCCGTTTTCGTGTTTTGTCGGGACAAATTGTGTTCTTGGCCGTTTTTGGGGAAACACTTGAACTTTCGTCATTCGTTCTTTGAATTCAACGGCTTTGAGTCGTGATATGGAATTCATTTCATTGTTGTTATTGTCCTTCGTAGTTTATTATCGCGAGTTGGCGATCGGTGGAGTCAGCGGGTTCGTAGTTGGTTCGTGTCAACCTACTTCGGTCGATTCTCCGCGTTGTTCTTATTAGAGGCAAGTACCTTGCCCATACTATTCTTGTTTTGTGGATATGATAATTGGTGATCGTCTAAATGTGTTTGTTTTGTCGTTCGAAAATTATTTTCAAAAGATTCGATTAGCCTTGTTAAAGGCTCTCTTTCAAAACGCGTGTGTTTTGTAAGTGTGTGGGTTGTAAGTGACTACGTGTATCCTTTGGATATGTTTGGAGTTGATGTGGTGTTTGATAATGCGTGTGTACGTATATGGCTTCATTGTAGTGTATTGTGGTTTTGACATGATGTGATGTTAGTTGTTACTCCTTTGAAAGGAGGTTGCGATGCTTAATGTTGTTTCGTTTCATAATCGATTATTGTTGTGTGCTTGTTATACGTGATGTGCCTCCGGGTAGGATTGTTGAATCTCCGGGATCCATACTTGCTAGTATGGGTCGGGCGAGACCGTAGGGTTATCCAATCCGGGTATGTCTTGCGGGGACTCCGAGGTTCGTGGCTTGTTAGCCCGATGCCGGGATTACTAGTGGGATTATCATCGGGTATGTCTTGCGGGGACTCCGAGATTCGTGGCTTGTTAGCACGATGCCGGGATAACTTATGGTTGTGATTTGTGTGTGACTTGTTTCGCTAGCCAGCTCGGGAGCGTCCTTCGAGGCCTCGAGTGGGATTTGTGCCTTCGTCCCGATCCTAGGCGATGCGTGTGTGTGATTTGTTTCGCTAGCCAGCTCGGGAGGGTCCTTCGAGGCCTCGAGTGGAATTTGTGGCTTCGTCCCGGTTCTAGGCGATGCGCGTGCGCGATTATGTTTTGTTGATTTTTATGTCCGTCGAGGACACGTGATGTTGGGCTCTGGCCCTGTGAATTGTTGTCGGTTTTCTATTTGCGAAAACAAAACCTTTGGGATGTGACCCCTGTTGATTTTTAGAAAGAGAAGGATTCGGAAATCCTAAATTGTTTTCTATTAAAACTCTCGATGGCATTTTAAACTGTTTTATAAATTGTTTCCCTTGATTTGTGATCTTTCGGTTTTGGAATGTTTTACCAAACTCATGCCTCGGGAAGTGCTTTTCGTTATGTTTGGAACTTTGTGGATTCCTGGTTATTGTTATTCGTGGAATGTGAATTGTATGGCTCGTATTTGCACTTTGTTCTTGCACTAGCAAAACAGTGGAGTTTTGCTAACCCCCGAGTATTCAGGGGGTGGATGACTATTTTTGCATTCAGGTTTGGGAGCATAACACAGGGTCAGCACGAAGGATGATGAAAGATGAACGATACTAATCACACGAGGATTCGTATGATGTCTTTGGTTTAGTTATAGTTTATTTTCCGCTGCAGTATTTTTTTCCCCGTTGTACGGGAGTTTTTGTATTCGACCCCTGCGTGGGCATGTAATGTGTTTGAGTTGTACGTATTTATTGAAAGACCAAGTCGGTCTACTGAGTTATTGTAGCCTTAAAGGCATCGTCGAGTTGTTCGCTAGTTGTTACCAGCCTGGTAGACCCTTGAGGAAAGTTTCTACGGCGTGTAATATCCCTGAGCGGATTGGGGGTGTTACACTACTAACTAGTAGTATCGGCAAGTAAGGGTCGATCTCACGGAGAACGGTAAGTCAATTATACTATTTAAGGATTAAGTACTTTGTGCAATTAAAATAAAATAAAAGGAAGTGGGAGATTTTGTTTTTAATCTTAACTAAAATAATTTGCGTAAAATAAAATAAACAAAGGAAATAAAAATTTGAAAATATCAATTAAGGAACAATCTAGTTCTTAGTTCTGTTATCCACCGTTTCGAATTAATTCAAGTTTCAATGCGGCGCTTATCTCTTCTCTAATCTCATGAATTCCTATTCCGAAGCCAACAACAAGCTCTGTTGACCCCAATTATTTTTTAAGTTTATTCAATTAAAACAAGCTCTTTAATCGAACCTATCTATACGGTGGATTCAAAACAACCTCTTCAAATCTCGCTCGCTAGATGCATTAAAAACCAAAATAATGAAACAGGCAAGATATTAAGTTCATAAGCTCAACTTAAGGGATCTCGATTTTATGTTATTCAATTGAGAAAATTCAATTGTTTGCTACTTGTGAAATTAAAATTGCAACAATTACGGATTACAACTCAATTTCTAGCATAAGACATAAAACCCCTAATCTAGTTGGCCAAACCAAATCAAGAAATTATATGGCATAGTAGTGAATTCAATAACACAAAAATAATTAAAGAGATTTCGAGTTGAGAATATACTACGGGATTAAAACATGAATAATTCAAATACGGTTTCAAACTTTATTAAGAACTAGCATAGAAAATTAGTCGGATATGTTGGCTTTAGAGAACATCAAATTAATAGAAGACATGAGAAGAAAGAAATTCAAACGAAGTATTTTTCTTCCTCGCACGGTGGTGGCGGTTCGGTCCTCGGTGAGAAGTTCAGCTCGGTCGTCTTCTTTTCCTTCTGCTCCAGCCGTCCGAATGTTGATAAAGATGATCCATAATAATCTCAGCCCTCCTCCTTTTATATTAGTCCCTTATCTATTAGTTTCCTTCTTTAATTCGATCTCCTTCCTTCTTATCCTTCTTGAATTTTATTTCTTTTGGAGTCTTTCTTTCCAAATCTATTCAAATTCCTTTCCCCAGCCTAGGGGTCGATTTTATGCCTTGTGGAACTGATTGGGACGGATTGGATGTAACACCCCCGATATATTCGAAGTATATTACAGCGCCATGGACCCCTACATGGGACCCACCAGGCTAAGACAAGGAAAACATTACTCGACTGGCCATCTCAGTTAGCGAGGAAACATATTAAAATAATACAACATATAAAGATACACCCGGAGCAACCGGCGTAATAAACATCAACCGGCAATATAGCAATTTGAGTTAATACAAAACGAAGTTCGGAGTGAAAAGCCTAAGTACTCGCGAGTACAATTTATAAGTCTATAAATATGGGAAACAACCATATCGAAATAGACAAGAGAAATAAGAAGACTCAAATGCACATGTCAACGACCCTGGCCAACATCCTCAGATCGTCCCCGCTCATTGCCTCGCAGAACATAACCTGAAATCCATAACAAGAATTTCCCCAAAACGGGTCCCCAAAGGGGTTAGCAATTACGCTAGTACAAGAAATCAAGGCAAACCATTCGCTTACACGCTTCATAGTACAATGCACCAAATCATTTCAAAAACCAAAACCAGACATGTCTTTTCCGGAAACAAACAGTAAATCACATTTGCCTAGGACCGGGACGAAGCCACAAATCCCACTCGAGGCCTCTAAGGACCCTCCCGAGCTGGCCATATCATAAAACAAATCACACACGTGCATCACCTAGAACCGGGACGAAGCCACAAATCCCACTCCAGGCCTCTAAGGACCCTCCCGAGCCGGCTAGCTAAACAAACTCATGAATCCCGGGCTCAAACCATTGGACTCCCTCCGTGATCTCGTCGGATCCTCCCGAGGTGATCAAATCACACACAATATACATTACCATTTCACGTTAAGCATAAAGGTTTCCAAAAATACTTGCCTTGAATAATTGATGACGCAACAAACGGAAAGGAAAATCACCGACGAATGCTAAGAACCAACGGACCGAACCTAACGATTCGAAGAACATAATCACAACCAACTCTAAAAGAATACGGAAATGGAATACACCCGAAAACCCGCCTAGGATTCATGTATATTCGTATAAAAATAACAACGAGGGCTGACCGCAACCAAACCCTCTCGAATACACAACAACCACGAAATATACCATGAATCCGTAGGGAAAACAAGAATACTAGCAAGATTAATCATATTCAACATGAATTAATCAACCGTATGGAACGCATCGAAGAAAAACTCGAAAACCTCCAATTTACTCATAAGTAGGGTTCTGAGAAGATTTAGCTTGGATTAGGATGAAACATTCGTGTTAATGTTGTTATTATACACCAAGAACTCAAGGAAGATGATGGTTGAGATGATTGGAGGAAGAAATCGCCAAGAAATCGCCCAAAATCGCCAAAGCCGGGGAGGAAGGAGGTGAAATGAGAATTCGATCCGTCCAAGGTTAACTCCTGGATATATGTAGCCGCACGGCTTAGCGCGCGCTAACGGCTAAGTGTTAGCGTGCGCACAGTTATATTGCAATCCAGAACTCACTGTCCTGGACCGTTAGCGTGTGCTACTACTATCTAGCGTGCGCTAACAACAACTCGGTAGCGCGCGCTATCGAGCTATAGCGTGCAATACCTGGGCACCTGAATGAGTCCAGAACAAACTGTCCAGTACTGGACAGTCACGCTAGCGCACGCTACCAGACACCTAGCGTGCGCTAGTCCCCCGACATTAGCGTGTGCTAGACCACGTAGCGTACACTAATCCGCTAGTCCATAGGACAGGAATCAGAACTGCCACTCCCAGGGCTCAGCTCGCTAGCGCGCGCTACGAAGCAGACGTAGCGTGCGCTACTAAGGGATCTCTAGCATGCGCTATGCAGAAATATTAGCGCGCGCTAGGCACGGAATATGAACGGCCCAAAACACCGGAACATGAACGAAACATCAAACGGAACATATCAAAATGCATAATAACATATAATGGACCCAAGGCAACCCTGAAACGGCGGTTCCGAACAACAATTACGAGAATCAGATCAATAGATGACGGAAGAAATACACTGAAAAATACACGAGGGTCGCTAAAAATGAGAAATACACCGAAAAATGAAAATACCGGGAAAAGAAAAATGCGGATAATAGATTCTACCCCTCTAAAAATAAGTTTCGTCCTGAAACTTAAGAAACAAACAACTCGGGGTCCCTAGCACGCATGCTATCCTCGGTTTCCCAAGTTGCCTCCTCGACACCATGTCTCGACCACTGCACCTTGACCAAAGGGATGGTCTTATGCCTCAGTCGCTTCTCATGATGCTCCAAAATCTTCAAAGGACGCTCCTCAAAAGTAATATCCTCAGCGACATCAATCTCACCATAATCGATGACGTGACTAGGATTCGGGACATATTTCCTCCGGTGGGAAACATGAAAAACACTATGAACATGACTCAGGGCCGGGGGTAACGCCAAACGGTATGCCAACCCACCGACTCGCTCGAGAATCTCGAAGGGCCCAATAAATCTCGGACTCAACTTCCCTTTCTTCCCGAATCGGAAAACTCCTCTCGTCGGCGACACCTTTAGCAAAACGTGGTCTCCTACCTCGAATTCCAAAGGTCGACCACGGACATCGGCATATGACTTCTGTCGACTCTGGGCAGTCAACATCCGTTCCCGAATTAATTCTATCTTCCGCCTTATCTCTAGAACGATATCCGGCTTGGTCCTGACCATATCGGACGCCTCATTCCAACAAATCGGTGATCGACAACGCCGCCCATAAAGTGCCTCATCCGATGCCATCCGAATCGACGCATGCCAACTATTGTTGCACGTGAATTCGATCAATGGCAAATGCTCTTCCCAGTCAGTGCTCCAATCGAAAGCACAAGTATGCAACATATCCTCGAACGTCTGGATAGTGCGTTCCGACTATCGATCTGACTGAGGATGAAAAGAGGTACTCAAACGAAAACGAGTACCCAACGCCTTATGCACTGCCTGCCAAAAGTGCGATACAAAATGGCCATCATAATCCAAAACAATAGACTTCGGAGTACCGTGAAGCCTCACGATCTGCGCGATAAACACACGAGCCAACTTCTCCGGGCCCCTAGTGTCCTTGATGCCCAGAAAATGTGCCGACTTGGTCAGACGATCAACAATCACCCAGACCATATTCATGCCCGACCTCGATCTCGGTAAACTCGTAATGAAATCCATCGATATATCTTCCCATTTCCATTCCGGAATGGGAAGTGACTGCAATAACCCGGCCGGTCGCTGATGCTCGATTTTGACCTGCTGACAAGTCAAACATCTCACTACAAACTGTGCGACCTCCTCCTTTATATCATTCCACCAGAAATTCCTTCTCAGGTCCTTGTACATCTTACTCGAACCAGGATGAACGGAGTAAGGTGTAGCATGGGCCTCACGCAAAATACTCTGTCTCAACTCTGAGTTGTTCGGTACACAAAGCCGACTCTGGAATCTCAAAACACCATCCTCGTGAATCACAAACCTAGGAGACTTTCCCTTAAGAACGTTCTCTCGGATTTGAGTAATCACCGGATCCTCCAACTGCTTCAGCTTAATTTCATCGATTAAAGACGACGAAATCTCTAAAGCACAAAGTTGCCCGACAACTCCAGGCAACAAAACCTCAACATCTAACTCGATCAAAACCCGCTGAAGCTCAGACTGAGACGTAAGGATCTCAAGCGTTCGCAACGCAACCGGTTTCCGACTCAAGGCGTCGTCCACGACGTTCGCCTTGCCTGGATGATAAAGGATTTCGAGATCATAATCCTTAATCAACTCTAACCACCTCATCCGCCTCATATTCAACTCCCACTGAGTAAATATGTACTTCAGACTTTTATGATCGGTAAAAATCTGACATGCAGAGCCGAAAAGATAGTGACGCCAAATCTTGAGCGCCAAAACAACTGCCGCTAACTCCAAATCCTGAGTAGGGTAGTTAAGCTCATACGACCTCAACTGTCTCGACGCATATGCAATGGTCTTGCCGTGCTGCATCAATACGCACCCAAGACCCTGACCCGAAGCATCACTGTAAACAACAAAACCCCCATTGCCACACGGCAACACTAAAATCGGGGCTGAAGTCAAACGCCTCTTCAGCTCATCGAAACTCGACTGTCTCTCGTCATTGCAGACGAACTTCTCGGATTTCTGGAGTAACTGTGTAAGCGGCCGAGCTAGTTTCGAGAAACCCTCGACGAACCTACGGTAGTAGCCGGCCAAACCCAAGAAACTACGGATCTCCTTCACATTCTTAGGCGGTGCCCAATCCAACACTGCCTCAATCTTCTGCGGATCCACAAGAACCCCCTCGGCTGAAATCACGTGACCTGAAAACATCACTTCCTTCAGCCAGAACTCACATTTCGAGAACTTCGCATAGAGTTGCTCGGTCCTCAAAATGTCTAACACATACTCTTCCTCGTTCCTCAAATAAATAAGAATACCGTCAATGAAGACGACGACACACTTATCTAAATACTCGATAAACACTCTGGTCATCAACTGCATGAACACCATCGGCGCATTAGTTAACCCGAAAGGTATTACTACAAACTCATAATGTCCGTATCTCGTCTGAAAAGCTATTTTCGGCACATCGGTCTCCCTCACCCGGAGCTGATAGTACCCAGATCTCAAATCAGTCTTCGAGAATACCGCATCCCCCTGCAACTGATCGAATAGATCATCAATACTCGACAAAGGATACACGTTCTTGATGGTCGCCTTGGTTAGTTCGCGATAGTCGATACACAAACGCAGTGAACCATCCTTCTTCCGCACAAATAGGACCGGTGCGCCCCAAGGCGAGGTGCTCGGTCGAACATACCCAGACTCAAGAAGCTCACTCAACTGCTTCTTCAACTCGGCCATCTCTGAAGGTGCCATGCGAAACGGCGCCTTCGAAATCAGAGCCGCGCCCGGCTCTAACTCTATAGCAAACTCGACCTCACGATCCGGTGGCAATCCCGGTAACTCGTCAGGAAATACATTAGAAAACTCCCTAACGACTGGAATTGATGAAAACTCGACTCCACCATCCTTCGCCTTCAAGGCATAGCACCAATAACCAGTACACCCCTTTCGTAGGAGTCTCATGGCCTTCAATGCGTTAATAAGGAACTTCTGGTTTCCCCTCTTTCGCCCCGCGAAAGAGTGCTCGGTGCCGTCCTTGGCTAACATGGTGATGATTCTCGTATGGTAGTTCATGATCGCACCATGCCGCTCGAGCCAATCATCCCCAAGAATCAAATCCTCACCCTCAATATTAACGACAATAAGATTAGAGAGCCAAGCTCTCTCACAAATAAACACAGAGCAGTCTCGGACCTCTCAATTGCCAACGATCCTATCGCCGCTAGAAAGTTTAACGATGAAACACTCGCAAGGCGACAAACAGTCGAGACTCAAACGGCGCACACACCCCAGCGATATGAACGAATGTGTAGCACCAGAATCGAAAAGCACACTGACAGGATGAGAATGAATATGAACGGTACCGGTCGCCACAGTGGCCGCTGGATCATCGGCCCTCCTCATCTCGTAGATACGCGGCTAGGCAGAGCCGACACTGGAAGTTCCTCCTCTAGCGGGCTGACCCCGACCTCTACCTTGACCGGCACTCGGTGGAGGCTGCGGAGCAAACGAGCCCTGATTCACACTCGCGAACCTGTCTGACCTGTTCACAAAAGAGGGCCTTGTGGCCCGACTGACCACAAGTATGACAAGTCAACTTCTGACGAGGACACTGCCGGTTCCTATGTCCCAGCTGGCCACAGTTAAAGCATGTGGGATCACGAACGAAGGTTCCGGAGGCACCTCGAAAACTCCCAGAGAAACGAGCCGAACCCCCCGTAGAAATATTCGCAGCCTTGGGACCAGAAAAATTTCCGACTGACTTCTCCTTCTTGCTCTCACGAGCCACATCACTAGCCATCACCGACATATCGTAAGCAAGAGCCCTAGTCTGATAATCCTTCAAAGTAGTGCAGACGAGCCCAAACATATAGTCCCGAATTGACAGTTTCATCCTCCTGGAAAAATGGAAAATTTTGTCGCTCTCCTCGACAACTTGGGTCTTCACACAGCCCAACTCCTTGTTAAAATCGGCAATAGCTTGGGATACGGGAATATCCCGTGGTTGAGCATCATAGAAAGCATGGACTCGAGCCTGTCTAACTGGCCACGGGCAATATTCAGTCTCCATCAATTCCTGAAATTCGGCCCATGAAGCAACATGGTCTTTGGGCCCAACGGCCTCCCACCAATCCATAGCGTCCCCAGTGAGAAAGTACTGGGTAATAGGGACCTTACGGTCCTCGGGACAGTTGGTGGCAACAAATACTTTAGATATCTCCTTGATCCACCCCTCCCAGCCGATCGGGTCTGATGCTCCCGAAAATTGAGGAGGATGCTTCTTGATGACATCTTGGAGCCAACGGTTTGCTCCGCCCAGATCAGCATGGGCCGGATCCGGGTTCTGAACCACCTGAGCTATCGCCGCCTTTTGGTTTACCATTTGCTGCATAACGGCCGCAATACCAAGGTCGGAGCGCTCCTGAGAAGAAGCATGACTGTGATGGTCACCGGTACTGCCGGCTCCCGAAGAATGCGACGTGGCCGCCCCACCAGCTGCCCCACGTCCCCGTCCACATCCACGGCCACGACCACGACCACGGCCCCTTCCAGCATCCATGCTGGTGTTAAGAGGTGGCAAAAAGCAACTCGATGATAAGTAAAAGAGGGAGAATAACCATAGTTCAAGAAACGGAAATACGGTACGAGAAAGTAAAGAATCGAGTAAGGAAAACTTACGAACACTAGAAGTACTGAGATGCTGGTAGCGGTGTGACAATGTGCAAAACAAACACAACTAGACCCATATAACCGACAAGCCTAGGTATCCATAAACCTAGAGCTCTGATACCATTTTTTGTAACACCCCCGAGATATTCGAAGTATATTACAGCACCGTGGACCCCTACATGGGACCCACCAGGCTAAGACAAGGAAAACATTACTCGACTGAACATCTCAGTTAGCGAGGACACACATTAAAATAATACAACATATAAAGATACGCCCGGAGCAACCGGCGTAATAAACATCAACCGACAATATAGCAATTTGAGTTAATACAAAACGAAGTTCGGAGTGAAAAGCCTAAGTACTCGCGAGTACAATCTATAAGTTTATAAATGTGGGAAACAACCATATCGAAATAGACATGAGAAATAAGAAGACTCAAATGCACATGTCAACGACCCTGACCAACATCCTCGTACTATCCCAGCACCCGCTCGTCCGGAAGAACATAACCTGAAATCCATAACAAGAATTTCCCCAAAACGGGTCCCCAAAGGGGTTAGCAATTACGCTAGTACAAGTAATCAAGGCAAACCATTCGCTTACACATTTCATAGTACAATGCACCAAATCATTTCAAAAACCAAAACCAGACATGTCTTTTCCGGAAACAAACAGTCAATTACATTTGCCTAGGACCGGGACGAAGCCACAAATCCCACTCTAGGCCTCTAAGGACCCTTCCGAGCTGGCCATATCATAAAACAAATCACGCACGTGCATCGCCTAGGACCGGGATGAAGCCACAAATCCCACTCGAGGCCTCTAAGGACCCTCCCGAGCTGGCTATCTAAACAAACTCATGAATCCAGGGATCAAACCATTGGACTCCCTCCGTGATCCCGTCGGACCCTCCCGAGGTGAGCAAACCACACACAATATACATTAACATTCACGTTAAGCATAAAGGTTTCCAAAAATACTTGCCTTGAATAATTGATGACGCAACGAACCGAAAGGAAATCACCGACGAACGCTAGGAACCAACGGAACCAAACCTAACGATTCGAAGAACATAATCACAACCAACTCTAAATGAATACGGAAATGGAATACACCCGAAAACCCGCCTATGATTCATGTATATTCGTATAAAAATAACAACGAGGGCTGACCGCAACCAAACCCTCTCGAATACACAACAACCACGAAATATACCATGAGTCCGTAGGGAAAACAAGAATACGAGCAAGATTAATCATATTCAACATGAATTAATCAACCATATGGAACGCATCGAAGAAAAACCCGAAAACCCTGGTTTACTCAAAAGTAGGGTTCTAAGAAGATTTACCTTGGATTAGGATGAAAGATTCGTGTTAATGTTGTTATTATACACCAAGAACTCAAGGAAGATGATGGTTGAGATGATTGGAGGAAGAAATCGCCAAGAAATCGCCCAAAATCGCTAAAGCCGCGGAGGAAGGAGGTGAAATGAGAATTAGATCCGTCCAAGGTCAACTCCTGGGTATATATAGTCGCACGGCTTAGCGCGCTAACGGCTAAGTGTTAGCGTGCGCACAGTTATTTTGCAGTCCAGAACTCACTATCCTGGACCGTTAGCGTGCGCTACTACTATCTAACGTGCGCTAACAATGACTCGGTAGCGCGCGCTATCGAGCTATAGCGTGCGCTACCTGGGCACCTGAACGAGTCCATAACAAATCGGCCCGGGATCGATCCACGCTAGCGCACGCTACCGGACACCTAGCGTGCGCTAGTCCCCCGACATTAGCGTGCGCTACACAACGTAGCGTACGCTAATCCGCTAGTCCATAGGACTTGAATTAGAACTGCCACTCCGAGGGCTCAGTTCGCTAGCGCGCGCTACAAAGCAGACGTAGCATGCGCTACTAAGGGATCTCTAGCTTGCGCTATGCAGAAATATTAGCGCGTGCTAGGCACGGAATATGAACGGCCCAAAAAACCGGAACATGAACGAAACATCAAATGGAACATCTCAAAACGCATAATAACATAGAATGGATCCACGGCAACCCCGAAACGGCGGTTCCGAAGAACAATTACGAGAATCAGATCAATAGATGACGGAAGAAATACACTGAAAAATACACGAGGGTCGCTAAAAACGAGAAATACACCAAAAAATGAAAATACCGGGAAAAGAAAAATGCGGATAATACATTATACCCCTCTAAAAATAAGTTTCGTCCTGAAACTTAAGAAACAAACAACTCGGGGTCCCTAGCACGCATGCTATCCTCGGTTTCCCAAGTTGCCTCCTCGACACCATGTCTCGACCACTGCACCTTGACCAAAGGGATGGTCTTATGCCTCAGTCGCTTCTCACGATGTTCCAAAATCTTCAAAGGACGCTCCTCAAAAGTAATATCCTCAGAGACATCAATCTCACCATAATCGATGACGTAACTAGGATCCGGGACATATTTCCTCAGATGGGAAACATGAAAAATGCTATGAACATGACTCAGGGCCGGGGGTTATGCCAAACGGTATGCCAACCCACTGACTCGCTCGAGAATCTCGAAGGGTCCAATAAATCTCAGACTCAATTTCCCTTTCTTCCCGAAACGGAAAACTCCTCTCGTCGGCGACACCTTTAGCAAAATGTGGTCTCCCACCTCGAATTCCAAAGGTCGACGACGGACATCGGCGTATGACTTCTGTCGACTCTGGGCAGTCAACATCCGTTCCCGAATTAATTCTATCTTCCGCCTCGTCTCTAGAACGATATTCGGCTTGGTCCCGACCATATCGGACGCCTCATTCCAACAAATCGGTGATCGACAACGCCGCCCATAAAGTGCCTCATACGGTGCCATCCGAATCGACGCGTGCCAACTATTGTTGTACGTGAATCCGATCAATGGCAAATGCTCCTCCCAGTCACTGCTCCAATCGAGAGCACAGGCACGCAACATATCCTCGAACGTCTGGATAGTGCATTCCGACTGTCCATCTGACTGAGGATGAAAAGAGGTACTCAAACGCAAACAAGTACCCAACGCCTTATGCACTGCCTGCCAAAAGTGCGATACAAAATGGCCATCACAATCCGAAACAATAGACTTCGGAGTACCGTGAAGCCTCACGATCTGCGCGATAAACACACGAGCTGACTTATCCGGGCCCAAGTGTCCTTGATGCCCACAAAATGTGCCGACTTGGTCAGACGATCAACAATAACCCAGACCATATTCATGCCCGACCTCAATCTCAGAAAACTCGTAATGAAATCCATCAATATATCTTCCCATTTACATTTCGGAACGGGAAGTGACTGCAATAACCCGGCCGATCGCTGATGCTCGATTTAACCTGCTGAAAAGTCAAACATCTCGCTACAAACTGTGCGACCTCCTCCTTCATATCATTCCACCAGAAATTCCTTCTCAGGTCCTTGTACATCTTACTCGAACCAGGATGAACGGAGTAAGGTGTAGCATGGGACTCATGCAAAATACTCTGTCTCAACTCTGAGTCGTTCGGTACACAAAGCCGACTCTGGAATCTCAAAACACCATCCTCGTGAATCACAAACCCATGAGACTTTCCCTTAAGAACGTTCTCTCGGATTTGAGTAATCATCGGATCCTCCAACTGCTTCAGCTTAATTTCATCGATTAAAGAAGACGAAATCTCTAAAGCACAAAGTTGCCTGACAGCTCCAGGCAACACAACTTCAACATCTAACTCGATCAAAACCCGCCGAAGCTCAGACTGAGATGTAAGGATATCAAGCGTTCGCAACGCAACCGGTTTCTGACTCAAGGCATCGGCCACGATGTTCGCCTTGCCCGGATGATAAAGGATTTCGAGGTCATAATCCTTAATCAACTCTAACCACATCATCTGCCTCATATTCAACTCCCGCTGAGTAAATATGTACTTCATACTTTTATGATCGGTAAAAATCTGATATGCAGAGCCGAAAAGATAGTGACGCCAAATCTTGAGCGCAAAAACAACTGCCGCTAACTCCAAATCGTGAGTAGGGTAGTTAAGCTCATACGGCCTCAACTGTCTCGACGCATATGCAATGGTCTTGCCGTGCTGCATCAATACGCACCCAAGACCACGACCAAGCATCATCAGAACAAGAAAAACCCCATTGCCACATGGCAACGCTAAAATTGGGACTGAAGTCAAACGCCTCTTCAGCTCCTCGAAACTCGACTGTCTCTCGTCATTCCGCATTTAACTTCTCGACTCGGAGTAATCGTGGTAAGCGGCCGAGCTAGTTTCGAGAAACCCTCGACGAACCTACGGTAGTAGCTGGCCAAACCCAAGAAACTACGGATCTTCTTCACATTCTTGGGCGGTGCCCAATCCAACACTGCCTCAATCTTCTGCGGATCCACACGAACCCCCTCGGATGAAATCAAGTGACCTAAAAACATCACTTCCTTTAGCCAGAACTCACATTTCGAGAACTTCGCATAGAGTTGCTCAGTCCTCAAAATGTCTAACACTACTCGCAAATGATGGGCATGCTCTTCCTCGTTCCTCAAATAAATTAGAATATCATCAATGAAGACGACGACACACTTATCTAAATACTCGATAAAGACTTTGTTCATCGACTGCATGAACACCGCCGGTGCATTAG
Organism: Orobanche coerulescens; assembly: GCA_033398695.1. Taxonomy (NCBI): domain Eukaryota; kingdom Viridiplantae; phylum Streptophyta; class Magnoliopsida; order Lamiales; family Orobanchaceae; genus Orobanche; species Orobanche coerulescens. The sequence goes on from CM065803.1 coordinate 205,053,537, forward strand.
TTAACCCGAAAGGCATAACTACAAACTCATAATGTCCGTATCTCGTCCGAAAAGCTATTTTCGGCATATTGGACTCCCTCAGTCGGAGCTGATAGTACCCCGATCTCAAATCAATCTTCGAGAATACCGCAGCCCCCTGCAACTGATCGAACAGATCATCAATCCTCGGCAAAGGATACTTGTTCTTGATGGTCACCTTGTTTAGTTCGCGATAGTCGATACACAAACACAGTGAACAATCCTTCTTCCGTACAAACAGGACCGGTGCGCCCCAAGGCGAGGCGCTCGGTCGAACATACCCAGACTCAAGAAGCTCACTCAACTGCTTCTTCAAATCGGCCATCTCTGAAGGTGCCATGCGATACGGCGCCTTCAAAATCGGAACCGCGCCCGGCTCTAACTCTATAGCAAACTCGACCTCACAATCTGGTGGCAATCCCGGTAACTCATCAGGAAATACATCAGGAAACTCCCTAACGACTGGAATCGACGAAAACTCGACTCCACCATCCTACGCCTTCAAGGCATAGCACCAATAACCAGTACACCCCTTTCGTAGGAGTCTCATCGCCTTCAAGGCGTTAATAAGGAACTTCTGGTTTCCCCTCTTTCGCCCCGCGAAAGAGTGCTCGGTGCCATCCTCGGCTAACATGGTGATGATTCTCGTGCAGTAGTTCATGATCGCACCATGCCGCTCGAGCCAATCATCCCCAAGAATCAAATCCTCACGCTCAATATTAACGACAATAAGATTGTAGAGCCAAGCTCTCTCATAAATAAACACAGAGCAGTCTCGGACCTCTCGATTGCCAATGATCCTATCACCTCTAGGAAGTTTAACGATGAAAGACTCGCAAGGCGACAAACAGTCGAGACTCAAACGGCACACACACCCCAGCAATATGAACGAATGTGTAGCACCAGAATCGAAAAGCACACTGACAGGATGAGAATGAATATGAATGGTACATGTCGCCACAGTGGCCGCTGGATCATCGGCCCTCCTCATCTCGTAGATACGCGGCTGGGCAGAGCCGACAATGGAAGCTCCTCCACTAGCGGGCTGACCCCGACCTCTGCCTCGACCGGCACTCGGTGGAGGCTACGAAGCAAACGAGCCCTGATTCACACTCGGCTCTCTAAGTGCTGGAAAACGATCACGGGACTCGCGAACCTGTCTGACCTGTTCACAAAAGAGGGCCTTGTGGCCCGACTGACCACAAGTATGACAAGTCAACTTCTGACGAGGACACTGCCGGTTCCTATGGCCCGGCTGGCCATAGTTAAAGCATAAGGGATCACGAACGGAGGTTCCGGCGGCACCTCAAAAACTCCCAGAGAAACGAGCCGAACCGCCCGTAGAAATATTCGTAGCCTGAGATTTCTGCTGGCCTCCACCCTTGGGACCAGAAAAATTTCCGACTGGCTTCTGCTTCTTGCTCTCACGAGCCACATCACTAGCCATCACCAACATATCGTAAGCAAGAGCCCTACTCTGATAATCCTTTAAAGTAGTGCAGACGAGCCCAGACATATAGTCCCGAATTGACAGTTTTATCCTCCTGGAAAAATGGGAAATTTTGTCACTCTCCTCGACAACTTGGGTCTTCACATAGCCCAAATACTTGTTAAAATCGGCAATAGCTTGGGATACGGGAATATCCCGTGGTTGATCATCATAGAAAGCATGGACTCGAGCCTGTTTAACCGGCAACGGGCAATATTCAGTCTCCATCAATTCTTGAAATTCGGCCCACGAAGCAACATGGTCTTTGGGCCCAACGGCCTCCCACCAATCCGTAGCGTCCCCAGTGAGAAAGTACTGGGCAATAGGGACCTTACGGTCCTCGGGACAGTTGGTGGCAACGAATACTTTAGATATCTCCTTGATCCACCCCTCCCAGCCTATCGGGTCTGATGCTCCCGAAAATTGAGGAGGATGCATCTTGATGACATCTTGGAGCCAACGGTCTGCTCCGCCCCGATTAGCATGGGCTGGATCCGGGTTCTGAACCACCTGAGCTATCGCCGCCATTTGGTTTACCATTTGCTGCATAACGGCCGCAATACCAAGGTCGGCGCGCTCCTGAGAAGAATCATGACTGTGACGGTCACCAGTACTACCGGCTCCCGAAGAATGCGATGTGGCCGCCCCACCGGCTGCCCCATGTCCCCGACCGTATCCACGGCCACGACCACGACCATGGCCCCTTCTAGCATCTATGCTGGTGTTAAGAGGTGGCAAAAAGCAACTCGATGATAAGTAAAAGAGGGAGAATAACCACAGTTCAAGAAACGGAAATACGGTACGAGAAAGTAAAGAATCGAGTAAGGAAAACTTACGAACACTGGAAGTACTGAGATGCTGGTAGCGGTGTGACAATGTGCAAAACAAACACAACTAGACCCATATAACCGACAAGCCTAGGTATCCATAAACCTAGAGCTCTGATACCATTTTTTGTAACACCCCCGAGATATTCGAAGTATATTACAGCACCGTGGACCCCTACATGGGACCCACCAGGCTAAGACAAGGAAAACATTACTCGACTGAACATCTCAGTTAGCGAGGACACACATTAAAATAATACAACATATAAAGATACGCCCGGAGCAACCGGCGTAATAAACATCAACCGACAATATAGCAATTTGAGTTAATACAAAACGAAGTTCGGAGTGAAAAGCCTAAGTACTCGCGAGTACAATCTGTAAGTTTATAAATGTGGAAAACAACCATATCGAAATATACAAGAGAAATAAGAAGACTCAAATGCACATGTCAACGACCCTGACCAACATCCTCGTACTGTCCGAGCGCCCGCTCGTCCGGCAGAACATAACCTGAAATCCATAACAAGAATTTCCCCAAAATGGGTCACCAAAGGAGTTAGCAATTACGCTAGTACAAGTAATCAAGGCAAACCATTTGCTTACACGTTTCATAGTACAATGCACCAAATCATTTCAAAAACCAAAACCAGACATGTCTTTTCCGGAAACAAACAGTCAATCACGTTTGCCTAGGACCGGGACGAAGCCACAAATCCCACTCGAGGCCTCTAAGGACCCTTCCGAGCTGGCCATATCATAAAACAAATCACGCACGTGCATCGCCTAGGACCGGGATGAAGCCACAAATCCCACTCGAGGCCTCTAAGGACCCTCCCGAGCTGGCTAGCTAAACAAACTCATGAATCCAGGGCTCAAACCATTGGACTCCCTCCGTGATCCCGTCGGACCCTCCCGAGGTGAGCAAACCACACACAATATACATTATCATTTCAGGTTAAGCATAAAGGTTTCCAAAAATACTTGCCTTGAATAATTGATGACGCAACGAACGGAAAGGAAATCACCGACGAACGCTAGGAACCAACGGAACCGAACCTAACGATTCGAAGAACATAATCACAACCAACTCTAAATGAATACGGAAATGGAATACACCCGAAAACCCGCCTACGATTCATGTATATTCGTATAAAAATAACAACGAGGGCTGACCGCAACCAAACCCTCTCGAATACACAACCACCACGAAATATACCATGAATCCGTAGGGAAAACAAGAATACTAGCAAGATTAATCATATTCAACATGAATTAATCAACCGTATGGAACGCATCGAAGCAAAACCCGTAAACCCCCAATTTACTCAAAAGTAGGGTTCTAAGAAGATTTACCTTGGATTAGGATGAAAGATTCGTGTTAGTGTTGTTATTATACACCAAGAACTCAAGGAAGATGATGGTTGAGATGATTGGAGGAAGAAATCGCCAAGAAATCGCCCAAAATCACCAAAGCCGCGGAGGAAGGAGGTGAAATGAGAATTAGATCCATCCAAGGTCAACTCCTAGGTATATATAGCCGCACGGCTTAGCGCGCGCTAACAGCTAAGTGTTAGCGTGCGCTACCCAGTTATATTGCAGTGCAGAACTCACTGTCCTGGACCGTTAGCGTGCGTTACTACTATCTAGCGTGCGCTAACAACGACTCGGTAGCGCGCGCTATCGAGCTATAGCGTGCGCTACAGGCACTGAACGAGTCGAACAAATCGGCCCAAGATCGATACCACGCTAGCGCACGCTACCAGACACCTACCGTGCGCTAGTCCCCCGACATTAGCGTGCGCTAGACAACGTAGCGTATGCTAATCCGCTAGTCCATAGGACTTGAATCAAAACTGCCACTCCCAGGGCTCAGTTCGCTAGCGCGCGCTACGAAGCAGACGTAGCGTGCGCTACTAAAGGATCTTTAGAGTGCGCTATGCAGAAAGATTAGCGCGCTCTAGACACAGAATATGAACGGCCCAAAACACCGGAACATGAATGAAACATCAAACGGAACATCTCAAAACGCATAATAACATAGAATGGATCCACGGCAACCCCGAAACGGCGGTTCCGAACAACAATTACGAGAATCAGATCAATAGATGACAGAAGAAATACACTGAAAAATACACGAGGGTCGCTAAAAACGAGAAATACACCAAAAAATGAAAATACCGGGAAAAGAAAAATGTGGATAATACATTCTACCCCTCTAAAAATAAGTTTCGTCCTGAAACTTAAGAAACAAACAACTCAGTGTACCTAGCACGCATGCTATCCTCAGTTTCCCAAGTTGCCTCCTCGACACCATGTCTCGACCATTGCACCTTGACCAAAGGGATGGTCTTATGCCTCAGTCGCTTCTCACGATGTACCAAAATCTTCAAAGGACGCTCCTCAAAAGTAATATCCTCGGCGACATAAATCTCACCATAATCGATGACGTAACTAGGATCCAGGACATATTTCCTCAGATGGGAAACATGAAAAACACTATGAACTTGACTCAGGGCCGGGGGTAACGCTAAACGGTATGCCAACCCACCGACTCGCTCGAGAATCTCGAAGGGTCCAATAAATCTTGGACTCAACTTCCTTTTCTTCCCGAAACGGAAAACTCCTCTCGTCGGCGACACCTTTAGCAAAACGTGGTCTCCCACCTCGAATTCCAAAGGTCGACGACGGACATCGGCATATGACTTTTGTCGACTCTGGGCAGTCAACATCCGTTCCCGAATTAATTCTATCTTCCGCCTCGTATCTAGAATGATATCCGGCTCAGTCCCAAACATATCGGACGCCTCATTACAACAAATCGGTGATCGACAATGCCACCCATAAAGTGCCTCATACGGTGCCATCCGAATCGACGTGTGCCAACTATTGTTGTACGTGAATTCGATCAATGGCAAATGCTCCTCCCAGTCACTGCTGCAATCGAGAGCACAAGCACACAACATATCCTCGAACATCTGGATAGTGCGTTCCGACTGTCCATCTGACTGAGGATGAAAAGAGGTACTCAAACGCAAACGAGTACCCAAAGCCTTATGCACTACCTGCCAAAAGTACAATACAAAACGGCCATCACAATCTGAAACAATAGACTTTGGAGTACCGTGAAGCCTCACGATCTGCGCGATAAACACACGAGCCAACTTCTCCGGGCCCCAGTGTCCTTGATGCCCACAAAATGTGCCGACTTGGTCAGACGATCAACAATCACCCAGACATATTCATGCCCGACCTCGATTTCGGAAAACTCGTAATGAAATCCATCGATATATCTTCCCATTTCCATTCCGGAATGGGAAGTGACTGCAATAATCCGGCTGGTCGCTGATGCTCGATTTTGACCTGCTGAAAAGTCAAACATCTCGCTACAAACTGTGCGACCTCCTCCTTCATATCATTCCACCAGAAATTCCTTCCCAGGTCATTGTACATCTTACTCGAACCAGGATGAACGGAGTAAGGTGTAGCATGGGCCTCACGAAAAATACTCTATCTCAACTCTGAGTCGTTCGGTACACAAAGACGACTCTGGAATCTCAAAACACCATCCTCGTGAATCACAAACCCAGGAGACTTTCCTTTAAGAACGTTCTCTTGGATTTGAGTAATCATCGGATCCTCCAACTGCTTCAGCTTAATTTCATCGATTAAAGACGATGAAATCTCTAAAGCACAAAGTTGCCCGAAAGCTCCAGGCAACAAAACCTCAACATCTAACTCGATCAAAACCCGCCGAAGCTCACACTGAGACGTAAGGATCTCAAGCGTTCGCAACGCAATCGGTTTCCGACTCAAGGCGTCGGCCACGACGTTCGCCTTGCCCGGATGATAAAGGATTTCGAGGTCATAATCCTTAATCAACTCTAACCACCTCATCTGCCTCATATTCAACTCCCGCTGAGTAAATATGTACTTCAGACTTTTATGATCGGTAAAAATCTGACATGCAGAGCCGAAAAGATAGTGACGCCAAATCTTGAGCGCAAAAACAACTGTCGCTAACTCAAAATTGTGAGTAGGGTAGTTAAGCTCATACGTCCTCAACTGTATCGACGCATATGCAATGGTCTTGCCGTGCTGCATCAATACGCACCCAAGACCCTGACCCGAAGCATCACTGTAAATAGCAAAAACCCCGTTGCCACACGGCAACGCTAAAATCAGGGCTGAAGTCAAACGCCTCTTCAGCTCCTCGAAACTCGACTGTCTCTCGTCATTCCAGACGAACTTCTCTGATTTCTGGAGTAACTGTGTAAGCGGACAAGCTAGTTTCGAGAAACCCTCGACGAACATACGGTAGTAGCCGGCCAAACCCAAGAAACTATGGATCTCCTTCACATTCTTGGGCAGTGCCCAATCCAACACTGCCTCAATCTTCTGCGGATCCACACGAACCCCCTCGGCTGAAATCACGTGACCTAAAAACATCACTTCCTTCAGCCAGAACTCACATTTCGAGAACTTTGCATAGAGTTGCTCGGTCCTCAAAATGTCTAACACTACTCGCAAATGATGGGCATGCTCTTCCTCGTTCCGCAAATAAATAAGAATATCGTCAATGAAGACGACGACACACTTATCTAAATACTCAATAAAGACTTTGTTCATCGACTGCATGAACACCGCCGTCGCATTAATTAACCCGAAAGGCATAACTACAAACTCATAATGTGTGTATCTCGTCCGAAAAGCTGTTTTGGGCACATCGGACTCCCTCACGCGAAGCTGATAGTACCCCGATCTCAAATCAATCTTCGAGAATACCGCAGTCCCCTGCAACTGATCGAACAGATCATCAATCCTCGGCAAAGGATACTTGTTCTTGATGGTCACCTTGTTTAGTTTGCGATAGTCGATACACAAACGCAGTGGACCATCCTTCTTCCGTACAAACAGGACCGGTGTGCCCTAAGGCGAGGCCCTCAGTCGAACATACCCAGACTCAAGAAGCTCACTCAACTGCTTCTTCAACTCGGCCATCTCTGAAGGTGCCATGCGATACGGCACCTTCGAAATTGGAACCGCGCCCGGCTCTAACTCTATAGCAAACTCGACCTCACAATCCGGTGGCAATCCTGGTAACGCATCAGGAAATACATCAGGAAAGTCCCTAACGACTGGAATCGACGAAAACTCGACTCCACCATCCTCCGCCTTCAAGGCATAGCACCAATAACCAGTACACCCCTTTCGCAGGAGTCCCATCGCCTTCAAGGCGCTAATAACGAACTTCTGGTTTACCCTCTTTCGCCCCGCGAAATAGTGCTCGGTGCCATCCTAGGCTAACATGGTGATGATTCTCGTGCGGTAGTTTATGATCGCACCATGCCGCTCGAGCCAATCATCCCCAAGAATCAAATCCTCACCCTCAATATTAACGACAATAAGATTATAGAGCCAAGCTCTCTCACAAATAAACACGGAGCAGTCTCGGACCTCTCGATTGCCAACGATCCTATCACCGGTAGGAAGTTTAACGATAAAAGACTCACAAGGCAACAAACAGTCGAGACTCAAACGGCACACACACCGCAGCGATATGAACGAATGTGTAGCACCAGAATCGAAAAGCACACTGACAGGATGAGAATGAATATGAATGGTACCTGTCGCCACAGTGGCCGCTGGATCATCGGCCCTCCTCATCTCGTAGATACGTGGCTGGGCAGAGCCGACACTGGAAGCTCCTCCACTAGTGGGATGACCCCGACCTCTACCTCGACCGGCACTCGGCGGAGGCTGTGGAGCAAATGAGCCCTGGTTCACACTCGGCTCTCTAAGTGCTGGAAAACGATCACGGGACTCGCGAACCTGTCTGACCTGTTCACAAAAGAGGGCCTTGTGGCCCGACTGACCACAAGTATGACAAGTCAACTTCTGACGAGGACACTGCCGGTTCCTATGGCCCGGCTGGCCACAGTTAAAGCATGTGGGATCACGAACGGAGGTTCCGGCGGCACCTCAAAAACTCCCAGAGAAACGAGCCGAACCGCCCGTAGAAATATTCGCAGCCTGAGATTTCTGCTGGGCTCCACCCTTTGGTCCAGAAAAATTTCCGACTGGCTTCTGCTTCTTGCTCTCACGAGCCACATCACTAGCCGTCATCGACATATCGTAAAAAAGAGCCCTACTCTGATAATCCTTCAAAGTAATGCAGACGAGCCCAGACATATAGTCCCGAATTGACAGTTTCATCCTCCTGGAAAAATGAAAAATTTTGTCGCCAACTCCTTGTTAAAATCGGCAATAGCTTGGGATACGGGAATATCCCATGGTTGAGCATCATAGAAACATGGACTCGAGCCTGTCTAACCGGCAACGGGCAATATTCAGTCTCCATAAATTCCTGAAATTCGGCCCACGAAGCAACATGGTCTTTGGGCCCAACGGCCTCCCACCAATCCGTAGCGTCCCCAGTGAGAAAGTACTGGGCAATAGGGACCTTACGCTCCTCGGGACAGTTGGTGGCAACAAATACTTTAGTTATCTCCTTGATCCACCCCTCCCAGCCGATTGGGTCTGATGCTCCCGAAAACTGAGGAGGATGCATCTTGATGACATCTTGGAGCCAACGGTATGCTCCGCCCCGATTAGCATAGGCCGGATCCGGGTTCTGGACCACCTGAGCTATCGCCGCTATTTGGTTTACCATTTGCTGCATAACGGCCGCAATACCAAGGTCGGCGCGCTCCTCAGAAGAAGTATGACTGTGACGGTCACCGGTACTGCCGGCTCCAAAAGAATGCGACGTGGCCGCCCCACTAGCTGCCCCACGTCCCCGGCCGCATCCACGGCCACAACCACGACCACGACCATGGCCCCTTCCAGCATCCATGCTGGTGTTAAGAGGTGGCAAAAAGCAACTCGATGATAAGTAAAAGAGGGAGAATAACCACAGTTCAAGAAACGGAAATACGGTACGATAAAGTAAAAAATCGAGTAAGGAAAACTTACGAACACTGGAAGTACTGAGATGTTGGTAGCGGTGTGACAATGTGCAAAACAAACACAACTAGACCCATATAACCGACAAGCCTAGGTATCCATAAACCTAGGGCTCTGATACCATTTTCTGTAACACCCCCGAGATATTCGAAGTAAATTACAGCGTCGTGGACCCCTATATGGGACCCATCAGGCTAAGACAAACAAAACATTACTCGACTGACCATCTCAGTTAACGAGGACACACATTAAAATAATACAACATATAAAGATACGCCCGGAGCAACCAGCGTATTAAACATCAACCGACAATATAGCAATTTGAGTTAATACAAAACGAAGTTCGGAGTGAAAAGCCTAAGTACTCACGAGTACAATCTATAAGTTTATAAATGTGGGAAACAACCATATCGAAATAGACAAGAGAAATAAGAAGACTCAAATGCACATCTCAACGACCCTGGCCAACATCCTCGTACTGTCCCAGCGCCCGCTCGTCCGGCAGAAAATAACCTAAAATCCATGACAAGAATTTCCCCAAAATGGGTCCCCAAAGGGGTTAGCAATTACGCTAGTACAAGTAATCAAAGCAAACCATTCGCTTACACGTTTCATAGTACAATGCACCAAATCATTTCAAAAAACAAAACCAGACATGTCTTTTCCGGAAACAAACAGTCAATCACATTTGCCTAGGACCGGGGCGAAGCCACAAATCCCACTCGAGGCCTCTAAGGACCCTCCCGAGCTGGCCATATCATAAAACAAATCACGCACGTGCATCGCCTAGGACTGGGACGAAGCCACAAATCCCACTCGAGGCCTCTAAGGACCCTCCCGAGCTGGCTAGCTAAACAAACTCATGAATCCAGGGCTCAAACCATTGGACTCCCTCCGTAATCCCGCCGGACCCTCCCGAGGTGAGCAAATCACACACAATATACATTACCATTTCACGTTAAGCATAAAGGTTTCCAAAAATACTTGCCTTGAATAATTGATGACGCAATGAACGGAAAGGAAAATCACCGACGAATGCTAGGAACCAACGAAACCAAACCTAACGATTCGAAGAACATAATCACAATTAACTCTAAACGAATACAGAAATGGAATACACCGGAAAACCCGCCTATTTAATCAAGAATACTATGAATCCATAGGGAAAACAAGAATACTAGCAAGAATAATAATATTAAGCATGAATTAATCAACCGTATGAAACGCATCGAAGAAAATCCAGAAAACCCCCAATTTAATCAAAAGTAGGGTTCTAAGAAGATTTACCTTGGATTAGGATGAAAGATTCGTGTTAATGTTGTTATTATACACCAAGAACTCAAGGAAGATGATGGTTGAGATGATTGGAGGAAGAAATCGCCAAGAAATCGCCCAAATTGCCAAAGCCGCGGAGGAAGCAGGTGAAATGAGAATTAGATCCATCCAAGGTCAACTCCTGGATATATATAGCCGCATGGCTTAGCATGCGCTAACGGCTAAGTGTTTGCGTGCGCTACCCAGTTATATTGCAGTCCAGAACTCACTGTCCTGAACCGTTAGCATGCGCTAACAACAATTCGGTAGCGCGCGCTATCGAGCTATAGCGTGCGCTACCTGGGCACCTGAACGAGTCCAGAACAAATCGCCCAAGATCGATACCACGCTAGCGCACGCTACCAGACACCTAGCGTGCGCTAGTCCCCCGACATTAGCGTGCGCTAGACAACGTAGCGTACGCTAATCCGCTAGTCCAGAGGACTGGAATCAGAACTGCCACTCCCAGGGCTCAGCTCGCTAGCGCGCGCTACGAAGCAGACGTAGCGTGCGCTACTAAGGGCTCTCTAGCGTGCGCTATGCAGAAAGATTAGCGCGCGCTAGGCACGAAATATGAACGGCCCAAAACACCGGAACATGAACGAAACATCAAACGGAACATCTCAAAACACATAATAACAAAGAATGGATCCACGGCAACCCCAAAACGGCGGTTCTGAACAACAATTACGAGAATCAGATCAATAGATGACGGAAGAAATACACTGAAAAATACACGAGGGTCGCTAAAAACGAGAAATACACCAAAAAATGAAAATACCGGGAAAAGAAAAATACGGATATTACATTGGAGTCGTTTCTTGGGCCCCAAGTAAGATTTTTTTCGGAACAGGGCCGACACTGGGTCACCAAACTGGCACTGGGCCACCCAGTGTCGCGCGGCAGTTTCTTCATTAAAGCCCAAATCACCTTGGCTTGGTCTGTTTGATGGCCAAAATTATTCCTTAAGATTAAAAACTCCATCAAACACCTAAATTAAATAACAAATTGCCAAGTGGAGTAAATTGCATCCGAAATATAAATAGGTAGAAAATAACCAAGTATGCCAACATAAAATTCATTAAAACCTTATAATTAACAATGATTTTAGCACACTATTTTAGTTCTATCAACTAATTAGTTTGCAAATCTTGTTCTAGATTACTCTTTGAATGAACTTTGGGGTCTTGAAGTTATTTCTTTTAGAGTAAAGTACATTTTGGAAAAACCCTAGCTACAACCCGAGTATACTGTAAAGACACATCTGAAAGCCCGCTGTAAATGATAGAGGTGTCTTTTCATAAAAAGTCTGATTTACCCCTCACTTTTTTAATGGAGTTATCAGAAATTGACGGAATGCCACAAACTGTGACGGGTTATAATGTTCGGTATTGCAAGTGCTATTTTTAAAACTATAGTATTTCAAGTGGTGTCTTGAGTGAAGTGCAGGTTCACAAAATGCACTTTACTCATATATATATATATATATATATGACCAAGTATTGTTTTTTTGAATAATATGTATATATATATGGATTTTAAATCTTGAATTCGAGCTATGATGATTGTAGTCATAATTTTTGTATGTTCTTGGTAAATACGAATTATGATTGTGTATTATTGTCGTTATTTTTGTTATGGGGTGGATAAAAGTTGGACTGGTCTACAAAAATGGGATCCCAGAGTCATAGATGGAATGAGAGGTTTTATTCGATTTGTGAAGGAGCATGATAATGATAGTATAATTCATTAATGTCCATGCAATAAATGTAAATATCGACAGTGATAGTATAATTCATTAGTGTCGTTCATTGACACGATCGGATCTCACTTATCTAGAACACGCGGAAGTCCCTGTCCGCGCACACGGCCATGTCATATTTGACACGGCCGATTCCACTTTAGCCGACGACTGCCGTTGGCTAAAATGTAGATATATGAATTTTTTTATGTATATATTTGTAACTAAATTTATATATACAAAATATTATTATATAACAATTGTATAAATATAATATCATTGTATAAAAACTGTATAAATATACAAATATATAATCATTATATATATATATATATTTAACAATATATATATATATATATTTAATTAAATTAAAATATATAAAATATCAATACATGTATAAATATAAAAACTGTATTTAAATGTACGAATGATAAACATGAGTCAGTGGCAGAATGCCATATCACCTATACAAATGGCCCGGGTTCGAACCTCGACAACCACTGAGTCATGTTTTTTTTTTTTTGCATTAAGTATAGATGAAGGTTGTCGTCGGCTAAAGCCCTGGTACAAGCGGACACGGCCCGTGTGTAACACCCCAAACTAGGCGGCTATTACAGTGCCGTGGGACCCCAACTGGGACCCACTAGGCGAATAAAAATTAATGAATTAAATAATATAATTGTAGTACCGAACCACATTATATTACCAAATACTCCGATGAGGAGCTTTAAGTACCATACACCCAGGAATACAAAATACTTGTACATTTTATATGAAGATAAAACATACAACCCTGAATAAATGAACATTCAACCGGAGGTTTGCAGCGGAAATAAAAAGAAGAAAAAAAACGTGAAAGACTGAAAGGACTGAGGGCCCCTACTAGTATCACTGGGACTCCTCGCCGTCAACATGCTCTTTCCGTGCCTTTGCCTTGCCGTGACCTAAAAAAAATATCCCCCAACGGGGTCAGTTACACAGAACAACAATCCTCAAGAGTTGAATAAACACAAACATGATATATCCTTTAATTATGAAGTATCCTTAGTTATGAATTTAAGCTGAAGAGGAGCATCATAGTACGCCTGTAATGTTCTGTGCGAGTGCACAAGACGAGTGCGCAGACACACCCGTCCTTGTACCTAATTAGTCTCACGGAGGTAAGCGTTACCGTGTGCGCAATCCAATGTATCGGTGAACCCAACAAATGACTATCGTGTGCCCGACTAAAAATTCCACACATCCGCACCCGGACACGCAATATGAACCCAGAAGGTCACATGGACAAGAAATGACCATGAAGAATAATAATGAATAACAATCCGACAAAGTCAAGAATGACTCACCGAGATGAAATGATAGTGAAATGAAATGATTAGAACCGTCGTTCCTCGTGAATGAAGTGATTAATTGACAATTACAAGTCTCAATACGGTTAATACATTATGAATGAATTATGATTATGAATGAACAACAACGAAAGGAATGAATATCCTTTTAACCGAGTAAGAATTAACTTACACAACACCGGTGAAGAATGTCCTTCCACGAACAAACGTCCTAAATGAGGTGTTGGTCGCTTGAACAACCTTGAATAACATAATTACCAACAATCCGATCAACATACCAATCAAACACGATTATGACTAACTCAAAACGTCGATACAACAATATCCGAACTCATTGAGGCATTCTAGCGAACCCTTAGCAAACATACAACCTTTGATAATATCCAATCCCAAATATATCGAAACCAACTCCAAAATGAGTATTTCAAACCGACAAAACAACTTCAATGATATCAATAATCCCATAGGAATCCACAATTCGAGTTAACGATAACATCTAATCGAAAACCCCCAAATATCAAAGTCAACTCCAAGGTGTTCTTGAATCAAACCCCAACAATACATGAAATCCGAAATATATGATATCAAATCCATAGGAATATATTTATACAAGGTAGATAACCCATATCCAACATATTCCAACAACAATCCAAGCTTACACGAAGAAAATCGGAAGGAAAATCCAAAAATCCGAAATTCTAGATCCAAGAGATTATTACCTTGATTTGATGTGATGGGGATGATGAAATGATGATTAATACGAATGATAAGCTTGAAGGTGATGATTAATGATTGCATCTCGAAGAACACTCTCCAAATCGTCCAAAATCGCCCGGAATCGCCCAAAAACAAAGTGAGAAATGAATATGACGAAGAAAGGGCTGAACTGTCCTATTTATAGTAATTCCAGTTTAGCGCGCGCTAGCCCCAGTTCTTAGCGTGCGCTAATGGGTGTTTTGGGTAGTCCAGTACCCACTATCCGAAAATGGTAGCGTGCGCTACGTACCTTTTGTAGTGTGTGCTACGGCTGTACACTTAGCGTGCGCTAACCCCAATATGATAGCGTGCACTAACTTAAAAATCTGATGCCCAGTAATTGAAATCCAGACTTTATGTCTTCTGACCTGCTCGCGATAGCGTGCGCTACATTCAATATTTAGCGTGCGTTACTACACCGTTTGCGTACACTAAAAACCACTCATAGCGCACGCTATGAATTAATCTAATTCAGTCCAGTACCCTACTGGACTCTGCCTGTCCGACCTTAGCGCGCGCTACACCAAAATGTATAACGTGCGCTACTACAACCCATTAGCGCGTGCTACTTACCATTCGTAGCGTGCGCTACTTATAACTCACCTGCAGTCCTGAGCCTTCTGGACTGTCAGCCTGAACAACATTAGCGTGCGCTAATGCTGAGTGGTAGCGTGTGCTACCTGTACTCAATTAGCGCGCGCTAAAGAGAGTATGTAGCATGCGCTACTCCTCACACACAGCCAAAACAAATATGACAATGATGATACGCTCGGCCCGACTATCCAACCGGGTTGAATGATGATTAAAACTGATACGTGATACCAATATACTCCGAACGGTGAAAACAATGATTGAATATGAGTGACAAATGATCAATAATGAGTGAACATTACTGAGTGACAATTACAGAATGATAAGTACTGAATGATAATGACTGAATTACAATCGGGTATTACATACAAACCCCCTTAAAAGAGTTTCATCCCTGAAACTAAGGGTTAAACAACTCGGGATGACTCTCCCGCATACTATCCTCGGTTTCCCAAGTAGCCTCTTCGACTCCGTGTTGAACTAAAGGAATCATCTTGTTCCTCAACTGTTTGATTCACTGCTCTAAGACTCATACGGGACGCTCCTCATACGAATGATCATCCGCGATCTCGATTTCGTCGAACTGAAGTATGTGACTCGGGTTGGCAACATACTTCCGTAGCTGAGAGACGTGATACACATTATAAATTTGGGTCAACTCCGGAGGTAAGGCCAATCGATAAGCTAACTCGCCTACTCGATTCAAAATCTCAAACGGTCCAATGAATCTCGGACTCAACTTTCCCCTCTTCCCAAAATGGAAGATACCTTGACTCGGGGATACCTTGACCAAAACATGGTCACCTGTCTCGAACTCTAATGGTCGACGACGATTATCTGCATATGATTTCTGTCGACTCTGAGCGGTCAACAAACGACTCCTGATCAAAGCTACCTTCTCACGGGCGGCTATAAGCATATCGGGCTCGGTGCCGATTGATTTTGATAAGTCATCCCAACACAAAGGAGATCGAAAACGACGACTGTACAAAGCCTCGTAAGGTGCCATCTTAATCGAAGCATGCCAACTATTATTGTACGTGAACTCGATCAACGGTAGTTGGGCTTCCCAATCATCTTTCTAATCGAGAACACATGCCCTCAACATGTCCTCCAACGTCTGAATAGTCCTCTCGATTGTCCGTCGGACTGAGGATGAAAAGCTGTACTGAGATTAAGCTGAGTTCCCATAGCACGATGAACTGATTTCCAAAAATGTGACACGAATCGTCCGTCACGATCGGAAACGATACTTTTAGGAGTTCCGTGCAGTCTCACTATCTCTTTGATGAACAACTGGGCAAGTCTCTCGGGACTCCACGTATCCTTAATCTCAAGGAAATGAGATGACTTAGTTAAACAGTCCACAATTACCCAGATTGTATTCATGCCACAACGACTCGCTGTCAAACTCGTGATGAAGTCCATTGAAATATCCTCCCACTTCCACTCTGGAATAGGGAGCGGTTTCAGCATACCCGCCGATCGCTGATGTTCTATCTTAACTTGCTGACAGGTTAAACATCTCGAAACAAATTCTGCGGCTTCTCATTTCATATTACTCCACCAGTAATTTTGTTTCAAGTCCTTGTACATCTTGCTGGACCCTGGATGAATGGAATAAGGGGTAGCATGAGCTTCTCTCAAAATCGAGTTTTTCAACTCGTCATTCGCCGGTACGCATAACCGATTCTTAAATCGCAAAAGTCCATCCTCGTGGACCACAAACCCAGGGGCTTTCCCCTGAGTCACATCATCTCGAATGCGTAACAAAAATGGGTCTGAAGCCTGATTCTCCCTGATCGCCTCCTCAAGTGGCGATGAAATCTCTAACGTACAAAGTTGCCCCTGTACTCGCTGTAACCAGACCTCGATCTTGGGTCTCATAAATTCCTGCTGAAGTTCCTTCTGAATTGTTAATCGAGCAAGCATCTGCTCCTGAACGGATTTACGACTCAAGGCGTCGGCGACAATGTTCGCCATTCCCGGGTGGTAAAGTATCTCAATATCATAATCTTTGATTAGTTCCAACCACCGTCTCTGTCGCATATTTAACTCCTTGTGAGTAAATATATACTTTAAACTCTTATGATCGGTGAATATCTGACAGGTAACGCCATAAAGATAATGACGCCAAATCTTCAATGCGAATACCACGGCTGCTAGCTCCAGGTCGTGAGTCGGATAATTAACCTCGTAAGGTCTCAACTGTCGTGAAGCATAAGCAATAACTTTACCGTTCTGCATTAGTACACATTCGAGACCCTACCCGGACGCATCACTATACACCACAAATCCTTCTGTCCCTTGCGGTAAAGAAAGGACAGGTGCTGAAATTAACTGGCTCTTGAGTTCATCGAAATTCTGTTGACACGCATCGGACCACGTGTATTTCTTATCTTTCCTTAAAAGGTTCATCATGGGTTGAGTGATTTTAGAAAATCCTTCCACAAATCACCGATAGTAACCATCTAGTCCGAGAAAACTTCGTATTTCCTTAACATTCTTCGGAGGTTGCCAATCTCGAATAGCCTCCGTATTCTGAGGGTCGACACGAACTCCGTCTGATGAAATTACATGTCCGAGAAATGTCACCTCGGACATCCAGAATTCACACTTGGAAAACCTTCCATAAAGTTGCTCTCGTCTCAACACGTCGAGAACCTGACGAAGGTGAGATTCGTGCTCCTCTTGGTCACGAGGATAAATCAAAATATCATCTATGAAGACAACCACGAAATGATCCAAATAGTTGATGAAAACTCGATTTATTAATTCCATAAATACAGCAGGCGCATTAGTTAGTCCAAACGGCATTACCACAAACTCATAATGACCATAACGCGTTCGAAACGCCGTTCTAGCAATATTCGACTCTCGGATTCGCAACTGATGATACCCAGATCTTAAATCGATCTTGGAAAATACTGAAGCTCCCTGAAGTTGATCTAAAAGATCATCGATACGGGGTAGAGGATATTTATTCTTGATCGTCACCCTGTTCAATTCTCGGTAATCAATACACAAGCGAAATGAACCGTCCTTCTTCTTGACAAATAACACAGGTGCTCCCCACGGGGACGCACTCGGTCGGATATAACCCTTCTCGGTCAAATCCTCCAATTGATTATTTAGTTCCTGCATTTTCGTTGGGGCCATCCGATACGGTGCCTTCGATAATAGGGACGTACCAGGCTCCAAATCTATCGTGAATTCCACATCTCTCTATGGAGGCAAACCAGGTAACTCGTCCAGAAATACATCGGCATATTCTCTCACTACATGAATATCCGTCAACATTACTGATGGTTTCTCGGTCTTGGTCATATAGCACCAATAACTGACACACCCCTAATTGAGTAATCTCACTGCTTTCATCAAGTTGATGACTCTCCCAGAACAGCTGGGATTACCTCCCTGAAATACACATTCGACCCCATCGTCTGAAATGATAGTGACCATACGCTTGTGGACACTAATGACGGCATCATGACGATCCATCCAATCAATACCCAGAATGACGTCGTTCCTCGGTAAATCTACCACGATTAGGTCTGCTAACCAATCACGGCCATGAAGCTAAATCGGACAATCCTTAATCTCATGATTCCCGATAATTCTTCTACCATCGGGTAGACCAATGACATAAGGCTCACAACTAGTAGCACTACCTAGACATAGTCTACTCAAACATGACTCGGAAATGAATGAATGTGATGCACCAGTATCAAAAAGGGTACACACAGGTTGAGATAGAAAATCGAGTGTACCTGAGATCATCCGTGCCTCTGGATCGTCGGTCTTCTTCATGTCATAAATTTGGGGCTTGCTAGTCCCAGCACCGGATGCTCCCGTCTGATGACTATAGGCTCCACCTTTATTTGCTCCTGTCATTTTAAACGACACTGACTGAGTAGCTTGATTCTGGACGGCTGACTGCTTCGGGGCCTGAGATGCCGCCGGAGTATTCTTGGAGTCTCTTCGGCAAAAACAGGCCTTATGCCCAGCAATCCCGCAATTATGGCACGTGATAGTCTGCCTCGGGCACTTGGTGCTGACATGACCCGATTCTCCATAATTAAAACAGGTGATGGCCGAGCTGGCCGCTCGAGACTGAGACTCCACGGGTTTCGGCGCCATAGGAGGTTGCTCAGAAAAAGTAGAGCCCGCACGAGGTTTCTTGAAAGTGGCCTGACTGCCGTCAGACTGATTACGATTCTTAGACTTCTTGCGAGTAGATGAAGTTTGATTCTTAGCAATTTACTTAGCGGTAAGCTCATACGTAAGAGCTTTCTCGATGAATTCGGCCAGAGTGGTGCAATGATGATTAAGCAACTGTAGTCGCATACGAGGTTTCAACCTCTTGCTGAAGTACTTGATCTTGTCTGCCTCAGAGTGAATAGTGGACGAGGCTAAATGAAGTAGCTCCTGAAATTTCTCGGCGATGGCGAGAACATCATCGTCCGCTGAGAGGTCGGGAGTGAGTAATTCTGACAACTTGGCCTCCCTGAGTGGGGCCGGATAATACCTCTCCATCATGAGTGTCCTGAATTGATCCCATGTACAAGATCCGTCGGTGGGCTTCAACGATAACCACTATGAATGTGCGCCCTTACCAAGATAGTAAGCCGCAACTGAAACTTTATGTCCCTCAGGACAGTCCACCATAGCAAACAGTTTCTCGAAATGCTCAAGACAGTGAATGATATCCACTGGCTTAGATGAGCCCTCGAAGGTAGGTGGTCTCTGGCGAGAGATGTCTCCAATGATGCTGCTCACACCCCTCTATTGCCTCTGAGGTGGCGGCGGAGGAGCCTGTTGATTTTGAGTAGTTGAGTTATGCATCGTTTCCATCAGTTGTGGCATCTGAGTCATTTAGGCCATCATGCCCTGCATAAAAGCGAGTGGATCAACCCTAACACCTTCTGACTGAGCTGTGTCCCGGGTACGACTCCCTGATAGTGAATGATTACGTCCAGGTGAATCAGTGGCAGCGTCACTGCTCGATGAATTAGCATTATTCCTTGCATTAGCGCGTGTATTCACACGAGCCCTCGGGTTTCGGCCCGCACCGCGGCCTCTTCCCCCGCGTCCTCTGCCAGCTCTTTCCATACTGAAGTGGAAAGTCATATGATAATTATGTATCTCGCATGAATATCACATTATGATTACGTTATGAAATGATGAAAATGAGCATACACGCTCAAACACAATGATTACATGAATGATCAACTGAAGTGACGTGATTATCTGATGAAATTCTTGAAATGATTAACTTGAACAAATTAACAAGATTAATGATATGATCCTCAGATCAACAACTGAACAATGACATGAACTGAGTGATTAATGAGTTAACATGATCGACATGATCAAAACTGAAAATGATGAATGAGGATTGATGACTGTCGAATGATGAATGAGTGATTCTTATTGCCAGAAATTATACCATGGCGTCAGAAATCTTACTGTTCTTTGGTCTGAGGGGCTCGACTCTTGCACAGGTCACACGTGACGCGAAAGTCCAATGATACTAGTCTTATGAACGATGACTTCAAATGAGACATAACTCGGAAGGTAGTATTCAAAACAATGCTCTGATACCAACTCTGTAACACCCAAAACTAGGCGGCTATTACAGTGCCATGGGACCCCAACTGGGACCCACCAGGCGAATAAAAATAAATGAATTAAATAATATAATTGTAGTACCGAACCACATTATATTACCAAATACTCCGATGAGGAGCTTTAAGTACCATACACCCAGGAATACAGAATACTTGTACATTTTATATGAAGATAAAACATACAACCCTGAATAAATGAACATTCAACCGGAAGTTTGCAGCGGAAATAAAAAGAAGAAAAAAAACGTGAAAGACTGAAAGGACTGGGGCCCCCTACTAGTATCACTGAGACTCCTCACCGTCAACATTCTCTTCCCATGCCTTTGCCTTGCCGTGACCTGAAAACAATATCCCCCAATGGGGTCAGTTACACAGAACAACAATCCTCAAGAGTTGAATAAACACAAACATGATATATCCTTTGATTATGAAGTATCCTTAGTTATGAATTTTAGCTGAAGAGGAGCATCATAGTACGCCCGTAATGTTCTGTGCGAGTGCACAAGACGAGTGCCCGGACACACCCATCCTTGTACCTAATTAGTCTCACGGAGGTAAGCGTTACCGTGTGCACAGTTTAATGTATCGGTGAACCCATTATATGACTATCGTGTGCCCGACTAAAAATTCCACACATCCGCACCCGGCCACTCAATATGAACCCAGAAGGTCACATGGACAAGAAATGACCATGAAGAATAATAATGAATAACAATCCGACAAAGTCAAGAATGACTCACCAAGATGAAATGATAGTGAAATGAAATGATTGGAACCGTTGTTCCTCGTGAATGAAGTGATTAATTGACAATTACAAGTCTCAATACGGTTAATACATTATGAATGAATTATGATTATGAATGAACAACAACGAAAGGAATGAATATCCTTTTAACCGAGTAAGAATTAACTTACACAACACCGGTGAAGAATGTCCTTCCACGAACAAACGTCCTAAATGAGGTATCGGTCGCTCGAACAACCTTGAATAACATAATTACCAACAATCCGATCAACATACCAATCAAATACGATTATGACTAACTCAAAACGTCGATACAACAATATCCGAACTCATTGAGGCATTCTAGCGAACCCTTAGAAAACATACAACCTTTGATAATATCCAATCCCGAATATATCAAAACCAACTCCAAAATGAGTATTTCAAACTGAAAAAACAACTTCAATGATATCAATAATCCCATAGGAATCCACAATTTGAGTTAACGACAACATCTAATCGAAGACCCCCAAATGTCAAAGTCAACTCCAAGGTGTTCTTGAATCAAACCCCAACAATACATGAAATCCGAAATATATGATATCAAATCCGTAGGACTACATTTATCCAAGGTAGATAACCCATATCCAACATATTCCAACAACAATCCAAGCTTACAAGAAGAAAATCGGAAGGAAAACCCAAAAATCCGAAATTCTAGATCCAAGAGATTATTACCTTGATTTGATGTGATGGGGATGATGAAATGATGATTAATCCGAATGATAAGCTTGAAGGTGATGATTGATGATTGAACCTCGAAGAACACTCTCCAAATCGTCCAAAATCACCCGGAATCGCCCAAAAACGAAGTGAGAAATGAAAATGATGAAGAAAGGGCTGAACTGTCCTATTTATAGTAATTCCAGTTTAGCGCGCGCTAGCCCCAGTTCTTAGCGTGCGCTAACGGGTGTTTTGGGTAGTCTAGTACCCACTGTCCGAAAATGGTAGCGTGCGCTACGTACCTTTTGTAGCATGCGCTACGGCTGTACACTTAGCGTGCGCTAACCCCAATATGATAGCGTGTGCTAACTTAAAAATCCGATGCCCAGTAACTGAAATCCAGACTTTGTCTTCTGACCTGCTCGCGATAGCGTGCGCTACATTCAATAATTAGCGTGCGCTACTACACCGTTTGAGTACGCTAAAAACCACTCATAGCGCGCGCTATGAATTAATCCAATTTAGTCCAGTACCCTACTGGACTCTGCCTGTCCGACCTTAGCACGCGCTACACCAAAATGTATAACGTGCGCTACTACAACCCATTAGCGCGCGCTACTTACCATTCGTAGCGTGCGCTACTTATAACTCACCTGCAGACCAGTGCCTTCTGGACTGTCAGCCTGAACAACATTAGCGTGCGCTAATGCTGACTGGTAGCGTGTGCTACCTGTACTCAATGAGCGCGTGCTAAAGAGAGTACGTAGCGTGCGCTACTCCGCACATACAGCCTACAACAAAGATGACAATGATGATACGCTCGGCCCGATTATCCACCGGGTTGAATGATGAATAAAACTGATACGTGATACCAATATACTCCGAACGGTGAAAACAATGATTGAATATAAGTGACAAATGATCAATAATGAGTGAAAATTACTGAGTGACAATTACAGAATGATAAGTACTGAATGATAATGACTGAATTACAACTGGGTATTACACCGTGAATATTACAAGGTTTCATCGGCGACGCCCGTTATCGTCGGCTAAAGTTGAATTATATAAAAAAATGACTTTCTCATTTCTCCTTTCTTCCTTTTTCCTTTCTTCACTTCAAACCCTCGTCCCATCCGTCTTCCACCTGTTAAGCTCGTCTGTCGGCCGCCTTCCACAGTCCTTCCACATCCCTCTCACCATATTCTGCCTTCTGCCGTCCTCGCACCGCGCTTCGCCTTACGCCTTCCCCCGTCCTTCCGCCGCCTTCCTACCGAGCCCGTCCTTGAGTAGCCAACCCTCCTTTCATCCACCGCCTTTCACCGTCCGCCGACGACTCGCACCATATTGGGGTTCTTCATCGAATAATGTAATTTATTCCGTGTTAGATAATTGATTATTGGGGAATTTATTGGGGGGATTGTACTATTTTTCTTCATTGCAGTATTTATATTGTTAATTTGATGGCAGATATTACTGGGAAATTGATGTTTGACTACTGACTTAAGTGACTTGTGGTGTTCTAATATAACATGATAACCTAAAATAGTATCAACTCCTTTATTTGTATGTCGACAACAATTGATTCCCACACACTATAAGAATAAACATCAAAGACATTATAAAACATTACCGAAGTCTATGTTCATGTTAAAAGGTATACTTAGACTTCGCTTTTTATGTGAAGTCTAATATCTTAATAACCGAAGTCTATCTCAGTTTTTTTTCTAATTATGATCCAAATGTGGGGGTAAGTGAAGTAAAAGAATGCCTTTAACTTCGGTTATTTTATAATTGAGGTAGTAAATAAAGAACTTTTTACTTCAGTTATTGTATAATATAGGAAATAGATCATATGAAAACTAATTACCTTGTGAAATCTAGAAACTTTTGTAGGCCATTGATATTAGTGATCTAACGGTTGTAGATGAGTAGAATTATATGCATTTATGTATTTTTTTATTATATTATTTGTTGCATATACTAGCGACCTGCTTGATGCAAAAAATAATAACAAATATGCAATGAAATTGCTTAATAATGCAATTGGTTTCTAGACCATTAAGGGTGTTTCCACCATAGTCAATCCCGTATAATATATATTAGTATTTTCTGCAGTAATATATATTAATATTTCACATTTCAATTTAAAATTCATTGCCAAAATCTACATTCAACTATAACTAACCATCAACCACAAGAGCTAAATAATATAAGAACCAAAAATTTCATATCATCCCATCTTAAAAAAATAACATGCGTTCCAACCAATTCAAAACCAGATACATATCATAACAAAAACAAAGAATGTGTAATAAGATTCTATCTTTCATCATGAACACCACAAATAGGACAAAAATGATTAAAAAGATAATATACTTCGAACGACAAAGTCTCGCTTCAGTACATTATTGCTTTTCATAAGACGATCATACTTCTTGTTCATAAAATCTCTTCTCATCAACTTTCTTCTTCAAATTTTCAAAAGTGATATAAAGCGAAAATCCTAAAACATGAAACGAAAATCCTAAAACATGTGATTTCTCGACAACCTGAAGAAAATAAAGAGTCAATACTCCAAATAAATCCCAACAAAATACAGATATTAAGCTTCAAAACCTTAGTACAGTTCCATGATTCCTTGGCTAATTAAATGTATCCCAAAATTATCTCAGCACCACAATCAAATACTTTAGCTCTTGGCAGCAAGCTTTTCCTTTGCTTTCTGTATTCTCAAAACCTTCTTCACAATCTTCTGTTCCTCAACCTAGAAAGCTCTAATGATCCTTTGAAACCAACAATATACAACGTAAGAAACTCAACAATGCAACAGAGTACACAAAATTATAATATTATATATATATATTAAGTTCATTATTATCATTAAATACATGAAAAGAACCGACCTCTCCTTCACAGCACCACCAGACACTACTAGAAAAATGGCTATAGTGATGCCCAAAAGCATCACAATATGTAGTCTATTGTGACACTTTTGGTATAGTGACCCCTTTCACAACTGGTTCTAAATTTCTCTGAACTGGTTCAGACAAATTCTATCTCTTAACATTCCATATTTGCTCATTTATCACGCTCACAATTTTAAGAGCCTCGATTATCACTGATCTCTCCAATCAGGTTATATAAGGAAGACTTTCAATTAAAGAAACAGAAAGGAAACATGAGCATCTTACAAAACATGATGAAGTCAATGTCAATAAGATCAGATATAGAAGAAACATAAATTTAAATTTGAAATTTTATTTCACTTTTGAAAAATTTCTATGCACGAAACTTTTCCTGGTTATCAAATAAAATGTTAAAACTCTTATATACTCACTATACAAGAAAAAATGATTTCAAAATTACATACAACAGAATAGTACCTGAGGGTTCTGCATGTTGAAAACAACAAGATTTCTATCAGCAGTGCCAACAACCATAAGAGGATGTCTAACAGTAAGTGCATAGCAGCGCTCAGGAAGCTGCTATACCAAAGTTGGATTTTACTCTCATATCCCAATACCTGAAGATAAATAGCATTTTTGCCAAAAGTATACCTCATATATCATAAGTGTAAGAATATTACATGTTACAAACAATGAAATCTGATTACCTCATATGGATAGCTTAGAAGAGGAAATATTTCTTAGTGGAGATATTAATAATACTTGCTAAATTGGCTACAAGAAGTGTAGAATAACCTATCTGATCAGTTGATGAATGATGAACTTGGTCCGTTCATAGTTATCAATATTTTCCCTCATGGAGCAATTGAAGTTCAAAGTCTAAAGACACGGAAAATTTTCAAAGTTAACGGCCATCTCCTAAAACCCTATCGCGAATGACTCACCACGGCCAATATGGAAGAATACAAACTTGAGGACCCATCTGAAATTTAAAACAGGGAGCTCGTCGAGCCAATGACGTAAAAAAAAGCGCTTGTTGGGAGGCAACCCAATTTTTATTTTTCGCAATTTTTTTTCGTCTTTTTAATTACTTGCTTGCTAGGAGCCAGTTTTTTTTCAACTATCTTTTGTTATAAATTAGAATATTATCTTGCCCTTCTTTTAATTTCCCTAATTGTTTATTTCCTTTAAAATTTTATTTCCTTTGCTATTTTTCCTCTACTTAGTGGTTACCCTTATTATTATTAATTGTTACCCTATTCTTCAATCCCATCCCTTTCTCTCATCTTCTTTCTCTACCCTCACCCCGTTCGTTATCCGCCTCAATATCTAACTTTTATTCCTCTCTCTTCTGCAGCCCAAATCACCACCATCGTCGCTCGCCATGACAGGAAAAGGGGGAAGGAATATCCACTGGCCACTCAATCGAATCACTCGAGGCGAAGGATGGAGAAATAATCCTAGGGCTCTGGCCTACTATGACCTCACCGTGCTGGAGCAGCCCGAGGCGAACCCCTCCACCGCCGGAAAATGAAAGGTCGTCTGAGCAGCGTATGGTGAACCACTCAACAAACACCGAGACGGCGCCCACCGGGTCAGTCCTCAAAAAGGGCGAAGCAACCCCAGAAATCGCCGAGCCGCGGATTGAGGGACGAACCAACACCGCCACCATCTCCGCCTTCGTCAGACGCGATGCCTAGCAAAGAATTGGCCCCTGGGATCATCTATCAGCTACCACCGCCACCCCCTGTGTTGCTCACATGGTACGGAGCGGAGCAATCGAGCCCCAAAGCATCCGGTGGGACTGGTTCGGAACACTCACCGCCGACCGAACGCGAACCAGTAAATGAGCCGCAACCAACGGTCGAGCAAGAAAATGAAACCGAGGCCGAGCAGCAGCACGGATTCACACAAGCTGAGAGCCCAGCCCCACCTCCAGTGAGAGAGAAACGCAAGAGTCTCCTCGGTCTGTCGAACCGATACAATGTCGCCTTTGGATCCCCTGGACAGTTTACACGCTACCGCAAACTCACGGAATGAAAGGTAATCTCGTCGGTCTATTTTGATGAAATTATTTTGCGACAGTTGGGATTGTATGATGATGTTATAGAATTGCTGAATGTATTGGGGTGAGAGAGGTTGGCAACCGGGAATTGGGAAGTCTATGAGGATCTAACGTACGAATTTTTTAGCTCAATTTGGGGAGGGGATTTTGAACAAAATGGAACTTTTTATTTTTGTTTAAATGGTAGAGGTTATACATGGGGGGCTGAGCAGTTCGGTCGAGCACTTGGGTTGACTGCCGACCCCGAGGATAAAGATGACATGCCACCCGAAAATGCGATTGGGCAAATGATTACGAATGATGCCGGTCCATTTGTCGCAGGAAAAACTAAGGCCACCGCCATTCGTAACCCGGTGATCCATTACGTTCAACGCCTTATGGCAAATACGGTCACCGGGAGATATTCAAATCGGAATGTGGTGCAGATTTTTGAGTTGCAGATGATATATGTGATGGCTTTCAGAAAACGGGTGAAGTGTGTTAAGGATTTATTAAGGCTGTTCATTAGGGAAGATGTCACGAAAAACCCAATCGTAATGGGGGTTTTGTCACGGCAATAGCTCGGCACGCCGGGACTAATTTCAGCGGTCGGTTCCCGGTCAGGGCAGTGGAAAATTGGACAAGACCCTCCTTTCGAAAATGGGCATTTTGGAAAAAAGTGGAAGAATTTTTAAGTGGCGAATTTCAGCAAACGAGAAGATAGATCTACCGAACACCGATTACACCTCACCATGGGATGAGAAAAATTTGAAGATGTTGCAAAGGAGCTTTCCATCCATTCCTTCGGATAGGTCGGGGGCAAGGGCACAAGCAGACGGTGCAAGCACAAGCCGAGCAGGAGATTCGGCTACGGAGGCCGATCTGAGGTGCCGAATCAAGCAGCTTGAGGAGGGGCATCGCACACTTCAAGCCAAGGTGGATCATTTGATCGAGCAGCGAGAAGCCCTTCTCCCTCATTAACCCAGTGATCCCCACTCTATCCTTTTTACTATCTTTTTTTTTTCCTTCTTTTCTTTAGAGTCGTGTACTTAATTTTAAGTTTGGAGAAGTTGGATTTGGAATGATTAATTGAATTTGGAAGCTGTGATGTAATTTATTTAATATTGTCCTTATCAAAATTTGTGTGATTGAATCAATTTCGTGTATTGGGGATTTAAGTATGGCCTGACATAGAGAATGGGTGTGATTGACTAGTTTGATTTTAATTTGGGTAGTTCACTAGTCTTGATTTTGGATTTGGAAAAAATGTGAGGGATTCATGGCACAAGCCCTTTTTATTCGTGAGTTTTGAGCTGTAGAGCAATATATATATACATATATATATATATAATTATACATATACATGCTCACTATTTCTTCTTGTGGGGTCGAACGTGAGTTTTGGTTGAACGGTTTGTTTGTTTTTCTATGACGGATTGCAAGTTTCGAGGATGAAACTTATTTTAAGTGGTGTAGTATGTAATATACGGAACTTCAACTACCGTTGTTTAATGATATTTTATCCGAGTTATATTGTACAGCGTGGAATCTGTACAGTATAGATAAAATAAATGAAGGACTGAGATGTCAGTATCGGTATAATTGTCGTACTGGGTCGACAATTGTATTAGAGGATATAGTGCGTCATGTATACGTATCCAGTATGTCGAGACGGACGAGAAATGTTGGAAATGGCTAAGTGTAACATTATTAGTGCACGCTAATAATCACGAGTAGCGCACGCTACGGACATAACTTAGCGTACGCTAGTGAAGAACAGCTTAGAGGGAATCTACGCGTGGACCAGGCCACTTTCGGCGCATGTTCTGATAAGTCAACGGATGTTGTAATGTAGTGTTAGCGCACGCTAATGCATGCTGATTAGCGCACGCTAACTATATATCGGACAAAAAGGAATCTTATCCTCGTCAGCACTTTCGGCTTGTGGACCAGTCTTCGGAGCATACAGACAAATGAGTCAACTGATATTAGCGCACACCAAATGCAAGGACTTCCGTACGCTGGAGAGTGTAAGTTACGTACGCTAATGCATGGGCGTTACGTATGTAAGTACATGTACAAAGCCAGACAGTAGCCTCTGGACTGCGATAGCGCACGCTAACAAAAGTCAGTTAGCGTATGCTAAGGTTGTTGCGCACGCTAAATATGAGATGTTAGCGCACGCTAGTAATGTATTCTATATAAGGGGACAGACGGGTATTATGAAGCATTTCGTCCATTTATTTCCTTTCACCCGATAGAGAGAACCTTGGGAGGACATTTGGAGTTCCTAAACACTGAGGGATGATCCTCTTTAATAAGATTAAAGATGGAAATCATGGATTAAAGCTTTGTTCTTAAAATCATTGATGATTCTTGGAAAGGGATTCAACCTTGGAAATCAGTCCATTCCTTCATAAATGTAATCACTCTTCATCTTTGGATTTCATTTTGGATTGAATATTGATGTTCTTGAGTTGATGATTATTACATAAACAATTTGACAAGCATGATTATGAGATGGATTGCCAGAGTATGATGATATTAATATGATTCGTGTGGTTTAAATTATGTAGTTCATTTTCTTGAGATAAGTTGGAGAATCCTTCTTCTCCTTTGCGGATGTTGATATCATTGTTGATGATTAATCTCTGTAATGTTAGATTAGGGGAGTGTTGTTAAGGTTCTTGATGTTCATGATGTTGATATTTGAGGAAGAAGATGATATTTGAATATAAGAATTAGATTAATGGTTGGATGATTACTTATATGTTAAAGGATATCGGATTTCGTTGTTTTGATGGCTTTGAACATGGTTCAGAATCACTTAGTGTTCTTGAAATCGCCAAATGTTGATCGGTATCTGAAAACATGCATCTGTACAGCATTAGCGCACGCTAAGCTTACTGCCTAGCACGCGCTAACGGGAGCAACTTAGTGCATGCTACGTTAAGTGATTAACGTGCGCTAAGAAGGCAGAAAGTGCAGTATTTTCGTGTTGTGGTTCTAAATTCGTGATCGTTTAAGTTGGTTTGATCAGACTTGTAGTTAACCGAGATATTGTTGAGTCGTTGGGTTTGTAAATTGGTTTTATTGATTGTTGATTGTTGTCGAACTTGTTGTTTATCGATTATTGTAATAGGTTGAGATTATTGATCGTTGTTTATAACCGTATGTTGCGGTCGTGTTCGAGTATGTTCGTGAATGGCGTTGGTCAGGGCCGAGGAGCTAGTAGACGAAGACAATGAGATTAGTGACGGCTTCATCATCGTCGTATCGGTATCGAGGTAAGTTATTACTTGCTCAGTTATAGTATTTAATGAATGATTTTTGTTTCATTAGTGTATAATTCGTATAGCAATGTTTATAATCGTAATCACAGGAGATTTGGGATTATAAATCGTATTCGAGTTTTGGGAATCTAAATCATAATGTATATGATTTAATTTTGTTATTAGTATACTTGTATATCGAGGATATATTGTGATAAAGACGAAGATATGAATTATCTGCAATCCGTGATACTTTGGACCGTCGAGTATTGAGGATAATGGTTCGTGATGGTTTAGACATTAAGACCGTTCTCGAAGGACTCGGGGCTAGTACTCTAATCATTTTTGTCATTTGTGTCGGTCATGTCGTGATACATTCGTGTAACGTTGTTGTCATGCATTTGTGCATTGTTGTTGTCGTGTATTGTGTACTGTTGTTTTGTGCAGTTGTGCATTGTTGTCATATGTCCACCTCGTGTTGGTCCGACGGGATCATCGGGGGATCTATGCTAGCGTGCGCTAGATCATTGGACGGGTTTTCCACATCGGGTTGGTCTGATGGGATCATCGGGGGATCTAGGCAGTGAACGTTGGATCATCGGATTGCCATGTATTGTTTTTGTGCATATGTATATTATGGAATTGGCATAAGTATACATTTTCGTTATTGTTGTGATCATATTGACGTTGTCATATGAGTATACATTTGTAGGTCTTGTGTTAGGATCATGTCCGTATGTTGTGTTGATATGATCTTGGATTAGACTGGTGTGATTGTCATGGTATTTCCTATCTTGAGGTATGTTCCGTATTTCCTTGGTACTTGTCTTTGAGGGACAATCGATTATCGTATTGGAATTGTCGACGTTATCCGATGGATTGAATTGGCCAGAGTTGGTATAATTTCCGTATCGCGAGTTATGATAATGTTTTGAGAACCTTGGGTATTGTTGAGATACCGTACAGATATTTCGGTATTATCTTAATGTGTTGTTAAGGATACGAATCGTGGATTTTCGTAAAGTTACGATAGTAATATTACATCGGTCGTATTCTTACTTAGTATTTCCATTGATATGTAATTATTGACGTGATGTGATGGTTATCATTGTTGGATATTATGGCTGACCCCGTCGTGGGTTTTCTTTTTAGGTTCTTGGATTATCAAGCTTGTAGCGGTCGGGAAGAGATGAGCTTCCCGGAGGATACTGACTAGGGCATGTATTTGTGTATTGAGTTTCTGATAAGTTGTTGTATTCCACTGCTAGAGTATTTTAATTGTTTGTCTTTATCCTCTGCGTGAGTATTTTTAAATGGCCTTTTGGTATCTGGTAACTTAGGTCACTTTGGCAATCGTTCTCTAAATCTATTCTGTCGGTACGTGTAAGGGATAGCTTAACGTATGTTCTTAAACAATTGAGCTTTGGCATTTCGGGCCTTGTGATTTCAAATGAGATTTTACGACGGTTTGATAAATGGATTTTATTAAGTCTTCAAATGTTTTTTTAAAATACAGTACCGTCGTTAGCCTCTTGGGCATTTGTAAATGTTTGCGAAAATTTCCTTCAGCCTTGTGGGTTCCATCTCGGGGCCCACGGGGCTGTAATATTCCCGGTCGGATCTGGGGGTGTTACAGAATATGGTATCAGAGCTTAGGTTGTGAAAACCTAGGCAGTCGGGTCGAGTTGGGTCGTGTTTTTGTAGTGTCATTCAAGTAGTCGGTTGACAAGTGTTTGAGATCTGAGTTTTATTGTTCACTCGGGCTTGTGCGTTATGTGATTTACCAGTGTAGTACTGGGGTTGTTGTAAACTTTTTCAAATGGTGTTAACGTGTTGCTTCATATAGAGCTGTGTTGTGTTCTCGAGTTGAACTGAGTTTGCAAAATGTGTGTTTTGAAAATATCTGTGTTGAGTATTTTCTAGAGTCGAGACATGTGCCAGTATCACAGGGAATCATCGGCTTCACGATCTGTAAGTATTTGGATTTTTGAATTTCATCGAGAATTATTGCCATTCTAAGTTGATATGCTTTGAGATTCAGCAGAATATTATGCATTACAGTATAAGGTGACAGAGTCGGGATAGGATTGATGATCTTGAGAAGTTATGGTTTTGGAAATCAATATGTCAGTTAAATTTTGGAACGGAATTGTGCATTTGAGAGAATGTCGGGGATTGTTGAGAAGAACATGTAGTCATGTTAGTACATTTTGAGATATATGAACTGTTTTTGAGCATTTGAAAATGATACTTTTCAAAATGAAAGTTCTACGGATGTTTTACGGAAAATGATTTTTGGGCCCAAACCCAATAGATTTTTGAAATAGTTTTAAACTCGGGACTTGGGGTCCGAAAAAGGGTTTTTCTACTTTTTAAACTTTCTGTAATATGGAACGAGATATGGGCTGAGACCCTAATGTTTCAAAAGGCTTTTTCATGTTTTCTAAAACTCTCGAGAATTGTAAAACACTTTATCAATCGTTTATCTATTTCGTTCCTGCCTTTCAGGGTTTTGGCTTACTTGTTCAAATGAAACTTCTCGGGAAGTCTTTCACTGTGATGATTTGTTTCAATGTTTTGTCATAGCATATTTGAGGTGATCCAGGATGGCAAATGGTCGACATTGCGAGTCATATGTGGAATAGGAGTTTTTGGTCAGAATTTATATACTGAGATTTTGGAACTCTATCGTGTGGTTTTCCGATGGAATATCAGTGGATATTGGTGATGAACCGAATTGGTATATAGGAGTACGGATGTGGTCAATCATTTGCATAGTTTTCATTTTAAAACTTCGAAATCGTGTGGATTCGAAGGAAAACTGTTATCGAATACTTGGCACCAGCGAGCCGATTTAATTTTTTGAAAATTGATTTCGTGGTCTTACGAAAATTTATGTTTTGAGTTTTGAAATTTTTGAAAGAACTTTCGAAAATTTGTCTTCGTGAGAAGACTATATGATTTCAAACTGGTTTTGAAAATGTGATTGATATACATACGCATTTAGTGCATAATGCATATCATGGTGAAGTTCTGAGTGAGACTCACAAACTGGATAAGACATCAGTATGGAACGATGAATAGAGATTCGAACTTCAGTATGGTAGTTTGGTTATCCAAGGATGATCGGTTGATTTATCGGATAAGAGAAATATGCTGCGTGTTATAGATTCATGCACATGATGTAATTTTGGAACTTCGGGTTTTGTGAATCTGGGACGTATGCGCTACCATAATGTTTTTGAATGGTTTCTTTGTAAGTGTAGATTTGGGGATGGTGCCCCCATGATGGTTGTTTTGAATATTAAGTGATCGTTCCCACTCCATGTATGATTGGGTATGTTCGTCGATTTGTGATTGATTGTTCGTCTGCCGAGGGATATGTTCACCAGTCGGGTATGTTTATTGAGATCCACTGTGTGTGGTTGGTGTGTCATTTTTGAGAATGTTATTCTTTCGTATATCTGTTTATGTGGTTCTGTGTTGACCGTGTTCGGGCTTCTCGTGTGAAGGTATTCTCTATTATCGTTGATCGTTCGTTGGTTATATCGGAGTTTATCATGTCGATGATATTCTCGGTTAATTTATTAGTTGAACATTGTTGGTGATCATATGAGCATTCAGATTTTGTGTCAATGTTTCAGAATTTATGTCGTTGTTTTGGGCAGTTGTTTCACAGATGTATCGTGTATTATTGATTTGTATCCGAATTGGGATTTGATTGTGCGATCAGGCAGACAGGATTCGACACGAATAGATTATTCCATCCGAAGATGATATGTTTTGTTGAGACTCAAGGAATTGTGATTGTAAGCGTATTGAGACTATACAGTGAGGTCACTTGCTAGTATCTCAAGAGATCGTCGACTTTACGCATTGGTAAGTATGCTATTTCCGTTATTCGTGAATGATGATGATTGATCGTTGTCGTGATGGTTTTGAAATATTTTGGTTGAACGGTTTGTTTGTTTTTCTATGATGGATTGCAAGTTTCGAGGACGAAACTTATTTTAAGTGGTGTAGTATGTAATATCCGGAACTTCTACTACCGTTGTTTAATATTATTTTATCCGAGTTATATTGTACAGCGTGGAATCTGTACAGTATAGATAAAATAAATAAAGGACTGAGATGTCAGTATCGGTATAATTGTCGTACTTGGTCGACAATTTTATTAGAGGATATAGTGCGTCATGTATACGTATCCAGTATGTCGAGATGGACGAGAAAAGTTGGAAATGGCTAAGTGTATCATTATTAGCGCACGCTAATAATCACGAGTAGCACACACTATCGTCCAGGTTTAGCACACGCTACGGACATAACTTAGCGTACGCTAGTGAAGAACACCTCAGAGGGAATCTACGCGTGGACCAGGCCACTTTCGGCGCATGTTCTGATAAGTCAACGGATGTTGTAATGTAGTGTTAGCGCACGCTAATGCATGTTGATTAGCGCACGCTAACTGTATATCGGACAAAAAGGAATCTTATCCTCGTCAGCACTTTCGGCGTGTGGACCAGTCTTCGGAGCATATAGACAAACGAGTCAAC
Source organism: Orobanche coerulescens (assembly GCA_033398695.1). NCBI lineage: Eukaryota > Viridiplantae > Streptophyta > Magnoliopsida > Lamiales > Orobanchaceae > Orobanche > Orobanche coerulescens. Next base: position 205,088,443 of record CM065803.1, read on the forward strand.
TGATATTAGCGCACGCTAAATGCAAGGACTTGCGTACGCTAGAGAGTGTAAGTTACATACGCTAATGCATGGGCGTTACGTATGTAAGCACATGTACGAAGCCAGACAGTAGCCTCTGGACTGCGATAGCGCATGCTAACAAAAGTCAGTTAGCGTAAGCTAAGGATGTTGTACACGCTAAATATGAGATGTTAGTGCACGCTAGTAATGTATTCTATATAAGGGGACAGATGGGTAATTATGAAGCATTTCGTACATTTCTTTCCTTTCACCCGATAGAGAGAACCTTGGGAGGAAATTTGGAGTTCCTAAACACTGAGGGATGATCCTCTTTAACAAGATTAAAGATGGAAATCATGGATTAAAGCTTTGTTCTTAAAATCATTGGTGATTCTTGGAAAGGGATTCAACCTTGGAAATCAATCCATTCCTTCATAAATGTAATCACTCTTCATCTTTGGATTTCATTTTGGATTGAATTTTGATGTTCTTGAGTTGATGATTATTACATAAACAAGTTGACAAGCATGATTATGAGATGGATTGCCGGAGTATGATGATATTAATATGATTCGTGTGGTTTGAATTATGTAGTTCGTTTTCTTGAGATAAGTTGGAGAATCCTTCTTCTCCTTTGCGGATGTTGATATCATTGTTGATGATTAATCTATGTAATGTTAGATTAGGGGAGTGTTGTTAAGGTTCTTGGTGTTCATGATGTTGATATTTGAGGAAGAAGATGATATTTGAATATAAGAATTGGATTAAGGGTTGGATGATTACTTATATGTTAAAAGATATCGGATTTTGTTGTTTTTATAGCTTTGAACATGGTTCAGAATCACTTAGTGTTCTTGAAATCGCCATATGTTGATCGGTATCTGAAAACATGCATCTATACAGCATTAGTGCACGCTAAGCTTACTGCCTAGCGCGCGCTAACGGGAGCAACTTAGCGCACGCTACGTTAAGTGATTAACGTGCGCTAAGAAGGCAGAAAGTGCAGTATTTTCGTGTTGTGGTTCTAAATTCATGATCGTTTAAGTTGGTTTGATTAGACTTGTGGTTAACCGAGATATTGTTGAGCCATTGGGTTTGTAAATTAGTTTTATCGATTGTTGATTGTTTTCGAACTTGTTGTTTATCGATTATTGTAATAGGTTGAGATTATTGATCGGTGTTTATAACCGTATGTTGCGGTCGTGTTTGAGTATGTTCGTGAATAGCGTTGGTCAGGGCCGAGGAGCTAGTAGACGAAGACAATGAGATTAGTGACGGATTCATCATCGTCGTATCGATATCGAGATAAGTTATTCCTTGCTCAGTTATAGTATTTAATGAATGATTTCCGTTTCATTCGTGTATAATTCGTATAGCAATGTTTATAATCGTAATCACAGGAGATTTGGGATTATAAATCGTATTCGAGTTTTGGGAATCTAAATCATAATGTATATGATTTACTTTTGTTATTAGTATACTTGTATATCGAAGATATATTGTGATAAAGACGAAGATATGAATTATCTGCAATCCGTGATACTTTGGACCATCGAGTATTGAGGATAATGGTTCGTGATGGTTTAGACTGTAATACCCCAAACTAGGTGGATATTACAGTGCCGTGGACCCACGAATGGGACTCACCAGGCGGATGAAAATTAATGAATTAAGTGATATAATTGTAGTACCGAACCACAATATATCAACAATTACTCCGATGAGGAGTTTCATTATAACACACCCAAGGTAATACCGAATACATGTATATTTTATATGAAGATAAAATACACAACACTGAACGAAACGGAGTATCCAAATGGAAATCTGCAGCGGAAAATAAATGACAACAACATGAATGACTGAAAGGATCGGGGCCCCCTACTAGTATTATTGGGACTCCTCGCCGTCAACGTTCTATTCCCGTGCTTTTGCCTTGCCATGACCTGAAAACAAAATCCCCCAACGGGGTCAGTTACATAGAACAACAATCCTCAAGAGTTGAATAAACACAATCATATATGCTGTATAAACCACAAGTTCGATCAAAATCTCAAACCGTCGAACACATGCGATCAAAAGTGAATCGGTCAGATTATAACCCAATCCTATTGAAAACATACGCAATCAAACATGCTATATGAATCAACTAATGGTACGGCTCAAAGGGTGGCACCACACTACGCCCGGGATGGAAATGTGTCCGTGCACAAGCCACCAATGAGTATCGATCGAATACACGTGTGGTCTTGTACCTAATTAGTCTCACGAAGTAATCTTCTCGTGTGCACAGTCCAATGTGAGGCCAACAACCAACACACGACTTAATATGTGCCCGACATGAAAATCCTACACATACCAACCGGCACGCTAGTATGACCCGGAATGCCACGAGATAACAAAAGTGACATCGAAATCAATAATGACTCACTGAGATGAAATGACAGTGAAATGAATGATAGCTCAATGAAATGACTAGAACTGTCGTTCCTTGTGACTAAAGTGATTAATTGACAATTACAAGTCTCAATACGGTTAATACATTATGAATGAACTATAATTATGAATGAACAACAACGAAAGGAATGAATATCCTTTTAACCAAGTAAGAATTAATGTACCTTAACACCGGTGATGATACGATCTCTCTCGAAAAACGTCCTAAGGGAACTACCAGTCGCTCGAACAATCTTGAATAACACAATTATCAACAACTCGCTTAATATACGAACCAAAAGTGATCATAACCAACTCAAGATGTCGATACAGTAAATCCAAACTCATTGAGGCATTTCGACAAACACCTTGAAAACAAACTCCATTCTTAAACAACTAAACCCATTTGTATCGAAAACCAACTTCTATTGAATGATACAAACCACCAAAACACCAGCAATACAATCGGTAATCCAAATGAAATACTCAAATCGAGTTTACGATATCATTAAATTGCAAAACCCAATTCCAAGTCAACCTTCAAAGTGTTCTTGAGAAAAACTTCCAACAATCCGATGATAACTCGTAAAAACTCATAATCATACGTATATCCATCACAATTCATGATTATACCATCCAAAACATCATGCTCCAACTCAAAATCGAATTCAAGGGTTGAAGAAAGTTACCTTAGATTAGGATGAAAAATCCACAAATATGTTGTTGATCCACACTACAACCTGAAGTAGATGAAATCTCTGAGTTTTGATGATGTTGAAACACCCCAAAATCGCCCCAAGGAAGAGAGGAAGAAGTGAAATGAAGAAATGAGCTTGTTCTCCTCAACAAAACACAGTTATAGAAGAATCTGCACTATTTCCCGCGGCACGGGCTGCGTGTGCCGCGGCACAAGGCCAAAAATGCCCAGCAAAATAGTTTTTTGCCGCGTCCCGGCCAGAAGGGGCCGCGGCCCTCGGTACAGCCCGCTCCAGCATCAAAAGGCACACGGTGCAGTCTTAGCTATTTCGACCATAACTCCTTCGTTCGGACTCCGATTGACTCACCGTTTGAACCATTGAAAAGCTAACTTGATGCTATAAAATATTGAAAAGATACAGAATTTTTGGAGTTTTCAATAATTAATGGTGAATTTACAAAGTCAAACTCATACGTGGAAAAGTCGCTTAAGAACACGGAACTCAACAGAACGACACCGAGACAAACTCGGATGACAAAAAGTGTAGAATTAATCATTCTCGGAATGACGAAATGGTGACAATAGAGTCGCTAAGATGGACTTCCACCAAAAAATAAAATTACCGGAAATCCAAATTGCGGATATTACATACTACCCTCCTTAAAAGAAGTTTCGTCCCGAAACTTAAAACAAGTAGGGAAAAGCAATATCCCGCCAGGAAAACTCAACGAGATACACAAGAACCGCAAATGTACCCAACAATAGCATGATTCGAACAAGAAGGAAATTTGAAATGGCATGAACTCCAATATTAACATCGATTAATGAAGTAATTATAACGATCAAGATAATATTCTCGTCTCGATTCTCAAGCAAGGTTGAAAAAATGAACAATATTGATATGCGACTCAACATTAGTCCGAATGGTGAACACGAATGAATGAACATGATTGATTAATGATTATTAATGAGTGAAAATCCACCGAATGATAATTACTGAATGAAAATGAATGAATTTACAATCGGGTATTACATACTACCTCCCTTAAAAATAGTTTCGTCCACGAAACTAAGGGTGAAACAAATCGGGATAACTCTCCCGCATACTATCCTCGATTTCCCATGTAGCCTCTTCGACTCCGTGTCTCGACACTAACTTTTAACGAAAGGAATCATCTTGTTCCTCAACTGTTTGATTCGCAGCTCTAAGACTCGTACGGGATGCTCCTCATACGAATGATCATCCGCGATCTCGATTTCGTCGAACTGACGTATGTGACTCGGGTCGGCAACATACTTCCGTAGCTGAGAGACATGAAACACATTATGAATTCGGCTCAACGCCGGAGGTAAGGCCCATCGATAAGTTAGCTCGCCTACTCGATCCAAAATCTCAAACGGTCCAATGAATCTTGGACTCAACTTTCTCCGCTTCCCGAAATGGAAGATACCTCGACTCGGGATACCTTGACTAACACGTGGTCACCTGTCTCGAACTCTAATGGTCGGCGATGATTATCTGTATCAGATTTCTATCGACTCTGAGCGGTCAACAAACGACTCCTGATCATAGCTACCTTCTCAGGGGTGGCTATAAGCATATCGGGCTCGGTGCCGATTGATTCTGATAAGTCATACCAACACAAAGGAGATCGACAACGACGACCGTACAAGGCCTCGTAAGGTGCCATCTTAATCGAAGCATGCCAACTATTATTATATGTGAACTCGATCAATGGTAGATGGGCTTCCCAATCGTCTTTCCAACGCGTGCCCTCAACATGTCCTCCAATGTGTGAATAGTCCTCTCTGATTGTCCGTCGGACTGAGGATGAAAAGCTGTGCTAAAATTAAGCTGAGTTCTCAGGGCACGATGAACTGATTTCCAAAAATGAGACACAAATCGCCCGTCACGATCAGAAACGATACTCTTAGGAGTACCGTGCAATCTCACTATTTCTTTGATGAACAACTGGGCAAGTCTCTAGGGACCACAAGTATCCTTAATCTCGAGAAAATGAGCTGACTTAGTTAGGCGATCCACAATTACCCAGATTGTATTCATGCCACGACGACTTGTCAGTAAACTCGTGATGAAGTCCATTGAAATATCTTCCCACTTCCACTCTGGAATAGGGAGCGGTTTCAGCATACCTGCCGGTCGCTGATGTTCTATCTTAACTTGCTGACAGGTCAAACATCTCGAAACAAATTCTGTGACCTCTCGCTTCATATTACTCCACAGTAATTTTGTTTCAAGTCTTGGTACATCTTGCTAGACCCCGGATGAATGGAGTGAGGGGAAGCATGAGCTTCTCTCAAAATCGAGTTTTTCAACTCGTCATTCGCCGGTACGCATAACTGATTCTTGAATCGCAATAGTCCATACTCGTGGACCACAAATTCAGGGGCTTCCCCTGAGCCACATCCTCACGGATGCGCAACAATGATGGGTCTTAACCCTGATTCGCTCTGATTGCCTCCTCAAGTGGCGATGAAATCTCTAACATGCAAAGTTGCCCTTGAACTCGCTGAAGCTATACCTCAATCTCGGGTCTAAGAAATTCCTGTCGAAACTCCTTTTGGACTGACAAACGAGCAAGCATTTACTCCTGGACTGACTTACGACTCAAGGCATCGGCAACCACGTTTGCCTTACCCGGGTGGTACAAGATCTCAATATCATAATCTTTGATTAATTCCAACCACCGCCTCTATCGCATATTTAACTCCTTCTGAGTAAATATATACTTCAAACTCTTATAATCGGTGAATATCCGACAGGTGACGCCATAAAGGTAATGACGCCAAATCTTCAACGCGAAAACCACGGCTGCTAGCTCCAGGTCGTGGGTCGGATAATTTACCTCGTAAGGTCTCAATTGTCGTGAAGGATAAGCAATAACTTTCCCGTTATGCATGAGTACACATCCGAGACCCTGTCCGGACGCATCACTATAGACCACAAATCCTTCCGTCCCTTGTGGTAAAGAAAGGACAGGTGCTGAAATTAACTGGCTCTTGAGTTCCTCAAAACTCTATTGACACGCGTCGGACCACGTGTATTTATTATCTTTCCTTAAAAGGTTCATCATGGGTTGAGCGATTTTAGAAAATCCTTCCACAAACCGCCGATAATAACCAGCTAATCCCAGGAAACTTCGGATTTCCTTAACATTCTTCGGAGGTTGCCAATCTCGGATAGCCTCCATCTTCTGAGGGTCGACACGAACTCCGTCTGATGAAATTACATGTCCGAGAAACGTCACTTTGGACATCCAGAATTCACATTTGGAAAACTTTCCAAAAAGTTGCTCTCGTCTCAACACGTCGAGTACCTGATGAAGGTGAAACTCGTGCTCCTCCCGGTCACAAGAATAAATTAAAATGTCATCAATAAAGACAACCACGAACTGATCCAAATAGTCGATGAAAACTCGATTCATTAATTCCATGAATACCGCAGGCGCATTAGTTAGTCCAAACGGCATTACCACAAACTCATAATGACCATAACGTGTTCGAAATGCTGTTCTAGCAATATCTGACTCTCGGATTCGCAACTGATGATACCCAGATCTTAAATCGATCTTGGAAAATACTGAAGCTCCCTGAAGTTGATCTAAGAGGTCACCGACACACAAACGAAAAGAACCGTCCTTCTTCTTGACAAATAGCACTGGTGCTCCCCACGGGGACGCACTTGGTCGAAACAAAAAATAACCCCTCTCGATCAAATCCTCCAATTAATTCTTTAGTTCCTGCACTTCGGTCGGGGCCATCCGATACGGTGCCTTCGATAATGGAGACGTACCAGGCTCCAACTCTATCATGAATTCCACATCCCTTGGTGGAGGTAAAATCAGGTAGCTCGTCTGGGAGTACATCGTCAAACGATAACAATGATACCATGAATTGTTGAACACCTCGATTGCCTTAGAACGGCCAATCAATGACAATGATACAATGAATGATTGAACACCTCGATTGCCTTAGAACGGCCAATAGATGACAATGATACAATGAATGATTGAACACCTCGATTGCCTTAGAACGGCCAATCGATAACAATGATACAATGAATGATTAAACACCTCGATTGCCTTAGAACAGTTAATCGATGATAACGATATAATGAATGATTGAACAACCCTGGTTGAGTAATTTTACTGCTTTCATCATATTAATGATTCTTCCGGAACAACGGGGATCACCTCCCTGAAATACACACTCGACTCCAACGACGGAAATGATAGTGACCATACGCTTACGAACATTGAGAATGGTATCATGACGATCCATCCCACTAATACCCAATATTACATCGTCCTTAGGTAAATCCACCACGATTAGGTCCACCAACCACTCGCGGTCATTAAGCTTAATTCGGTCAGTTCTTAAACTCATGATTTTCGAAAATTCTTCTACCGCCAGGTAGACCAATGATATAAGGCCCACAATTAATAAGACTATCCAAGTTAAGTCTATTCAAACATGATTCGGAAATGAATGAATGTGATGTACCAGTATCAAAAAGGGTACACACAGGTTGAGATAGAATTACGAGTATACCTAAGATCATCCGGGATTCCGGATCGTCGGTCCTCTTCATCCCGTGAATTCGGGACTTGCCGGCTCCCGAACCGGACGCTCCCGTCTGATAAATATGAGCTCCGCCTTTAATCGCTTCCGTCGTCTTAAACGACGCTGACTGAGCAGCCTGATTCTGAATCGTTGATTGCTTCGGGGCCTGAGATGCTACCGGAGTCGGCTTGGAGTCCCTTCGGCAAAAACGGGCCTTATGCCCAACAATCCTACAATTATGGCACGTGATAGACGGTTTCAGACACTTAGTGCTGTAATGACCCGGCGCTCCACAGTTGAAACAGGTGATGGCCGATCTGGATTCTCGGGGCTGAGATCCCGCAGGATTAGGCACCGTAGGAGGTCGCTCAGAAATATTAGGGCCCACACGAGGCTTCTTGAAGGTAGACTGACCGCCTTCGGACTGATTACGCTTCGTTGATTTCCTGCTGACAGATGAAGGTTGTTGTTCAGCAATTTCCTTAGCAGCAGGCTCATACGGAAGAGTTCTCTCGATTAATTCGGCCAGAGTGGCGCAATGATGATTGAGCAATTGCATATGGGTCATCATGACCTGCATAAAAGTGAGTGGATCGACCCGAAAATCTTCTGATCGAGCCGAGTCCTGGGTACGATTTCCCGACAGCGAGTGATTATTTCTCGGGTTTCGGCCCGCACCGCGGCCTCTCCCCGTGCATCCCCTGACAGCTCTCTCCATACTGAAGTAGGAAGGTCGCATGATAATCATAGATCTCGTATGAGTACCGCATTATGATTTACATCATGAAATGATGAAAATGAGCATACGCGCTCAACACAGTGATTACATGAATGATTAACTGAGGTGACATGATTATCTGGTGATATTCTTGAAATGATTATCTTGAACAAGTTAGCAAGATTAATGATATGATCTTCAAGATCAATAACTGAGTAATGAAATGAATTGAGTGATTAATGAGTTAACATGATCAACATGATTAAAATGAAAATGATGTTTGAGGATTGTTAACTAGTGAATTATGAATGAATGATTATTGCCAGAAATTATACCATGGCGTTAGAAGTCTTACAGTTCTTTCGGTCTGATGGGCTCGGCATTTGCACAGGTCACACGTGACGCGAAAGTCCAATGATACTAGTCTGATGATGATGATTTCAAATGAGACATGACTCGGAAGGTAGTATTCAAAACCACGCTCCGATACCAACTCTGTAACACCCCAAACTAGGCGGATATTACAGTGCCGTGGAGCCCCGAATGGGACCCACCAGGCGGATGAAAATTAATGAATTAAGTGATATAATTGTAGTACCGAACCACAATATATCAACAATTACTCTGATGAGGAGTTTCATTATAACACACCCAAGATAATCCCGAATACATGTATATTTTATATGAAGATAAAATACACAACACTAAACGAAATGGAGTATCCAAATGGAAATCTGCAGCGGAAAATAAATAACAACATGAATGACTGAAAGGATCGGGGGCCCCTACTAGTATCATTGGGACTCCTCGCCGTCAACGTTCTATTCCCGTGCTTTTGCCTTGCCATGACCTGAAAACAAAATCCCCAACGGCCGGGCCATACGTAACAACAATCCTCAAGAGTTGAATAAACACAATCATATATGCTGTATAAACCACAAGTTCGATCAAAATCTCAAACCGTCGAACACATGCGATCAAAAGTGAATAGGTCAGATTATAACCTAATCATGTTGAAAACATACGCAATCAAACATGCTATATGAATCAACTAAAGGTAGGGCTCAAAGGGTGGCGCCACACTACGCCCGGGATGAAAATGTGTTCGTGCACAAGCCACCAACGAGTATCAATTGAATACACGTGTGGTCTTGTACCTAATCAGTCTCACGAAGTAATCTTCTCATGTGCACAGTCCAATGTGAGGCCAACAACCAACACATGACTTAATATGTGCCCGACATGAAAATCCTACACATACCAACTGGCACGCCAGTATGACCCGGAATGCCACGAGATAACAAAAGTGACATCGAAATCAATAATGACTCACCGAGATGAAATGACAGTGAAATGAATGATAGCTCAATGAAATGATTGGAATCGTCGTTCCTTGTGACTGAAGTGATTAATTGACAATTACATGTCCTAATACGGTTAATACATTATGAATGAACTATAATTATGAATGAACAACAACGAAAGGAATGAATATCCTTTTAACGGAGTAAGAATTAACTTACCTTAACACCGGTGATGATACGATCTCTCTCGAACAACGTCGTAAGGGAACTACCAGTCACTCGAACAACCTTAAATAACATAATTATCAACAACTCGCTTAATATACGAACCAAAAGTGATCATAACCAACTCAAGAAGTCGATACAATAAATCCAAACTCATTGTGGCATTTCGACAAACACCTTGAAAACAAACTCCCTTCTTAAACAACTAAACCCATTTGTATCAAAAACCAACTTCTATTGAATGATCCAAACCACCAAAACACCAGCAATACAATCCGTAATCCAAACGAAATACTAAAATCGAGTTTACGATATCATTAAATTGCAAAACCTAATTCCAAGTCAACCTACAAAGTGTTCTTGAGAAAAACTTCCAAAAATCCGATGATAACTCGTAAAAACTCATAATCATACATATATCCATCACAATTCATGATTATACCATCCAAAACATCATGCTCCAACTCAAAATCGAATTCAAGGGTTGAAGAAAGTTACCTTAGATTAGGATGAAAAATCCACAAATATGTTGTTGATCCACACTATAACTTGAAGAAGATGAAATCTCTGAGTTTTGATGATGTTTAAACACCCCAAAATCGCCCAAAATCGCCCCAAGGAAGAGAGGAAGAAGTGAAATGAAGAAATGAGCTTGTTCTCCTCAACAAAACGCAGTTATAGAAGAATCTGCACTATGTGCCGCGGCATGGTCTGAGTGTGCCGTGGCACAAGGCCAAAAACGACCAGCAAAACAGTATTGTGCCGCGGCCCGGCCAGAAGGGGCCGCGGCCCGCGGTACAGCCCGCTCCAGCATCAAAAGGCACACGGTGCAGTCTTAGCTATTTCGACCATAACCCCTTCATCCGGACTCCGATTGACTCACCGTTTAAACCATTGGAAAGCTAACTTGATGCTTTAAAATATTGAAAAGATTCAGAATTTTTGGAGTTTTCAACAATTAATGGTGATTTTACAAAGTCGAACTCATACGTAGAAAAGTCGCTTAAGAACACGGAACTCAACAGAACGACACCGAGACGAACTCAGATGACAAAAAGTGTAGAATTAATCATTCTCGGAATGACGAAATGGTGACAATAAAGTCGCTAAGATGGACTTACACCAAAAAAATAAAATTACCAGAAATCCAAATTGCGGATATTACATAGGCATTGAGATCGTTCTTGAAGGACTCGGGGAAAGTACTCTAATCATTTCTGTCATTTGTGTCGGTCATGTTGTGATACATTCATGTAACATTGTTGTCATGCATTTATGCATTATTGTTGTCGTGTATTGTGTACTGTTGTTTTGTGCAGTTGTGCATTGTTGGCATATGTCCACCTCGTGTTGGTCCGATGGGATCATCGGGGATCTATGCTAGCGTGCGCTAGATCATCAGACGGGTTTTCCACCTCGGGTTGGTATGACGGGATCATCGGGGGATCTAGGCAGTGAACGCTGGATCATCGGATTGCCATGTATTGTTGTTGTGCATATGTATATTATGGAATTGCCATAAGTATACATTGTCATTATTGTTGTGATCATATTGACGTTGTCATATGAGTATACATTTGTAGGTCTTGTGTTAGGATCATGTCCGTATGTTCACTACTAGAAAAATACCCTTATAGTGACACTTTTTTTATGACACTTTTAAACAAGTGTTGCTATATGTACATGTAATGACATTTTAATGTTTTATTAATTTTATAATTATATTTTGTGACGCTTTTAATATTTTCCTTTCTATTTCACCGCTTGTCTTAACCTAATTTGCACTGCTTAATCTAATCTGCACCTCCGCCTCCATTACCAGTCGAATCTCTTCATCTCTCCTAACCTCTAAAAATTTTTCGATCTCAAGAATCATTTCTTCTTCGGTTGGCCTTCGATTTTGCGCGTATGTTCATTCATCTTTGAACTCGGTCCCTTAGTCGTTGCTGACGCTTACGGATTCGAGCTCGCGCCATCACTGGATGACTGAATCTTCTAAGGTAAGTTTTTGTGTTAGATTTATTATGTGTTCTTTTGTAATCGGAGATAAGGAGGAGAACTTTGAGAGAAATATTTTCTCTTGTCTCCACAGAGAACATGTCAATATTACAGCCCCATTTTTTGTCTTTGTGTTTAGTGCTTGTATAACCTTTTTATTTGTTTAATTTTGTACCAATAACTGATCAATGTAGATTTTGTTTTATTAGAAACAAAATCTCGAATGCTGCCTCAACTCTTTATTGAAGATTGATATGTTATTTTTAATATGTTTCCTTATGGTTTTTGATGAAGGCAGGTAGTGAAAAATCTTATCGCTATAGTTCCAGTAATTTTTAGTTGATTCAGTAATTTCTCAATAAAAAATATTACCTGTAAAATTTGGATTTTCTTTACTGTTTAAGTGAACTAGGATTACACATAAGATAAGTTAATTGATTAAAGGACTCCTCGGAGGGCGATTACGGCTCCGTTGACTTGAACCTCGTCTTTAATTATTGCTGCTAGCTCGGTTCTATTGTCGCAGTACCTGTCCTTGAATTGTTTAGTGTTACTTGCTGTTTCGCTTGTCGCGGCCTATTTTTGCTGTTGGATTCATTTTTCAGGGTGACTTGTTTTCTTATTAATTAAAACTCAAACAAATTAAAACCATAAAATCCAAAACAGCACTAATCTTGCGCTGCCAGGACCGGAAGTGTCCCTCGGATATTTGTCAAGAGCTTGAGGATCCCGGTTTTAATTTAAATAGGTTTTAATCTCAAAATTCAAATCGAGTCCCTGAATTTGAGTCTCATCAGCTGTGTGCTCCCTTTCTTGATCTTTGTGATTTTCAGTCAGGAAAATGGCGATTTCTTATCGAATTCTTTCTTTTATTGCTACATTTTTGTTTACTTTAATTAAAGAAAAGAATAATAAGGTTGCTAGTATGTTACGAATTTGCAGTAAGTTATTGGCTAGGTTTATATACTTGTATGGAGTTCTAAGGTTAAAGTGTTATGATTGTCATGTTGATGTGATCTTTGTTACATATTGCCAAGTTTTTTGCATTTTGGTTTTTAGTTCAGTGTTTTAAGATTTTATGAGTTTAATGTGCAATATCTTGCAATTATGTGGAATAAAATTATGGGCAGTAAGTTAGTGGCTAGGTTATATACTTGTAACGAGTTATGAGGTTAAATTGTTATGATTGTCATGTTGGTCTGATCTTTGTCAGATAAAACAAAAGGATTTATTATGTGTTCTTTTGTAATCGGAGATAAGGAGGAGAACTTTGAGAGAAATATTTTCTCTTGTCTCCACAGAGAACATGTCAATATTATAACCCCGTTTTCTGTCTCTGTGTTTAGTGCTTGTATAACTTTTTTATTTGTTTAATTTTGTACCAATAACTGATCAATGTAGATTTTGTTTTATTAGAAACAAAATCTCGAATGCTGCCTCAACTCTTTATTGAAGATTGATATGTTATTTTTAATATGTTTCCTTATGGTTTTTGATGAAGGCAGGTAGTGAAAAATCTTATCGCCTTCTAGGTAAGTATAGTTCCAGTAATTTTTAGTTGATTTAGTAATTTTTCAATAAAAAAATATTACCTGTAAAATTTGGATTTTCTTTACTGTTTAAGTGAACTAGGATTACACATAAGATAAGTTAATTGATTAAAGGACTCCTCGGAGGGCAATTACAGCTCCGTTGACTTGAACCTCGTCTTTAATTATTGTTGCTAGCTCGGTTCTATTGTCGCAGTAGCTGTCCTTGAATTGTTTAGTGTTACTTGTTGTTTCGCTTGCCGCGGCCTATTTTTGCTGTTGGATTCATTTTTCAGGGTGACTTGTTTTCTTATTAATTAAAACTCAAACAAATTAAAACCTTAAAATCCAAAACAAAGACTAATCTTATACCGCCAGACCGGAAGTGTCCCTCGGATCTTTGTCAAGAGCTTGAGGATCCCGGTTTTAATTTAAATGGGTTTTAATCTCAAAATTCAAATCGAGTCCCTGAATTTGAGTCTCATCAGCTGTGTGCTCCCTTTCTTGATCTTTGTGATTTTCAGTCAGGAAAATGGCGATTTCTTATCGAATTCTTTCTTTTATTGCTACATTTTTGTTTACTTTAATTAAAGAAAAGAATAATAAGGTTGCAAGTATGTTATGAATTTGCAGTAAGTTATTGGCTAGGTTTATATACTTGTATGGAGTTCTAAGGTTAAAGTGTTATGATTGTCATGTTGATGTGATCTTTGTTACATATAGCCAAGTTTTTTGCATTTTGGTTTTTAGTTCAGTGTTTTAAGATTTTATGAGTTTAATGTGCAATATCTTGCAATTATGTGGAATAAAATTATGGGCAGTGAGTTAGTGGCTAGGTTATATACTTGTAACGAGTTATGAGGTTAAATTGTTATGATTGTCATGTTGGTCTGATCTTTGTCAGATAAAACAAAAGGATTTATTATGTGTTCTTTTGTAATGTCTACGATTGTCATCTCTGCTTTTTTCTCCTTCTAACTCTCTTGATTTGCTTTCTTTAATGTTTATATTTTTAAATTAATATGTTATTGTCAGTCCCAGAGTATGGATACAGATAGGAGTTGGATGAAATTACCAAGGTTAATGGATTCCTACAAGCTAGGGGTGCAATACTTTTTGAACTTTGCATTTTCGAATTCAAATGATGGATTGATATTGTGTCCTTGTAAAGAGTGTAAAAATGGCATATGTAGAGAACTAAAAATTGTCAAAGCACATCTAATTACAAGAGGTTTTCTGAAAGGCTATACTAAATGGGTGTTCCATGGTGAGTCAATTTCGAACACGGTGCCCTTAGTTGACGCATATAGCGGTGGTGCAGTACGTCGATAATATGCGTGAGTTGATTTATGATCAATTTCCTATGTTTGGTGACGATAACGATATGCAATTTAATTCTAATATCGTGGCGAGAGACCAAATGAAGAAGCCGAAAAGTTCTCAGAGGCTTCTTAATGACGCCGAACAAGAATCGTATCCTCGGATGCAAAAAGTTCTCGAAACTCTCTTTCCTTGTTTGCATGCATCAAATAAAGTGCCTTGGGCAATCGGAGTGATAGGTCATTTTGTATGATGCTAGATTTACTTAGAGAATCTTTTCCAGATGGAGTCCAACTTCCAAAAATTATTATGAAACAAGAAAAATATTGAGAGATTTAGGACTTCATTACTAAAGATAGACTCATGCATAAATGATTGCATGATATATTGGGGTGTAAATGAAAGCAAAACACTTTGTGATACTTGCGGTGAGTCTCGGTGGAAAGTTCTGGAAGGTGATATTTCAAGCGTTGAAAACTCTAGGAAGACAAAAAGAAAAACAAAGTGTCAAACAAGTCATTTTGGCATTTTCCTTTGAAGCCAAGGCTTCAAAGATTGTTCATGACAACTAAAATTGCATCCAATATGGCATGGCATGCATATGAGCGCATAGATGATGGTATCATGAGACACCCAGCAGACTCTCCAGCTTGGCAGACATTTGATTACAATCATCCAAATTTCGCTAAGGATGCTCGAAATGTAAGATTAGGCTTGTTCGCTGATGGATTTAGTCCATTCAGAAGCATGATGATTAACCATAGTGATTGGCCAATTGTTTTAATGCCTTATAACTTACCACCTGGAGAGTGCATGAAGAAGTCATATTTTATGTTGTCTACACTTATACCTGGTCCTAGTGAACCAGGAAATAACATTGATGTCTACTTGCAACCTTTAATTGCTGAATTAAAGGAATTGTGGGATGTAGGTGTTAAGACATACGATGCTTCAAGAAAGCAAAATTTTCAAATGTATGCGGCATTATTGTGGACTATAAGTGATCTTCCTGGTCTTGCAAATTGTCGGGTTGGAGTACTAAAGGAAAATATGCATGCCCAGTGTGTCTTCAAAACACGAACTCAGAGTATTTGAAAAACTCCCATAAGCAATGCTACATGTGCCATCGAATATTGTTACCTCGTAACCATCCTTATCGTAATGATACACGCTCATTTATCGGGAAAGAGGAGCATAGAGAAGCCCCTCCTTACCCTACAGGTTCAGAGGTGTTTGATGAAGTAAAACACATTGAAAATAAATTTGGGAAACTAATAGGTGCCCAAGGCTTGCCTTATGGCTGGAAGAAAAAGAGTATTTTCTTTGAGTTGCCATATTGGAGGAGTAATTTATTACGCCACAATCTCGATGTTATGCATATTGAGAAGAATGTGTGTGATAAGATTTTATACACGTTGTTGAGCTCTGATAAGTCCAAGGACAACAAAAATGCACGCCTAGACTTGAAAGATAAAGGTGTAAGACCCGAACTTCATCCTTTCGTAGATGTCAATGGTAGAGAATGGTTACCTGCGTCTTGTTTTGAATTGGATAAAAATGAGAAACATCAATTTTGCATGGTGTTGAAAAACATAAAAGTGCACGATGGATATGCCTCAAATATATCAAAATGTGTGCACTAAAGCCTCAAAAGATTTCCATTAATAAGAGCCATGACCATATACTAATGCAACAATTATTACCTATAGCACTACGCAACTGCTACCAAGTTATGTTCGCTCACCTATTATTCGTTTGTGCAAGTACTTTCAAGAATTGTGTTCCAAGACACTCTATCAGTTGATTTGGTTAGAATGGAAAATGATATTTCAATAATACTATGCGAGCTTGAAAAAATATTTCCTCCGCATTTTTCGATATTACTGTTCATGTAATCGTGCATTTGGTTACCGAGGCAAAATTAGGAGGTCCACTCACTATCGATGGATGTATTCGCACGAGAGGTAACTTTTCATTTTTTTGTCAAACTCTTTTATGATTTGAACATAATACTTTGTAATATATTTTGTTTTCTATATTGTCAAAGGTACTTGAGCACGCTTAAATCTTATGTCCGCAACAAAGGCCGACTGAAGGGTCAATTGGTAAGGTTATTTAGCAGAGGAGTGCTTATCATTTTGTTCCCTTTACTTTGATGATCACGTAGAAACAAGGCGTAATCGACTTAGTCGAAATGAGGAAAGAGATCACACAAATAATGATGGCCTGGAAATCTTCTCAATGGCTGGTCGGCCTCCTCACGTGACAACCAAAGGGTTCTAGACAATAAAACCTTAGAAAAAGCACATAGATACGTGCTTTTTAATTGTGAAGAAATTAAGTCTACAATAGAGTAAGCGACTAATTTTCACCTACAAAATCCTTATCCATTAAATCATCACATGACAATTATATTTACGTTGTGCGGTTGATCATGAGTCAATGATCGATTTAAAAGCGTCGTTCCCGTAACATGAGATCGCATTTAATTCACGGTGATGCTTTTCCCAAATGGTTCTCTAGCCTAGTAAGTATTTTATTTTTTTTGGTTATGTGTTTTCGATATTGTTGACATGATTTTTTCACCAGGTGTCAGGACTTGATCATTATGATGCTGATGACATGATTCAAAGTGATATCGCATGCCTTGCGAGAGGGCCGCTTCCAGTGGGTCAAAGATTTAAAGGGTTTGTTGCTAATGGTTTCAGATTTCACACCAGGGAAGTTGAGAAAAAAAGAAAAACTCAAAATTGTGGAGTGATGGTTAGTGCAGCAACGACCAGCTTTGCAAGCAAAAAAGACAAAAGACCTATCTCTTCTGATTTGACCTATTATGGGATTGTGAAAGACATAATTGAGTTAAACTATCTCCAAGGAAAGAGAGTTGTACTATTTGAGTGTGATTGGGTCACAAAGGGTAGAAGATTAAAGCAAGATAGTGATGGGTTCACATTAGCGAATTTTACAAACATAAAGCGTCAGAGTGAGCCGTTTGTTCTTGCATCTCAAGTACAACAAGTTTTCTATGTGGAGGATCCTTCTGATAGAGGATGGCATGTTGTTGTAAAAACTAAACCGAGAGAGAAATTTGAGGATGGAAATGACTTAATAATAAGTGATATCGACATCATAGCTCAAAGCACACCATGTAACGAACCACCCAATGATGGGATTTCAGACATTTTTTGGGTTCGCGAAGGGGTGCCTCCTACTCTAGCAGAAGAAGAATAGAGTCCTATTAGGAGTTCTTATTTTCTATTTGAGATAGTTGATCAGTTTCTTATGTTTTTTGAGAAATTAATTGTTCCAGTTCTGGATTTTTAATTTTAGTGAAATTTACCTTATTAAAAATATACTTTTACTTATATTGCTCGTCATTATATTTTTTTCAAAGATTCTTAATTGCAGAAAAATGGTTAAGGGCCACGTTATTACTAGGAATGATCTTATAGCAATGGCGAGAGGGCAAAGAAGTAATTTTTCTAATAGTGGCCAGAGAAGGTTGCATTTACCCTTAGACGATGGTGACAGCTGGAGTGATACAAATACAGATGGAGATCTCAGTAAGCAACATGATGGTCATCGAGGTTCGTTACAGTACATATACATATATGTCTTGTTTATATTTCTTAATCTTTACTGTAATTCTTTGGTCGGTCTTTTACATTCTTAATAGAGAATGTTGTGTGTCTGAAACGGGGACCAAGAGTCACTAGTATTCCAGATTATCTTCTAAAAAGTAAAGATCAGAATGCCAATGAGCAGTATCTCGACCCTCCAGGTACATATCTGTATACATATTGTGTCCATGTATTTTTAGTAACTTTACATTTATTATATTGGCTGAAAAAATAAGTTGTCCCATTAATCGAGTTGTTTAATTGTAGTAATAAAGCAAGGACAGAAAAGTGCAAATTTTATCCATAGTCGCGGAAAATACACATTAGGTAGTGGCCAACAAAGTGCTCCAAATATTGATGATTTAATCGATTTCGAGACCCTTCGAGCAATGACAATGGGAAAGCAAAGTACGAAAGCGATTAATGATTTAATTGATGACCAGAATATACATTCGCAAGGTATGAAATAGATTATAAATGTAGCATAGCGGTATTGATCTGTCATCTTATTCAACTTATTATATATTTACTTGACTATTCTGAGTTATATAGTGTTTGAATTTCATAATGTAGAGAATCTTGGAGCAACAAAAAGGGGAAGGCAAAGTACAAAAGCGATTAATGGTTCAATGGATGAGCAAAATTTACATTCTCAAGGTATGAAATAGATTAGAAAATGTAACGATATTGATGTGTCATCTTGTCCAACTTAATGTATATTTACTGACTGTTATTAGTTATATAGAGTTTGGATTTTGTAATTCAGATAGTTATTAGTTATATAGAGTTTGGATTTTGTAATTCAGATAACCTTGGAGCACTCAAAAGGGGAAAGCAAAGTACAAATGAAGTTGATGATTTAAATGATGCATAGAATGTAAAATCTAAAGGTATTGGTTGTCCATTTTTTAAGTTAGTATATGTTGATTGTTGTTACTTGAATTGTGTTTTCATACCTTGATTTAGAGAACCTTGGAGCAATAACAAGAAGGCGGAGTGTTAGGAATGTGAATAATAGTAAAAGAAGCGAATAGTCTATTCTTGGTGTAGATAACCGGGTGGATGAAAATATTAACAAGTTAGCAAATACAGATCATGTTGAGTCCCAAGGTATACTACATTATATTACACATGATACTGCATCATATACACATGATATAATTTGTCCCTTTCAATATTGTTATAAAACTTATTTTTCTTGTATGTGTAGATGCCACTTGTAAACAACATAAAACTAGAGGATTTACTTATATGCCTCACATTTATGCCATAAGCTCTGACAACAAAAGTCAGCCTCTGAAGGTTTCATTCAATCGGTATGGAAAACCCATTGGTCCTAATAAAAGCAAATTTGTTGAATTTGTGGGGTCTATTGCAAGAAATGGGAAAGTAGCTCCACTTAATTACCCAGATTGGCATAGGGTACCAGACCCCAACAAAAAAACAATGTTGAGCATGATCAAGGTATAAATTTAAAGAATTGATATATATTATTGTAGTGATTTATCAACGTTACATGGTTATTACATTTTTGTAGGGGAGCTTTGTTATTTCTGGATATGAAAAGATTGTTTTGAAAGCTTTAGCTAGAAGTTGCAGGATTTTCAAATGTAGAATTAAAAAATTATATTTTAATCCAAACTTAAGTTTGGAACAAAACTTACGTAAGAGGCCTGATACACGTGATGAGAGGGTGACGGAAGAACATTGGAAATTTCTTGTTGAACATTGGTGCAGTGAAGACGCAAAGGTGCGATTCATAATTTTTTTGTTAAAGAGTCATTTTATTATTGTCTCTAACTTCTGGTATGATTGAACTCAATAGTACACTAGCGAGCAGAATAAAAAAAATAGATCAATGAAGAAAATGCAACATATTACTGGAAAAAAGAGTTTTGCTCAAGTTTATGAATCTGCTAAGGTAACTACTTTTCATTTTCAAAACTAATTATAACTTGAAGGGTGATGATTAAAATAGAGAAGTTTTTGGCTGTAGGAAGAAGCTGCACTTAATGTTGGGATATATGAGGATGATGATGAAACTGTTAAGGAGGCAGGAATAAAGGAGCTGAGCCGAGCAGATATTTTTGCAAAATGTAATTCTCGAGATGGAAATACATCTAATCTGGAAGTTACAAATGCATTGGTGAATCTTTTCTAGTACTTATGTAATATTTTTTTTCTTACTACAACATTTCAAAATATATGACCCCGAATGATTTTTTTTCGTTAAATTTGTATATAGGAAAAAATGCGACAATTAAAGAGTCAACTACCACCTGGTGCACGGGACAAAGGTCCAAATGACATATATGCCCAAGTACTTGGAGAAGATAAAGGTGGACGAGTGCGCATGTATGGTTACGGAACAACTGCGAAGCAGGTATATGGTGATCATTCACTTGGCCAGAATGATATCAATCGCATTGTCATGGAAAAAGAAGCATTGACGATACAACTAGAAGAGAAGGACAAGTTGATTCAAATGTTGTTGAGCAATGTGGACTCGAGTGGAAATGATCATTCAAGATTGACAAAGGGATCTTCCCCATCAAGCTTGCGCAATTCTGTAATTGCCCGGTCTGCTCAACCCTCAAGTACCCGTTCTATTCCCTTGCAGGTATGTACATAGTACTTATAGTAGCTATTATGTGATGTCATGTTATATGGAATACCATGAATATATTTAGATGTACTCTCGGGAAGTTATATAGAATACCATGAATATATTAATATGTAATAGGTCCTTTTGGACTAATTTGAAACAGGATGCCTCTCGTATTTTATAACAGGATGCCTCTCGTATTTTAAAACAATGCTCCTGTTCATAATACATATGCTGTGTTTCACTGGGAGCGTATTAAAACAATGCTCCTGTTCATAATACATATGCTCCTGTTCATAATACATATGCTCCTGTTCATAATACAATGCTCCAGTCAAAGATTGTCGTTTCTGTGTATGTTTGGTAATTTGTTCTTCTATTCGAAAACAAGATGGTCAGTAATTTAACATATGCTCTCGTCGCAGCATACCGCCGTTTCGTAAAACATATGCTCTGCCGCAGTATGTCAGACATCGGACTCGATAATTCAGGCGATTTCAAGTACGGCTGTACTTTACAAGTATGGCTGTAATTTCAAGTATGGTTGTAATTTAACCGAGTCCAGTACACTTTCCTGCCCAAATGGAATCAGGCGATTTCAAGTATGGCTGTAATTTCAAGAATGGAAATGTTGTTCTCTCTTGCACTGAGTACAGTATGCCTGTGATTTCATGTAGAGTTACAACATTTCCATTCATGTTTTGAACGTGGCAGTAGCTGTACATCTTGCTTCGTTCAATCTGTATTGTAATCCCCTTGTTTCTAGATTTACTCTACATGATTGAAGGAATATCTGGGCTTTTTGATATGGTCAGTGTGTGCTATGTTGAGGCAGGAAAGTGCTTTGTTGGTGCACTATGCTTTCAGCACTATTATTACTTTTTTTTCATTATTTATAATGGATTTTTCCATTGTTTCCAATGTATGATCCAGGTTGGAGCAAAGGTTCTTTTGAAAGACATGATTACTCAAAATTATATTGCGAAAGGTTCCGTTCAAAGCTTAAATCCATCAAAGCTAGTCGGGAAGGAAGAATTGGGTGTTGATTGGTGTGAAGTGAAAGTTACCGTGCCAATTAAATATGATCATGCATTAATAAGGACAATTGGAAGTGTCAAATTTATTGGACAAGCTACAGGAGGTAACATTGCTTGGCCAAAGTGTTTGGTAAGTCTTTTCTAACAATCTTTCATTATTATCATTTGCTTGTTCTTTTAGTATTTTAGTATCATTAATTTTTTCTTTCGTTTATTATTATAGGTTGAAGTGGAAGATGCGAGATAAGAAATGTGACATGAAAGACTTTCGGTTTATTTTGGAGTTAATTGACATTAAGATGAAAACTTACTTTTTTTGTAATTTGGACCGCAATGTTGATTGAGATTTTCTCTTATGTTTACTGTTTGGGATCTTATGTTTACTGTTAGAGATCTTGGTATTTGAGTTGGACATTAAAATTTTATGTTGCTATTGTTATTACAAAACAACTATTCATACTATTATAATTAGCAACATTTTATGTTTAAAGAAAATGTTACGTTTTACTTGACAATTGTCAAAATATGTTACTTGAAATTATTTAGTGATACTTGTAGGTGTCACAAAAATAGGTAGTCAATGTAGTTATAAACTTTTATGTGATGTTAAAAAGTGTCACTATAGCACACTATTGTGATGCAAAAATGAGTCACTAAAAGAGTTAGTTAAGGTAGTTATATTTTTTACGTGATGCTAAAAAGTGTCACTATAACACGTTATTGTGACGCCAAAATATGTCACTAATAAAAGTAGTTAAGTTAGTTATTAACTCTAGTGATGTAAAAAAGTGTCACTACAATTCACTTTTATGACGCCAAAAAGTGTCACAAAAAATAACAAAAAGCGTCACTAAATCTTACTCATGTGATGCATGAAAAGCGTCACAATATGCAAGAAAGCGTCACATTAGATATCTGTTGCAACGCCTTTTAAGTGTCACAACAACGGTCTATTGAAACGCCAAATCAGGTGACGCTTTCGAAAAGCGTCACTATAGCAAAAGTGTCACAATACACCACCTATTGTGACACTTTTGAGCGTCACTAAAGTCGTTTTTTCTAGTAGTGGTTGTGTTGATCTGATCTTGGATTAGACTAATGTGATTGTCATGGTATTTCGTATCTTGAGGTATGTTCCGTATTTCCTTGGTACTTGTCTTTGAGGGACAATCGATTATCGTATTGGAATTGTCGACGTTATCCGATGGATTGAATTAGCCAGAGTTGGTATAATTTCCATATAGCGAGTTATGATAATGTTTTGAGAACCTTGGGTATTGTTGAGATACCGTAAAGATATTTCGGTATTATCTTAATGTGTTGTTAAGGATACGAATCTTGGATTTTTGTAAAGTTACGACAGTAAGATTACATTGGTCGTATTCTTACTTAGTATTTCCATTATTATGTAATTATTGACGTGATGTGATGGTTATCATTGTTGGATATTATGGCTGACCCCGTCGTGGGCTTTCTTTTTAGGTTCTTGGATTATCAAGCTTGTAGCAGTCGTGAAGAGATGAGCTTCCCGGAGGATACTGACTAGGGCATGTATTTGTGTATTGAGTTTCTGATCAGTTGTTGTATTCCGCTGCTAGAGTATTTTAATTGTTTGTCTTTATCCGCTGCGTGAGTATTTTTAAATGGCCTTTTGGTATCTGGTAACTTAGGTCACTTTGGCAATCATTCTCTAAATCTATTCTGTCAGTACGTGTAAGCGATAGCTTAACGTATGTTCTTAAACAATTGAGCTTTGGCATTTCGGGCCCTGTGATTTCAAATGAGATTTTACGACGGTTTGATAAACGGATTTTATTAAGTCTTCAAATGTTTTTTTAAAAGACAGTACCGTCGTTAGCCTCTTGGGCATTTGTAAATATTTGCGAAAATTTCCTTCAGCCTTGTGGGTTCCATCTCGGGACCCACGGCGCTGTAATATTCTCGATCGGATCTGGAGGTGTTACAGTTTTGTCACGGAAATAGCTCGGCACGTCGGGACTGATTTCAGCGGTCGGTTTCCGGTCGGGGCAGTGGAAAAATTGGACAAGACTCTCCTTTCGAAAATGGACATTTTGGAAAAAAGTGGAAGAATTTTTAAGTGACGAATTTCAGCAAATGAGACGATAGATCTACCGAACACCGATTACACCTCACCATGGGATGAGAAAAATTTGAAGATGTTGCAAAGGAGCTTTTTATCCATTCGTTCGGACAGCTCAGGGGCAAGGGCACAGGCAGACGGTGCAAACACAAGCCGAGCAGGAGATTCGGCTACAGAGGCCGATCTGAGGCGCCGAATCGAGCAGCTTGAGGAGGGGCATCGCGCACTTCAAGCCAAGGTGGATCATTTCACGGAGCAACTAGAAGCCCTTCTCCCTCATTAACCCGGTGATCCCCACTCTATCCTTTTTACTATCTTTTATTTTTTTTCTTTTCCTTCTTTTCTTTAGAGTCGTGTACTTAATTTTAAGTTTGGGGAAGTTGGATTTGGAATGATTAATTGAATTTGGAAACTGTGATGTAATTTATTTAATATTGTCCTTATCAAAATTTGTGTGATTGAATCAATTTCTTGTATTGGGGATTTAAGTATGGCCTGACATAGAGAATGGGTGTGATTGACTAGTTTGATTTTAATTAGAGTAGTTCACTAGTCTTGATTTTGGATTTGGATAAAAGTGTGAGGGATTCATGGCACAAGCCCTTTTTATTCGTGAGTTTTGAGCCGTAGAGCAAAATATATATATATATATATATATATATATATATATATATACACATATATAAATAATTATACATATATATGCTCACTATTTCTTCTTGTGGGGTCGAACGTGTTGTGTTCGTGCTATAACTTAATCAATTATACATGTCAAGACTATGTTAGTGTTCTCATGCAGTAAAGTGATAAAGGCAATTAGGAATAACCCACTTGGCTTATATTTTCCCACCTCGACATAATAACCATTAGAAGCCCATTTGGACCTAATCCTTATTCTTTGATCCAACACATTTTATTAGCCATTATCCATTTTTTGGTGAAAATCCATCCGTCTGAACCCTTGGTCGAGATTTGGTTGTGAATTAGGTGTATAATAAGTCGAGGGAAGGACGAGGAATTATCAGAAATTGGGTGGTGAAGTGAAAAGTAAAGGGAGCAGAAATTAAAATAATAAAGGCCGGAAAAAAAAAATTAGGGGAGCGGCCGTGAAAATACCCCCCTCGAATGTTTTTAATCCACTGACCTCAACTAATCTTTCGTGGCTATGCGATTACATGTGCCTAAAAGGGTGCGAAAGGAAGGATGGTGATTCATTGTTTGTAGGATTTGTTATGCATTGAATTTCATGATTAGTCTCGACCAACAAATCCTTTATCCTCTTTATCCTACCTATACCTAAATCCCCGTTACAACCATAAAAGCCCTGTTGATTATATGCATGAGTTCATCTAAGTAGTGGAGATTTGATTTTTGTGCGAGTATGTGGTAATGACACACCATGTTTTGACGTGAGTGATTGCTTAATAATCCCTATATCTACTTGATCGAGAGTGACCCCTTGTGAGGCCATTGAATTTTCTCACTTGATGCCAATGAAGATGTTGAGCTTGGTTGATGTACTTTAATTTTCTTCATACTTGTTCATGATTATTTGTTCTCCCTTGAATATGGCTATCATCTTGGATTTTTCAATACACGCTTCTTGAATTTCTTTCACTCGAATTATGCTTGAGGACAAGCATTGGTTTAAGTTTGGGGAGATTTGATAGGACGAAAATAGTGTGCTAAAATCATTGTTAATTATAAGGTTTTAATGAATTTTATCTTGGTACACTTGGTTATTTTCCACCTATTTATGTTTTATATGAAATCTACTTCACTTGGAAAATTGTTGTTTAATTTAGGTGTTTGATGGAGTTTTTAAGCTTAAGGAATAATTTGGGCCATCAAACGGGCCAAGACAAGATGATTTGGGCTTCAATGAAGAAACTGCCGCGCGACACTGGATGGCACAGTGCCAGTTCGATGACCCAGTGTCGGCCCTGTTCCGAAAATAATCTTACTTGGGGCCCAAACAACAAAGGAGGAAAAACAAAGGAGGACCGAGCCAAAATTCTCACGAGGCAAAACCAGGCCGTTTCCAACGGGCGAGGAAGAAAACTACACCGTTTGAATTTCTTCTTCTTATGTCTATTACTAAGTTGCTGTTTTCTAAAGCCAACATGTTTGGCTAATTTTCTATTCTAGTTCTTAGTAAATTTTGAAACCATATTTGAATTATTCATGTTTTAATCCCGTAGCGTGCTCTCAACTCGAAATCTCTTGAATTAGTTTTGTGTTATTGAATTCACTACTATGCCATATAATTTCTTGATTTGGTTTGGCCAACTATATTAGGGGTTTTATGTCTTATGCTAGAAATTGAGTTGTAATCCGTAATTGTTGCAATTTTAATTTCACAAGTAACAAACAATTGAATTTTCTCAATTGAGTAACACAAAATCGAGATCCCTTAAGTCGAGCTTATGAACTTAATATCTTGCCTATTTTAGTTTTTAATACATCTAGCGAGCGAGATTTGAAGAGCTTGTTTTGGATCCACCGCATAGATAGGTTTAATTAAAGAGCTTGTTTTAGTTAAATAAACTTAAGAAATAATTGGGGTTAACAGAGCTTGTTGTTGGCTTCGGAATAGGAGTTCATGAGATTAGAGAAGAGATAAGCGCTGCATTTGTAATATCCGCATTTTTTCTTTCCTGGTATTATCATTTTGGTGTATTTTTTTCGCTTTTAGTGAGTCGCTTGTAACCGTATTGGTATTTCGAGAACACCTATTTATGGACTTTTAGTCGTCCGATTCTCATAATTGTTGTTTGGAACCACCGTTTCGGGTTTGTCGTAGATCCATCCTATGTTACTATTGTTGTTGTGAGCTTCCGTTTGATGTTTCGTTCGTGTTTCGGTATTTTGGGGCTGTTATTATTCCGTGCCTAGCGCGCGCTATCATTCTTGTTTAGCGCATGCTAAGCACCATATAGTAGCCCACGCTACGTTTGCTTCGTAGCGTGCACTAGCGAGTCAAGTCTGGCAGTGGCAATGAGTTTGTTCTGGCCTCTGCTCTCTGGACGAACAGATTAGCGCATGCTAAGAATTTGTCTTATCGCACGTTAATGTTGAGGCCTAGCGCACGCTGAGTGTCCAGGTAGCGCGCGCTAACCGGCACCCAAGATCGATGCTTGTTTCTCGACTTGGCCTCGGTGCCTGTGTAGCGCGCTATCGGGAGGCTATTAGCGCACACTACTCTTGTGTAGCGCACGCTAATGGTCCAGAACCGTAGGTTCTGGACTGGATTATAACTGGGTAGCGCATGCTAACTTTAATCGTTAGCGCACGCTAACGCTCCCTGACTATAAAAACCAGGGAGTTGACCCAGATTAATCCTTTTTCCTCTTCTCTTTTCCTCTCTGGTCATTTGGCAATTTCTGGGCGAATCTTGAGCGATTTGAAGTCTTGTAACTTCAAACTATCTTCTTTCTTGAGATCTTGGTGAAGATTAACAACATCAATGCCTATTCTTCATCTTAAATCCAAGGTAATCTCCTAGAACCCTATTTTTTGGGAAATTTGGGGGGTTTTGAGTTTTTGTCCGATTTGTTCCGTATTGTTGATTAATCCATGATGAATATGATTAATCTTGTTGGTATTCTTGTTTCACTACGAATTCATGGTGTATTTCGTGGTTTTTGCATAATCAAGAGGGTTTGGTTGCGGTCCGCACTCATTGTTGTTTTGTATGAATACACATGAATCGTAGGCGGGTTTTCGGGTGTATTCTATTTCCGTAATCATTTAGAAGTGGTTGTAATTATATTCTTCAAATCGTTAGGTTCGGTTTCGTCGGTTCCTAGCGGTCGTGTTTGATTCCTTCCATTCGTGTGGTCGTCAATTACTTAAGGCAAGTATTTTTGAAAACCTTTATGCTTAACATGAAATGGTAATTTATATTGTGTGTGCTTTGCCCACCTCGGGAGGGTCCGACGGGGCCTCGAGGGAATCTATGACTTCACTCTGGATTCACGAGTTTGATTCGCTAGCTAGCTCGGGAGGATCCTTAGAGGCCTCGAGTGGGATTAGTGGCTTCACTCTGGTCCTAGGCGATGCCTGTGCATGATTTGTTTTATGATATGGCCAGCTCGGGAGGGTCCTTAGAGGCCTCGAGTGGGACCAGTGTCTTCACCCCGGTCCTAGGCAAATTGATTGTTGACTGTTTTTTTTTTCAGAAAAGACATGTCTGGTTTTGGTTTTGAAATGAATTTGGTGCATTGTACTATGAAATGTGTAAGCGAATGGTTTGCCTTGATTACTTGTACTAGCGTAATTGCTAACCCCTCTGGGGACCCATTTTGGGGAAATTCTTGTTATGGATTTCAGGTTATGTTCAGCCGGACGAGCGGGCACTGGGACAGTACGAGGATGCTGGCCAGGGTTGTTATGTGCATTTGAGTCTTTCTATTTACGTTGTTCTTTTCGATATGGTTGTTATCTACTTTATAAACTTATTGATTGTACTCGCGAGTACTTAGGCTTTTCCCTTCGGATTGTGGTTTGTATTCATTGAAGTTATTTACGTTTTGTCGGTGTTACTTTTCCGCCGGTTGTAGTGGACGTGTTATTTGATTTTCATCTAAACGGTGTGTGTTTTCCCTGTGGCAATTCATGTCTAGCCTGGTGGGTCCCATGTAGAGGTCCACAGCACTGTAATATACCCCGAATATCTCAGGGGTGTTACAGAAATGATATCGGAGCCTAGGTTTATAGATACCTAGGCTTGACGGTCATTTGGGTCTAGTTGTGTTTTGTTTTTCACATCGTCACACCACTTCCAGCATCTCGGTACTTCCAGTGCTCGTAAATTTCCTTACTCGATTCCTTGTTTTCTCATATCGTATTTCCGTTTCTTGAACTGTGATTGTTTTTCCTCTCTTACTTATCATCGAGTTGCTTTTGCTACCTTTTAACACCAGTATGGATGCTGGAAGAGGTCGTGGTCGTGGTCGTGGATGCGGTCGGGGACGTGGGGCAGCCGGTGAGGCGGCCAGGTCGCATTCTTCGGGAGCCGGCAGTACCGGTGACCGTCATAGCCATGCTACTACTCAGGATGGCGCTGATCTTGGTGTTGCAGCGGTGATGCAACGAATGGTGAACCAAATGGCTACAATAGCTCGGGCGGTTCAGAACCCGACTCCGGCCCACGCTACTCGGGGCGGAGCAGATCGTTGGCTACAGGATGTTATCAAGATGCATCCTCCCCAGTTTTCGGGAGCTTCAGACCCGATTGGCTGGGAGGGGTGGATCAAGGAGATATCCAAAGTTTTTATTGCCACCAACTGTCCCGAGGACTGCAAGGTCCCTATTGCCCAGTACTTTCTCACTGGGGACGCTACGGATTGGTGGGAGGCTATTGGGCCTAAGGATTACGTTGCTTCATGGGCGGAATTCAAGGACCTGATGGAGACCGAATATTGCCCGTGGCCGGTTAGACAGGCTCGAGTTCATGCCTTTTATGATGCTCAGCCTCGGGATATTCTGTTTCTCAAGCTATTGCCGATTTCAACAAGGAGTTGGGCTTCGTGAAGGCCCAAGTTATAGAGGAGAGTGACAAGATTTTTCACTTCTCTAGACGGATGAAACTGTCGATTTGGGACCACATGTCTGGGCTTGTATGCACCACTTTGAAGGATTACCAGAGTAGGGCTCTTGTGTATGATATATATGTTTGTGACGGCCATTGAGGCAGCTCGCGAGAGCAAGAAGAAAAAATCCGCCGGAAATTTCTCGGGCCACAAGGGTGGAGGTCAGCAGAAATCTCAGTCTGCAAATATTCCTGCAGTTGGTTCGGATCGTTTCTCTGGGGGCTATCGAGGTACTGCCAGTGCCTCCGTTCGGGATGTCAAATGCTTTAACTGTGTCAAGTCGGGCCATCAGAACTGGGAGTGTCCTTGTCTGCAATTGACTTGTCATACTTGCGGTCAGTCGGGTCACAAGGCTTTCTTTTGTGAGCGGATAGGACAGATTCTTGGTGCTCAGGCTTCTTTTCCAGCACCTAGGGAGCCGAGTGTGAACCAGGGCTCGTTTGATCCACATTCTCCTCCGAGTGCCACCCGAGGGAGAGGTCAAGATCAACCCTCTAGGGGGTGATCTTCCAGTGTTGGCTCCGCCCATCCGCGTATCTATGAGATGAGGAGGGCCGATGATCCAGCCGCCACTATAGCCACATGTACCGTTCATATTCAGTCTCATCCTGTTAGCGTGCTTTTTAATTCAGGTTCTACGCATTCATTCATCTCCCTGGAGTGTGTACGTCGCTTGAGTCTTGACTGTTTGTCGCCTTGCGAGCCTTTCATCGTTAAACTCCCTAGCGGTGAGAGAATCGTTGGCAATTGAGAGGTCCGAAACTGTTCTATGTTTATCTGTGAGAGGGCTTGGCCCTATAATCTTATTGTCGTTAGTATTGAGGGTGAGGATTTGATTCTCGGGGACGATTGGCTCGAGCGGCATGGTGCAACCATAAACTACCACACGAGAATCATCACCATGTTAGCCGAGGACGGCACCGAGCACTCTTTTGCGGGGCGAAAGAGGGGAAACCAGAAGTTCGTAATTAATGCCTTGAAGGTGATGAGACTCCTGCGGAAGGGGTGTACTGGTTATTGGTGTTACGCTTTGAAGGCAGAGAGTAGTGGAGTCGAGATTTCATCGATTCCAATTGTGATGAGTTTCCTGACATCTTTCCTGACGAGTTATCAGTTTTGCCGCCGGACCGTGAGGTAGAGTTCGCTATAGAGTTAGAGCTGGGTGCGGCTCCGATTTCGAAGGCGCCATATCGCATGGCACCTTCAAAGATGGCTAAGTTGAAGAATCAGTTGAGTGAGCTTTTTGAGTCAGGATATATTCGACCGAGCGCTTCGCCCCGGTTCTATTTGTGTGGAAAAATGATGGTTCACTACGTTTGTGTATCGCCTATCGCGAGCTAAACAGGGTGACCATCAAGAACAAGTATCCCTTGCTGAGGATTGATGACTTATTCGATCAGTTGTAGGGAGCTGCGGTATTCTCGAAGATCGAATTGAGATCGAGGTACTATCAGCTTCGGGTGAAGGAGTCCGACGTCCCGAAAACATCCTTTCGGATGAGATATAGACATTATGAGTTTGTGGTTATGCCATTTGGACTAACCAACGTGCCGATAGTGTTCATGCAGTTGATGAACAAGGTCTTTATCGAGTATTTGTATAAGTGTGTTGTCGTCTTCATTGACGATATTCTTATTTATTCGAAGAACGAGGAAGAGCATGCCCATCATCTGTGTGTGGTGTTAGACATTTTGAGGACCGAGCGACTCTATGCGAAGTTCTCGAAATGTGAGTTCTGGCTGAAGGAAGTGATGTTTCTGAGTCACGTGATTTCAACCGAGGGGGTCGGTGTGGATCCACAGAAGATTGAGGCAGTGTTGGAATGGGCACCGCCCAAGAATGTGAAGGAGGTCCGTAGTTTCTTGGGTCTGGCTGGCTACTACAGTAGGTTCGTCGAGGGGTTCTCGAAACTAGCTCGGCCACTTACACAGTTGCTCTATAAGTCAAAGAAGTTCGTCTGGAATGATGAAAGACAATCGAGTTTTGAGGAGCTGATGAGACGCTTGACTTCAGCCCCGATTTTGGCATTGCCATGTGGCAACGAGGGTTTGCCGTTTATAGCAATGCTTCGGGTCAGGGTCTTGGGTGCGTGTTGATGTAGCACGACAAGACTATTGCGTTTCCATCGAGACAGTTGAGATCGTATGAGCTTAACTACCCTACTCAAGATTTGGAGTTAGCGGCAGTCATTTTTGCGCTCAAGATTTGGTGTCACTATCTTTTTGGCTCTGCATGTCAGATTTTTACCGATCATAAAAGTCTAAAGTACATATTTACTCAGCGAAAGTTGAATATGAGATAAAGGAGGTGGTTAGAGTTGATTAAGGATTATGACCTCGAAATCCTTTATCATCCGGGCAAGGCGAACGTCGTGGCCGACGCCTTGAGTCGGAACGCGTAGCGGATGCTTGAGATCCTTACGTCTCAACCTGAGCTTCGGCGGGCTTTGATTGAGTGGGATGTTGATAACACTCATTTTCACACATATTTTTACACCGATTTTCCAGGTTTTTAGATCCTAAATTGTGTAGAACTGTGTCGTTTATGATCATATTGTGTTTATTGGACTCGATCACGCTTGGGTACGTTTTATTGATTTTATAGGTACTTTGTGGACATAAATCAAGCAAGAACGAAGTCTCAAACCCCAATACATATCAGGCAATGCGGAAACGAGAGATCGAGCCTAAAAAGGAGTCAAAACGGTGTCAAAATGGACCAACATGAGCTCGGCCGTGTCAATTGACACGGGCCGTGTCTCAATCCCGGTCGTGTCATTCGACACGGTCGGGTTTCTTATCCAGGCAGCTTTTTATTTTCTAGAGGAGTATGACACGGTCCGTGTCATTCGACACGGTCGTCTCATTCGCTCGGCCGTGTCATTTGACACGGTCGAGTTCCCTGACCAGCGAGTTTTGGAGTTTTGAACACAGTATGACACGGGCCGTGTCATTTGACACGGACCGTGTTACTTTTCGGTGGAAAAATCACCTTTTGACATTTTTGCAAGATTTGTGTAGGAAAAGTGATGTTTTTGGCTTTATAAAAAGGGATATTGGGCAAGACTTGAGAGATATGCTGAATTTGGAGATATTAGAGAGAGAAAAAACAAAAGTTTGAGGGATTTTCATTCCAAAAAAAGAAGGAGATTTGAAGAAATTCTTGAAGAACACTTCAAGAATATTTGAAGGCTTCAACCGGGATCAATCAAGACACCTTACGAGTTTTATCTTATTCCTATCTTTTATCTATTTTGTTGTTTTATTTAGCATGAACATGATGAATATGGTGATTATTAATATTTCTTTCATTACCATGTCCGGCTAAACTCATTAGATTCCGAGCATGGGAGTACGTTGATTTACTATGGTTTTGAGGGATTGATGATTATATATATCTAGTGTGATTTCTTTATCAAATACTTGGTTTTGATTCATGTTTAGACACTTGATCAATGTTTTTACATGTTTAACTTAATTGCTCATAATTCGAGAGAAGAGGGCATTAATAGGTTTCGAGTATTTGACGTAGTAAATTACGAGATTGAGAAATCGGTAATGAACTATGATGATATCTAATCTTATGAACAATTTGGAGTTAGATGATTTATAATAGACGGAGATGTTGTTATAGGTTGTTTAATCTATGTTTTATTGCATCTCGAGAGAGACTTTAGAATATTGTTGTGATCATCATTTTGGAGACGCACTTAGAACTTTTTGGAACCAATCCCGACTAAACTTAGTAATCAACGGAAACCTAGCTTTCGAATCTACCTTTCTAAACTCTTGCAATTCATTTTAATTCGGATATTTTCAATTGTTTTAATTTATTGTGATCATTTTATTTTATCTTATTAACCATCCATTTTACCTTTCGATCGTCTAGATAAAACCGGAAACATTATAATCTAGTACTTAATACAATAAGAATATTTAGTATCCGTGGAATACGACCTTGCTCGCCGCTTTCTATATATTCTCCGTACACTTGCGGATTGTTTAAAAATTAAGCGAACAAGTTTTTGGCGCTGTTGCCGGGGACTAAATTTATTTTATTAGTGTTGATATTACGATAAGTGTTTCTAGTCTTACTTTAGACATTTTCTTATTTGTTACTTAAATCATGTTATACAATTTCTATTCAGGGAGTGTATGAACACCCATTCATCTCGAGTGCCTTTAGAAACTTTCATCCTGGAAGTAGAAGCATTTTCCCGAAGAACAAGTGCTACCTCAAGGAAACTAAGAAGGGATCTTTTTGAAGACATGGAGAGAGCGGGAGATAATGTGGGAAGGGACAACGAGAATGAAACTGCAATAATCCAAGACAACGAGGGCGGAAGGATTGAAAATCCAACAACTAGGGTGCAATCAATTCAGGATGGATTCCGACCAAAACTAGACCGAAACTTTGGAGGAATCACTCATGTTCCAATCAACACTCTAAATTTCGAGTTGAAGCCCGCCTTAATTTCAATGGTTCACCAAAATCAATTTGGAGGATTTGCTGTCGAAGATCCACATGCCCATCTCACTCATTTCATGCAAATATGTGATACTATCAAAATGAATGGAGGCTCAGATGATGCCATACGCTTACGATTGTTTCCATTCTCTTTGAGGGAGAAAGCAAGAAATTGGCTTGGAACTTTAGCTCCCGGAAGTATAAAGACATGGGAAGAATTGAGTGAAAAATTTTTGTTCAAATTTTTCCCACCGAACAAAATAATGAAGCTAAAAAGTGAGATTACTCAATTTCATCAATTGGACTCCGAACCGTTATATGAATCTTGGGAACGTTTCAAAGATCTACCAAGGCGATGCCCTCGACATGGTTTCCCCGAAGACCAATAAATGTGTTTCTTCTACAATGGTCTTATGGGGGAAACAAGAAATTTTATTGATGCTTCCGCGGGAGGGGCATTGCTAGCAAGAAGCGCTGAAGAAGCCTATGGATTAATCGAAGAAATGGCTATGAATAGCTATCAATGGCCGATGGAAAGAGCAAATATTAGAAGGGTGGCTGAGATATCCGATTCGGATCCTATAAAGGCATTAACAGCGCAAATGACGATGTTAACTACTCAATTGGGGGCTCTAACAAAAGGAGGTGATTCGAAGGGAGCTTCTCAAGGAAGTTCAAGTTCACTACCGTCCGATCCATTAGAGGAGGCACATTACATTAATAATCGGAGTTACAACAATTTCCGGAATAATCCAGCACCGGGCTTCTACCATCCCTCCAATCGAAATCATGAAAATTTTAGCTATGCTAATCCAAAGAATGCTTTACAACCACCGGCCGGATTCAAGGTGTCGAATGGTGAGATAATTGAAGAATCAAAGCCGACGTCAAATCTGGAGAATATTCTAGCTACCTTCATGATAGAGACGAAAATCCGATTTAGTCGAGATGAGGAGAAATTGGACAAAATTGAAGGCCATGTTACTCAATTAGCTACCACCATGGGAGCTCAAATGAAAAATCTTGAAACTCAAATTGGACAATTAGCTAAAGTTGTCAGGAGTCAACATCAACAGGGACAATTTCCGAGCAATACCGAAGTGAATCCAAAAGAGTCGTGTCAAGCGATCACTTTAAGAAGTGGGATGAATTATGAAGGGCCAAAGATGCCAAGGGAGGAAGTCAAGGAGAATCAATTCGAAATTGAAAAAGAAGAAGGGAAGCATGATACATCCAAGGGGGCTGAGAAGCCTAAAATATCTCCTAACTCTACTCCTAATGTTCTTCTCCCTTTTCCTCAACGTTTCAAAAAGAAAAAGTTAGATGCACAATTCGCAAAAATTTTTGATATCTTCAAGAAAATTAATATCAATATTCCTTTTGCAGATGCTTCGGAACAAATGCCTAACTACGCAAAATTCTTGAAGGATGTGATGTCAAGAAAAAGAAAGATGGAAGATCATGAGACGGTTAAACTAACCGAAGAATGTAGCGCTATTATCCAATGCAAATTACCTCAAAAGCTTAAGGATCCCGGAAGCTTTACCGTTCCATGCACCATTGGAAACGTCTCATTCGATAAAGCTTTGTGTGATTTAGGTGCTTCGATTAACCTCATGCCTTTATCTATTTTTAGGAAATTAGGTGTCGGAGAAATGAAAGCCACAATAGTTATGCTACAATTGGCGGATCGATCCATAACACATCCCAAGGGAATTGTCAAAGATGTGCTTGTAAAAGTCGACAAATTTATATTTCCAGTGGATTTTGTTGTCCTTGATATGGAAGAAGACGGAGATTTACCACTTATCCTTGGACGTCCATTCTTAGCAACGGGAAAGGCTCTTATTGATGTTGAAAGGGGAGAATTAACACTACGTGTTAACGATGAGCATGTTCTATTTTCTATATTTAAAGCTATGAAATTTCATGATAATACGGAATATTGCAATGTTATTGACCATATAAACTCGTATGGAAAGAAAAAAATCTTACATTCATTTTCTTCGGATCCGTTAGAGTTTTCTCTTACGAACTCATGTTTTTCTAGTGATTCAACTTTGGAGTTTGACGATTATGACTTGTTTGATTATGTTTCTGAATTAAATTCTCTACAGGAAAAAACGCAAATCAATACATTCGATGATTTTGACAAATGGGAGCATGAAGTAGTTGCAGAAATCAAGCTAACGGACGACTCGAACGTGTCTAACAACATGGGCAAAAATTTGGGGTCCGTTTCATCTCAATTGGATTCATCTCAACCAAGCTTGGACCTTAAAACCCTCCCGAAACACCTCAAGTATGCATTTCTAGATGATAACAATACCAACCCGGTAATTGTATCCTCTTCACTTTCATCCACTCAACTAGATAAATTGCTTCGTATATTGAGAGCACATAAGTCGGCTATTGGATGGTCTATCTCAGTTTTGAAGGGAATTAGTCCTTCCATATGCATGCATAGTATTTTTCTTGAAGAAAATTTTAAACCTAAAGTGCAAAATCAACAAAGACTTAATCACATAATGAAAGAAGTGGTGAAAAAGGAAGTACTAAAACTTTTAGATGCCGG
Source organism: Orobanche coerulescens (assembly GCA_033398695.1). NCBI lineage: Eukaryota > Viridiplantae > Streptophyta > Magnoliopsida > Lamiales > Orobanchaceae > Orobanche > Orobanche coerulescens. The sequence continues at coordinate 205,125,253 of CM065803.1, forward strand.
GATGATATATCCAATTTCTGATAGTGAGTGGGTGAGTCCTACGCAAGTTGTATCAAAAAAGGGAGGGATGACCGTGACCAAAGATGAGAAAGATAAATTAATTGCTATGAGAGTAGTTACAGGATGGCGAGTGTGTATAGACTATAGGGCTTTAAATGCGGCTACTCGCAAAGACCATGTTCCCCTTCCCTTCATTGATCAAATGCTTGATAGATTGGCGGGGCATGATTTTTTCTGTTTTCTCGATGGATATTCAGGATATAATCAGATTTACATAACACCGGAAGATCAAGAAAAAACGGCTTTTACATGTCCTTATGGAATTTATGCTTATCGTAGAATACCGTTTGGTTTATGTAATGCCCCGGTCACGTTTCAACGTTGTATGAATGGAAGTTTTCATGGTGCTATCTTTCACGGTTTGATCGAAAATATAATGGAAGTTTTCATGGATGATTTTTCGGTGTTTGGAAATTTATTTGATCATTGGTTGCATAATCTTACTTTAGTTTTGCAGCGATGTGAAGACACTAATATCATGCTGAATTGGGAGAAATGCCACTTTATGGTGCAAGAAGGAATTGTCCTAGGCCTAGAGTGTCCGCCGCCGGTTTGGAGGTTGATAGGGCGAAAATTGTCGCCATTGAGAAACTTCCCCCACCGAAGAATGAAAAAGCAATTAGGAGTTTTCTTGGGCACGCGGGTTTTTATAGGAGATTCATAAAAGACTTTTCAAAAACCACTAAACCTTTGAGTAAATTGTTAGAAAAAGATACCACTTTCATTCTTTCTAATGAATGTTTGCAGGCATTTGAGACTTTAAAGAAGGCATTAGTGAGTGATCCTATCCTCGTGGTACCGGATTGGTCTCAACCTTTTGAGATCATGTGTGATGCAAGTGATTATGCGGTCGGAGCTGTGTTGGGACAACGTCGTGAGAAACTCTTTCGGGATATTTATTATGCATGCAAAACATTGGACGGAGCCCAACAAAATTACACAACAACGGAGAAAGAAATGCTTGTCGTGGTATTTGCTTTTGATAAGTTCTGATCATACTTAATTGGGACAAAGACGATAGTACACACGGATCACGCAGCTATCAAATACTTCTTCGAGAAGAAAGATTCTAAACCTCGACTAATTCGATGGATTCTTCTTTTACAAGAGTTTGACGTGGAAGTTCGAGACAGAAAAGGTTGTGAAAATGTGGTAGCCGACCACTTATCTCGCCTCGAGTACAAAAAGGAGGAGGAGCCCAAGATCGAAGGGATTAAAGAAGAGTTTCCGGACGAGCGGCTTTTTATGGTAGAAGCTAAATTTCCGTGGTTTGGTGATATTGTTAATTTTTTGGTCGCAGATGTGCTACCCCCGGATTTATCTCATTATCAAAAGAAGAAATTCCTTCATGATATCAAGTTCTATATGTGGGATGATCCACTACTTTTTAAGAGATGTGCCGACATGATCGTAAGGAGATGTGTACCACAAGAGGAATGGGATGAAATTCTTCAACAATGTCATTCATCACTAACCGGAGGACATTTCGGAGCAACACAGACTTCTGCAAAGGTGTTGCAAAGCGGATTTTATTGGCCTACGCTATACAAAGATTGCTATCTCTTCATTCAACAATGCGATAGATGCCAACGAGTAGGAAATATTTCAAGACGTCATGAGATGCCCCTAACCAACGTAATTGAGGTTGAACTATTTGACGTTTGGGGTATCGACTTCATGGGTCCATTCTCATCATCATTCGGAAATAAGTACATTCTACTAGCGGTCGAGTACGTATCTCGATGGGTCGAGGCAATTTCTTCCCCAACAAATGATGCTCAAGTAGTAATGAAATTTTTAAAGAAGAACATCTTTTGCCGATTCGGAACTCCAAGAGCATTAATCAGTGATCGGGGATCGCATTTTGTCAAAAAAATCATGGATAAACTCCTTCAGAAACATGGGGTCCGATCAAAGAAATCATTGGCCTATCATCCACAAGCAAATGGACAAGCCGAAGTGGCCAACAAAGAGATTAAGCTAATCTTGGAAAAGACGGTGAGTACATCTCGGAAAGATTGGTCATCCAAGCTCGACAATGCACTTTGGGCTTATCGTACGGCCTATAAAGCTCCTTTGGGAACATCTCCCTATCAATTAATCTTTGTGAAATCATATCACCTACCTTTGGAATTGGAGCATAGAGCGATGTGGGCGGTGAAAAGAATAAATTTGGATTTTGAGGCCGTCGGAAAGAAAATATTGCTAGAGTTAAATGAATTGGAAGAATTCCGGGATGAATGCTACGAAAACTCTCGAATCTACAAAGAGAGGTCTAAAATATGGCACGATAAGATGATCGTTAAACGTGAATTTATGCCGGGACAACAAGTACTTCTCTATAATTCAAGACTAAAATTGTTCCCCGGAAAATTGAAATCAAGATGGTCGGGTCCATTCGTGATCAAGAAAGTACTTCCACCCGGAATAGTCGAGCTTATGAGCAGAGACGGAGAGCTATTTAAAGTTAACAGACAACGAGTTAAACACTACTATCATCCTAATCAAAAGGAATTCGTATCCGTAATAACTTTAATCGAGCTATAAAAACTTCCAGTTGAAGATGTCCGGCTGAAGACATTAAACTTAGCGCTAATTGGGAGGCAACCCAATAGTTTTCATTTTCATGTTTTGATCTTTTTCGCATTTTTATTTGTATTTTTACTTATTGTAAAACTAACCGGTTCAATTTTTGGTGTTCATTTCGCTGGAAAAAGACCCGAAAAACAAAACTGCAGTTTCCAGGCCAGTACGACACGGGTCGTGTCATTTGACACGGGCCGTGTCATTTGACACGGTCGGGTCGTGCAGGCAGATCATTTATAACTTTCTGGAGTAGTACGGCACGGGCCGTGTCAATTGACACGGTCGGGTCTGATGGCCAGTCGATTTGGACGTTCCAAGCAAGTACGACACGGGCCGTGTCATCTGACACGGTCGAGTCAGGTATCCAGTGGAAATATAACTTTCTGGAGTAGTACGGCATGGGCCGTGTAATTTGACACGGCCGGGTCAGGTGGACAACAGAGTTTTTAAAAAAGGAGACAGGTATGACACGGGCCATGTCATTTGACACGGGCCGTGTCATTCGGGCGGTATAAAAACTGCAACTCGGCTGACTCTCCATTACCTTCTTCCCCAAATTTCCTTCTCCCCCAAATCATAAACCCTAGCCCCGAATCCCATTAAATCCGGCAAAATCAAGCAAAATTCGTGTCAAATCTCACATAATAACAAAGTGTTCATCATTATTCCATAATCCTAAAGCTTCAAAGGATACGAATCGGACGAATTCATCTGGGTTTGGGTCGCGATTTTTTCTGAATTTTTCTTCAATTTTCACTCTGAATTCAAGGTATGATTCACGATTTTGGATGGTTTAATACTTCATTGCATTGAGATTATGTGAAATATGATTTATTGAGCAATTTAGGGTTCTTAAATGGATTTTTTGGTGGAATTTGTCATGAGTAGAAATACGTTGAAATTTTGTTGGTGATTATCATGAATTACATGTTGGATATATATGATTGAGAGATCTTATTACATGTTTGAAATTATTGGGATATTACTTACAAATGCAATTGGCATTAAAATTTACGGTTGGGGTATTTTTGAAGAAACGCTTATTTTAGGGCAAATGTGTAATTTGTAAGAAGTTTGGGGGAGCGTTTATTATCAAAAAACCGTGATTCTGAACTTTTGTGAAACAAATGATAATTGATGAATCTCTTGCAGAAAAATGGCCAGGGGACGAGGACGAGGAAATGCCCAACAGGGACGGGGCGCAGCTCAACGAGGACGAGGAAGACCCACAACGGAAATTGAACAATCGGGTAGAATACCTACTCAAGGGGCTGTCAAGATACCCGAGAAGTATGGAATTGAACTTCCGCCGAGTCGCCTAGCAAGATGGGAGACATTGGGGCAGAAAAAAATGCTCCCCACTCGATGGCCGGGCGATGAGTGCATGACGGCGATGGGGATAAGAGACGATGTCATGAGGCTACTTGCACGAATAAGTTGGACGATGTTAATGACCCAACATTAGCCCACCTACTGCTGCCTCACGTTGGAGTTCCTTAGCACACTCTCTGTTAAAATAGACCCGATTTTGCATGAGCCTACCGCCTTGGAATTCCGGCTAAACAACAAAAACGAAAAATTTGGTCCTGGTGAATTGGATTCTATATATGACGCTTGAAGGCACGGAGAATACCGAATCAATCAGTTCGAGTGTGAGACTTATTGGAGGGCAATGGTTGAATATCCGGGGAGCGATGCACGTCCCTACATCCCAAAGTCGGCAAAAGGATCCTCTCTTCGCAATCCAATCCCCCGCTATCTACACAAGGTGATTGCGAGAACTATCTTCGGCCAGAAAGAAATGGGGCCAATTACTCAGCGAGAGCTTTATGTTTTATCACATATACTCGACGGAACAAATCCAGCAACCGGCATTATTATCATGTATTACTTTGAAGATGTTGTCACTAAACCGGGAGGGGAGATTTGGATAGGGGGTTTAATCACCCCTATCGCACTTCATCTTGATGTACCACTAGAAAACCGAACTCCCCTCCCGGGAAATACGCTTCTATCTGTCCAAATCATGAAGTTGATGAATATTCTCGACTATGACTCTTGCATTATTTTCCTCCAGAATGACGGCGATCACTTCCTACTCCCGAATACAACTTTGACAACTATTACCAGTATTCGGGACTTAGGAAATCTACAAATGGCCACGGAAGCGCATAAACTGGCCCGGGAGGCAGCTGGATTAATTTCTCCTAGTGAAAGATATGTTGCTCGGAATGTCCATCCTAGGCGTACGGAATTTGAGGATAGAGACGAGAGGATGCGAGAAGAAGAGAGAGGGGAAAGAATGGAGGAAGAATTCGCCTATGAGAGAGGCCCTGAAGACGAAAGAGAAACGGGGGAGGAAGAAGAGAGAGAGAGAGAGAGAGAGAGAGAGAGAGAGAGAGAGAGAGAGAGAGAGAGAGAGAGAGAGAGAGAGAGAGAGAGAGAACGGCCCGAGTCATCGAGACAGGCCGAATCAAGACATGCCACATCTCGTTCCACGTTGAGAGAAGAGTTTGAGGCTTTTCGAGAGGAGATCCGTCAAAGACAAGACGAGATGCTAGCAATTTTACGACGAATGGAAGATTGGCATATCCAACAAGGCCACTTTCCTCCGCCAAATCAGTAGGACCGGTTGTAAGTATTTCTTGACTCAAAGTTTTTATTGTTTAAATACTATACCCCCTTCGTGTGTATACTCTTTAATTCAAGTTTGGGGGGATATTGGGTCAAGAAATACCTACATTGTTTGTGTGTTTTTTATTTTTTTTGGATTTTGATTTACATTTTGGTTTGAATTTTTTTTTTTGGTGTGTTTTATTTCGAACTTGGTGTGTTTTTATGATGATAAACTTAGATGAAACTCGAAAGAAAGAACTCTTGTCTTGGATGCCTCGGGAATTATTTTGTTATTTTGATATGCAAATTGAGGATAATTTGAAGGGGAAAAATTGTAGAATAATCAAAAGGGTGTGAAATTGAATAAATAGTTTAATCTCTTGGAAATATGAACAAATCCAGCTTGTGAGCTTTTGAGCCTTCGTGCATCATTAAATATGCAAGTTTTATTGTCGAGTGTACCATTCATGTTTTTAAGACTCTAAAACTTGCCCTGGTATCTTATTCGAAACTACAAGTGTGTGTGCAAATTAGTGAAAGTGATTTTAGGCGATTTTTATTGGCAACCCTTCAAACCTTTTGGCCAACCCAAAAATTTATTTCCCTAATTAGCCCGCTTGAGCTTAAAGACTATTTCTTCTTAGCCACATTATGAGCTTTCCGTTCCATTATAAACTTTTGTCCCTATACTTGAGCTATTTAGAACAAATTGGCAAAAGAATGAAAAGATGTGTGGAAGCGATTGGGAAGATTGTTGGTTCAAATGCAATGTTTTATCAAAATAAATTTGAAGGAAGAATGGTGTGATGATGTTGTCCACCACATGAAAACATAAAAAATAAAAAAGTTTGTGGACACAAAAGAAATGAGATGTATTGGAGCGATAAGGAGGAATAAAGTTGTAATTCTCACTTTCAAATGCGCATAGTGCGATTATATTGAAATCAAGGGGTTGAAGGAAGCAAATTCCAAGGGATTATTTAGCTTCTAATTGAGCGAAGTGATTATTAAGATGATGTTCTAATTTGCTCAAGTCAAGTCACTTTAAGCCATACTTATCCTACCCGACCAAAAAGCCTATATTACAACCGATAAAGTCCTTTTTGATTCACCAAATTTGCATGCACAACTAGTGGTAGAGATGTAGACGATTGGCAAGCCTATGGGGATTCTTATTTCATTGAATGAGTTTTGAGCGTCAATTATCCTATTATACACTTTGAGAGTGAGGGAATACACTTGACCGGCGAGGTTCGTATTATTCAAGTATTAGCTATGATGTTAAGGAAGCACCGCCCGAGATTTGAATACTTTATAGAACTCGACTTATTTATTTCTTGAGGCGTATTGATGAATTTTCAAAATGATCCTTTGAGGCATGTTGAGGGACGAGTTCCCTTAAGAGTGGTTATTTTCAGGTGCATTGCTCGGGACGATCAACGTTCAAGTTTGGGGGATTTTGATAACACTCATTTTTACACATATTTTTACATCAATTTTCCGGGTTTTTAGATCCTAAAATGTGTAGAACTGTGTCGTTTATGATCATATTGTGTTTATTGGACTCGATCACGCTTGGGTACATTTTATTGATTTTATAGGTACTTTATGGACATAAATCAAGCAAGAACGAAGTCTCAAATCCCAATACATATCAGGCAATGTGGAAACGAGAGATCGAGCCTAGAAAGGAGTCAAAACGGTGTCAAAACGGACCAACACGAGCTCGTCCGTGTCAATTGACACGGGCCGTGTCACAATCCCGGCCATGTCATTCGACACGGTCGGGTTTCTTATCCAGGCAGCTTTTTATTTTCTAGAGGAGTATGACACGGTCCGTGTCATTCGACACGGTCGTCTCATTCGCTCGGCCGTGTCATTTGACACGGTCGAGTTCCCTGACCAGCGAGTTTTGGAGTTTTGAGCACAGTATGACACGGGCCGTGTCACTTTCGGTGGAAAAATTACCTTTTGACGTTTTTGCAAGATTTGTGTAGGAAAAGTGATGTTTATGGCTTTATAAAAAGGGATATTGGGCAAGACTTGAGACATATGCTGAATTTGGAGAGATTAGAGATAGAAAAAACAAAAGATTGAGGGACTTTCATTCCAAAAAAAGAAGGAGATTTGAAGAAATTCTTGAAGAACACTTCAAGAACATTTGAAGGCTTCAACCGGGATCAATCAAGACACCTTACGAGTTTTATCTTCTTCCTATCTTTTATCTATTTTGTTGTTTTATTTAGCATGAACATGATGAATATGATGATTATTAATCTTTCTTTCATTACCATGTCCGGCTAAACTCATTAGATTCCGGGCATGGGAGTACGTTGATTTACTATGGTTTTGAGGGATTGACGATTATATATATCTAGTGTGATTTCTTTATCAAATACTTGGTTTTGATTCATGTTTAGACACTTGATCAATGTTTTATATATTTAACTTAATTGCTCATAATTCGAGAGAAGAGGGCATTAATAGGTTTCGAGTATTTGACATAGTAAATTACGAGATTGAGAAATCGGTAATGAACTATGATGACATCTAATCTTATGAACATTTTGGAGTTAGATAATTTATAATAGACGGAGTCGTTGTTATAGGTTGTTTAATCTACATTTTATTGCATCTCGAGAGAGACTTTAGAATATTGTTGTGATCATCGTTTTGGAGACGCACTTAGAACTTTTTGGAACCAATCCCGACTAAACTTAGTAATCAACGGAAACCTAGCTTTGGAATCTACCTTTCTAAACTCTTGCAATTCATTTTAATTCGGATATTTTCAATTGTTTTAATTTATTGTGATCATTTTATTTTATCTTATTAACCATCCATTTTACCTTTCGATCGTCTAGATAAAACCAGAAACACTATAATCTAGTACTTAATACAATAAGAATATTTAGTCTTCGTGGAATACGACCTTGCTTGCCGCTTTCTACATATTCTCCGTACACTTGCGGATTGTTTAAAAATTAAGCGAACAGATGTTGAGATTTTGTTGCTGGGGGCTATCGGGCAACTTAGCGCTTTAGAGATTTCGTCGTCTCTAGTCGATGAAATTAAACTGAAGCAGCTGGTGGATCCGATGATTATTCAAATCCGAGAGAATGTTCTCAAGGGAAATTCTCATGGGTTTGTGAATGAAGATGGTGTATTGAGATTCCAGAGTCGGTTGTGTGTGCCGAACGACTTAGAATTGAGGCAGGGTATTTTGTGTGAGGCCCATACTACGCCTTACTCCGTTCATCTTGGTTCGAGTAAGATGTACAAGGACCTGAGGAGGAACTTTTGGTGGAATGATATGAAGGATGAGGTCGCACGGTTTGTAGCGAGATATTTGACTTGTCAGTAGGTCAAAATCGAGCATCAGCAATCGGCTGGTTTATTGCAGTCGCTTTCCATTCCAGAATGGAAATGGGAAGATATTTCGATAGACTTCATCACGAGTTTGCCGAGATTGAGGTTGCGCATGAATATGATTTGGGTGATTGTTGATCGTCTGACCAAGTCGACACATTTTCTGGGCATCAAAGATACTTGGGGCCCGGAGAAGTTGGCTCGTGTGTTTATTGCACTGATTTTGAGGCTTCACGGTACTCCGAAGTCTATTGTTTCGGATCGGGGTGGCTGTTTTGTATCGCACTTTTGGCAGGCGGTGCATAAGGCATTGGGTACTCATTTGGATTTGAGTACCTCTTTTCATCCTCGGTCCGATGGACAGTCGGAACGCACTATCCAGACGTTCGAGGATATGTTGCATGCGTATGCTCTCGACTGGAGCAGTGACTGGGAAGAGCATTTGCCATTGATCGAATTCACGTACAACAATAGTTGGCACGTGTCGATTCGAATGGCACCGTATGAGGCACTTTATCGGTGGCGTTGTCGATCGCCAATTTGTTGGAATGAGGCATCGGATTTGGTCGGGACCGAACCGGATATTACTTTAGAGACGAGGCGGAAGGTAGAATTGATTCGGGAATGGATGTTGACTGCTCAGAGTCGACAGAAGTCGTATGCCGACGTCCATCATCTACCTTTGGAGTTTGAGGTGGGAGACCACGTTTTGCTAAAGGTGTCGCCGACGAGGGGAGTTTTCCGCTTTGGGAAAAAGGGAAAGTTGAGTACGAGATTTAGTGGGCCCTTTGAGATTCTCGAGCGAGTCAGTGAGTTGGCATACCGTTTGGCATTACCTCCGGCCTTGAGTCACGTTCATAGCATTTTCTATGTTTCCCAGCTGAGGAAATATGTTCCGGATCCTAGTCACGTCATCGACTATGGTGAGATTGATGTCGTTGAGGATATTACCTTCGAGGAGCGTCCCCTGGAGATTTTGGAACACCGCGAGAAGCGACTGAGGTATAAGACCATTCCTTTGGTCAAGGTGCAGTGGTTGAGGCACGGTGTCGAGGAGGCAACTTGGGAAACCGAGGATAGAATGCGTGCTAGGTACCCCAAGTTTTTTGTTTCTTAAGTTTCGGGACGAAACTTATTTTTAGAGTGGTAGAATGTAATATCCGCATTTTTTCTTTCCCAGTATTATCATTTTGGTGTATTTTTTTCACTTTTAGTGACTCGCTTGTAACCGTATTGGTATTTCAAGAACACCTATTTCTGGATTTTTTCTTGTTCGATTCTCGTAATTGTTGTTCGGAACCGCCATTTTGGGGTTGCCATAGATCCATCCTATGTTATTATGCTTGTTGTGAGCTTCCGTTTGATGTTTCGTTCGTGTTTCGGTGTTTTGGGGTCGTTATTATTCCGTGCCTAGCGCGCGCTATCATTCTTGTTTAGCACACGCTAAGCACCATATAGTAGCGCACGCTACGTTTGCTTCATAGCGTGCGCTAGCGAGTCAAATCTGGCAGTGGAAGTGAGTTTGTTCTGGCCTCTTCTCTCTGGACGAACAGATTAGCGCACGCTAATAATTTGTCTTAGTGCACGTTAATGTTGAGGCCTAGTGCACGCTGAGTGTCCAGGTAGTGCGCGCTAATCTGGAAGCCTAGTACTGGACAGTTTGTTTCTGGACTCGGTCTGGTGCCCAGGTAGCACATTGTAATATCCGCATTTTTCTTTCCCTTGTATCTTCATTTTTCGGTGTATTTCTCAGTTGTAGTGATCCTCGTGTTTCTTTTCCGTCATCTATTGATCTGATTCTCGTTATTGTTGTACGGAACCGCTATTCGGGGTTGCCGTGGATCCATTCTATGTTTCGATGCGTCTTGAGATGTTCCGTTTAACGTTTCGTTCATATTCCGGTGTTTTGGACCGTTTATATCTTGTACCTAGCGCACGCTATATTTACTGCATAGAGCACGCTAGGGGTCACTTAGTAGCGCACGCTACGGCTGTTTCGTAGCGCGCGCTAGAGGGCAAGCCCTGGGAGTGGCAGTGCTGATTCCAGTCCTCTGGAATGGTGGATTAGCGTACGCTACGTAGCCTAGCGCACGCTAATGTTGGGAGTTAGCGCACGCTGAGACACCCGGTAACGTGCGCTAGTGTGGATGCCCAGTACTGGGCAGTTTGCCACTGGACTCTACTGATGCCCAGGTAGCGCACGCTATTGGTCGATAGCGCGCGCTACCGATACACTTTAGCGCACGCTATGTTTGGTCGATAGCGTGTGTACTGACAGTTGCTTCTGGACTCGGCTGATGTCCAGGTAGCGCACGCTATTCGTCGATAGCGCGCGCTACCGAGAGGTTATTAGCGCACGCTACGTTTGGAGTAGCGCACGCTAACGGCCAAAAATCTGGCTACTGGACTGTAGTCTGTTTCGTTAGCGCACGCTAACCTGGAGGATTAGCGCGCACTAACACTCCCTGGTTGTAACACCCCCAGATCAAACCGGGAATATTACACGCCGCAGACCCTCTCCGTGAGGATCCACCAGGCTAGACATCAGCACAACACATTACATTACATACTGACGAATCAAAATAACAAATCAATAGACCGATTTGGTCTTCCGTCACTGACTTACAAATCAAAATACATAAACTCATACAGACTCATACTCATGCAAGGGTAAAATACTTGCAACGCATTTAACAATAAGACAATGGAAAAGACAATACAATGGACTCACTAATCAAGTCAAAGCGGCCTTCGTGTGATTAGTATCATTCGTCTTTCATCATCCTCGTGCCGATCCCGTGTCTTGCTCCCGAAAACCCGCATGCACTGACACAATACAGATATCCACCCCGACACTGGGGTTAGCAAACTCAACTGTTTCGCTAGTGCAAGTATAAAGTGCAAATACGAGCCATACACAACACATTCCGAGAATAGAATGAAAGACTTCCCGAGATATATTTAGTTAAAAATAGTTCAAGACTTGAAAATAGAAGCGAAGCAAGTAAGCGCTTTGAAAATAATTCCAAATCTCGGGAGTTTTGAAAACATTAGAAATTGAAAAGTTCTTAATTCCTCGAAAGTCATTTAGGGTCACAGCCCCAAAGTTCATTTTCCAAAATGCAAAACCGTTAACAAAACGCGGGGTTCACGACCCAACCATTCCGGTCACAGAACACAGGGTCCACGACCCGATCATCCACTTCAATTCACTTACAAGTGCACATTACACATAACACATTAATTTTATGCCATTCTAGCCAAGCACCAAGACTCGATATATAATGTCTCTCGACCCCGAGCACAAAGCATTGTGATACTCCGGACAATATCACAATTAACGAAAACATCAACGTCATCCTCAAGATGAAAACCACAACTGGTAACCCGCGGCCGTACCCCTTAGTATCGACCCCCAGACATCCCGTCGGACACTCCGGGTGGGAAACCACTTCCGCGGCCGTACCCCTTAGTATCGACCCCCAGACATCCCGTCGGACACTCCGGGTGGAAGTTCATCCACACACGCACCCAAGTCCACTTCCGTGGCCGTACCCCTTAGTATCGACCCCCAGACATCCCGTCGGACACTCCGGGTGGAAGGAACAACACACACACACGTTCCAAAATCACAGTTGCAAACCACAAGCCTCTAAGGTCAATCACAGTATATATAGTCGAGGTACCTTGCTAGAATGGCCAGTTCATACAACATATACTCACAACCAAGTAATGATACGATTCATGCTAGAATTTCAACGATGCAGCTAGTACAAATAACATAGCAACGAGGGAAAATACCTATCCAACCACGCCGAACGACACAATGAGATAGGATCATCAATAGGCATACGTTCCATACATATCTCAAGGAAAGGTTAAGCTATAAATCCTCAACGTCATAATCACACAAAACGATACCCCACACATACTTAGACAAGCATATTTAACGACGAAATCATACGAGTCATCTTTTAAGGAAGTATTGAAAAGCATATCAATTCCTTTGAAAGTTAATTATAGACATTCATAAATCACGTATCGAAAATTACTAACTAATATATCCACAAAACACGTAATGTATGGGCAAGATACTTGCCTCGAATAAGAACAACGCGGAGAATCGACCGAATTAGGTTGGCCCGAACCGACTACGTACCCGCCGACTCCACCGAACGCCAACTCACGTTCATAAACTACGAAGGACAAATAATAACAATGAAATGAATTCTATAACACGACTCAAAGCCGTTGAATTCAAAGAACGAATGACGAAAGTTCACGGATTTCCCAAAACGGCCAAGAACACGATTCGTTCCGTCAAAACCCGAAAACGAAATTCCAAGATGAAATATGGATATACAATCCATAGAATATGTTTAACAACATCATGTACCCATAATCGATCCATCGAAAACGGATGGAGAACGAGATCGGGGACAAGTCCCCAAAAAGTCATTTCAAGAAAATCAAGAAATATACTTGATTCGACGAAGAACAATGGATTAAATGATGTTAAACACAATAATCCGACCCAGATTAATCATACCCCTCATGAATTAATCAACAACACGGAACGAATCGGACGAAAATGCAAAAATCCCCAAATTCACGAAATTAGGGTTCTAAGGAAGATTACCTTGATTCGCTGAATCAAAGGTTGATAACAGACGATCGATTGATGTTATGAACTCAAGGACTTCATGGATTTGTTGTTAAACAACATGGCTTCGCCGCCCATGAATCGCCATTCGCTGGACGGAGAAGGAAGGAAATGAAAACGAAGTGAAATGTGATCGCCACCATATTTATACGCCGATTAGCGTGCGCTAGCCTTCCGGACTAGCGTGCGCTTATCGGCCAGATCGCCGAGCACCTCGGCCGTGGCCCACACGACCCGGCATCACCGACCAACCCCGCCGACCGAACCTGCCGACCCAACTCCCGCTAGCGTGCGCTACGGCCGATACTGCGCTGCTAGCCGACTGGCCCAAAGAGCCACCGGATCGAATCGCCCGCCAGTAACGACGCTAGCCGGCCGACAGTGTGCGCTTACGCCGCCGACTAGCGCTTACGCCGCGAAGCGTGGCGCTACCGCCGATCCCGACCGAGTCGTAACCTCGAAACCCCATCGCTGTGCCCGAGCACAGACGCTAGGCCACCGGCACAGGCGCTACACTGCCAAGAAGCGCAGCCTTTCCGGCCAGAAGGCGCTACGCGCTCGCCAGACTGCCGTCTGGCCGGTGCTCCGCAATCGTCCGGCGATCCCGCAACCGTCCGGCTGGCCCCGCAACCGCCAGTGGCTCGGCGACCCGATTTCCAAAACGACGGAACGAACATGACGAAAAGTTCGCGGACAACATAAACGACTTCGAAATGAAAGCGTAATACCATAATTAGTCATACGCGACCAAGAAACGGTCGAGACGACAATTACAGATACGGATACCCGTAACTTTCAAGAAATTACAAAATGGCCCAAAACGCCAGAAATCACGATACGTGATAGAATAACCAAACCGGTTCACAACACGTCTAACAAAGTTAAACGGACTTGCGGGAAACTCAAACAACAGCTTTGACGAGATTCGCAAGAATCGAACTCAAGTGTGGAAAAGTCGCTAAAAAGCACGTAACTCAACGAAACGACACCGAAACGAACTCGGATGTCAAAAAGTGTAGAATTAATCATTCTCGGAATGACGAAACGGACATGAGCGAGTCGTCAAAAGACTTCCGCCGAAAAAAGAAATTACCGGAAATCGAAAATCATGATATTACATCTGGCTATATAAACCAGGAGTTGACCGGATGAACGACATTACGTTCATTTCTTCTCCTCCCCGCGGCTTAGAGCTCCTTTGGCGATTTTGGGCGATTCTTGGTGATTTCTTCTTCCAATCATCTCATCCAACATCCTCCTCGAATTCTTGGTGTATTATAACAACATCAACACGAATCTTTCATCCTAATCCAAGGTAAAATCTCTTAAAACCCTACTTTTCGATAAATTGGGGGTTTTGGGATTTTCGTCCGATTCGTTCCGTTTTGTTGGTGGATTCATGATGATTATGATTAATCTTGTTGGTATTCTTAGTTTCCCTACGGATTCATGGTATATTTCGTAGTTTTTGCATAATCGAGAGGGATTGGTTGTGGTCCACCCTCGTTGTTGTTTATATACGGATACACATGGATCGTAGGCGGGTTTTCGGGTGTATTCCATTTCCGTATTCGTCTTAGAGTTGGTTGTAATTATGTTTTTCAAATCGTTAGATTCGGTTCCGTTGATTCCTAGCGTTCGTCGGTGATTATCCTTTCCGTTCGTTGCGTCGTCAACTATTCAAGGCAAGTATTCTTTTGGAAACCTTTATGCTTAACGTGAAATGGTAATGTATATTGTGTGTGCTTTGCTCACCCTGGGAGGGTCCGACGGGGCCTCGTGGGAATCTATGACTTCACTCTGGATTCATGAGTTTGTTTCGCTAGCTAGCTCGAGAGGGTCCTTAGAGGCCTCGGGTGGGATTCGTGGCTTCGTCCCGGTCCTAGGCGATGCCTGTGCGTGATTTGTTTTATGAAATGGCCAGCTCGGGAGGGTCCTTAGAGGCCTTGGGAGGGATTCGTGGTTTCATCCCGGTCCTAGGCAAATTGTTTGACTGTTTGTTTCCAGAAAAGACATGTCTGGTTTTGGTTTTTGAAATGATATTGGTGCATGTACTATGAAATGTGTAAGCGATTGGTTTGCCTTGATTACTTGTACTAGCGTAATTGCTAACCCCTTTGGGGGACCCGTTTTGGGGAAATTCTTGTTATGGATTTCAGGTTATGATCATCCGGACGAGCGGCTACCGGGACGACGAGGATGTTGGCCAGGGTCGTTGACATGTGCACTCGGGTCTACTTATTTCTCTTGTTCACTTCGATATGGTTGTTTCGTATATTTATAAACTGATAGACTGTACTCGCGAGTACTTAGGCTTTTCAATTCAAACCCCGTGTTGTATTATTTTAAATTACTACATTGTCGACTGTTGCTTATTTCGCTAGTTGCTCCGGGCTTATCTTTATATGTTATATTATTTAAATGTGTGTTCTCGCTAACCGAGATGGTTAGTCGAGGGGTGTTTTCTAGTTGTAGCCTGGTGGGTCCCATGTAGGGGTCCACGGCGCTGTAATATACTCCGAATATCTCGGGGTGTTACAGAAATGGTATCGGAGCTCTAGGTTTATGGATACCTAGGCTTGTTGGTTATTTGGGTCTAGTCGTGTTTTGTTTTGCACATTGTCACACCGCTGCCAGCATCTCGGTACTTCCAGTGCTCGTAAGTTTTCTTATTCGGTCTTTTGTTTTCTTGCATAGTATTTCCGCTTTTCGAATCGTGGTTGCTTTTTCCTCCCTTCCTCATCATCAATATACTTCTGTTATCTCTTAACACCAGTATGGATGCCGGAGGAAACCGTGGTCGTGGTCGTGGTTGTGGTCGTGGACGCGGCCGAGGACGTAGGGCAGACGGTGGGGCGGCCACGTCGCATTCTTCGGGAGCCGGCAGTACCGGTGACCGTCACAGTCATGCTTCTTCTCAGGAGCGCGCCGACCTTGGTATTGCGGCCGTCATGCAGCAAATGGTTAACCAAATGGCGGCTATAGCCTGTAGTCGTAACCCCGATCGTGCTCATGCTAATCGGGGCGGAGCGGATCGGCCACAGGATGTCATCAAGATGCATCCTCCTCAGTTTTCGGGAGCTTCGGACCCGATCGGCTGGGAAGGGTGGATCAAGGAGATATCTAAAGTCTTCACTGCTACCAACTGTCCCGAGGACCGTAAGGTCCCTATTGCTCAGTACTTTCTCACGGGGGACGCTACGGATTGGTGGGAGGCCGTTGGGCCCAAAGATCATGTTGCTTCGTGGGCCGAATTTCAGGAGTTGATGGAGACTGAATATTGCCCGTGGCCAGTTAGACAGGCTCGAGTCCATGCTTTCTACGATGCTCAACCTCGGGATATTCCCGTATCCCAAGCTATTGCTGATTTCAACAAAGAGCTGGGCTATGTGAAAACCCAAGTTGTCGCTGAGAGCGACAAAATTTTCCATTTTTCCAGGAGGATGAAACTGTCCATTCGGGACTATATGTCTGGACTCGTCTGTACTAACCTGAAGGATTATCAGAGTCGAGCCCTTGCCTATGACATGTCGGTGACAGCCAGTGTGGCGGTTCGGGAGAGTAAGAAGCAGAAATCCGCCGGAAATTTTTCGGGTCACAGAGGTGGAGGTCAGCAGAAGTCTCAGTCTGTGAATATTCCTGGAGGTAATTCGGCTCGTTTCTCTGGGGACTATCGGGGTACTGCCGGTGCCTCCATTCGGGATGCCAAATGCTTTAACTACGGCGAGCCGGGCCATCGAAACCGGGAGTGTCCTCGTCCGCCCCTAACTTGTCACACTTGTGGTCAGTCGGGCCACAAGGCCTTCTTTTGTGAGCGGGTAAGAAAGCTTCTTGGTGCTCAGGCTTCTTTTCCAGCACCTTTGGAGCCGAGTGTGAACCAGGGCTCATTTGCTCCGCCGCCACCTCCAAGTGCGGGTCGAGGTAGGGGTCGGGGTCAGCCCGCTAGGGGAGGAGCTTCTAGTGTCGGCTCTGCCCAGCCGCGTATCTATGAGATGAGGAGGGCCGATGATCCAGCAGCTACTGTGGCGACAGGTACCGTTCATATCCATTCCCATCCTGTCAGTGTGCTTTTCGATTCGGGTGCTATGCATTCATTCATTTCTCTAGAGTGTGTACGCTGTTTGAGTCTCGACTGTTTGTCACCTTGCGAGCCTTTCATCGTTAAACTTCCTAGCGGTGATAGAATTGTCTGTGATCGAGAGGTCCGGGACTGTTCTGTGTTTATTTGTGAGAGGGCTTGGCTCTCTAATCTCATTGTAGTGAGCATCGAGGGTGAGGGTTTGATTCTCGGGGATGATTGGCTCGAGCGGCATGGCCCAATCATGAACTACCGCACGAGGATCATCACCATGTTAGCCGAGGATGGCACCGAGCACTCCTTCGCGGGGCGAAGGAGGGGAAATCAGAAGTTTGTTATTAACTCCTTGAAGGTGATGAGACTCCTACGAACGGGGTGTACTGGTTATTGGTGCTACGCCTTGAAGGCGGAGAATGGTGGAGTCGCGCTTTCGTCGATTCCAGTCGTTAATGAGTTTCCTGATGTATTTCCTGATGAGTTGCCGGGATTGCCACCGGATCGTGAGGTTGAATTTGTTATAGAGTTAGAGACGGGCGCGGCTCCGATTTCTAAGGCGCCGTATCGTATGGCACCTTCAGGGATGACAGAATTAAAGAAGCAGTTGAGCGAGCTTTTTGAGTCGGGGTATATTCGACCGAGTGCCTCGCCTTGGGGCGCACCGGTCCTGTTTGTGCGGAAGAAGGATGGTTCACTACGTTTGTGTATCGACTATCGCGAATTAAACAAGGTGACCATCAAGAACAAGTATCCCTTGCCGAGAATTGATGACTTGTTCGATCAGTTGCAGGGAGCTGCGGTATTCTCGAAGATTGATTTGAAATCGGGGTACTATCAGCTTCGGGTGAGAGAGTCCGACGTACCGAAAACAGCTTTTCGGACGAGATACGGACATTATGAGTTTGTAGTTATGCCTTTCGGGTTAACTAATGCGCCGGCGGTGTTCATGCAGTTGATGAACAAAATCTTTATCGAGTATTTGGATAAGTGTGTCGTCGTTTTCATTGACGATATTCTTATTTATTCGAGGAACGAGGAAGAGCATGCCCATCATTTGCGGATAGTGTTAGACATTTTGAGGACCGAGCAACTCTATGCGAAGTTCTCGAAATGTGAGTTCTGGATGAGGGAAGTGATGTTTTTGGGTCACGTGATTTCAGCCGAGGGAGTTCGTGTGGATCCGCATAAAATTGAGGCAGTGTTGGATTGGGCATCGCCCACAAATGTGAAGGAGGTCCGTAGTTTCTTGGGTTTGGCTGGCTACTACCGTAGGTTCGTCGAAGGTTTCTCAAAACTAGCTCGGCCACTTACACAGTTGCTCCATAAATCCGAGAAGTTCGTCTGGAATGACGAGAAACAGTCGAGTTTTGAGGAACTGAAGAAGCGTTTGACTTCAGCCCCGGTTTTGGCGTTGCCATGTGGCAATGAGGGGTTCGCCGTTTATAGCGATGCTTCGGGTCAGGGTCTTGGGTGCGTATTGATGCAGCACGGCAAGACCATTGCCTTCGCGTCGAGACAGTTGAGGTCGTATGAGCTGAACTACCCTACTCATGATTTGGAGTTAGCGGCAGTTGTTTTTGCGATCAAGATCTGGCGTCACTATCTTTTCGGCTCTACATGTCAGATTTTTACCGATCATAAGAGCCTGAAATACATATTTACTCAGCGGGAGTTGAATATGAGGCAGCGGAGGTGGTTAGAGCTGATTAAGGATTATGACCTCGAAATTCTTTATCATTCGGGCAAGGCGAACGTCGTGGCCGACGCCTTGAGTCGGAAACCGATTGCGTTGCGAACGCTTGAGATCCTTACGTCTCAGTCTGAGCTTCGGCGGGCTTTGATCGAGTTAGATATTGAGTTTTTGTTGCCTGGAGCTGTCGGGCAACTTTGTGCTTTAGAGATTTCGTCGTCCTTGGTCGATGAAATTAAGCTGAAGCAATTAGAGGATCCAATGATTACTCAAATCCGAGAGAACGTTCTTAAGGGAAAGTCTCCTGGGTTTGTGATTCACGAAGATGGTGTTTTGAGATTTCGGAGTCGGCTTTGTGTGCCGAACGACTCAGAGTTGAGACAGAGTATTTTGCGTGAGGCACATGTTACACCTTATTCCGTTCATCCTGGTCCGAGTAAGATGTACAAGGACCTGAGGAGGAATTTCTGGTGGAATGATATGAAGGAGGAGGTCGCACAGTTTGTAGCGAGATGTTTGACTTGTCAGCAGATCAAAATCGAGCATCAGCCCGGTGAGTTATGATCACTTCCCGTTCCAGAATGGAAATGGGAAGATATATTGATGGATTTTGTTACGAGCTTGCCGAGATCGAAGTCGGGCATGAATATGGTATGGGTGATTGTTGATCGTCTGACCAAGTCGGCACATTTTCTGGGCATCAAGGACACTTGGGGTCCAGAAAAGTTGGCTCGTGTGTTTATCACGCAGATTGTGAGGCTTCACGGTACTCCGAAGTCTATTGTTTCGGATCGTGATGGCCGTTTCGTATCGCACTTTTGGCAGGCGGTGCATGAGGCGTTGGGTACCCGTTTGGATTTGAGTACCTCTTTTCATCCCCAGTCAGATGGACAGTCGGAACGCACTATCCAGACATTCGAGGACATGTTGCGTGCTTGTGCTCTCGACTGGAGTAGTGACTGGGAGGAGCACTTGCCATTAATCGAATTCACGTACAACAATAGTTGGCACGCGACGATTCGGATGGCACCGTATGAGGCGCTCTACAGGCGATGTTGTCGATCGCCGATTTGTTGGAATGAGGCGTCTGATTTGGTCGGGACCGAACCGGATGTCGTTTTAGAGACGAGACGGAAGATAGAATTAATTCGGGAACGGATGTTGACTGCCCAGAGTCGACAGAACTCATATGCCGATGTCCGTCGTCGACCTTTAGAATTCGAGGTGGGAGACCACGTTTTGCTGAAGGTGTCGCCGACGAGAGGAGTTTTCCGTTTCGGGAAGAAGGGGAAGTTGAGTCCTAGATTTATTGGACCCTTCGAGATTCTGGAGCGAGTTGGTGGGTTAGCATACCGTTTGGCGTTACCCCCGGCCTTGAGTCATGTTCATAGCGTTTTTCATGTTTCCCAGCTGAGGAAATATGTCCCGGACCCTAGTCACGTCATCGATTATGGTGAGATTGATGTCGCCGAGGATATTACTTTCGAGGAGCGTCCTTTGAAAATTTTGGAGCATCGTGAGAAACGACTGAGGCATAAGACCATCCCTTTGGTCAAGGTGCAGTGGTCGAGACACGGTGTCGAGGAGGCAACTTGGGAGACCGAGGATAGCATGCGTGCTAGCTACCCTGAGTTGTTTGTTTCTTAAGTTTCGGGACGAAACTTATTTTTAGAGGGGTAGAATGTAATATCCGCATTTTTCTTTCCCTTGTATCTTCATTTTTCGGTGTATTTCTCAGTTGTAGTGACCCTCGTGTATCTTTCAGTGTATGTTTTCCGTCATCTATTGATCTGATACTCGTTATTGTTGTACGGAACCACTATTCGGGGTTGCCGTGGATCCATTCTATGTTTCGATGCGTCTTGAGATGTTACGTTTAACGTTTCGTTCATATTCCGGTGTTTTGGACCGTTTATATCTCGTACCTAGCGCACGCTATATTTACTGCATAGCGCACGCTAGGGGTCACTTAGTAGCGCACGCTACGGCTGTTTCGTAGCGCGCGCTAGAGGGCAAGCCCTGGGAGTGGCAGTGCTGATTCCAGTCCTCTGGACTGGTGGATTAGCGTACGCTACGTAGCCTAGTGCACGCTAATGTTGGGAGTTAGCGTACGCTGATACACCCGGTAACGTGCGCTAGTGTGGATGCCCAGTACTGGGCAGTTTGCCACTAGACTCTACTGATGCCCAGGTAGCGCACGCTATTGGTCGATAGCGCGCGCTACCGATACACTTTAGCGCACGCTATGTTTGGTCGATAGCGCGCGCTAATCGGATCAGGTGTGTACTGACAGTTGCTTCTGGACTCGGCTGATGTACAGGTAGCGCACGCTATTGGTCGATAGCGCGCGCTACCGAGAGGTTATTAGCGCACGCTACGTTTGGAGTAGCGCACGCTAACGGCCAGAAATCTGGCTACTGGACTGTAGTCTGTTTCGTTAGCGCACGCTAACCTGGAGGATTAGCGCGCGCTAACACTTCCTGGCTATATAAACCAGGGAGTTGACCCAGATGAACGTACTACGTTGATTTCTTCTCCTCCCCGCGGCTTAGAGCTCCTTTGGCGATTTTGGGCGATTCTTGGTGATTTCTTCTTCCAATCATCTCATCCAACATCCTCCTCGAATTCTTGGTGTATTATAACAACATCAACACGAATCTTTCATCCTAATCCAAGGTAAAATCTCTTAGAACCCTACTTTTCGATAAATTGGGGGTTTTGGGATTTTCGTCCGATTCGTTCCGTTTTGTTGGTGGATTCATGATGATTATGATTAATCTTGTTGGTATTCTTAGTTTCCCTACGGATTCATGGTATATTTCATAGTTTTTCGCGGAATCGAGAGGGATTGGTTGTGGTCCACCCTCGTTGTTGTTTATATACGGATATACATGGATCGTAGGCGGGTTTTCGGGTGTATTCCATTTCCGTATTCGTCTTAGAGTTGGTTGTAATTATGTTCTTCGAATCGTTAGGTTCGGTTCCGTTGATTCCTAGCGTTCGTCGGTGATTATCCTTTCCGTTCGTTGCGTCGTCAACTATTCAAGGCAAGTATTCTTTTGGAAACCTTTATGCTTAACGTGAAATGGTAATGTATATTGTGTGTGCTTTGCTCACCCTGGGAGGGTCCGACGGGGCCTCGGGGGAATCTATGACTTCACTCTGGATTCATGAGTTTGTTTCGCTAGCCAGCTCGGGAGGGTCCTTAGAGGCCTCGGGTGGGATTCGTGGCTTCGTCCCGGTCCTAGGCGATGCCTGTGCGTGATTTGTTTTATGAAATGGCCAGCTCGGGAGGGTCCTTAGAGGCCTCGGGTGGGATTCGTGGTTTCATCCCGGTCCTAGGCAAATTGTTTGACTGTTTGTTTCCGGAAAAGACATGTCTGATTTTGGTTTTTTAAATGATATTGGTGCATGTACTATGAAATGTGTAAGCGATTGGTTTGCCTTGATTACTTGTACTAGCGTAATTGCTAACCCCTTTGGGGGACCCGTTTTGGGGAAATTCTTGTTATGGATTTCAGGTTATGATCATCCGGACGAGCGAGCACTGGGACAGTACGAGGATGTTGGCCTGTGGTCGTTGACATGTGCACTCGGGTCTACTTATTTCTTTTGTTCACTTCGATATGGTTGTTTCCTATATTTATAAATCGATAGATCAGACTCGCGAGTACTTAGGCTTTTCAATTCAAACCCCGTGTTGTATTATTTTAAATTGCTACATTGTCGACTGTTGCTTATTTCGCCGGTTGCTCCGGGCGTATCTTTATATGTTATATTATTTAAATGTGTGTTCTCGCTAACCGAGATGGTTAGTCGAGGGGTGTTTTCTAGTTGTATCCTGGTGGGTCCCATGTAGGGATCCACGGCGCTGTAAT
The DNA here is from genome assembly GCA_033398695.1 of Orobanche coerulescens. Classification (NCBI taxonomy): domain Eukaryota; kingdom Viridiplantae; phylum Streptophyta; class Magnoliopsida; order Lamiales; family Orobanchaceae; genus Orobanche; species Orobanche coerulescens. Next base: position 205,148,190 of record CM065803.1, read on the forward strand.
ATACTCCTAATATCTCTGGGTGTTACACACATGCTATCGCCCGATAGCGAGCGCTATCGGGAGGCTGTTAGCGCACGCTACTCTTGTGTATCGCATGCTAACAGTCTAGAACCGTAGGTTTTGGACTGGATTATAACTGGGTAGCGCACGCTAACTTTAATCGTTAGCGCACGCTAACGCTCCCTAACTATAAAAACTAGGGAGTTGACCCAGATTAATCATTTTTCCTCCTCTCTTTTCCTCTCCGGTCATTTAGCAATTTCTGGGCGAATCTTGAGCGATTTGAAGTCTTGTAACTTCAAACTATCTTCTTTCTTGAGATCTTGGTGAAGATTAACAACATCAATGCCTATTCTTCATCCTAAATCCTAGGTAATCTCCTAGAACCCTATTTTTTGCGAAATTTTGGGGGTTTTGAGTTTTTGTCCGATTTTTTCTGTATTGTTGATTAATCCATGATGAATATGATTAATCTTGTTGGTATTCTTGTTCCCCTACGAATTCAGGGTGTATTTCATGGTTTTTGCATAATCGAGAGGGTTTGGTTGCGATCTGTTCTCATTGTTATTTTTGTACGAATACACATGAATCATATGTGGGTTTTCGAGTGTATTCCATTTCAGTAATCGTTTAGAAGTGGTTGTAATTATATTCTTTGAATCGTTAGGTTCGGTTTTGTCGGTTCCTAGCGGTCGTGTTTTATTTCTTCCGTTCGTGTCGTCGTCAATTACTCAAGGCAAGTATTTTTTGAAACCTTTATGCTTAACATGAAATGGTAATGTATATTGTGTGTGATTTGCTCACCTCGTGAGGGTCCGATGGGGCCTCAAGGGAATCTATGACTTCACTCTGGATTCACAAGTTTGATTCGCTAGCCAGCTCAGGAGGGTCCTTAGAGGCCTCGAGTGGGATCACTGGCTTCACTCCGGTCCTAGGCGATGCCTGTGCGTGATTTATTTTATGATATGGCCAGCTCGGGAGGGTCCTTAGAGGCCTGGAGTGGGACCAATGGCTTCACCCCGGTCCTAGGCAAATTGATTGTTGATTGTTTGTTTCCGGAAAAGACATGTCTGGTTTTGGTTTTGAAATGAATTTGGTGCATTGTACTATGAAATGTGTAAGCGAATGGTTTGCCTTGATTACTTGTACTAGCATAATTGCTAACCTCTCTAGGGACCCGTTTTGGGGAAATTCTTGTTATGGATTTCAGGTTATGTTCTGCCGGACGAGCGGGCGCTGGGACAGTACGAGGATGCTGGCCAGGGTCGTTGATATATGCATTTGAGTCGTTCTATTTATGTTGTTCTTTTCGATATGGTTGTTGTCTACTTTATAAACTTATAGATTGTACTCGCGAGTGCTTAGGCTTTTTCCTTCGGATTGTGGTTTGTATTCATTGAAGTTATTTACGTTTTGTCGGTGTTACTTTTCTGCTGGTTGTACCGGACGTGTTATTTGATTTTCATCTGAATGATGTGTGTTTTTCCTGTGGTAATTCATGTCTAGCCTGGTGGGTCCCATGTAGGGGTCCACGGCACTGTAATATACCCTGAATATCTCGGGGGTGTTACAGCATTGAAGCATGAATTAATTCAAAATGGTGGATAACGGAACTAAGAACTAGATTATTCCTTTAATTGATATTTTCGATTTTTATTTCCTTTGTTTATTTTGATTTAAATTATTTTACGCAAATTATTTTTAGTAAAGATCGGAAACTAAATCCCCACCTCGTTTTTATTTTAATTGCTAAAAGTATTTAATCCTTAAAAAGCATAATTGATTTACCGTTATCCGTGGGATTGACCTTTACTTGCCGATACTACTAATTAGTAGAAGTAAGCCAAGAAAAAATAAAAATAACTAATTTTGACGTGTTACGACAGCGCGGTCAGCATCACACCGCACAAAATCAATCTCGTGCATAAATCCGTCAAACTTCTTGAACCATTGTCTTGGAGCCTGTTGCAAATCATACGAGCTCTTCTTCAGTTTACACATTAGCTCACTATTACCTTTATACAAGTACCCTTCCTGTTGCTCTTGCTTCATGTAGATTTCGTCCTCGAGATCACCATGAAGAAAGGCTGTTTTTACATCCATCTGTTCCAACAATAAATTTTCTGCAACAACCATACCCAAGACCATCCTAATAGTGGTTAGTCTCACAACAGGAGTAAAAACATCAGTATAGTAAATAACATATTTCTGCTGAAATCCTTTCACGACCAGTCTTGCTTTGTAACGGTCACCTCCATCTGCCTCTTCTTTAATCCTGTAAATCCACTTGTTATGCAATGCTTTCTTTCCCTTAGGAATCTCAACAAGCTCCCAAGTATCATTGATCATCAAGGAATCCATTTCGTCATCCATCGCAAGTTTCCACTTGTCCACATCCTTAATTTGACCACCCTCTGCATAACATTCAGGCTCACCTCTGTCAGTCAATAACAAAAAACATAGATAGGGTGAGTACTTATCTGGTGCATGATGCTGCCTTTCAGATCTCTATACTGGAACTGTCAGCATGCTCAGTTCAGGTTCAACAACCTCCCAGTCATTCTGAATAGTTTTGCTCCCACCCGAATTGGAGATATCCAACTCAACAACTTCGGGACTATTAGCCCGAGTACCTGCATTTTCAACTTCCGGCACTCCCAACCTATCTTTGTACACCACCTGTTCATTAAATACAACCTCTCGAGTGCGAATTATCTTTTGATTATGTTCATCTCAAAATATATATCCGAATTCATCACCACCATATCCAATGAACGTACACTTTTCTAGCAGTAGCATCAACATGAATATATGCAACACAACCAAAAACTCGAAGAAATGATAAGTTTACCTCTTTACCACTCCAAGCCTCCTCTGGTATACCATCATCCAAAGGAGTCGATGGTCCTCTGTTGATCAAGAAAGCAGCAGTGTTAACTGCATCGGCCCAGAACATCTATGGCAACCCACATTTAAACCGTATGCATCTAGCGCGTTCACCCAGAGTTCTGTTCATACGTTCTGCAACCCTATTTAGCTGAGGGGTTCCCCTCGGAGTCTTTTCCATACGAATACCATTCAGTTTACAGTATTCGGTGAACTGGGTAAATTCATACTCTCCACCATTGTCAGATCTCAAACACTTCAATTTCAGACCCTTTTCATTTTCCGCAAGGGCTTTCCATTTTCTAAAGGCATCAAATGAACCAGAATTTTGTTTCAGAAAATAAACCCATACCTTTCTTGTGGAGTCGTTAATAAAGGGCATATAATAAGACGCACCACCAAGAGATGTAACCGGAGCTGGTCCCCATAAGTCACTGTGAACTAACTCCAGTTTCTGCTTCCTCAAGTCTCTGCCTCCCTTTGAAAAACTCACTCTTTTATGTTTCCCGAATATGCATCCCTTACACAGACCGATATCAACTGTTTTGAGGCCCGGCAGCATACCTCTTGAACAAAGTTCCTTCATCCCTTTTTCACTCATGTGGCTAAGACGACAGTGCCACAACTCTGCATCCCCATTTGCTCTTGCAAGGGCGATGCTTTCTTTCGTGTTGACTGTCGTGTACAGCATACTCATTTTTCTTTCCACGAGCCACCACCATGGCCCCTTTTGTTATCTTCCATTCACCGTCGCCAAAGTTCACATGATAACCTTTTCTATCAAGAACTCCTACTGAAATCAGATTCCTCTTCAAACCAGGAATGTGTCTTACATCATGCAACATAATATTTCCTCCGTTCGAGGTTTTTATCCACGCATCCCACTTTCCCACAATCTTCATTGGTTCATCATCAGCAAGATATACCTTGCCAAAATCTCCAGGAGTATAAGATTCTATCATGTCAGCTTCCCTGCATGAATGGCAAGATGCACCTGAGTCCAAACACCACGATTCATCTGGATTGCTCACACTCAATATTAGGGCATCGCTGATTTCTTTCGTTTCCATATTTGCTGATTTCACGATCTTCTTGGGGACTGGACACTTATTCTTGAAATGACTAAATTGATCACAGTTCCAGCACTCGATCGAACTCACATCCTTCCTCGATCTACTTTTGCCTCTTGATTTCAATCTACCTTGGTTAGAATTCTTATAATTCGATCTGCCTTTGTATCCTGTGTTTAGGACCAATCCCGAAGCCACGCCTGATTCTCCTGCGAATTTCTTCACTTACAATCAGATCGCTTACTTCGTCAAATTTTAATTTCTCCTTCCCCGCTGAAGCACTAACGACGGTAACCGTACCACTCCAACTTTCAGGTAGAGACGACAACAGAATTAGGGCTCTAACCTCGTCTTCAAAATCGATCTGGACCGAACTCAACTGGGCTGTGATTAAGTTGAATTCATTTAGATGATCGGCCGCCACGGAGCTCTCTGGCATCTTTAGGTTAAAGAGACGCCGCATCAGATGAACCTTGTTTGCTGCTGATGGCTTCTCGCACATGTCTGCTAAAACCTTCAGAATTCCTTTCGTGGATTTCTCCTTCGTCGTATGAAACGCGACGTTTCGTGACAAGGACAAACGAACCACACTTCTCGCCTTCCTGTCAAGCACCTTCCATTCTTCGTCTTTCATCTCCGACGGCTTATCACCAAGGGGCAAATACAGATCTTTACCATAGAGGTAATATTCGATCTACATCTTCCAGAACCCAAAGTCAGCTCCGTCAAACTTTTTGATTCGCGATCTTCCTTCAGCCATCATATCTGCTCCCACTCGAACCCTAAGGCTCTCCAATACCAGTTGTTAGGATTTACTGGGATAATATGGAAAAAGGAAATCGAAAAACGATAAAGAAACAGAAGATTTGTTAACCCAGTTCGTCAGAAATCTGACTACGTCTGGGGGCGCTACCAAGCCAGGAATATCAATAAGAAAGAGAAAAATGTTTAGCTATTACAATTTGGTGTGTTTACAACTTATTGCCAATGGGCTTATTATAGCCAAAAAACAGAAAACTCTAATACAGGTAAATGCCCTATATACCCCTCCCAACCTTTGGCTCGGGGGCGCAGCCCCTAACCTCCGCCTTCGGGCAAGGAGGGCTGCCCCCTGCACCCCCCCCCCTCCCCCGCCAACTCACCGTCGAGTTGGATCGGCGATATCAAGCTTAGGTATATATAGTACTTCCGACTCCACAACCTAACAAGCCGAATGTGCTCAATTTATAGGCAAACTGAGCATCATTTTTTCCTCCATGCAGCCTACAATATTGACGATAGTGCAGCAAATGTTGAAGAAGAAGAAAATGTGCTGCCAATTTATTCGTTCTGCTTGTGAAAGATGGTGGAATATTCAACATTGAGGTGTTACAAAATCCTATAAAATAAAAAAAATCCTAAAAAAATTTTATCCGTGCATCATGTACAGTTCGGATCCATGTCCACGATTTTGGGCCGAATTTTGTGTTCTAGAATTAAATCTCGGGAAAAGGTAAAATTGACGGAGCTTATAGACTAAAATCTCCAATCAATTTTTTCGAAAAAGTGCCAACTTGTCAGGGAACAAGCGTGTCGCCAATTGCACATGAAATGGAAGGTTTGTTTTTCAACAGTAAAAAAGATGCACTCAGCAACGAATAGGAAAAAAGTAAAAGTAAATTAGGTAGATATTATTGGTGTGAAAATAAAATTCCAAATAAAGCTAAGCATGTCACGGAAAAAGCGAGGTCGACCTAGAAATGTCAACCGTACGCCGGTGGCCGTCGCAACCTACTTTGATTATTACACCTTGTGAGACTTCATGCGAATAACACAAAGAGTGAAATCGATTTTTCCGGGGTCAATTTGAATAAGAGGAGGGAAATTTCACAGTTCGCTCAACTACAAGAAGGAGAAGTTCATTTTGGTTATATATCTTGATATCTTACTCAATGGCAAAAAACTATAAAATGACATTATATATCCTCGTGGGGTACAACCAATTTTTTTATATTATAGACTCGAGTTCATAATTTACTATGGACTTGGAAAATAATACACAAAGATGTATTAGCGTCTAGCGACACATATTCTGGCAATCTTCGGTCACCACCGACAGACTTATTAACAAATGTATCCATTAATAATTTAAGTTGCCGACATGTACTTCATATTACTATATGATAACACCATATTGATAGGTATTTGGACCATCCGCGGCAACTTCAACGTCGACTTGATAACAGAATTACTCACCGACAAATAAAATTATCATATGATAACAATAATTGACGGGTATTCTCACCGTCGCCCGTTATTATCAATCACCACCAGCATACTTATTAATAACACCATCAATTAGTAATTCAATCAACAAACAAAAAGAAAATATAAAAATTCTAATAAAGTAAAATACGTATCGAAATCAAAACCCCAACCAAACTTAGATCTAGCCGCTGAATAATGCAAGCGATTGATAGTTCTGTTGGAATTTAGTTTTGGAAAAAAATTGGTGTTGGACAACGCCCACAGAAAAAAAAGTGAGCCATACCCGCGTCCCTCTGGGGGTTGAGGGACGGGGCGATTTGTACATAGTGGAGCAGTGCGGGTATGGCTAATATTACCATCACTATAGAGGAATAAGTGGGGGTGTATTTAGGCCTCTTGGGGGGTGTGATTTCGGAGCCTCAAAGTGCTTTCGTATCTGGGAGGTTAATTACAGACAATATCTTGGTGGCTGCTGAGGTGGGCCATTATTTGCGATACACTAGGAGTGGTAAGGTAGGCACGGTTGCTCTTAAGCTTGATATGGCCAAGGCCTATGACAGGATGGAGTGGGGCTTTTTACAGTTTATGCTTGCTCATTTGGGGTTTGCTCAGAAATGGGTTACATCAGTCGGATACCGTTTCTAGATTGGTGGAAGTCTCACTGATGTAGTCACTCCTACTCGGGGACTACGTCAGGGTGACCCGTTGTCGCCCGCCCTATTTATTATTTGTGCTGAAGGGTTATCGAGGCTTTTATCTTATGCAGAGTCAAGGGGTATTATTCGAGGCTGTCGAGTAGCAAGAGGAGCTCCCTCGATTTCGCATTTATTTTTTGCAGATGATAGTTTGCTGTTTTTTAGGGCCACAAATAATGAATCCGCAACAGTAAAACAATGTCTTGGAACTTATGAAATAGCCTCTGGTCAGCTGATTAATTTTAATATGTCCAGTATTTCGTTCAGCGCTAATACCCCTCTTGATACTAGGCTCCTGATTGCGGAGTTTTTTGGTGTTACTGAACAAACTGATTATGGCCCTTACCTCAGTCTACCTGCTATGTTGGGTAGAAATAAAACTGCGGTATTTTCTTATATTGAGGCTAAACTGAGGCAACGTGTTGGGGGTGGAGGAAGAGGAAACTGTTTCGTGCGGATCTTATTAAAAATGGTAGCTCAGGCTTTACCAACCTACACGATGAACGTCTTCTTATTACCCAGCACTTTTTGTGAGAAATTAGAGCGTATCATGAATGGGTACTGGTGGTGTGTTAGCCCTGACGATGGGGGAATTAGATGGCTAAGCTGGGAGCGTATGTGTTTACCGAAGCAGCAAGGGGGTTTGGGATTTAAACGACTTGTTGAACACAATCTGGCTCTCTTAGGCAAACAAGGTTGGCGCTTCCTCAATCAACCAAACTCACTTGTAACCAGAGTGTATAGAGCGCGATATTTCCGCCGCTACTCTTTTTTACAAGCTGAAATTGGGGATAATCCTAGCTATACATGGCGTAGCATTCTAGCAAGTAAACACGTTGTGGCAGCTGGTTTGGGCCGTAGAGTTGGCAATGGAAGAAACACGAACATTTTCACTGATCCTTGGCTCTTGGCTGATGATTCTCCATTTGTCAATTTTGAATCTCCGGTGAAATTAAGAGAGGCTAAGGTTGCAGATTTTACAACTGGCGATGGCGGTAGATGAGATGAGGCACTGGTCCGTAATTTTTTTAATGACTGGGATGCCAACTACATACTTTCAACTCATTTAACTCCGGATTTTGCTGACACTTGGTACTGGAGATATGATATACGGGGCCAATACACAGTTAAATCAGCTTATAATTTACAGATGAGGGGATTGGAAACTCAAGACAATGACTTTCATGACTAGAATTCAGTTTGGAGATTGCAAGTTCCACCGAAGGTATGTAATTTTATCTGGCGGTGTATTCGTAATGTGCTTCCGGTTAGTCAAGTCTTGCAAACAAGGAGAGTGGATGTTGGTACTGGTTTATGTGTTGTTTGTGGGCAGTTGGAAGAATCAATAGGGCATCTGTTATTGCATTGTTCAATTGTGAATATAGTATGGCAGCGGGCTGTTGGTGTTCCTTTTCCCCACCAAACTGAAGATATAAATTCATTCCTTAACCTCGTCTTTCTAGCCAAGGACCAAGATGTAGCTGCTAGGATGAGCTTTATACTTTGGAGCTGTTGGAATGCAAGAAATGAATTATTTTGGAATAATAAGCCATGGAATGACAAGGGTATCCTTTGTGCAGCTGCCACGCAGAAGAATCAATGGGATGCTGTTGCTCAATGACGAATGTCTGCTCGGGTTCTACCGGAAACAACTGCTGTTTCAATTTGGTTGCCATCGCCTCCCGGGTATGTGAAATATAACTTTGATGCAACACTTTGTCCTCAAACAGGTCTGTGTCTCATTCGGTGCTGTGCTTCGAGACCAAGACGATGGTTTCTTAGCTGCTACGAGTGGTACTCTATCTTGTATTCGGGACCCCAATTTGGCTGAAACCTTGGCCTGCAAGGAGGCTTTGTCCTGGCTTCGCGACAAAGGGATCCAGGCAATGGAAGTCGAATCAGATTGCTTGAATTTGTGCAACGCACTCAATGCGGATTTGGTTGATTATTCTTACACGGGTGCTATTGTTAAGGCATGTAAGGCTATTTGTTATCAATTTCTTTCTATTCGGTTTCTCCATGTTAGGAGAACTGGTAATTTGATTGCTCATACTCTTGCTAAAACTGCGTTATTTTCTTCGTTCGATTTGTGTTCATGTTCGATAAAAATACAAACTACTTGTTCGTGTTCGGTTTGTTAAAATTTCACATATTTTGTGTTCGTTTGTTAGCGTTCAATTATCCTGTTCGTTTGTCCGTTTATGTTCCAAGATATAAAAAACCCGAAAGTACAAGCAATAATAATCCAAAAAATAAAAAGAGACTAAAGATTTAGAAATTAGAGGTTTGAAATGGTAGGTTTTATTTTTTATATATTCATTGATTGTTGTAAAATTATCAATAAATATATAGAAACCCCTTTATTCGCAAACTGTTCGCGAACTAACGAATATATATTATTTTTCGTGTTGGGTTAGTGTATGTAATGAATATGTTCGCGAACTGTTCGAGTTTGATCGAACCGAACACGAACTGAATGTTGACTGAACGGTTCCGCGACCATTTCACGAGAAATAAGGATAAAAGCCAAGGGAGAGAGAACTAAACGAAATGGAGAATCGTAAGTGAGGCGCAAAAAGAAAAAGGAATCTAGGATTATATATATGAGTGGATTACAACTAGGTATAAAGTATAAGCATGTATTACTACTGGGTACAAACTTTAAAATGACATTACTATTAGGTACAAAAACATTACTACTAGGTATAAAATTGTATTTGGTAGGACAACTTTACGCTTCTGCAGCCTCTTTTGTTATTTTTATTTGATATTTGAAATTTTAATTTATTCATTTGAAATTTGAATTTTACATATATATATAATAAAATTAAAAATTACATATTTGAAATTGACAAAACCACTTTCTTTGTCCTTCATCTTCATGTTTCGTATTCTTCGTTGTCCTTCATCTTCATCTTCAAATGTGAATTTTAAAAATTTATTGCAGACCTTCATTTTCTTCGTCCTTCTAGGAAATTTGTTGCAGACGTCCGTTTTCAGTCTTCGGATATGCACTAGTGCATGCACCTGTTCTAAAAAATATGCACCCGTGCATGCACATGTGCACCAATACATGAACCTGTGCACCAATTCGTGAACCCCAACCCCCCTCCCAAATGAACCAGAAAACGTAAAACAAAAATCAAACCCAATTAAATCCAGAAAAAGGAAACCAAAATTCAATAAAAAAAAATACATATATTCTTCTCCATTCACCATGTGTTCATACAAACCCGAGAGTTAACTTGCTCTATTTCTCATTTTTTGTTCCATTCAAAAGCAAGAAGTTCACACATGCATTTCGTCGAGCATGTTGCCTGCATCCAAAATTTGGAATGAGCTTGTAAATTAAACACAGAACCAAACCACAAAAAAATATCCAAAAAACAAACAAAATCAATAAATAAATCTAAAAAAATGAATCAAATCCCAAAATGAACCAGAAAACGAACAAAAATCAAACCCAGAATACCTGCATTCAATTTTCCAAAATCCAAAAATAGATCTAAAAAATAAAAACAGATCTTATTTTATCAAACCGTGTTTCTCCATCGATCGATCCTTCCCGACCACAAATGTGCTGCAAAATCACGCAGCTACGCATTTAAGCAGAGCCGTATTTCTGCCGGTTTGAGGTGAAATCCACCGAGCCATCATTTGAGGTGAAGGGGTCGAATCTGCTCGAAAAGCTTCAGGATTTTATTGAGTACGCGGAGAGAATAGAAATCCGGGTCATTTTGTTCGTTCTTGGGCTTGAATGCGATCACCCGAGATATGAAACGAAAGGGCTTCATTAGGGTTCTGGCGACGAGATTTCTGAAGGAACTTTTGTGGGTTTCTTTCTAGTTTAACCGCGGAGGAAGTCCTTTTATGAGTTGGAGGGTGTTTTTGGTATTTTGCATCATGTTTTGTACCTAGTAGTAATGCAAAAAAAACTTGTACCTAGTTGCAATTGTGGGTTCAGTGAGAATGCAATTTAAGTTAAGAAATAAGAATGAATTTCATCCATAGATCTTGATAAAATGATGGCCTAGATTTATTCTCACAAAATTTTGATGCATATAATGCATATTTTAATGCATTGCAATTTTGATGCACAAAATGATGTATTTCATGCATAATTAGTACAATTAGTACAAAACTCATATATATTCGCAATTCTCAAGATAAAAGTCATTCTCATTTGATCATATATATATATATATGTGTGTGTGTGTGGATGTCATGAATGTAAACTTACGTATAGAACCCATCAAAATTACGTAATTTTAAATTAAATTTGATTTAAAACAATTTTTTGTTTATTTAATCTAGGCCTCCTATCATCGTTTTCTTAATTTATGTATTAATTGGCTAACATAATATGGGTAATTTTGGTTCATTTCCAACAAATAAGAAACAACCTAATATCACTGTCATATATCGATACAGATTTCCGTTGTCTTCACGAGAGTTATATTTTTTTTGTAATATCCATCATGCGTCGATATTTATAACACCAAAATTGCACATGTCAAGTAGGATATAAATTGAGCAAAAGATTAAGATGTAACAACAAAGTCAAATTAAGAGTAAAAATAGGAAATTAATTTTTCTGAAGATGTAATCGAGGAATACGGTGAAGATTTGAGATAATCAGGAATAAAAGTAGGAAAATAATTATATTTAAAATTCAAGATTTGTATCTAAACTACGTAGTTTTAACTCAAAACGACGTCGTATTGGAAGTTCTATACCTAATGTTACATATATGACAGTCACATATTCACTTTTCTCATATATATATAATATATGAAATAGATATATTATGCCATAATGGATGAAAATTATGTTTTGGGTCGTAAAATTAAAGTTTTTGTGTATTTGGTCAAAACTCATATCCACCTTATACCTTTGGGCATTTTCCCAACTTTTTTTTTCCTCATATATAAATACCTATTCCTATATTTATCATAGATTTATAATCACACGCATTCTTGTTTTGAAAACTAGCCATTCATTAATCATCGAAAGCGTTATTCCTCCTAAGAAAAAAAGCCATAAATTGTTCCAATGTGGATTTCTTCATTTGGATGGAGCTGAGGAAAATTATTGTGGGTCGTTCGATTCGCATGTATAAAAGTTTTATTTTAATATCAAATTAAAAATTGAAATTTGATCTCAAAACTAATTGATGATAAAAAAATAATTCAAAAGATAATAAAAAATTTAGAATCTTAACATATTATTAGTCGATTTATATTTCACGACATCAAATAATGGGTAAACACTTTCTAATATTCAGAATTATTTACGACTTATAAAGAGAAAATTATATCGTGCAACATGATGTACCGTGTATGGTACATCAGCGGTAATTATATTATACACCAATTGTGATCATGTTGTTGTGTTATAATTCTACTGTAATTATCTTATACATCAGTTGTGATTGTAATATATATATATATATACACATCAGAGTGATTATGTTAGTAATCACAATTAATATGTACCTTTTACCTACAGTTAGACCTCGATAAATGAATGTTTGATAAACGAATAAACTCGTCAAATGAATAATTTTCTCCGGTCCCAACTCTTTATAACATGTTCAAATTTTCTTTCAATGAATGAATAAATTTACTAAATGAATTTTTTTTCATTCCGATCATATTCATTTATCGAAATTTTAATTTACATGAGAGCAACTCCAAGGCATACACTTCCTTACCTATATCTCGTCTATGTGGAAAGTTTTAGGGCTTTTGACTGAAATTTTTTTCTCCAACCGTCCTCCCCATCCCTATAATTTTTAGGGGAGAGAAAACTCAACCCCTTATTTGAGGGAGCAAATTAACCCCCCTATATCCTCCATGTCATCTCCCGCTCCCATTTCCTGCTGTTATTCTCATCTCCCGCCTATTCTTTGTATCTCCCTCCATCTTCTATTTCTTATTCTTCACTTCTTCTCCAATTCAAAACTTCTCTGCCAGGGTAAAATCTTATTTATTTATATATATTATTGTATACCCTAAGTTTATCTGTATTTGAATATGTAATAACTACTTTTAAGGCTTTGGATTGTGAAGAAAATCAGAACTTTGATGTAGTTGCGCTCGATTAAGGTATGAATATAAACCTCTTTTACATCTTTATCTCTTTTGTGTTGAATATATTGGGTTTTTTTTGTTTTGTTTTTTGGTTAAAGATTTGATTATTTTTTTCCCTGTACCAATTGGGTTGGTGTGTAAAAATGACAATCTTTAGAAGTAGAGCTTCAATATTATAAACCTTTGTTTACTATGTTTAAGTGACAAAAAATGGCATACTCTGTTGCAAGGCAGCCTCTGTAACATCAACAAAGAATACTACTAATTAACATATTTTTGGCTTTCCAATAGTTTTTATGTTCTCCATACTCTACCATTATTGTTTATTTGTGTCAAATTGTTAGTTAGTGGTAGACCAAATTTGTGATTTTGGTCCTGTTTGATTTCCAGAGTGTGCTTGTAATCACATTCTGATGCTATTTTTATCTTATGTTTGTTCCAGTTAGGCCTCTTTTGGTTGTCTCTGTTAAGAAGGTATGTGCGTAGTGCTGCATAACATTATCTTGGGAAAGTCTAGTTTCATAATCATCTTAGTTAATATGCTTGCAGGTCGGATGGCATATTTTACATCTTTGTTGAATGGGGATGTGTACGTAGTTGACGATATTGATTCATCTCAAATCCCTCCCCAAATACCTCAACTTATCATGCAAGAAGCTAGTCAACAAAAAAAGGGTCGAGCTACTAATTTTACTACAGAGGAGGATATGTTACTCGTTTCCGCTTGGCAGAATATTAGCATGGATCCAATACAAGGAAGCAATCAAACACACCAAACTTATTGGGAAAGAATTGCAGCCTTCTACAACGAGAACAAAACTTTTTCAAGTGAACGGACAGCAAATTCATTGTCTCATCGGTGGTCTGTCATAAATTCTTCTGTGTCCAAATTTATTGGGTATTACAATCAAGTTGAGGGAAAAAATTAAAGTGGAGCCAACGAACAAGACAAGGTATACTATTGTAAAGAACTTTTATTAGTTTATTTTCTGCAGTTATGCATTTGTGCTGGCATCTTGAAACTGAACAAACATATATGGTATGCTAATTAGTTACCAGCTTTTAGTATAATAGCACAGAGGATGCACCCCTTATTCAGATCATATGTTAGTAATTTTATAGTAACAGTGTGTGAGTGTAACCTGTTAAGCTTAGTTCTAATTTAGGATTTTACTGATTGTACTTCAATAGTTGCTTTAAATCTCAGAACTAATATATAAACTAGACATGTACCATTTGACAGGTAACCCATGCAATGGCAATGTATTCCAGCCTTCAAAAGAAAACTTTCCAGTTGATGCATTATTGGACAGAATTACTGCACTGCCCAAAGTTCAGTGCTACTGTGGCAAAAAAAAACCAGAAAATCTCCGCTTGATAGCCCAACATCATCTGCAAGTGCTCAAAGTCCATTTATGGGCACTCCGATCCTAGAAGAGAATAGAAAGACCAATGGGTCGGAAAGCTGCAAAGCATTTAAAAAAAACTGAACAGGATGCAAAAAGTGATGAATTCATTACAGCTTTAACCCAAGTGAAAGACACAGTTGTAATACCCGAGATTTTAATGTGTATTTTGAACCTTGTGCCATTGTATATGTTGTATTTAATCTGAGTATTATTCTTCGTATTTCATGATCTTGTACTGTTGAGCGTATGATTTCATGAATGTTGTTATTTATAATTGTATTTGTGCACTTGTAGCGCACGCTAACGTCTGAGCGTAGCGTACGCTAATTGAGTTTCCTAGCGCACGCTATGTATAAGCCTTAACGTGCGCTATGCGTAGTCAACTTGATTAAGACAGGGCGGTAGGTGAGATCAGACCGCGGATCTTTGTCGGGATATGTCGGATTGAATCTGGACGGCTTTTGGAAAAGCCGAGTCAACGTTGTTTAGCGCACGCTACTTGTATGAGGATAGCGCACGCTAAAGCTGAGTACAGTGAGGTCAGTAAGCTTCATATGGTCGTTAGCGCACGCTATATGGTGTGGTAGCGTACGCTAATTGCCATACTTAGCGTACGTAAAGGGTGTTAGCGTATGCTAAGCCAAGACCAGACCGAGACAGTAGACTGCTAGTCCGTTAGCGCACGCTAAAGATATAGCCGTAGCGCGCGCTAATAACCATTTTCTATATATAGGACAGCACCCTCTTTCATTTTCAGACAGCCACTTCAACCCACACTCCAATTTCGCGACTTTGAGAGTTACCCTCTTCATCTTCCACCTTCATATCAGCCTCCTAACACATCATTGAAGGCGAGGAGCTTTGAGGATTGGTGTTCAAGCGTCCAACGTTGAGTTCATCAAGAGTTTTCGTTTTTTCTTTCCATATAAGGTATGTGTCGCTGCCCGAACTTAGAATTTGTGTTCTTATTCGGATTATAACTTTCTCTTGGAATTATCAAGGTTATGGATTAATTATTAGGTTGAACACCATACCATGTAAACTTGAAGTAATCATATTAGAACTCCTTTGATAAGAAGATAACAACCGAACCTTATTGAGTTGAAACTAAGAATCTGATTTCTGAGGTTGTTGTATAGTTGGGTTGTATTTTCTGAATCAATTGTGTGCCGGTGTATTGTTATTATCATTACCTAGAATGAGATCTTTAGCAAAGAAAGGAATTCTTAGAGTGGTCACTAAGATATAATCTTCGGATAGCATGAGATGACCGCCAATGTAATTCACAACTCGTAATGATTAATGGGTTTGTTTATCTTCTTGTTGATGATTCGAACGTAGAGTGTTGATGGGTGACAATTAATTTGAACGGAAAACTTTGGCGAAGATGGAAGCTTGTAGAAAAACGAAGTATAGAGATGAATTAACCTTGAACTCGTACTGAAGGTGTTGTATAACCAAACCTGGTAATGACATCGATAATCAGAAATCGAAGTACAAAATTACGGTGATTTGAGTGACTCTAGCTCGATCGAGCGTTCGTCGGGTGAGTTGAACCATGAGCCGGCTAGCTTAGAGTGTTAACCCGACCGTAGTAGATGTTAGATGTTCGTACGTTTAAACTTGTTTTGAGTTGCCGTTATTTTTCCTGTTTGTTAAAGGGCCGAGCATTGCGAACGTTTGATCGAACGAGGCGGCCTTCGAGTGTGTTGAGATCATTGGAGTAATTAGTTCTTGCCATCTTTGAGGCAAGTATCGTATTTTAAACTTGTTAATATTGGATTGTTGATCATGCATACGATTTATTCATGTTGTTGAACATGAGATTAATTTCTTTGAGTTGCCATGGTATTTGTTATTGATTCCTTCATTGTTCACATCGATGAACATATTGATTTGCATATGTGTATGCATAATTGTACTGTTTATGTTGTAAATGATCCAAGGGGATAATAAGGATCTATGCTGAGGGCGATGGATCGGATGTCCACCATGGGTTGGTCCGACGGGATCATCAAGGGGATCTATGCTGAGGGCGCTGGATCGTTGGACGGGTTTTCCACCATGCGTTGGTCCGACGGGATCATCATGGGGATATATACTGAGGGTGCTGGATCGTTGGATTACCCTGTATTGTGTTGATGGAATCGTGAGGATACGCATCGTTGGATTCCGGTGATGGGAGTCCGTTTTGTATGTTTTATGATGCATTGTTGATTTATGTATTATGATACTTGCACTAGCATCGTTTTGCTAACCCCTTCGGGGTAGACATTTGTTTTGATGTTCAGGTAGCCGAGGAGTGGGGAAGCAACCACAGTACCGACATGACGATGAAGTGGCTCAGTGATGTGGATTATGTTGTCTTGTTTTCTAGTTATTTTTTTCAGTACTCGAGTACGCATATGTTGTTGATGTTTTGGGGATGTTGTGTAATAATGGACTCATTTGAATTGTCGAACGGGTTTTGAATTTCTTTTACATTAATGACACTTTAGTATTATTTTTGTATTTCTCAAATTAGCCTTGTAAATTCTTATACAAAGGATTTACGGGCTGTAATTATTCCGAATATATCGGGGTGTTACAGAATATGGTATCAGAGCTAAGATTCATGGATATCTTGGCAGTCGAGTTAGTTGGGTATGTTTACGTTATTTGATTTATGGGTCGTTTGTAACATCACTGCTGAGCCAGCATCGTCGTGTGGACCGTGGTTGTAAGTTTCCTAATCTCTTATACTACAATTTTATTTAATTTCGATTTTGTGATTATTGACGGACTTTCTTTTAGAAAATTTTGCCATGGATATTGAGTATTTGTGTTTACAGTATATTGAGGGGAGGTCGTGGACGCGGACGCGGTCGTGGATGCGGACATTTTAATGCGAGACAGGAGGATTCAGCGTCTACCCCAGAATTATCGGCTAGTCGAACCGATTCCCATTCTGGAGGACAACAGGGATCAGCGGATGATAACGCAAATCCTAACATGCCGGGAGTGCTTCAACAGGTGGTTGCTCAGATAAACCAGTTTGCTCAGGTAGTTGACCGCATGCAGACGGCGATGGGACAGCAGCATAACGAGGATAATCGGGGAGACATATGGCTTACTAAGGTGGTCAAATTGCACCCTCCAAAATTTGACGGTTCTGCTGAGACACTTACTTGGGATCGTTGGCTGAAGGAGTTAGAGAAGATCTTTGCAGGGATTAACTGTCCCGACGACCGAAAGGTTCCGATCGCCCAGTATCTTCTGACTAGGGAGGCTTTCGACTGGTGGGAGGCCATTCGACCTGAGGATCATAATGCTGACTGGACGGAATTCAAATTAATGATGGAAGCGTAATATTGTCCTCGCCCAGTTAGAGAGGCCCGAGTCCGGGAGTTTTTATCACCACAAAATCTAGAGGCATCTGTGACAGACGTGATTAAGACTTTTAATCACCAGCTGACTTATGTGCGCCACTTGGTCAGGACCGAGGCGGAAAGGATTTTCCATTTCGACATGTGGATGAAGCCGGAGATTCAGCAATATATGTCCGGATTTAAATGTACCACCTTGCGACAGTATCAGGACAAAACACTGGCCTACGATATGAAAGAGACGGCAGTGGAGAAATCAACGGAAGAAAAAAAGCAGAAAGTGTCTGGCAACTTCACGGAGAACAAGAGTAGTGGGCCCCACAAGGGCCAGTCCTCATTTCATTCATCTAGGAGACCTCCGCATCCTTCTCGAGGTGGAAAGAAGTTCTGGGCAGCATCAACAGCTTCAGACACAGCGAAGAAATGTTATAACTGTGGCAAAACAGGGCATGTTCGACGTGATTGTTACGCACCTTCTGTGACCTGTTTCGAGTGCGGACAGGAAGGCCATCATGCGACTTTTTGTGGAAATGTGACTAGATCTATTGGTACTCGCACTCCTGCACCAGTTCCGAAAGAGGCAAGTGTGAACCAGACACAACAAAGTGGGTTCCAGCAGTAGAATGTCGGGAAAAGAGAGGCGTCCAGTGCTGGGTCCGTTCCTCCGCGCCTTTACGAGATGAGGAGGTCAGACGATCAGAACACTGCTGTTGCATCAGGTACGATTCAGATCCTTTTGCAACCAGTTAGTGTCTTATTCGATTCAGGAGCTACACATTCTTTCATATCATTGAACTGTGTTAATCGTTTGAAAATCTCGTGTTTATATGATTGTGAGTCTTATGTTGGGGGATTACCGAGCGGAGAGAGAATTGTGGGAAACCTAGAAATGAGAGATTTTCCAGTGTCTATAGGAGGGAGAGATTGGCCATCAGACCTTATTGTGGTCGACATCCATGGTGACGATCTAATTCTCGGAGACGATTGGCTCAACCGTTACAGGCTATTT
This sequence comes from Orobanche coerulescens, assembly GCA_033398695.1. NCBI lineage: Eukaryota > Viridiplantae > Streptophyta > Magnoliopsida > Lamiales > Orobanchaceae > Orobanche > Orobanche coerulescens. The sequence goes on from CM065803.1 coordinate 205,166,963, forward strand.
TGAATTACCGAAGGAGAATTATTTCTATCATTGCTGATGACGGATCTGAACATTTATTCAAAGGATGGAGACCGGGAAGCTCAGGAAAATTGATTAAAGCCATGAAAGCAGTGAAATTACTGAAGCAGGGTTGTCACGGATTGTGGTGTTATGCCATGAAGAAAGAAGAAGGAGTAGAAATCTCGTCTATTCCAGTGGTGAACGAATTCTCAGACGTATTCCCTAACGAACTACCTGGGTTACCTCCGTGGAGAGAAGTAGAGTTTAATATCGAATTAGAGCCTGGAGTCGCTCCTATTTCCAGAGCACCAACCGTATGGCGCCAACCGAGATGTATGAATTAAAGAAGCAACTTGAAGAATTATTGCAGAAGGGTTACATTCAACCTAGCGTCTCTCCTTGGGGAGCACCCGTTCTCTTTGTCCGGAAGAAAGATGGATCCCTCCGATTATGTATTGATTACACGGAGCTAAACAAGGTGACGATCAAGAACAAGTATCCTATACCTCGAATCGACGACTTGTTTGATCAACTGCAAGGGGCAAAGGTATTCTCGGAGATTGACTTGCGATCAGGATACCACCAGTTGAGAATTAAGGAATCAGATATACCGAAATCTGCTTTCAGATCCCGATACGGGCACTATGAATTCGTGGTGATGCCATTCGGACTCACCAATGCTCCTGCGGTATTTATGCAATTGATGAATCGAGTATTCTTAGAATACTTGGATAAATTTGTGGTAGTCTTCATCGATGACATCTTGATCTATTCGAAAGACATAGAGGAGCATGCTGAGCATTTGCGTGTTGTTTTGAGCACCTTGAGGAATGAACAGCTTTATGCGAAACTTTCTAAATGTGAATTCTGTTAGGAATATGCCCTCGAATGCCACTCAGAGGATGAGAGAGTGAGAGCAATTGTATTGTAATTATGAATATTATATTTAATAAGGCAATTATTATTTCTATATTATTGTATATCACTGGCATTGTGATTTGGTATATAGAATAATAGTCCTTGCATTTGAGAGTGAACATTCTACTCCTTATGGAGATAAGGAGATAGGCACTAGAAGTGTTTAGAGCTCGAATGCTTAACTAGTTCGCAAGTCGATAAAACTTAATAGGACATTAAGTTTTAATAAGACTTGTATAACTGATGCTAGGATGTGTGCACGTCTTGATAGCATAGTTATAAGTATATTGGTGGGACCAGTATACTCGAACATGACTCACACTCGATTCAGTCACACGGTATTCACTCTCGGAGAGTCGATGACGAATCGAAAGGTTGTGATAGTATACGTGGACCTTTGACTTGAGGGTTCAGTAGAAGATGTGTCTGTGACGTTTAGTTTGTCATTAGAGTAGTTAGACTCATTTGCTTAATTGCCGAGTCGACCTCGAAGTGCGGACTATACGGGCAGGTAGCGATCTTTCCGAACACCAAGAAAGGATTCTATCTCTGTTAGTGAGGAGGTGAATGTCTATACGGTTAATGGCAAATAAGATCATAAGTCTTTGGCCAAAGCATTACGATATAGTCGTATTAGATACACTATTAATCGATCGGTCTTGATTTGCATTAAGACATGTATAGAGTTTAGTCAAGAGTAGGGTTTGACTTTACTGTGGCCGAAGTCTTGACCGGGACATCTGATGAAGGGTCTATACGTATATAGTATTCACGACATAATGGTTCTGGAATGATTCGTTCATTCGTTCTCAGTCGGGGTTTACAGTGCGGCCCGCTAGGCTGGCTAAGTGCTGCTCGCACTCATTGGTTCCTCCCAATGCCGACTGAGACGAACCTACAGAGTCGCGCAATAGGATCATTGATGGATAAATGTGAATTAATAATCTCTCTTATAATATTAGATATTAGATATCTAAGTTTGATTTATCGGATAAATCAAATAGCGGTCTTATGAATTGTAAGTAGGTTACAGGGTGATTACTTTAATTCATAAATTATATTTCTTAGATAAATATATATTTGTGTTTGATATAATTAATTAATTGGATTAATTAATTAGTCCAAACACATTGGAAATAAAACGGATTCGTCTGACGAACATCCGGTACACGAGGGATTCGTTTTAACGAACATCCAGTACACGAGCCGAGTAAATTCGACCCGTCTTCTTGGAAATTCCCTTAAGGCCGCCCTCCTCCCTCTCTTGTCTCTTTTATACTTATTTTATGTCACTAGGTGACATATGTGAGGTGTATTTGATACCCTCAATCATGTGTTAAAGGAAGACTTTCATTTTTTTTATAAATAAAAGTCTTTAAAAAGGAGAGAGGACAACTTCTTCTTAAATGAACTCAAAATCACGAATTTGAGAGAGAGAGTAAGGTTGAAAACTTCATCTTGATCTTAGAAACAAGATATAAGAAGAATACATTGAGAGAGAAAATTCCTACAAGCTTCCCTAGCCGCATTCTTGAAGAAAGGAAACTTGTCGTTTTTTCCATCAAGTTCCAGCGTGTGAAGTAGAGGCATCTTGCTTTAGGTGCTTGGAACGAAAGGCTATTCATCATCATCATCATCATACGAAGGTTTTTCAGAGACATCATAGGTATGGGACTTTGATTCCTTGATCTTCGTATTTTTCTTTTCGTATATACGTTACTTGATCGATCCTCTTAGGGATTCCGTTATTCTTGTGCTGCGTTTATTTTCTGTGGAATCCCAACAGTGGTATCGGAGCAAGGTCAAATATATCGTATATACGATCATCTTTGCATTTGGAATGTTATATGATGATGTTTATGATTTAGAATCATAATAGATATGATCGAAGAAATTTAATCGTTCGTAGTAAGTCAAGTTTCGACTATTTTATGTGAATTATAAATCTGAAAAATTTGATTTTTGTTGATATATAAGTTATTCATGGAGTTAAGAAACTTTTTCGTTTTGGAAGCGAGTCGAAAAAATGAGTAAAACGGGGGTTAAACACGAATACCGCACGGAGGCAGTGCCGGCGGCTCTTGGGCTGCTGCACAGTCGGCCGAGAGTGACTCGGTAGGCTCTGTAGCTGCTCGGCCGGCTGCCGGCAATGGCGAGTGACTCGGTCCGGGCGATTCTCGGGTTTTTCGGCCCGATTTTGAATCGGGCCGTGGGCTGGGCCTGATACTGGATTTTTCGGGACTCCATTTTTGTGTTTATATTTCGTTGTAATAATTTTCGAAATTTAAATTGGATTTAATTGGATTTAATAAAATATTTGGAATATCTTTTTATTAAGGAAAATTATTAGACGAGAATATTGTTTTGGCCGGATTACTTTGAACGGATTAAAATGACGATTATAAATATTAATTTGATTAATATTGTAGAAATTAAATAGATTAATTTTTATATTAATTGGATTAATATATTAATTGATTATTTAATTTCATTTACTGTTACATGTTGTATGGAATGCCTTATGTGATGGTGATATAGCTCGTGGACTTAGTTGTTGATTTGTTCGATTCGATATGGTTGTAAAGGCCATTTTGAGCCTATTTATTTTTACTAGAAAATATGTATTATAGGACGTATTGTTCAATGATGTAATTATTCATATGGCTATGACGAAGACCGAAGACGACCGACTAGAAGACGAAGAATCAATACTGTATTTTTCCTTTCTTTATTTGGCTTGGCCCAATACTTAGGAAAAAGTCCATGAGCTATATGTTGGTAGTAACTAGGTTGCTATTTATTGTTTTTCATTTTGAATGATTGACAAACCACAAACCGCGCTTATAAACGGATTAATGTGCAAAGTGTAACATATAATCGCGTTAATACTCCCACTTACAAACACTAAGTTATAAAGGTTACGAGGTTTCCTACCCTCCGTCAAACTCATGGAAAATTGAAATCTAAACCGGAATATTATTCTTCCGAGTATGTCGGGGTAATATTTTTGAGGAAAGTTGATAAATTCCTAGAGTGCATTAGATGCCTTTGGTTGTGACAAATCAAACCCCTATAAACCGTATGGGTTGCCGGGTAAGATTCAATTGTCAGACTAATAGGAGTTGACGGTTTAAACTTAGATAGTTCAGCGAGCCATAGAAACCGAATGGGTTGAGGGCAAGTGAACTAGGGGTAAAAGAAGATCGAATCATCCATTAGATGGGTTGGTATTAGACACCACTTTATAAAGAATAATAGAATATAAACCATATGGGTTGCCCTCTATTAAACTTTGTAAAGAAATCGATCACCACTATGAAGTCACCCAAGACTTCCGGATTTAACATGGGAGTGTGTAAATGCCGATAAAATAGTGGGAGCCGAGTTATGAATAAAGAAAGTCCTTAAATTCTTTACTCGGATCATAATTAAACAATCACTAACGAATCTCATATTATTCTCTGCAGTTAACAAAACTCTCAATATGACAATGAACCCACTCGCTATACTACTTGAAAAGAACGTCCTGACTGGTCCGAACTATGTGGACTGGCTTCGGAACTTGAGGATTGTCCTAACTATGGAAATGCTGGGATACGTCTTAGAGGCGAACATCCGAGCGGCTCCTGCAAGAACCCGAGCCAATCAGGAAGATGTCGATGCCCATGAGAAATGGGTAAAAGACGACATAAGAGTGCGAGGGTACATGTTAGGCTCAATGACCAATGAGCTTCAACGTGCCCATGAAAAGATGACGTCTTCACGAGCCATCTTAGCGCACCTGGCTGAGCTCTATGGAGAGCATAGCCGAACTGCTAGATATGAGATATCAAAGCAATTATTCGGCGCCAGGATGAAGGAAGGAGAGAAGGTTGGGGACCATGTCCTCAAGATGATCTCGATGATTGAGAGATTGGAAGCTCTTGATTTTCAGATGCATGCATCTCTACAAACTGACCTTATCCTGCAGTTACTTCCTGACTCATTTTCCCAATTTGTCATGAACTTCAACTGCAATGAGATTGCATGTAACTTAGCTGGGCTAATGAACAACCGACGACCGCCTTGATCTCGGATGAAGACAAAGGGAAAGGAAGCTGCACTTGTGATTTCTTCTAAGACTTGGAAGTCCAAGAATAAGAAGAAAAAGAACAAGAAGCAGTTAGGTCCGATAGCCAAGATCGACAAGGAAAGGGGCAAGGCCCCAATGGTTCAAAAGAGCAAAGGGGCCAAGAAAACGGATGTATGCCTCAACTGCGGTGAGCTAGGCCACTGGAAGAGGTATTGTCCAAAGCTTGACCGTAATGCGCCTTCAGGTACGGAACTACTAGTTTTAGAAACAAATTGTTCTGTAACTGTATATTCTACTTCTTGGATACTTGATTCCGGTGCGAGTTCTCACATTTGTACAATGAATCAGGATCTGGAACGAAGTAGGAAGCTGGATTCAGGGGAGGTGATGGTCACCGTCGGAAGTGGGCATAGTGTCGAGGCTTCTGATATCGGATCCCTTATGTTGGATTTAGAATCTGGTTTTATTCTCACTTTAGAAGATGTACTTGTTTTGCCCAAGGGGCACAAGAATATTGTATCAATTCCGGTCATGGATCGAAAGGGATTTCACTTCTTTATTGGAGATGGGTCCTGTCGTATTTATTTCAGAAATAAATTGGTTGGTACTGCTACTTAATTAAATGGTTTATACCATTTAAATTTAAAGAATAAGACAAGTGTGAACACTATAACTAGGAAGCGTGGTAGGGATGAAACGAACCAAGCACTTAAGTGGCATCTTAGACTTGGTCATATCGGTCAGACCAAGGTTTATAAAATGGAGAAAGATGGGCTTACGGGTCCATTGGGATCAGATCCCTATCCAACTTGTGAATCTTGCCTTCAAGGCAAAATGACTAAGTTACCCTTCGCAGGGACTTTTGAAAGAGCTGCTGAAAAACTTGGATTGATCCATACCGACGTCTGTGGCCCTTTTGAAGTGGCACGAGATGGCTTTCAATATTTCATTACATTCACTGATGACCATACCAGGTATGGATTCGTGTACTTAATGAAACATAAGTCTGAAGCTTTTGATAAATTCAAGGAATTTAAAGCCCTAGTTGAAAATCAAACAGGTAACCGTGTTAAGACTCTTCGGTCAGACCGGGGTGGTGAGTACATGAGTACCGAATTTGATGAGTTCTTAAAAGAACTAGGAATAGTGTCACAATTCACTCCTCCAGCTACTCCACAATTAAATGGTGTATCAGAAAGAAGGAACCGAACCTTGTTGGACATGGTTCGCTCCATGCTTAACTATACTGATCTACCGATTTATCTGTGGGGTTACGCGCTCCTTACTGCTGTGCATATCTTGAACAGATGTCCTTCTAAATCCGTTCCTAAGACTCCCCATGAGACGTGGAGAGGTAGGAAACCAAGTCTTAATCACATTAGGATTTGGGGATGCCCTGCTTATGTCAAGAAGACTAAAGTAGAGAAATTAGAAACTAGGTCTGTGAAAGGTCGTTTCATAGGATATCCAGGGGATTCCATGGGATATCTATTCTACATGCACGAAGATCATAGGATCATCGTTCCTATACAAGCACACTTCCTGGAAGATCAGTTTATTCAGGAAGGAGGGGCAGGTATAAATATTTCTTTGGAAGAAATAAAAGAAACACCAAATGAGACACCTATGCAAGATATAAGAACCGAACCTTCTGAAATACAAATACAACCTCGCAAGTCTAGTAGAATTTCTCAATTACCTGAGAGGTATGGCTATCTGCATCAAGAGGAACTGGGTGTCCATGAGATGACACAAAGTAGTCAAGAGAATGATCCTTCTACAAACGACCAAGCGATGGTAGACGTTGACTCCACCAAGTGGCAAGAAGCTATGGAAGCTGAGATAGACTCAATGCATGCTAATCAGGTCTGGACTTTAGTAGATCGTCCTAAAGGCATAGTGCCTATTGGAAACAAATGGATCTATAAGAGAAAGACTGATGGAGATGGCAAGGTTGATACCTATAAGGCCAGGCTTGTGGCAAAGGGTTATTCCCAAAGAGAAGGAATCGATTACTTCGAGACCTTCTCGCCTGTAGCTATGATTAAGTCTATTCGCATGATGCTTGCTATAGCAGTCCACTTAGATTATGAAATATGGCAAATGGATGTGAAAACGGCATTCCTAAATGGATTCCTCGAGGAGGAGATTTATATGGAATGACTAAGGGATTCATATCTCAAACCAATATTCATAAAGTATGCAAACTTCAGCGTGCCATTTATGGACTGAAGCAAGCTTCACGGAGTTGGAATCTTCGTTTTAACGAGACAGTCAAAGAGTTTGATTTTGTCCAAAACGAAGAAGAGCCCTGTATTTACTGTTAGGAGTATGCCCTCGAATGCCACTCAGAGGTTGTTGAGTGAGGGCATTGTACTTGTAATTATGTAAACCATTTATATAAGGCAAATGAATGTTTCTTTATTTACTGGTAGTTACTGGCATTCCTAACTCGTAAATAAACATATAGAAACTAGTCCATGTATTTGAGAGCAAAATGTTCCACTCCTTATTGGATAAGGGGGTCGGCACTGGAAAGGTTATAGCTCAAATACTTAATCGTTCGCAAGTCGATGAAACTTGACTGGGCGTTAAGTTTATGTGAAGACTTGTATGACGTGTTCTTTGACATGGAGAGTGCCTGTCGAACACTAATGGTTAGTGGGAGCACACGTTATAGGTATGCTAATTGGATTAGTATACTCGAACCGACTCACCCTCGATTCGTCACATGGATTTCACTCCGGGACTGTCAATGACGGAATCGAAAGGTTGTGATAGGTATTCGTGAACCTTCGACTTTAGGATTTAGTAGGGATGTGCTTGTGACGTCAAGATTTTCATTAGAGTAGTTCGACCCTGTAAACCGGAAGGCGGGGGTCAACCTCGACGTGCATCTTGACGGGCAAGTAGCAGGTCCTACTGAATACCAAGATAGAATTCTTTCTCCCGTTAGTGAGCGGGTTATATGTCCTATGCGGTTATTGGCAAATGAGATCATAAGTCTTTGGCCAAAGCATTGGAGCTAGTTGTATTAGATACACGACAGCTCGATGATCTCGATTTGCATTAACGCATGCATAGCGTCAAGTACAGATAGGGTTTGACTGACCGTGACCCTATAACTTGATCGGGATATTTGAAAGAAAGGTTTATACGTATACTGGTATTCACGACAGAATGGTTCTTGAATGATCCCAATCATTCGTTCTCAGTCGGGGTACAGTGTAGGCCACCAGGCTGGCTAGGTGGTGCTACTACTCTTTGGTTCCTCCCATTCTTGATCGAGACGGACCTACCGAGTCGCGCATTAGGATTGACGACGGAATGAATTAAGCTAATTCTCTCATTATGAATATTAGATATTGGATATCTAATTTGGGACATTGGATGTTTAAATCGATTTATCGGATAAATTGATTTACGGCTTAATGGATTAAATATATCACTGGGTGATTAATTTAATTCATGAATATAATTATTTCTTGGAGAAATTAGTTATGTTATTATGTATTTGATATGATTAATTAATTAGATTAATTAATTAATATAAATACATCGGACGGAATCGAGTTTATCTGTTTGGACTCACGGAGTCCGAAACGAACCGAACTCTTCGATTCCCTTCTAGATGGCCGCCCCCTTTCCACCAAGCTTCATCTTGTCTTTTGTCTCCATTTTTAAATGGAGGACAATGACTTAATGGGGTGACCACTCATGTGAATGAGTTGTATGGTTTGGTTGAAAGTGTATAAAGAAAGAAAAGGAAGACTAATCACACTTACTTGCTTCTTGGCATCATACGGTTCTAGTGGGATAGAAAGAGAGAGAAAAGTTCTTTCTCAAAGTCTTCTTCTTCTTCATATGTTCTTGGTGATTCTTGGAGAAAAATCAAGAAATTAAAGAGAGAAAGTGAGTTATACACTTAGAGTGTTGTAATCACAAATCAATAGCTTCATCACCTAGCTCTAGCCGTATCCTTGGAGGATAGCAAGGTGATTGTCGTTCCGGTCGTTTCTCCGGCACGTGACAAGTAGAGACGCGGTGCTTTCGGCGTTGGATCGTTCAAGGGCTTGGAGCGGAATAGATTCGTAGAGATCAAGCAAAGCTTGCGGAATAGCTCAAGAGAAGGTTATCCATTTAATCAACGGACTACGAGGGTATGTTTCTCGTATCTCTTGTATTTCGTTTTTGATATTCGTATATACGTAGCTCGATCGATCCTCGTAGGGATTCGGATCGAATTAATTTTCGTTTTACCGCTTCCGCTGGGCCTTCGTTTTAGGCACCGAATCCCAACAGTGGTATCGGAGCGTAGGTCTTGCGATCGTATATACGATATTGGCATTTGGAATGCTTGATTAGATGGTGAATGATTTGGAATCATTTTAGTCATAATCGTGGTATATATTTTTACGTTCGTTGTAGTTATATTTTTCGTAAGTTTATGTCTAAATATAAATCTTAATTTCTTGGAAATATGATTTATATTGAAGATATGAATGTTGAAAAATATTGATATTGATATCGGTCAAAAATCGAGCTCGAATCGTCGTCGGACGACTTTTCGGACAAAGGCGGAAAGGCTGCCAGGTGACTCGGCCGTGTCTGGTGACACGGGCCGTGTCGGCGACCTTGAGCCATCGCAAAGGCAGAACCGACCGTGTCGGGAGACACGGGCCGTGCTCGGCCGGTAAATGCCGGCGTGACTCGGCCATGCCAGCGATCGTAGGAAGGTGCCGGCGATGACTTCGGCCATGGCAGCCATTTCGCCCGGCTCGATTTTTCGTGTATTCTTGAAAATTAATCTCCCGCATGTTAAATTGGATTTAATATGATTAAAATGATTTATGGTATTTCATTTTATAAGGGAAATTTGATTAATTGGAATATTTATGGTCGACCGAATTATTTTGAACGTTATTATATTACCGATTGTGACAAAAGATTGGATCGGTTCGTATTGTTGATTGGATCAATGTATCTCTACGCTTTCCATTTATTTAGTATTTATTGAATGAATGCTTTTGAATGGGGATGTGGTTCGTGGACTTAGTTTTTGAATCGTTCGTTTTATTCGATTGGGTTGTAAAGGCCGTTTTGAGCCTATTTATTTTACTAGAAAAATTTGTATCTAGGATGCAATTTTCAATGTAAAATTTATATGTAATGACGAAGACCGGAGGAAGATCCATTTCTAGAAGACGAAGATTCAAGACGAAGACTTGTAATTAGATTACGGAGTTTTTGTTTTCTAGGAACGGTCCATGAACCACATGTTGGTAGCAACTAGGTTGTGATTGGTTGTTTCATATTGTATGAATGCCACAAACACGCTTAAACGATTAATGTGCAAAGTGTAACGTTAATCGCGATAATTCTCCCACAACAAATAATTAAGTTTATAAGGTTTCAAGGTTTTCCTTCCCTCCATCGAGTTTTCGGGAAATTGAAATCCAAACCGGATGTGCTATTCTTCCGAGTTATAGGGGTATTCGTTCGTGGAGGACGGATAAATTACCGGGAGCGCATTGGATGCCTTCGGTTGGAGCAAATTTTATCCCTAGAAACACGATAGGTTGCTTGATAAGATTCAATTGTGAAACCGATTTGCGTCGATGGTATAAACTTAACTTGTTCACGAACCATAGAAACCGTATAGGTTGAGGGGAGTGAACAAGGGGAAAAAGAAGATCGAATCATCCATTAGATGGGTTGGTGTTGGACACCACTTTATGAAAATTAATAGACTAGAAACACGTTCGGTTGCCCTCTATTAAAATTTATAAAGAACTCGATCACCACTATGAAGTAGAGCGACGATACTTCGGATTTCACATGGGAGTGTGTTATTCCGATAAAAATAGTGGGAGCCGGGTAACAAGAATAGAAAAGACCTTAAATTCTATACTGTAACATAATTGAATGAGTCACTAATTAACTGTTATACTTAATGCGGACAAATCTCAATATGACAATGAATCCACTCGCAATTCTACGAAAAGAACACCTTAATGGGACCTAACTTTGTGGATTGGCTCGCATCCGATGATTGTCCTCGGTATAGAGGCACTGGGATACGTCTTGGAGACGGACATTCCGGCGCCTCTGTGCGACCCGAGCCAATCAGGGAAGAGATTGAAAACCACGAAAAGTGGGTTAAGGATGACGTGAAAGTCCGTGCTTATATGATGGCTTCCATGTCTAATGAGCTTCAGAGAGCTCATGAGAAAATGACTTCGCTGGCGATTTTATCTCACTTAACCGAGCTTTATGGTGAGCATAGTAGAAGCTAGATATGAGATATCCAAGCAATCGTCGGGTGCAAGGATGAAGGAAGGTGAGAAGGTTGGGGAACACGTCCTCAAAATGATATCCATGATCGAGAGATTGGAGGCTCTTGATTTTAAAATGGATACTTCTCTCCAAACCGACCTTATCCTACGCCTCTCTCCGATTCCTTCTCACGCTTTGTTATGAACTTCAACCGCAATGAGATTGCATGTAATTTAGCCGGGCTAATGAACAAACTTGTGGCGCTCGCCTCGAGATGAAGACTCCGCGGATGAAGGAGTCTGCTCTTGTGATTTCTTACGGACTTCGGAAGTCTAATAATAAGAAGAAAAAAACCAAGAAGCGGACTAGACCACATGCTAAGGACCTTAAGGGTAAGGGGAAGGCCCCGATGGTTCCAAAGAACAAGAAGAAGAAGGATGCTTGTCTCAAGTGCGGTGAGCTGGGCCACTGGGCTAGAGACTGTCCGATTCTTCATGGCACTTCAGGTACAGAACTTTTAGTTTTGGAAACAAATTGTTCTCTCTGTATTTTCTACTTCTGGATCTTGGATTCGGTGCTAGTTCTCATATTTGTACCGTGAATCGGGATCTAGAACAAAGTAGGAAGCTTGGAGCCGGAGAAGTTATGATCACGGTCGGAAGCGGGCATAGTGTCGAGGCGACCGACATAGGATCACTTCTTTTGGGTTTAGAATCCGGCTTTGTTTTGACTTTAGAAGATGTACTTGTTTTGCCCAAGGGGCACAAAAACATTGTATCCATTCCGGTCATGGACCGAAAAGGCTTTTCATTTTTCATTGGTGATGGTTCTGCAAAATTTATTTTAGAAATAAACTAGTGGGTACTGCTACATTGTTGAATGGATTGTATCATCTAAATCTCAAAGAACAAAGTAGTTGTGAATACTATAACTAGAAAACGCGGTAGGGATGAAACCAATCAAGTTTTGAAATGGCATCTTAGACTTGGTCATGTTGGTCAGACCAAGGTTTACAAGATGGAAAAAGATGGACTTATGGGTCCATTGGGATCGGATACCTTTCCTACTTGTGAATCTTGCCTTAAAGGCAAAATGACTAAGTCCCCTTCAAAGGGACATTTCAAAGAGCCGCCGATAAACTGGGATTAATCCATACCGATGTATGTGGTGCTTTGGAAGCGACGTGATGGATATCAATATTTCATTACGTTTAGATGATCATACTAGGTATGGTTATGTATACTTAATGAAACATAAATCCGAGGCCTTTGAGAAATTCCAGAATTCAAGGCCCTAGTCGAGAAACAAACGGTAATCATATCAAAGCACTTCGGTCGGACCGAGGTGGTGAGTATATGAGTACGGAGTTTGACGAGTTCCTTAAGGAACATGGAATAGTTTCACAACTAACACCTCCGGTACTCCTCGGTTAAATGGTGTGTCGAAAGAAGGAACCGGACCTGTTGAACATGGTCCGTTCCATCCGGAGCTATCTTGACTTGCCGATTTACTGTGGGGGTATGCACTGACATTGCCGCGTATATCTTGAACAGATGTCCTTCTAAATCCATTCCTAAAACTCCACATGAGATGTGGGAAGGAAGGAAACCAAGTCTTAATCATATTAGGATTTGGGGATGTCCCGCCTATGTCAAGAAGACTAAGGTGGAAAAGTTGGAAGCTAGGTCTGCGAAGGGACGTTTCATTGGATTCCCTGCGGGACGATGGGATATCTATTCTACATGCCCGAAGATCGAAGGATCATTGTTGCTTTACAAGCACACTTCTGGAAGATGAGTTCATTCGGAAGGCGGAGCGAGGTAGAAGTATTTCTTTAGAAGAATACAATGAAACTCCTCGAGAGACACTGCAAGAAACTGGAACCGAACTTTCAAACACAAGTACAACCACCTCGTAGGTCTAGTAGGGTGTCTCATTTACTCGAGAGGTATGGGCTTGTGCACTTGGAGGAGCCGGGTCTCCATGAGGTTCCAAGTGATAGCCAAGAGACCGACCCAACAACCTATGACCAAGCGATGGTGGATGTAGACTCCGCGAAATGGCGTGAAGCTATGGAAGCCGAGATAGACTCGATGCATGTCAATCAGTCTGGACTCTAGTAGACCGCCCCAAGGGCATAGTGCCTATTGGGAACAAGTGGATCTACAAGAGAAAGACCGATGGTGATGGCAAGGTTGACGCCTATAAGGCCGGGCTTGTGGCAAAGGGTTATACCCAAAAGGAAGGGATCGATTACCACGATACCTTCTCGCCCGTAGCCATGATCAAGTCTATTCGCATGATGCTTGCTATAGCCTACCACGATTATGAGATATGGCAAATGGACGTAAAGACGGCTTTCCTTAATGGATTCCTCGAGGAGGAAATCTATATGGAGCGCTAAAGGCTTTGTGTCCGAAGTCGATATTCGAGAAAGTGTGCAAGCTCCAGCGTTCCATTTATGGATCAAGCAAGCGTCGCGTAGTTGGAACCTTCGTTTTGACGAGGCGGTCAAAGAGTTTGAATTCGTGCAAAATGAAGAGGAACCTTGTGTATACAAGAAGGTTAGTGGGAGCAAGATCGCATTCTTAGTACTATATGTAGATGACATTCTACTAATAGGAAATGATGTGGGAATGCTCGGTTACTGAAAGCTTGGCTTTGAGTAATTTCTCCATGAAAGACTTGGGAGAAGCAACCTATATTCTTGGTATTCGACTCTACCGGGATAGAGCGAAGAGAACAATAGGCCTTTCCCAAGCCCTCTATATAGATAAGATCTTAAAGCGATTTAAGATGGATGATTCTAAAAGAGGGTTCCTACCGATGCGACATGGAATAAAACTCACCTTGAAGATGTGTCCTCAAAGTGAGGAACAACGAAAGGAAATGAGTAATATACCATATGCTTCGGCCGTGGGTAGCCTTATGTATGCTATGTTGTGTACAAGACTGACATCGCGCATGCCGTAAGCGTGGTGAGTAGGTTTCGTGCAAACCTGTAGGGAACATTGGATCGCCAGAAAGAACGTTCTCAAGTACTTAAGAAGGACTAGAGATATGGTTCTAATGTATGGCGGTGGAGAATTGATGTGGTGGGATTCACCGATTCGGACTTCCAAGGACTGAAGGGCGACTCGATGTCCACTCGGCTACATATTTACTCTTAATGGAGGAGCGTATCTTGGCGTAGTGCCAAGCAAAGCGCGACCGCCGATTCCACTGTCAGTGAGTATCAAGCGGCCTGAGGCTTCCAAGGAAGGGTTACGGATTAAGAAGTTTCTAGGAGAACTTCAAATGATACCATGTCCGAGCTGCTGTTACGCATCTGCGACAACGACGGAGCCGTAGCACGTGCCAAGGAGCCGAGGTTTCACAACAAAGACCAAACATATTGAGAGGAAGTATCATCTCGTAAGAGAATTTGTTCGCAAGGGATACATTGTCTTGCATAGAGTAGACTCGGCCGACAACGTCGCCGATCCAGTGACCAAGCCACTATCTCGGACTAGCTTGGAGCGTCATCTGGAGAACATGGGTATTAGATACCATAGTGTGTGGCATTGAGTGCAAGTGGGATATTGTTAGGAGTATGCCCTCGAATGCCACTCAGAGGTTGTTGAGTGAGGGCATTGTACTTGTAATTATGTAAACCATTTATATAAGGCAAATGAATGTTTCTTTATTTACTGTTAGTTTCTGTCATTCCTATCTCGTTAATAAACATTTAGATACTAGTCCATGTATTTGAGAGCAATAGGTTCCTCTCCTTATTGGATAAGGGGGTCGGCACTGGAAAGGTTATAGCTCAAATACTTAATCGTTCGAAAGTCGATGAAACTTGGTAGGCGTTAAGTTTATGTGAAGACTTGTATGACGTGTTCTTTGACATGGAGAGTGCCTGTCGAACACTAATGGTTAGTGGGAGCACACGTTATAGGTATGCTAATTGGATTAGTATACTCGAACCGACTCACCTCGATTCGTCACATGGATTTCACTCCGGATGTCAATGACGGAATCGAAAGGTTGTGATAGGTATTCGTGAACCTTCGACTTGAGGATTTAGTAGGGATGTGCTTGTGACGTCAAGATTTTCATTAGAGTAGTTCGACCTGTAAACCGGAAGGCGGGGTCAACCTCGACGTGCATCTTGACGGCAAGTAGCAGGTCCTCTCGAATACCAAGATAGAATTCTTTCTCCCGTTAGTGAGCGGGTTATATGTCCTATGGTTATTGGCAAATGAGATCATAAGTCTTTGGCCAAAGCATTGGAGCTAGTTGTATTAGATACACGATACTCGATGATCTCGATTTGCATTAACGCATGCATAGCGTCAAGCATGATAGGGTTTGGTCGACCGTGACCCTATAACTTGATCGGGATATTTGAAAGAAAGGTTTATACGTATACTGGTATTCACGACAGAATGGTTCTTGAATGATCTCAATCATTCGTTCTCAGTCGGGGTACAGTGTAGGCCACCAGGCTGGCTAGGTGGTGCTACTACTCTTTGGTTCCTCCCATTGCTGACTGAGACGGACCTACCGAGTCGCGCATTAGGATTGACGACGGAATGAATTAAGCTAATTCTCTCATTATGAATATTAGATATTGGATATCTAATTTGGGACATTGGATGTTTAAATCGATTTATCGGATAAATTGATTTACGGCTTAATGGATTAAATATATCACTGGGTGATTAATTTAATTCATGAATATAATTATTTCTTGGAGAAATTAGTTATGTTATTATGTATTTGATATGATTAATTAATTAGATTAATTAATTAATATAAATACATCGGAACGGAATCAGAGTTTATCTGTTTGGACTCACGGGAGTCCGAAACGAACCGAACTCTTCGATTCCCTTCTAGATGGCCGCCCCCCCCTTTCCACCAAGCTTCATCTTGTCTTTTGTCTCCATTTTTAAATGGAGGACAATGACTTGTGGGGTGACCACTCATGTGAATGAGTTGTATGGTTTGGTTGAAAGTGTATAAAGAAAGAAAAGGAAGACTAATCACACTTACTTGCTTCTTGGCATCATACGGTTCTAGTGGGATAGAAAAGAGAGAGAAAAGTTCTTTCTCAAAGTCTTCTTCTTCTTCATATGTTCTTGGTGATTCTTGGAGAAAAATCAAGAAATTAAAGAGAGAAAGTGAGTTATACACTTAGAGTGTTGTAATCACAAATCAATAGCTTCATCACCTAGCTCTAGCCGTATCCTTGGAGGATAGCAAGGTGATTGTCGTT
The DNA here is from genome assembly GCA_033398695.1 of Orobanche coerulescens. NCBI lineage: Eukaryota > Viridiplantae > Streptophyta > Magnoliopsida > Lamiales > Orobanchaceae > Orobanche > Orobanche coerulescens. The sequence goes on from CM065803.1 coordinate 205,183,492, forward strand.
CCGGTCGTTTCTCCGGCACGTGACAAGTAGAGACGCGGTGCTTTCGGCGTTGGATCGTTCAAGGGCTTGGAGCGGAATAGATTCGTAGAGATCAAGCAAAGCTTGCGGAATAGCTCAAGAGAAGGTTATCCATTTAATCAACGGACTACGAGGGTATGTTTCTCGTATCTCTTGTATTTCGTTTTTGATATTCGTATATACGTAGCTCGATCGATCCTCGTAGGGATTCGGATCGAATTAATTTTCGTTTTACCGCTTCCGCTGGGCCTTCGTTTTAGGCACCGAATCCCAACATTTACAAGAAGGTTAGTGGGAGCAAAATTGCGTTCTTAATACTATATGTAGATGACATTCTACTTATAGGAAACGACGTAGGAATGCTCAGTTCTGTGAAAGCTTGGCTTTCTAAAGAGTTCTCAATGAAAGACTTGGGAGAAGCTACCTATATTCTAGGTATTCGTCTCTACCGGGATAGAGCGAAAAGAATGTTAGGTCTTTCCCAAGCCCTCTACATAGAAAAGATCCTGAAGCGATTTAGGATGGAAGATTCTAAAAGAGGGTTTCTACCTATGCAACATGGTGCAAAACTTTCCTTAGAGATGTGTCCTCAAAGCGAGGAAGATAAAAAGGACATGAGCAAGGTACCTTATGCTTCGGCAGTAGGTAGTCTTATGTCTGCAATGATTTGCACTAGACCGGACATTGCCTATGCTGTGAGCATAGTAAGTCGGTTTCAGTCAAATCCAGGGCAGGAACATTGGACTGCTATAAAGAACATTCTTAAGTACCTAAGGAGGACTAAAGACTTGGTTCTTACATACGGCGGTGGAGAACTAAGAGTGATGGGTTATACAGACTCAGATTTTTCGGGGGACATGGATGCTCAGATGTCCACATCAGGGTATATCTTTACTCTGAATGGTGGGGCAGTTTCTTGGAGAAGTGCCAAGCAAAGTTCGACTGCTATCTCTACATGTCAAGCCGAATATCAGGCAGCCACAGAGGCTGCTAAAGAAGCTTTTTGGATAAAGAAGTTCACTGAGGAACTTCAAGTGGTTCCTAACGCAGAGAAGCCCGTGACACTGTTTTGTGACAACGATGGAGCTGTTGCACAGGCTAAGGAGCTTAGGGCTTACCACAACACCAAACATATTGCGAGAAAATATCATTTTGTTAGAAAAATGGTTCGGGATGGGAATGTTACACTGCAGAGAGTATGTAACACCCCCAAGTTATTCAGGGTATATTACAGCGCCGTGAGCCCCGCCGTGGGACCCACAAGGCTAAACATACGCGGAACTATAAACTTGACCGATAAGGTCTACATACAATAGAATGAAAGACGATACAAATGGTATTCAAAACCATAACCAATGAAACCATATACATCACTGCACAAATCAATACCTCGGCAACACAGTAGGAACATCAAGGAAGCGAAATACAATACTCGAGTATTAAAAATCCATTCCAAGACAACAACCGAATGGAGGAATCCAAGAAAATAACGGAGACAAGACACGGTATCACACTTGCCCATCATCTTCATGCCGACTCGATACCCGTCATCGCTCTCCTGGAACACGAAATACATGAAACGTATTTCCCATAAAGGGTGAGCCGTCGAATAGCTAGTGCAAGTATAACAATATGAAACATGATACTCCTCGACAATAAAGTAAATGTAATCCGTCAATTCATCAATATCCGTCAATTCATCAATATAAGACTAGTATTCCGGAATAACTAAAATCTCAAGACGTATGTGAATGCCGTAGAAACGGTTCGTTCATATCATACGCCGTTACATGTAGGAATGCCGTCAAAACGGTTCGTTCATTACATGCCAACATTATTTCATATGAATGCCGTAGAAACGGTTCGTTCATATCAACCATGGAATCGCACCAGAGGCTACGAAACCCTCAGAGGACCATAGGCCCGTCCCGGAGTGGCTAGAAATAATCATACCATCAATATTTCATACTTTCAAAGTCGAGAACGTACAATCATAAATGTATACTTGCCTTAATAAACGTTACCGAAGATCCCGAAGAACACGGTTCGACCGGGAAGCTTGAACCACGAAGAAGACAACGAACGGAAGGGTTCCGACTTGAGTTCTCCACAAGGATTTCATCCCTAAGTCATATCAATGATAAATCAACAATCGTACGATGAATAATAATCGTACAACGCACAAAACCCCCCTCTTAGACATTTTGTCGGACACCTTCAAGGCGTCGACTAATAACTCAACCGAAACGACGAATCAATACACTCCAACCGTGGAATAACGATGGAAATGATAGAATGTACCTAAATCATCATCAATCCATCACTAATCTAAATTACTATGGATTAAAAGGATGAAGTCAAACAAAATCCCCAATTTCCAACACAAAATTCGAAGTGTTCTTGAAAAATCTTTCAATAATCCGATGAATACTCCAACAAGTCCATAATCATGCCTATATCACTTCATACCCCATGATTTTAACATCCAAAACATCATTACCCAATACAAAATCGAAATCCAAGATGTTGAAGAAATTACCTCTTGAAGATCCAAGCACTATGATTCGAAGAATACTCGATAGATCGATGATCCGAGCTTAAAAATCGAAAATAGATGAAGGAAGTCACACACTCAAGTGATAGATGGTGAAACCTCCCTCTCTCAAGCCTTTCCTCTCATGTGATGGTGAAGAAATGAGAAATATCGGTTGAAACGCGCAGAAAAATGCAGATATAGGGCTGACTGACGTGTGTGCCGCGGCTCAGTATAGGTGTGCCGCGGCACAGACCCAAAATTCGCTCCCAGGGCTCGGCAGTGTGCCGCGGCTCAGCCAGTGTGCGCGGCACCGAGTCTGGCGATTTTGTGAATACGGAAAATGAGAGTGACTTAGCTATTTCGACCATAACTCCCTCGTCCGGACTCCGATTGACTCAACGTTTGAACCAATGGAAAGCTAACTCGATGTTTTATAATATTGACAAGATTCAGAATTTTTGGAGTTTCCAAGAATTTATGGTGATTTAACAAAGTCGAACTCTTACGTGGAAAAGTCGCTAAAGAGCACGGAATTCAACAGAACGGTACCGAAACGAACTCGGATGACAAAAAGTGTAGAATTAATCATTCTCAGGATGACGAAACGGTCCCAAGAAAGTCGCCAAAATAGACTTCCGCCAAAAATAGAAAATTTCCGGGGAACAAAATTACGGGTATTACATTCTACCCTCCTTAAAAGAAGTTTCGTCCCGAAACTTAAAGCAGTAGGAGAAGAAATATTTCGCGGGAAAAGCTCAACGAGATGCACAAGAACGAAACTTACGCCCAAGCGGCGAATCATCAATATAGAACACAACAATACATTACAGAAGGTAAACCAAACCAATGCCGAAAAGATACGAATTCACAATGCCCGAAGGCTCCAACGGAAATACCGATACATCACAATGGCACGAAAGCATTCAAAGCAGTAAATCATCACAATCTGAGATCTCAAAGAAGCAAACGTGGTATCGGGCATACCCCTCGGCGTATGAACAACGATCGCAAATCGTCGGACATATCGATACAACATGGACTACGAGCGATCAATCAATAAAGCTCAAGAGGGACATCACAAGACGCCCGATCCGGAAATGTGTCCGTGCACATGTCCACCTCGTATACGGAATCGAGAATATACGTGTGACAATGTGCCTAATTAGCCTCAAGAACTACGTCTCGTGTGCACGGTCCAATGCGGAAATATCCACGCATGACCATCGAGTGCACGGCTAAAAATCCAACACATAACCACTCGGTACCCAGACATGATTCGAGATATGCCACGATACAACATGACAACGAAACTCAAGAAATAAAACATCCATACGGATCATACGACTCACCAAGTGAGCGATGACACACGAATAATGAAAGATCGACCACGACCAACGATATTCAAAACAACCATCACGGGATCGAATTCCCTAAGGACCGATTAATACGAGCAACGATCACAACACAACGATTCGGGAAAATCCTCAACCTTCAACGATCACAAAATTACCGAGTTTACAAGAATAATAGTGTCTTGCCTTGAATCGGCCAACACGACAATAATAATTCAACGGATGGGAACTATCCTCGGCGGTCCCAATTCAATACCGATTACTGGTAGAATGGCCAATCGATAACAATGATACAACGGATGAGAATATTTTTGACAACGGATGGGAATTATCTTTGATAATCCCGATTCAATATATCGATTACCTTAGAGCGGTCAATCGATAATCAATGATACGATAGAATAGATGTCGGTGTCTTAAACCGACCACCAAAGCGAGAGATGACAAAAGGATATATCAAGCGTCCCCAATCGGTTAACGTAACATCATAGCTACGGTTCGATTGACGACAAAGATTCAACGATGTCTCGAGCGACATTAATCGCGAACAATAATAATCGATACATCGATACCGCGAACCGACTATCGACAGCAACTTTACCAACAAGTATCGTAATGCCTTGAACCGGCCATTTACAACCAACAGTAACATTTGGCATAATTTTCCGACGGGCGTCGTATCAATGATCCCCTGATATCAATACAATCATAAAGAGGCCAAGTCCCGAAATGATACACACATTCGTACGCCTACACAATAACATTAGTCTCATTGATTAGTACGAGTATAAAACTTGCCTCGATATCAATACAACGAACTGTTACCAATTCAGTCGATTTCGTCTTACGAGTCTCGACCAAGTTAATCTACGAACCCTTCAACCTTAACCGCAACACAAAAGTCATAATCTATGATCAAACATCATATCTTACTGTAAAACGAAGGATTGATAATCAACCGGTTCGATGACGACCAATATCAATACCACCAAACCACGAACTCAATCGTTTCACCATATCTCGACCAATCATAGTCTGAACTGTCCAACTCAGACCCTCACGAATCCATGTCCACAATACGAGCTGAAATTCGATGATCATATCAGCAATCAATTCGGACCAATAATAAGGGTCTAAATATTATCGGTTCCAAACTCAATTCTTAAACACGAATTGACAAGGTTCCCTTCTCGTAAATCCGTAGTTAAAATTTTCCGATGATCATCGTTAATTCTAACCATCCAATTAGTTCAGCATTATAGATAATCATATTTTAAGGTTATCAAACACTCCAATCATTCGATTTGAATATTTGCTCCGTACGTATGGGCTTCCAAATTCAGAGATGAATAATAGTCTCATCAAGCTCATAATCACATTCGTATTTCCTATACGAATATTATTTCCAACACATAGTTTAGCTCTAGATATGAATATTCCATATTCATATTCAAAACATCAACACTTCTTAAAAATTTTCATTACCTCGTATAATTCAAGAGTTCTTCAAGAACATGAAATATCCGAAATCACGTTCAGAACAACATATCCGAGGTATATATCTCCATGTTACCATTTTCTTCATCATGTCATTCATACAACCTCAAGAATCACAACAGAACCCTTATCGTCATATGAAGAAGATCTCAATAATCATATCAACATCCGAAATCTCTTATTACGATTCCAATAAATCTCGTATAGCATTATCACATGATACCATATAATACCTCAATACCGAATACCTTCCCGTACACAATCTTCTATGTACGATTACCACAAAACATACATCTATCATGACTCCCTTCCGAAATGTATACCATAGACCAAGAATATCCAAAATGACATCAACAATATCCGAATACTACAATCTTCACCCCAAAACCTTACGGGAGTATTACACGCCGTAAACCCTTCTCACAAGGATTTACCAGGCTAAGCACAATTTTCCACGTCATTTCAAAAATGTCAAAAAAGATCGATGCGGTAATATTTTCAAATACTAAAAAAATCATTTTCCAAATACCGTCAAAGCGATCAAGGTTAAAATGCCAAAACTTCGGTTTAGGGAATCGGTTTAACAAAATAAAATTTGATTGGCAAAATACCAAAAATCCATTTAAAAATACTCACGCCGCGGATAAAAGTACAGTCCAATTTATGCATTTTCATTGAAATAAGACGAACATCAAAATACACGATTCCCAACATACTCCCTCCCAAGTAGTAATCCAAAAAGAAAAAAAATGAGCCACTATCAAAGGGATACGAGGATTACCTTGTATGGACGAACCACGAAGAAAGAATAATTGAACTCCATTCCAAGAATCATTAAATCATCATAGTCATCATATGGCCTCAAGAACATCAAGATCTCTATGATTCCATAATCATAATCAACATATTCAAAGCATATCATTATCTTCCTTCAACATAAACCTCATAGAATATGGATAACACAAGAAATCACTTCAAGAATCAACAATAGTTCCATAACCAAGCTCTAATTCCATGATTCCAAGCTCACAATCATGTTAAAAGCGTTTAGAACACTCTTAAAAGTAAAGAGGGACGAGTTTTGGAGAGAAATATCTCAAAGGATCGTGAGAGAAATGAAAGGCAACACTTCAATATATAAATTGCACTCTCATTACGTACGTAAGTGTCCTTTCTTAACGTACGTAACAACTTTAACGTACGTAATCCAATATCCATAACGTACGTAACCAACTCACTGTCTCATTCCGTGCAGTCCATTACGTACGTAACCATACCATAAAACGTACGTAATATACCAGTTGACTTGCTACGGTACAATGGTTGTGTTACATACGTAACACGTCCTGTATAACGTACGTAACACGTCCTGTATAACGTACGTAAAACGTACGTTGACTCACCTGTCAACATCCTCCGCCGAAAGTGCCGAAACAGGGTCCCACCTGCCGACCAGGACTCGGTTCTGTCCGATGCCTTCGTTACGTATGTAATACCTTAGCCTTAACGTACGTAACCATGCCAATCTTACGTACGTAATCTCACCTTATTAATGTACGTAATAATTCCATTCTTAGCCAATTTCAACAATTCCTGTCCAAAGTCATGACATACCAAATACGAGCATACGGCAAAATCAATACATATACTCAATTCAATAACATTTTCAAACGTTCACAACGTCCTCGAGCATAATTAACCATCCACGATATCCAATATATAAACGAAAAAAAAATATATCCGGAAAATCGGGGTATTACACTCTACCCCCCTTAAAAATAGGTTTCGTCCTCGAAACTTACAATCACTCGTACAAACAACATTTTAACGGGAATTCAATTTCACCAAGAATTATCGAATAATTCGAACAACATGCTTACGAGTCCGCGAAGTCGAAGATCTCCCGTGATACTAGCATGCGACTCCTAAACAAAGTCTCAACATAATACCGATACACACCATTATCGAAATTAGCAACTTAACAAAATCTCAAGGAAGAGCTCACGTCCGTGACCACGTACGATTCTTCCTACTTTCAACATTACGAAGGGCACATACATGCGTAAGTATAATCCGAATCGCACATTCTCGAAGTGACCAATTTCCAAGAATACCAAGCTATAAGCGAAGCGATTAAGAAGAATACAAGAAGAGTGAGAGGACTTACAAGTACAGTCGCCTTGTGATGATGGCGAGTAGTGATCTGTGGGCAAATGCCGACTCAATCGACCCAAAGACCGATGACCTAGGTATCCATAAACCTAAGCTCGATACCATATTCCTTAACACCCCAAGTTATTCGGGGTATATTACAGCCGTGAGCCCCGCCGTGGGACCCACAAGGCTAAACATACGCGGAACTATAAACTTGACCGATAAGGTCTACATCTGATAGAATGAAAGACGATACAAATTGTATTCAAAACCATAACCAATGAAACCATATACATCTTGCACAAATCAATACCTCGGCAACACAGTAGGAACATCAAGAAAGCGAAATACAATACTCGAGTATTAAAAATCCATTCGGTACAACAACCTTGAATGGAGGAATCCAAGAAAATAACAGGAGACAAGACACGGTATCACACTTGCCCATCATCTTCATGCCGACCCGATACCCGTCTGTCCGCTCTCCTGGAACACAGAAATACATGAAACGTATTTCCCCATAAAGGGGTTAGCCGTCGAATAGCTAGTGCAAGTATAACAATATGAAACATGATACTCCTCGACAATAAAGTAAATGTAATCCGTCAATTCATCAATATCCGTCAATTCATCAATATAAGACTAGTATTCGGAATAACTAAAATCTCAAGGCGTATGTGAATGCCGTAGAAGCGGTTCGTTCATATCATACGCCGTTACATGTAGGAATGCCGTCAAAGCGGTTCGTTCATTACATGCCAACATTATTTCATATGAATGCCGTAGAAGCGGTTCGTTCATATCAACCATGGAATCGCACTGAGAGGCTACGAAACCCTCGAGAGGACCATAGGCCCGTCCGGAGTGGCTAGAAATAATCATACCATCAATATTTCATACTTTCAAAGTCGAGAACGTACAATCATAAATGTATACTTGCCTTAATAAGCGTTAGAAGATCCCGAAGAACACGGTTCGACCGGGAAGCTTGAACCACGAAGAAGACAACGAACGGAAGGGTTCCGACTTGAGTTCTCCACAAGGATTTCATCCCTAAGTCATATCAATGATAAATCAACAATCGTACGATGAATAATAATCGTACAACGCACAAAACCCCCCTCTTAGACATTTTGTCGGACACCTTCAAGGCGTCGACTAATAACTCAACCGAAACGACGAATCAATACACTCCAACCGTGGAATAACGATGGAAATGATAGAATGCACCTAAATCATCATCAATCCATCACTAATCTAAATTACTACGGATTAAAAGGATGAAGTCAAACAAAATCCCCAATTTCCAACACAAAATTCGAAGTGTTCTTGAAAAATCTTTCAATAATCCGATGAATACTCCAACAAGTCCATAATCATGCCTATATCACTTCATACCCCATGATTTTAACATCCAAAACATCATTACCCAATACAAAATCGAAATCCAAGATGTTGAAGAAATTACCTCTTGAAGATCCAAGCACTATGATTCGAAGAATACTCGATAGATCGATGATCCGAGCTTAAAAATCGAAAATAGATGAAGGAAGTCACACACTCAAGTGATAGATGGTGAAACCTCCCTCTCTCAAGCCTTTCCTCTCATGTGATGGTGAAGAAATGAGAAATATCGGTTGAAACGCGCAGAAAAACGCAGATATAGGGCTGACTGACGTGTGTGCCGCGGCTCAGTATAGGTGTGCCGCGGCACAGACCCAAAATTCGCTCCCAGGGCTCGGCAGTGTGCCGCGGCTCAGCCCAGGTGTGCCGCGGCACCGGGTACAGGCAGTTTTGGACGAATCTGGAAAATGAGAGTGACTTAGCTATTTCGACCATAACTCCCTCGTCCGGACTCCGATTGACTCAACGTTTGAACCAATGGAAATCTAACTCGATGCTTTATAATATTGACAAGATTCAGAATTTTTGGAGTTTCCAAGAATTTATGGTGATTTAACAAAGTCGAACCCTTACGTGGAAAAATCGCTAAAGAGCACGGAATTCAACCAAACGGTACCGAAACGAACTCGGATGACAAAAAGTGTAGAATTAGTCATTCTCAGGATGACGAAACGGTCCCAAGCAAGTCGCCAAAATAGACTTCCGCCAAAAATAGAAAATTTCCGGGGAACAAAATTACGGGTATTACAGAGTAGACACAGCAAATAACGTTGCTGATCCGCTTACCAAGCCACTATCTCAGAAGGTCTTAGAGAGACATCTGGAGAGTATGGGTATTAGATACCATAGTTTGTGGAATTGAGTGCAAGTGGGAGATTGTTAGGAATATGCCCTCGAATGCCACTCAGAGGATGAGAGAGTGAGAGCAATTGTATTGTAATTATGAATATTATATTTAATAAGGCAATTATTATTTCTATATTATTGTATATCACTGGCATTGTGATTTGGTATATAGAATAATAGTCCTTGCATTTGAGAGTGAACATTCTACTCCTTATGGAGATAAGGAGATAGGCACTAGAAGTGTTTAGAGCTCGAATGCTTAACTAGTTCGCAAGTCGATAAAACTTAACAGGACATTAAGTTTTAATAAGACTTGTATAACTGATGCTAGGATGTGTGCACGTCTTGATAGCATAGTTATAAGTATATTGGTGGGACCAGTATACTCGAACATGACTCATACTCGATTCAGTCACACGGTATTCACTCTCGGAGAGTCGATGACGAATCGAAAGGTTGTGATAGTATACGTGGACCTTTGACTTGAGGGTTCAGTAGAAGATGTGTCTGTGACGTTTAGTTTGTCATTAGAGTAGTTAGACTCATTTGCTTAATTGCTGAGTCGACCTCGAAGTGCGGACTATACGGGCAGGTAGCAGTCTTTGCTGAACACCAAGAAAGGATTCTATCTCCTGTTAGTGAGCAGGCGAATGTCCTATACGGTTAATGGCAAATAAGATCACAAGTCTTTGGCCAAAGCATTCTGATATAGTCGTATTAGATACACTATTAATCGATCGGTCTTGATTTGCATTAACACATGTATAGAGTTTAGTCAACGATGAGGTTTGACTTTACCGTGACCGAAGACTTGACGGGACATCGATGAAGGGTCTATACATATATAGTATTCACGACATAATGGTTACGGAATGATTCGTTCATTCGTTCTCGATCGGGGTTTCTGATGCGGCCCGCTAAGTTGGCTAAGTCTTGCCCACACTCATTGGTTCCTCCCAATCTTGGTGAGACGAACCTACGAGTCGTGATAGGATCATTGATGGATAAATGTCAATTAAGAATCTCACGTATAATCTTATATAATAGAAATCAAATTTTGAATTATCGGACAAATCAAATAGCGGTCTTATGAATTGTAAGTAGGTTCTTGGTGATTACTTTAATTCATAAATTATATTTCTTAGAGAAATATATATTTGTGTTTGATATAATTAATTAATTGGATTAATTAATTAGTCCAAACACATTGGAAATAAAACGGATTCGTTTGGCGAACATCCAAGATTACGAGGGATTCGTTTTGTGAACATCCAAGATACGAGCCGAGTAAATTCGACCCGTCTTCTTGGAAATTTCCCTTAAGGCCGCCCTCCTCCCTCTCTTGTCTCTTTTATACTTATTTTATGTCACTAGGTGACATATGTGAGGTGTATTTGATACCCTCAATCATGTGTTAAAGGAAGACTTTCATTTTTTTATAAATAAAAGTCTTTAAAAAGGAGAGAGGACAACTTCTTCTTAAATGAACTCAAAATCACGAATTTGAGAGAGAGAGTAAGGTTGAAAACTTCATCTTGATCTTAGAGACAAGATATAAGAAGAATACATTGAGAGAGAAAATTCCTACAAGCTTCCCTAGCCGCATTCTTGAAGAAAGGAAGCTTGTCGTTTTTTCCATCAAGTTCCGGCGTGTGAAGTAGAGGCATCTTGCTTTAGGTGCTTGGAACGAAAGGCTCTTCATTATCATCATCATCATACGAAGGTTTTTCAGAGACATCATAGGTATGGGACTTTGATTCCTTGATCTTCGTATTTTTCTTTTCGTATATACGTTACTTGATCGATCCTCTTAGGGATTCCGTTATTCTTCCGCTGCGTTTATTTTCTGTGAAACATCCGGTACACGAGGGATTCCGTTATACTTGGATAAATTTGTGGTAGTCTTCATCGATGACATCTTGATCTATTCGAAAGACATAGAGGAGCATGCTGAGCATTTACGTGTTGTTTTGAGCACCTTGAGGAATGAACAGCTTTATGCGAAACTTTCTAAATGTGAATTCTGGATTAAGGAAGTGACCTTCCTTGGGCATGTGATATCAGCTAATGGGGTTCAGGTAGACCCGAAGAAAGTCGAGGCAATCTTGGAGTGGAAATCCCCTAATAATGTGAAAGAAGTCCGGAGTTTCTTGGGACTTGTTGGATATTATCGCCGTTTTGTAGAAGGATTTTCCAAAATCGCTCGTCCACTTACTCAGCTGTTACAGAAGACTCAAAAATTCGTGTGGAATGAGAAATGCCATGCGGGTTTTGATGAAGTTAAGAGAAGACTGATGACCTCTCCTATACTAGCGTTACCAGATGGAACTGATGGATTCATGGTATACAGCGATGCTTCAAATCAGGATCTGGGATGTGTATTGATGCAAAAGGATATGGTGATTGCTTATGCCTCTCGACAGTTGAAACCATACGAAGTTAATTACCCGACTCATGATCTGGAATTAGCAGCTGTAGTCTTTGCTCTAAAAATTTGGCGACATTACTTGTACGACACTCATTGTCAGATCTTTACAGATCATAAGAGCCTCAAGTATATTTTCAGTCAGAAGGAACTAAATATGAGGCATAGAAGGTGGTTGTAATTAATCAAGGATTACGATCTGGATTCTATATCATCCAGGCAAAGCGAACGTGGTAGCTGATGCACTGAGCCGCAAACCTATTTCTCTTCGAGTGTTGGAAGCGCTCACGTCCCAAACCAGCATTCAACAAGAACTGATCCGTGAAGGTATTGAAGTATGGTCACAAGGAGTCCAAGGGCAACTATACGTGATGGAACTAACTTCGTCATTAGTCGAGGAAATCAAATCTAAGCAGTTGAATGATTCTCTGATTCTTCGGTTATGTGACGAAGTAAAGAAAGGGAAGGCCCCAGGATTTGTGATACAAGACGCTGGAGTTCTGAGATTTCAGAATCGACTTTGCATTCCCGATGATGATGCTTTGAGACAGACAATCTTAAAGGAAGCTCACAGCGCGCCCTATTCTATTCACCCGGGCACCATTAAGATGTATAAGGATCTAAAAGAAAATTTCTGGTGGGGAAATATGAAGAAGGACGTGGCGGAATACGTTTTGAAATGTCTAACCTGTCAGCAGGTTAAGATTGAACATCAGCGGCCTGCCGGAATATTGAAGCCACTTCCGATCCCTGAGTGGAAGTGGGAGGATATATCGATGGACTTCATCCCCAGTATGCAATGAACTAAGAGGGTAATAAACATGATTTGGGTGATATTTGATCAACTAACCAAGTTGGCTCATTTCCTGGGTATTAAAGACATTTGGGGACCCGAGAAATTAGCACGAGTGTTTATTACAGAGATAGTCCGATTGCATGGAACGCCGAAGACCATTATTTCGGATCGAGATGGTCGCTTCGTGTCGCACTTTTGGAAGGCAGTTCACAGGGCTTTGGGAAACGAGCTGAACTTTAGCACGGCCTATCATCCTCAGACGGAGGCCAGTCCGAAAGAACTATACAGACAGTAGAGGACATGCTTAGAGCTTGTGCCTTAGATTGGTCAACCGACTGGGAGGTTCATTTGCCCTTGATTGAATTCACCTACAACAATAGTTGGCATGCTTCTATTAAGATGGCACCGTTCGAAGCGTTGTACGGGAGAAGATGTAGATCGCCCCTGTGTTGGAATGATTCTTCTGACTTGATTGGGACGGAACCAGAGTTGATAGTTCAGACTCAAGAGAATATAGCTCTAATTCGGGAAAGGCTGTTGACTGCGCAGAGTCGACAGAAGTCTTATGCAAACGTGCGTCGTCGCCCGTTAGAGTTCTACATTGGGGACCACGTGTTGTTGAAGGTTTCTCCTACTCGGGGAACTTTTCGATTTGGGAAGAAAGGGAAGCTGAGTCCGAGATATATTGGAACATTCGAGAAACTTGAAAGAGTTGGGGATTTAGCATACAGGTTGGCCTTACCGCCATCGCTGAGTAACGTTCACAATGTGTTTCACGTATCCCAATTATGGAAGTATGTACTAGATCCCAATCATATCTTTGATTTCGGCGAGATCGAGATAGCTAATGACGGCACTTTCGAAGAGAAACCAATCAAAATACTTGAGAGTCGGATCAAACAATTGAGGAATAAACCAATATCCTTGGTTAAAGTGCAATGGTCACGACACGGAGTCGAGGAGGCCACTTGGGAAACGGAGGATGGTATGAAGACTAGATATCCGGAGTTATTTTCATCTTAAGTTTCGGGACGAAACTTCTTCTTAGGGAGAGAGGATGTAATACTCGAGATTTTAATGTGTATTTTGAACTTTGTGCCATTATATATATTGTATTTAATCTGAGTATTATCCTTCGTATTTCATGATCTTGTACTGTTGAGCGTATGATTTCATGAATGTTGTTGTTTATAATTGTATTTGTGCACTTGTAGCGCACGCTAACGTCTGAGCGTAGCGTACGCTAATTGAGTTTCCTAGCGCACGCTATGTATGAGCCTTAGCGCGCACTATGCGTAGTCAACTTGATTAAGACAGGGCGGTAGGTGAGATCAGACCGCAGATATTTGTTGGGATATGTTGGATTGAATCTGGATGGCTTTTGGAAAAGCCGAGTCAACGTTGTTTAGCACACGCTACTTGTATGAGGATAGCCCACGTTAAAGTTGAGTACAGTGAGGATAGTAAGCTTCATATGGTCGTTAGCCCACGCTATATGGTGTGGTAGTGTACGCTAATTGTTGGAACATTTTGTTCCATACATAAATTAAAAGTGTTTTGATGATTAATGTTGATAAGCAAAACAAAACAACGAAGAGGCGAAGCCAAGAATCGAAGAAAACGAAGCTGGAAAATTGTGTTCTGCACAAGCTTAACGTACGTAACTCAGCATGATTAACGTACGTAAATGAAGCATCCTTACGTACGTAATGGGAGTAATATAACGTACGTAATGTAGTTCAAACCAGATGAACGTTGGAGGAGTCAAAGTCAGAAAAGCATGCAACGGACATATGACGTCGGCGGTGGCGTAAGGCTTAACGTCGTAACCAATGAAATGTTAACGTCGTAATCAAAAATGACGAAACTCCTGGCGGATTTGTGAATAGGCTTACGTACGTAACCTATAGAAGTTAACGTACGTAATGGAGCTTACGTACGTAATGGAATGGATATAACGTACGTAAAGAAGGTTCAGCAGCTAACGGCTAGTTTGATGATGAAGCCTATAAATACCATCCCTATGGTATTGTTTGAGGACAACAACCTTGAGCAAATAGTCTATACTTGTGATATTATTATACACATTCTTGTTGTTGATATTGAGCTTAATTGTAAGTGTTTGAGTGAGAATTCACGAAAACATACACGAGTGGTAAAAGAAAAGATACGATTGGATTCGGTGTTATTAGGATCAAGGATCCGGCATTATTAGAATCACAATCGATATCTAAGTGAGGTTTATCTAGTACCCATAGAAAGCTAGAGCGGTTGATTCCTTGTCCAATAGAAAAGGAAAACGGTTTAACTTGGACCAACACAAAGACAAGTACGAGAGGTTTATCACGGACCGATAGAAGACGTGATTGTAAACGGTTATACCTCGACCGATAGAAGAGAGGTATAGAGGTTGCTATCTTTAACCTATTGAAAAAGATAAAGAGAGGACGTAGGCTCGTTTATAGCCGAACCTCTATAAATCCTTGCGTCATTTATTTTCCGCAATTTTATTTAAGCTTCCGCAAAACGGCGCAAATATCCGATCACGTACCCAACACTAATTGCCATACTTAGCATACGTAAAGGGTGTTAGCGTACGCTAAGCCGAGACCAGACCGAGACAGTAGACTGCTAGTCCGTTAGCGCACGCTAAAGATATAGCCGTAGCGCGCGCTAATAACCATTTTCTATATATAGGACAACACCTTCTTTAATTTTCAGACAGCCACTTCAACCCACACTCCAATTTCGCGACTTTGAGAGTTACCCTCTCCATCTTCCACCTTCATATCAGCCTCCTAACACATCATTGAAGGCGATGAGCTTTGAGGATTAGTGTTCAAGCGTCCAACGTTAAGTTCATCAAGAGTTTTCGTTTTTTCTTTCCATACAAGGTATGTGTTGCTGCCCGAACTTAGAATTCGTGTTCTTATTCGGATTATAACTTTCTCCTGAAATTATCAAGGTTATGGATTAATCATTAGGTTGAACACCATACCATGTAAACTTGAAGTAATCATATTAGAACTCCTTTGAGTAAGAAGATCACAACCGAACCTTATTGAGTTGAAACTAAGAATCTGATTTATGAGGTTGTTGTATAGTTGGGTTGTCTTTTTCGAATCAATTGTGTGCGAGTGTATTGTTATTATCATTAACTAGAATGAGATCTTTAGCAAAGAAAGGAATTCTTAGAGTGGTCACTAAGATATAATCTTCGGATAGCATGAGATGACCGTCAACGTAATTCACAACTCGTAATGATTACTGGGTTTGTTTATCTTTTTGTTGATGATTCGAACGTAGAGTGTTGATGGGTGACAATTAATTTGAACGGAAAACTTTAACGAAGATGGCAGCTTGTAGAAAAACGAAGTATAGAGATGAATTAACCTTGAACTCGTATTGAAGGTGTTGTATAACCAAACCTTGTAATGACATTGATAATCATTAATCGAAGTACGAAATTACGGTGATTTGAGTGACTCTAGCTCGACCGAGCGTTCTTCGGGTGAGTTGAGCCGTGAGCCGGCTAGCTTAGAGTGTTAAACCGACCGTAGTAGACGTTAGATGTTCGTACGTTTAAACTTGTTTTGAGTTGCCGTTATTTTTCCTGTTTGTTAAAGGGCCGAGCATTGCGAACGTTTGATCGAAGGAGGTAGCCTTTGAGTGTGTTGAGATCATTGGAGTAATTAGTTCTTGCCATCTTTGAGGCAAGTATCGTATTTTAAACGTGTTAATATTAGATTGTTGATCATGCAAACGATTTATTCATGTTGCTGAACATGAGAACAATTTCTTTGAGTTGTCATGGTATTTGTTATTGATTCCTTGATTGTTCACGTCGATGAAAATATTGATTTGCATATGTGTATGCATAATTGTACTGTTTATGTTGTAAATGATCCGAGGGGATCATAAGGATCTATGCTGAGGGTGCTGGATCGGATGTCCACCATGGGTTGGTCCGAAGGGATCATCATGGGGATCTATGCTGAGGGCGCTGGATCATTGGACGGGTTTTCCACCATGCGTTGGTCCGACGGGATCATCATGGGGATCTATACTTGTAACACCCCCAGGATATCTGAGGTATGTTACAGCGCCGTGAATCCCTATATGGGACCCACCAGGCTGAACAGCATCATACACAACGACTCACAGAAACGATAAAATAACACCACGTCATAAAGACGCAAAACAGAACAATCCACCCGGTTCAACCGGTCAATATAACATCATCATCCGACACAACATAATAAGCAACAATACAATTCAAACGAACCAGAACCCCTTAAGTACTCGAGTACAACTATTAGTTCCAAAACCACAAAGGACAAAAAGGTAAAAGACACTAAAACATCACTCGTGCACCATCATCACGCACGGCCATCATCCGTGTACTGGTCCAGCGCCCGCTCGTCTCGATGAACCTGACCTGAAATTCATAAAACGAATTTCCCCAAAACGGGTCCCCAGAGGGGTTAGCAATTACGCTAGTACAAGTAACCAGATGAACAACTTACATCTTACACATATAGTAATGCATGCAATAAAGAAAACCGTTCGAAAACACTCATTTCCGGAAATGCCAATATCAAATCACATTTGTAAAATGCACCACAATTAACCGTCGATCCACACCTCCGTGGACCCCTACCGAGACCCCGTCGGATCTAACCCGTAGTGGTTAAAAGCAAAGCTCGTCGATCCACACCTCCGTGGACCCCTACCGAGACCCCGTCGAGTCTAACCCGTAGTGAGCATACACACACACACAATTTCTCATACAAAACTACTATGCCAAGATTGTAAGTTCATAAGGATACTTGCCTCGATTAATAGACGGTGACGCGAACGGAACGGAAGAATCAAGCACGACCGTGAGGAACCGACGGATGAACCTAACGATTCGAACAACACAATCACAACCAACTCTAGACGATTACGGAAAAGGAATACACCCGGAAACCCGCCTACGATTCATGTATATTCATACCAAAATAACAACGAGGGCGGACCACAACCAAACCCTTTTGATTCCGTAAAAATCCACAAAATATCCATGAATCCGTAGGAAAACTAAAGATACTAACAATATCAATCGTATACATCATGAATCCACCAACGAAACGGAACGAATCGGAAGAAAAACCCAAAACCCCCAAATTAATCGAAAATAGGGTTTTAGAATATTACCTTAGGAGATTCAAGTACCAAGATCCGTAGAACACGCGCTAGATTGATTGCCCGAGCCTTACAACCGAAGGAAGATGATGAAAAATCGACTTCCGAATGAAGAATGCTTGAGAGTTCTCTCCGCCTTTGCTCTCTCTCTCGCTCGAGCTGTGATAATGGGGAAAATTCGGACGATTTCGTCTAATAAAGACGATTCTGCACAATTGACCGCTTCGTGCCGCGCACAGCCGAAAATCTACTCCTGTGTTTGGCATTGTGCGGCAAGACCCTACGTGTGCAGCGGCACGCGATCTGATTGGGTTTAGGTCGCGGAAGACACACGAGTGTGCCGCGGCACCGGACAGGTGTGCCGCGGCACTGGCCTGGCGCTGTGCCGCGGCACAGGATGGGTGTGCCGCGGCACACAGTACAGATTGCTCGACCATCATTTGGAGAAATTTGTGTGCCGCGGCGCACGCACCTTGTGCCGCGGCCCACACCCCTTTTTGGTTCCCAAAATGATAAAAATGATCCGGAAAGAGAATAAAACGATAGGAATCAATATTTGGGGGCTAATAACACGAAATGGATCCACGGCAACCCCGAAACGGCGGTTTCGCACAACAATAACAAGAATATTGTTCAACAGTTTGACAGGAAGGACACGCTGAAAAGTACACGAGGGTCACTACGATCGAGAAATACACCAAAAACGAAAATACAAGGGAAAGAAAAATACGGATATTACATTCTACCCCTCTAAAAATAAGTTTCGTCCCGAAACTTAAGAAACAAACAACTCCGGGTACCTAGCACGCATGCTATCCTCGGTTTCCCAAGTTGCTTCCTCGACACCATGTCTCGACCACTGCACCTTGACCAAAGGTATGGTCTTATGCCTCAATCGTTTCTCACGATGCTCCAAAATCTTCAAAGGACGCTCCTCAAAAGTAATATCTTCAGCAATATCAATCTCGCCATAATCGATGACGTGACTAGGATCCGAACATATTTCCTCAAGCGGGAGACATGGAAAACGCTATGAACATGACTCAAGGCCGGAGGTAACGCCAAACGGTACGCCAATTCACCGACTCGCTCGAGAATCTCAAAGGGTCCAATAAATCTCGGACTCAGCTTTCCTTTCTTCCCGAAACGAAAAACTCCCTTCGTCGGCGACACCTTTAGCAAAACGTGGTCTCCCACCTCGAATTCCAAAGGTCGACGACGGACGTCGGCATATGACTTCACGACTGGGCGATCAACATCCGTTCTCGAATTAACTCTATCTTCCGCCTCGTCTCTAAAACGACATCCGGCTCGGTCCCGACCAAATCGGACGCCTCATTCCAACAAATCGGTGATCGACATCGCCGCCCGTAAAGTGCTTCATACGGTGCCATCCGAATCGACGCGTGCCAACTGTTGTTGTACGTGAATTCAATCAGCGGCAAATGTTCCTCCCAGTCACTACTCCAGTCGAGAGCACAAGCACGCAACAAGTCCTCAAACGTCTGGATAGTGCGTTCCGATTGTCCATCTGACTGGGGATGAAAAGAGGTACTCAAGTGTAAACGGGTACCCAACGCCTTATGCACCGCCTGCCAGAAGTGCGATACAAAACGGCCGTCACGATCCGAAACAATAGACTTCGGGGTACCATGAAGTCTCACGATCTGCGCGATAAACACACGAGCTAACTTCTCCGGGCCCCAAATGTCCTTGATGCCCAGAAAATGTGCCGACTTGGTCAGACGATCAACAACCACCCATACCATGTTCATGCCCGACCTCGATCTCGGAAAACTCGTGACGAAATCCATCGATATATCGTCCCATTTCCATTCCGGAACGGGAAGTGACTGCAATAACCCAGCCGGTCGCTGATGTTCGATCTTGACCTGCTGGCAAGTCAAACATCTCGCTACAAACTGTGCGACCTCATCCTTCATATCATTCCACCAGAAATTTCTTCTCAGGTCCTTGTACATCTTACTCGAACCAGGATGAACGGAATAGGGTGTAGCATGGGCCTCCCGTAAAATATTCTGTCTCAACTCTGAGTCGTTCGGCACACAAAGCCGGCTCTGGAATCTCAAAACACCATCCTCGTGAATCACAAATCCAGGAGACTTTCCTTTAAGAACGTTCTCTCGGATTTGAGTAATCATCGGATCCTCTAACTGCTTCAGCTTAATTTCATCGATTAAAGACGACGAAACCTCTAAAGCACGAAGTTGCCCGACGGCTCCAGGCAACAAAACTTCAACATCTAACTCGATTAAAGATCGCCGAAGCTCGGACTGAGACGTAAGGATCTCAAGCGATCGCAGTGCAATCGGTTTCCGGCTCAAGGCGTCGGCCACGACGTTCGCCTTGCCCGGATGATAAAGGATTTCGAGGTCATAATCCTTAATCAACTCCAACCACCTCCTCTGCCTCATATTCAACTCCCGCTGAGTAAATATGTATTTCAGACTTTTATGATCGGTAAAAATCTGACATGCAGAGCCGAAAAGATAATGACGCCAAATCTTGAGCGCAAAAACGACTGCCGCTAGCTCCAAATCATGAGTAGGGTAGTTCAGCTCATACGGCCTCAACTGTCTCGACGCAAAGGCAATGGTCTTACCGTGCTGCATTAATACACACCCAAGACCCTGACCCGAAGCATCGCTATAAACGGCAAAACCCTCGTTGCCACATGGCAACGCCAAAACTGGGGCTGAAGTCAAACGCTTCTTCAGTTCCTCAAAACTCGACTGCCTCTCGTCATTCCAGACGAACTTCTCGGATTTCTGGAGTAACTGCGTAAGTGGCCGGGCCAGTTTCGAGAAACCCTCTACGAACCTACGGTAGTAGCCAGCCAAACCCAAGAAACTACGGAGCTCCTTCACATTCTTGGGCGGTGCCCAATCCAGCACGGCCTCAATCTTCTGCGGATCCACACGAACCCCCTCGGCTGAAATCACGTGACCTAAAAACATCACTTCCTTCAGCCAGAACTCACATTTCGAGAACTTTGCATAGAGTTGCTCGGTCCTCAAAATGTTTAATACTACCCGCAAATGATGGGCATGCTCTTCCTCATTCTTCGAATAAATAAGAATATCGTCAATAAAGACGACGACGCACTTATCCAAATACTCGATAAAAACTTTGTTCATCAATTGCATGAACACCGCTGGCGCATTAGTTAACCCGAAAGGCATAACTACAAACTCATAATGTCCGTATCTCGACCGAAAAGTCATCTTCGCACATCGGACTCTCTCACCCGAGCCGATAGTACCCCGATTTCAAATCAATTTTCGAGAATACCGTAGCTCCTCGCAACCGATCGAATAAGTCATCAATTCTCGGCAAAGGATACTTGTTCTTGATGGTCACCTTGTTTAGTTCGCGATAGTCGATACACAAACGTAGCGAACCATCCTTCTTCCGCACAAACAGGACCGGTGCGCCCCAAGGCGAGGCGCTCGGTCGAACATACCCCGACTCAAGAAGCTCGCTCAATCGCTTCTTCAACTCTCGCCATCTCTCAAGGTGCCATGCGATACGGCGCCTTGAAATAGAGCCGCGCCCGGCTCTAACTCTATAGCAAACTCAACCTCACGATCCGGTGGCAATCCTTAACTCGTCAGAAATACATCAGAAACTCATTAACGACCGGAATCGACGAAAGCTCGACTCCACCATCCCCGCCTTCAAGGCATAGCACCAATAACCGGACATCCCTTTCGCAGAGACTCATCGCCTTCAAGGCATTAATAACGACTGGTTTCCCCTCTTCGCCCGCGAAAGAGTGCTCGGTGCCGTCCTCGGCTAACATAGTGATGATTCTCGTGCGGTAGTTCATGATCGCACCATGCCGCTCGAGCCAATCATCACCAAGAATCAAATCCTCACCCTCGATACTCACAACAATAAGATTAGAGGGCCAAGTCCTCTCACAAATAAGTATAGAGCAGTCTCGAACCTCCTGATCACCAACGATCCTATCACCGCTAGGAAGCTTAACGATGAAGGGCTCACAAGGCATCAAACGGTCGAGACTCAAACGGCGCACACAATCCAGAGATATAAACGAATGCGTAGCACCAGAATCGAAAAGCACACTGACAGGATGAGAAAGAATATAAACGGTACCTGTCGCCACGGTAGCCGCTGGATCATCGGCTCTCCGCATCTCATAGACACGCGGGTGGGCGGAGCCGACACTGGAAGCTCCCCCCTTAGAGGGCTGACCCCGACCTCTCCCCCGACTAGCACTCGGCGGAGACTGAGGAGCAAACGATCCCTGATTCACACTTGGTTCCCTAGGCGCTGGAATGGAAGCCCGGGCACCAAGAATTTTCTCCCTCTCAAGACAGAAGCAGCCCTTGTGGCCTACCGGCCACACCGATTACACGTCGAAAGGGCTCAAACAAGTACGGCCGATGTGGCCGTACGACCACAATTGAAACACTTCACATCACGAAAAGGAGCACCGGTAGTTCCACGACCCCCAATGAACGAGCCGGACCACCGCCCGTGGGAAGTTAGCGATTGGGATCTCTCGACCCCCACTCTTGTGGCCCGAAAAGTTCCTGGACTTACGCTTACTCTCGCGGGCCGCCTTACTCGCCGTCACAGACATATCATAAGCAAGGGCCCTACTCTGATAATCCTTCAATATAGTGCATACGAGCCCCGACATATAGTCCCGAATCGGCAACTTCATCCGTCTGGAGAAATGGAAAATCTTGTCACTCTCCTCGACAACTTGGGTCTTCACATAACCCAACTCCTTATTAAAATCAGCAATGGCTTGAGCTACGGGGATATCCCGCGGTTGAGCATCATAAAAAGCATGTACCCGAGCCTGTCTGACTGGCCACGGGCAATATTCAGCCTCCATCAACTCTTGAACTCAGCCCACGAAGCAGCATGGTCTTTGGGCCCAACGACCTCCCACCAATCCGTAGCGTCCCCAGTGAGAAAATATTGGGCAATAGGGACTCTACGTTCCTCAGGACAGTTAGTGGCAACGAAGACCTTAGACATCTCCTTGATCCACCCTTCCCAGCCACTCGGGTCTGAAGCTCCCGAAAACTGAGGAGGATGCATCTTGATGACATCTTGGAGCCAACGGTCCGCTCCGCCCCGATTAGCATGGGCTTGATCCGGGTTCTGAACCGCCTGAGCTATTGCCGCCATTTGGTTCACCATTTGTTGCATTACGACCGCAATACCAAGATCGGCACGCTCCTGAGAAGAAGCATGGCTATGACGGTCGCCGCATCGCGGCCTCAAGATCGTGACGTGGCCGCCCCACCGGCTGCCCCACGTCCCCGGCCGCGTCCACGACCACGACCGCGACCACGACCTCTTCCAGCATCCATACTGGAGTTAAATAAGTAGCAAAAGCCATACGAGGATCAGTACAAGAAAAGAACAATTACAAGTCGAGAATCAAGGGTACGATACAAGGAATTAATGAACATAGGAAGAAAAACTTACGGACACTGGTAGTACCGGAATCATGGCAGCGTGACGATGATGTGCAAAACCAAACACCACAAGACCCAATAAACCAACAAGCCTAGGTATCCATAAACCTTGCTCCGATACCATTTTCTGTAACACCCCCAGGATATCTGAGGTATGTTACAGCGCCGTGAATCCCTATATGGGACCCACCAGGCTGAACAGCATCATACACAACGACTCACAGAAACGATAAAATAACACCACGTCATAAAGACGCAAAACAGAACAATCCACCCGGTTCAACCGGTCAATATAACATCATCATCCGACACAACATAATAAGCAACAATACAATTCAAACGAACCAGAACCCCTTAAGTACTCGAGTACAACTATTAGTTCCAAAACCACAAAGGACAAAAAGGTAAAAGACACTAAAACATCACTCGTGCACCATCATCACGCACGGCCATCATCCGTGTACTGGTCCAGCGCCCGCTCGTCTCGATGAACCTGACCTGAAATTCATAAAACAAATTTCCCCAAAACGGGTCCCCAGAGGGGTTAGCAATTACGCTAGTACAAGTAACCAGATGAACAACTTACATCTTACACATATAGTAATGCATGCAATAAAGAAAACCGTTCGAAAACACTCATTTCCGGAAATGCCAATATCAAATCACATTTGTAAAATGCACCACAATTAACCGTCGATCCACACCTCCGTGGACCCCTACCGAGACCCCGTCGGATCTAACCCGTAGTGGTTAAAAGCAAAGCTCGTCGATCCACACCTCCGTGGACCCCTACCGAGACCCCGTCGAGTCTAACCCGTAGTGAGCATACACACACACACAATTTCTCATACAAAACTACTATGCCAAGATTGTAAGTTCATAAGGATACTTGCCTCGATTAATAGACGGTGACGCGAACGGAACGGAAGAATCAAGCACGACCGTGAGGAACCGACGGATGAACCTAACGATTCGAACAACACAATCACAACCAACTCTAGACGATTACGGAAAAGGAATACACCCGGAAACCCGCATACGATTCATGTATATTCATACCAAAATAACAACGAGGGCGGACCACAACCAAACCCTTTTGATTCCGTAAAAATCCACAAAATATCCATGAATCCGTAGGAAAACTAAAGATACTAACAATATCAATCGTATACATCATGAATCCACCAACGAAACGGAACGAATCGGAAGAAAAACCCAAAACCCCCAAATTAATCGAAAATAGGTTTTAGAATATTACCTTAGGAGATTCAAGTACCAAGATCCGTAGAACACGCGCTAGATTGATTGCCCGAGCCTTACAACCGAAGGAAGATGATGAAAAATCGACTCCCGAATGAAGAATGCTTGAGAGTTCTCTCCCCCTAAGCTCTCTCTCTCGCTCGCGCAGTGAAAATGGGGAAAAGTCGGCCGATTTCGTCTAATAAAGACGATTCTGCACAATTGACCGCTTCGTGTGCCGCGGCACAGCAGAAGTGTGCCGCGGCACAGGCCGAAAATCTACTCCCAGGTTTTGGCATTGTGCCGCGGCACGACGTGGCGCGCACGCAGATACTGGGTTTAGGTCGCGGAAGACACACGAGTGTGCCGCGGCACCGGACAGTGTGCCGCGGCATCACTCGCGCCGTGCCGCGGCACAGATGGGTGTGCCGCGCACACAAGACATTGCTCGACCATCATTTGGAGAAATTTGTGTGCCGCGGCGCACGCACCTTGTGCCGCGGCCCACACCCCTTTTTGGTTCCCAAAATGATAAAAATGATCCGGAAAGAGAATAAAACGATAGGAATCAATATTTGGGGGCTAATAACACGAAATGGATCCACGGCAACCCCGAAACGGCGGTTTCGCACAACAATAACAAGAATATTGTTCAACAGTTTGACAGGAAGGACACGCTGAAAAGTACACGAGGGTCACTACGATCGAGAAATACACCAAAAACGAAAATACAAGGGAAAGAAAAATACGGATATTACAATACTGAGGGCGCTGGATAGTTGGATTACCCTGTATTGTGTTGATGGAATCGTGAGGATTCGCATCGTTGGATTCCGGTGACGGGAGTCCGTTTTGTATCTTTTATGATGTATTTTTGATTTATGTATTATGATACTTATACTAGCATCGTTTTACTAACCCTTTCGGGGGTGGATATTTGTTTTGATGTTCAGGTAGCCGAGGAGCGGGGAAGCAACCACAACACCGACATGACGATGAAGTGGCTCCGTGATGTGGATTATGTTGTCTTGTTTTCTGGTTATTTTTTTCAGTACTCGAGTACGCACATGTTGTTGATGTTTTGTAATAATGGACTCATTTGAATTGTCGAACGGGTTTTGAATTTCTTTTACATTAATGACACTTTAGTATTATTTCCGTATTTCTCAATTTAGCCTTAAAAATTCTTATACAAAGGATTTACGGCACTGTAATTATTCCGAATATATCGGGGTATTACAACAGTCAGTAGGTTATCTGAAGCAAGACATGAAACTATCCAACAATTGATTAAGATCGAGAAAGAAAGATTAAAGACAGCGGAGGAACGCGAGAGAGCAAGGGAGGAACGAGAGAGAGCAAAGGAGGAACGAGACAAGCAAATGTACGAAATGTCCATCTTGGCAATTGATACCACTACCATGGAGGCAACTCTCGCCCAATATTACAAATCTCTCAAAGAAGACATCTTAAAAAAGAGAGCTTAGTTAGTGGTTATTATTCTAAAATTGTTTTGCTATGCTTGTTAGATCACAAAAGATGATGTATTGTGCAAACTATTTGGTCTATGTTTTTGGATTCAGACTCTGTATTATGAAAACTTTTGGTGTTTATGCAATTCAATCAAACTGTTTATTTCATGTCAACAATACATAATTTCATACATGATATTTCAAGAGTAAATCATAATAGAAGAATACAAAATAGAAAATACATCACAATACAACACCAGAAAATGAACTTATAGAGAGTTCACGACAACAAATAGTAAATGCATACCTATTCCATCTCTTCACCATGAATCTCCCAAAGATGTTCTACAAGATCATTTTGCAATTGAAGATGGAGTTGTTTGTCCCGAATATGTTGATGAACCTGTATAAATTCCTTGATACCCATGGTGCGAGTGCGACTAGTAGAAGCGAGAGGTACAGATTCATCTAAATCATAGTTTTCATTTGAAAAATGCAAATCCCTTTCGTCTTCAACGATCATATTGTGCAAAATTATACAAGCCGTCATAATATATTTCATTGTGTCGACATCCCAAAAACGAGATGGTCCATGTATCATTGCAAATCGAGCTTGCAACACTCCAAATGCACGCTCAACATCTTTTCTAGCAGCTTCTTGTGCAGCTGCAAAATTCTTCTTTTTGTTTCCTTGAGGGGATGAAATAGTTTTAACAAACGTAGGCCAAGAAGGATATATACCATCAGTAAGATAATATCCGATATTATATTCGTGACCGTTGATAGTATATCTCACTTCTGACCCACGACCTTCTGCTAATTGTTCAAAAAGATTGGATCGATCTAACACATTAATGTCATTTAACGATCCAGACAATCCGAAAAATGCATGCCAAATCCAAAGATCTTTTGAAGCTATTGCTTCTAAGATAATAGTGGGTTCATGAATATGACCTCTAAACATACCTTGCCATGCAGATGGGCAATTTTTCCACTTCCAATGCATACAATCAATACTGCCTAACATTCCAGGAAAGCCGCGACGTTTGTTTTCAGCCAACAATTTAGCCACATCTTCATTCGTTGGTCGTCTCAAATATTCTTCGCCAAATATTTCAACAATTGCTTTAACAAATCTTTTCAGACTCTCTATTGATGTGCTTTCACCAATTCTCACATAATCATCAACAACATCAGCGGGCGTTCCATATGCAAGCATCCTTAGTGCAGCTGTCATCTTCTGCGAAGATGATAATCCACGAACTCCCACAGCATCATTTCTTTGACTAAAATAACTATCATGAACTGTAATTGCTTCTTGAATTCGTAAAATGATTGACGCATTCGAAATCTTCTACGAAAAGATTCCTCCGAATATGTTGGAGAATCAGAAAAATAATCATGAACGGTGATTCATTACTGATCCACCATGATTCGATAGCATATTTGTTCTATGGTGTTGATGATATTGATAAGCAACATCGGCCATCGTTAGTAGAACTTGAGCTTCTTCTTCTTCTTCTTCATTCATCAACTCATGAATAATTCGTATACTATTTGACATCGTGGAATGATTTTAAATATGCTTGGATAGTATGTTGGGACTTCTAACAAATATATCATCTATATATAATATGTTAAAAATATAACCGTTGGAATATAGCCGTTAAAATGTAGCCGTTGGAATATAACCGTTAAAATATAACGGTTGGAATATAGCCATTGAAATATAGCCATTGTAATTTTAAAATTCCAAAATATTAATTAAATATTACTTTTAAAATATAGGTAACCAATATAGGAATTAACATTACAGTAAAATAGCTTTTTGTTACCTATTATTTAACTATATTTTAGGGGGTCCCCATTGTGGTTGCTCTGATGTTGTGGGAAGATTCGTATAATTAGAAAGTTGAAGTGTACACTTTTTTTCCTATTTAATAACCCCACTTTTCGAAAACATATTTCCTCAATTCTAATTTCTTCCTATTTATCTCTCTACTTCACTCTCGCCTTCACTATACATCCATCCTCCCTAGTCCCTTCTCCGTCTTCACTGTAAAACCTCTCGCCATTTCCCACAAATAGTCCTCCACAACAGCCATGGACCGTCAACCCGTGGTTCTACTCGCCTTGATCTGCCTCGTATTAGCCTCCGTCGGGGGCCAGCTGTTGGTTTCACCAGCGAGTGCTCCAGCCGCCCTCATTTCCAACCCACCAGCCGCTTCGCCGCCTTCCACAGCGGCGTCACCTCCAGTGCCTAGTCCAGTCTCAACTCCTCCGGCGGAGGGCCCTGTCCCAACTCCTCCGGGTTTGGCACCAGTTAGCTCTCCGCCTGCGCCAGTTAGCTCGCCGACGGACCCGGCGCCAGTTAGCTCGCCACCAACATCCGGCCCTGTTCTTTCCCCATCATCGCCGGCACCCGTAGCTCAGTCGTCCTCTCCTGCCCCGGCTTCGGCTCCCCCTACCAAGTCACCAGCTGAGGCGCCAGCGGTTCACGAGCCGCTCGGCCCGCCGGCGCCACCAGCCGAAGCTCCCGGACCCACCGCTGACTCTATTTCTATTGAATTTGACAAAGAGAGAGTGGAAAAGTCTTGTTATTCCCTTGCAGCAAAAGAAGAACATATATAGGAATGAATATGACAAATATTCCTAAAAACACTCCTCTAAATAAGGACACATGACTCCTCTAATCAAGGAAACATGACTCCTCTAATTAAGGAAACATAACTCCTCTAAATAAGGACATGATTACAATGAGTAATTTTAAATAAATAAAAAAAAATGTATCCTATATTCCCCCTCAAGATGTAGCATGTAAGTTTGCAATGCTAATCTTGCCAAGAAGGAATCGGAGTTGTTGCGCAGTAAGCCCCTTTGTCAATAAATCTGCTACTTGCATTTTGTCTTGATTTATGCTGAATAATTTCTTTGGATTCAATGCGTTCACGAACGAAGTAACAGTCCATTTCGACATGCTTAGTCCTTTCGTGAAAAACTGGATTGTTTGCTATGTGACGAGCCGCTTGGTTATCACAGAACAAAGAGGTTGGTGAACGAAGATCAATCTTTAATTCACTAAGTAACCATCGGACCCAAATAACCTCACTAACTGTGGACGCCATAGCGCGGTATTCAGGTTCAGCCGAGTATCGTGACACCACTGATTGTTTCTTAGTCTTCCTGGAAATGGGTGAACCGCGTAGTAGTAGAAGGTAGCAGAGTGCGCGAACGTCTTGTAAAAGAACATCCTAACCAATCTGCGTCACAATAAGCATCAGCGGCTCTCCTACTCGAGATAGAAGTATTCCTGTCTGGCGTAGCTTTTAGATATCGAAGAACACGATTTGCCGCTTCCAAATGATTGTTTCTTGGATCAGCCACAAATTGACTTAAGACATTGACAGAATAAGTAATATCTGGTCGTGTGGCTTGGAGATACAGTAAACGCCTGATCAATCTGCGATATTGGCCTGCGTCAATACTGGATTCGTGTTCACCTTTGTCGAGTTTCAGCCCTTGTTCAATAGGAAAAGAACTCGGCTTACAGTCTAACTTCACACAGTCCTTCAGAATGTCCAACGTATACTTTCGTTGACTTAGAACTAGGCCGTCGCTCGTCTTAGCAACCTCTATCCCAAGAAAGTATTTCAGCGGTCCGAGATCTTTGACACTAAATTCCTTGTCAAGTTGTTTCTTTACTTCTTGAATTTTGGCAAGGCAATTTCCGGTAATGATAACATCGTCTACATAAATCAAGGCAATGATCATCATGTTTTCAGCTTCATAAATGAATAGAGAATGATCAGCTTTGGATTGTTTGAAGCTCAAGCTCAAAAGGAATGCAGTAAACTTGTGATACCAATTGCGGGAAGCTTGCTTCAATCCGTATAATGATTTTTGTAAACGACAAACACGAGTTTCTCCATCTTTAGAAAACCCTTGTGGAATCTTCATGTAGGCTTCTTCATCTAAATCGCCATGTAAGAAGGCATTATTCACGTCGAGTTGATGAATAATCCAATCTCGTTTTACTACAACCGCCAATAATGTTCGTACCGTAACTAGCTTAGCTACCGGTGCGAATGTATCATGATAGTCCACTCCTTCCATTTGGGTAAAACCTTTTGCAACCAAAAGAGCTTTGTATCTTTCAACCTCCCCATTTGGTTTAAACTTAATTTTATAAACCCATTTTGAGTCTATTGCTCTTTTTCCTTTAGGCAAGTGTTCCAACGTCCAAGTTCCATTCTTTTCTAGTGCTTTGATCTCGGTTTGCATTGCTTCACGCCAACGTGGATCCTGGGCAGCTTGTTTAAAGTATTTTGGCTCATCATTATTGTTGATGGCCGATAAAAACGCCTTATGATCAGTCGAAAAATTAGCATAAGACACATAGTTAGAGATGGGGTAACGTACCGTTGAGGTAACTTGATTGGACGTGGAGGTTGGGTGTTTGACCGAAGGAGGGATTTGTACCACAAAGTCCTTGTATCTCGATGGCTGTGTTCTTATTCGAGTGGGCCTTAATTCAGATCGGGCCTCTTCATTTGGTTCGTTTATTTACATCTCGTTGGGCTCATCAACACCTTGATCCATTTCCTGTTCATCATGAGTTTCATTTGGGCCATCTTGCTCACTGTTATGCTCATCATGAATTGGAGCATTTTGTTCCATGAAATCTTGTTCTTTATTTTGTGATAAAATGGTCTCATGACAATGACAATCATGATGTATTGTTGGTTCAGTGTCATCCTCTTCATGGGTTTCTTGAACATCTTTGAAGGGAAATCTTTCTTCATGGAAGCCCGACATCTCGACTAACTACTAATTTTCTAGTTTCAATGTCAAATATCTTGTACCCTTTAGTTCGGAGGGTACCCAAGAAAAACGCCCGGCTTCCCCCTTTCAACGAACTTATCACCTTTTGTATCCGTGTTTTTGAAATAAACTAGACACCCAAAAACCTTTAGGGGATCATAATCCGGTTGTTTATTCCAAATTAATTCAAAAGGAGTTTTATTTTTAATGACCTTTGACGGAAGACGATTAATGATATAAGCCGCAGTTAAAATGCATTCTCCCCAAAACATTTTGGGAAGATTTGCACCAATTCTTAAGGCTCGAGCGGTTTCAACTAAGTGTCTATGTTTCCTTTCAACGACGCCATTTTGTTGAGGTGTATGGGGACACGAAGTTTCTAACAAAATTCCCATATCATGATAAAACCGAACCATACTTGTAGACGTGAATTCCCCACCATTGTCACACCTGATTCTTTTTATTTTCTTTTCTAATTGTACCTCTATCATTTTATGAAAATCTTTGAGACATTGACTTGCCTTGCTTTTGTGTTTGAGAAGGTATATCCAAACCGCTCTACTAAAGTCATCAACTATGGTAAGAAAATAATTGGCCTTAGTATAGGATGGGATACGATAACCTCCCCAAATATCACAATGAATTAATTCAAAAGGTGCATTGGTTTTGATACAACTAGAAGGAAAAGGTAATCTCGTATGTTTTGCCTTAGCACAAGGATCACAAAAATTACCTAAATTCTTTATACTAGTCTTGAGAAAATCAACTCTAGCAAGCTTTCCTTTTGATGCATGTCCAAGTCTTTTGTGCCATGTTTCAATGGTTACAGCCATAGCTCTTCTTTCCTGAATCATCTTTATTCGGTACAATCCCCTTTGGCATTTCCCCGTACCAATCAAGTTCCTCTTCAGTAACCCCTGCATAACACAAAAATCAGGAAAGAATGTTACGGAACATTGCAGATCGCGACAAAGACGACTAACTGAAAGTAAATTGCACTTGAAGTTAGGAACGTAAAGAACTCCGTTCACTCTCTTCCCTCCTGGAAGGATAGAGTCACCCTTTGCTTCAACCGGAATAGAGTCCCCGTTTGGAATAAGGACCGGAGCCTCAAGGTTGGTTGTTTTCTTGTTAACAAGAACATTAGGCAAGTAAGTAATGTAATCGGTACAACTCGAATCAAGAATCCATTCACCTTCATCGTTTTGTTTGTGTGCCATGTTAGCTATGGGCTTTGAACCTTCACCACTACCTGCTCCAGAAAAATGTTTTAAGAAAAGTTGATAGTCTTCATTTGTCAAACCTGGGATTGGACTCGTCTCAACGCATGCTGCCTTGCCCTTTGTTCTTTCTCCTTTCTTTCCAGGCCACCATTCAGGATACCCAATTATTTTGAAACAACCTTCGCGGCTATGTCCATCTTTATTGCATTCGGTGCAATGTTCTTCTTTTGTACCCTTTGTTACCGTCTTTTCTTTGTTCAGACCCGCATAAGTGTTGCGTTTTTGAAAGGTTCTGAAGGCGGCTGACTCAGGTTGTTTGGTGTTGTCGTTTGAGACGGATCTTTGCCTTTCATCCTCGGCAACCATGTGGTATGCTGTTCCAAGTGAGGGGGTCGGTTTCGTCGCTAAGATTTGGGTCCTGATCACAGAAAACTCACCATCCAATCCCATCAAAAACTCATAAAGGCGTTCCTTTTCTTGATGTTCGTTTAATTTCTTGCCAATATCACATTCACACTTCTTGCAAGTGCATCGAGGAAAAGGGTAAATGGATTGAACTTCGTCCCATATAGATCGTAGTTGTGTGAAGTATGTTGAAACAGAAGCATTACCTTGTCGGGTAGAAGCAATTTTCTGTTTTAATTCATATGCTCTAGGAGCACTCTCCTTCCCAAAGCGTTCATTCAGATCGGTCCATATCTCCAACGCCGTTTCTGCATATTTAACGCTATTTCGTATGCTTTTCTCCATGGCGGTGGTTAACCAACCCTTTATCATAGCATCAACTCGCATCCAGGGCATGTAATCCTTTGTGCCCTTTTCTGGTTTCTGAATGGTCCCGTCAACAAACTCGATTTTGTTTTTGGCAAACAAAAAATTTGTCATCTCTTGGCTCCAATTTGCAAAGTTGTTGTCGTTAAGAACTTCGTTTACGTGTAATTGTTTTGGATAATCAGATGGATGAAGGTAGTAGGGTGAGTCGTATGGGATCCCACCGCTAGTCCCTTCTCCATCTTTGTTTTTGTTTGGATTGCTGTCTCCTGCCATTTTCTTGATCGAGAGCTAGGTTAAAAGACCCGCTCCGATACCATATTGAATTTGACAAAGAGAGAGTGGAAAAGTCTTGTTATTCCCTTGCAGCAAAAGAAGAACATATATAGGAATGAATATGACAAATATTCCTAAAAACACTCCTCTAAATAAGGACACATGACTCCTCTAATTAAGGAAACATAACTCCCCTAAATAAGGACATGATTACAATGAGTAATTTTAAATAAATAAAAAAAAAACGTATCCTATAATTTCTCCTGGTCCTGCGTCAGAGGTCAGAGATGATACGGTGCGTACTTTAAGCCCTTGTACTTCTATTTTATAACGTGCGCCTCGATCGGTAATGTGTATTATTAGCATTTTTTCCTTCGATCTGGATTATTTGCTCATTTTATGATGCAGAGACAACTAGAGTGAAACAAATGTGTTACAGCAGTCGTTCTTAGAATAACGTCTTCGTTAGATTCAATCGATATCAAGAAAATAGAGATTTTTTTAATTCATTGATAATATTGAAATATAGAAAGTGGTGATTAAAATTTTGAAATTAACTAACAAGTACACCAACTTTAAAAATTTGCAATTAAGTCATAAAAAACGTAAAATTGAAGGCTTAAACGGTATTTTTTGCCAAAAAAACTACGGACTTCACTGTGTAGCTGTAATTATTGTTCAGTGGGCCAATTCCAATAAGAAAAGACTGAATTCATCTAAAAAATCGCCAACAAATATTTAAAAAATGCCCATTTTCCAAATAACGCATCCACTATCATTTTTCCTGACAAATTTCAGCTGGATCTATAAACCTCGTTGTTCTGGAAAAAGGATACATGTATGCCATTGATTTAAGGATTGGGATCCTCTGCAGTGCCAGCACCATGCTGTGCACTGCCAGCCATCCGATCACACATACCTGCACGAGTGTGTATGCATGTCTCATCCGACACACAGCAGTGCATAGGGTGCCATGGGGATCTCATCCCTTTAATGCTAGCTCATTGTTGCTTTGCTGATCCATGTCGGTTGCGTACTGTAGCATGGTGTGACGAACACCATACCGACTGTTTGTCGTCTTTAGGACAACTTTCTCTGTGGTGTGGTCGTGGACTCGTGGTGGTCCCTTGTCCAGACAAGAAATTTTGCCTTTTTTACTCATTTTTTTTCATAGTGCACCGAACGTACGAGAAAAAATAACGAAACTGTTCCAGGAAATTCTTCCCGTATTGGTGTCTTACCTAATACTGGTTGTAGGGGGATAGAGTTATGGAAGGTTCTAGACTCTTCCATAAGTAGTAGGATCCTGTTAGATGTCTTATCTTAACTAGGAATCCTATGTATGGAAGGACTCTCATTGTAATGCCTATATAAAGGCCCCTCTATTCATTGTTATCAATCTGATTGATTTCTTTGTCTTTTACTTTCTCCTCAAACACGTTATCGGACGTAGCTCGAGCGAAAAAAAAAGAAGAAAAAAATCGGCCATCGGTGCGCTTTCTTTGCCACCGCCGCGCTTTCGCCACCACCGCGCCGCTGCCACTGCCCCCATCGATTCACGCCACTTTCTTGCCACCGCCGATGCCACCGCCAGCGCCGCCGAGCACCGCCGCCACCTAGAGCCGCCCAGCACAGCCGCCACCGCTACCCAACCGCCGCTTGATGCTTGTGCCAGCCGTTGCCCGGCCGCCGCCCGGCCACCGCCGCCGCCGCCGCCGCCGATCGATCAGCCGAACATCACCGCGGACCCGCGCCAATCCAGCCCGCCCGTCGGCCGGCCACCACCGGCCGCCCGCCGGCCAGCTCGGCCAGTTTCGACCCGGTTCTGACTCTCGGACCAAAACCCGAACATCAACTTATCATCGGAAGCCGCCAAAATTGCGCCTCTGGTTCCACGTCATCGCATCGAGTACCAACCGGTAGATCGAAGCACATCACAAATTCAGCACGTGCCTAATTTTATAATCGAGCTAACTATCTGACTTGTCCCTATGTCAATTCTCTCCTTTTGGGAATTTTTCTTTTGGGGACATGGGTTCTTGGATTCTTTATCTCCCACGCTACTTTGCGGTGGATGAGACCGCGAGAGAAGTCGGTATCTCTGCGTGTCGAAGAAAACTGTGTGACGGTCCTGGGGGAGTCACAGAATTATTGAAAGTCGATACTTGTGGTTGTTGCATACACCACGTATCTGTGTGCGATCTGATATCGCCGTTTTTTGTCGACTTTACTAAACAACAATTAAGGGAAGTAAATCGAGTAACGGTTATGTTACACGCTTTTAAAAGCATCGATTGTGACCGTTTACATTGTCACTGAAAATCCAACAAGACTAACTTCCTCTTGTTTATATCTTGTAGATGGCACAAAGCTCCAATGTTCATCCGGAGTTCTACATCCTTGACCATGCTGGTAAGGAGTACCATAGGTGGGTCTCAGACGTTTGCTTGGCGTTCGTCGGTAAGAGATTTACCACCACCATCTTTCCCTCTAACGAGCCTACCGCTCAAGAACCGAGCGAGGAAACCAAGGCTAATGCACTGATGTACTTGCGTAGACATATACATCCGTTGTTGAAAAAGTGTTATATGAATTTGCAAATCCCCAAAAAACTATGGGATACACTCGAACAACGATTTAATAATGTGCATGATCAGCGCTTCCCCGAATTGCAACTTCAGTGGGAGCAAATCCGATTTTTGGATTATGCGAATGTGGAGGCCTATAACCAAGCCATCTTTGATCTTCGCGCTGATCTTGGTTTTTGTGGTGTCAAGAAGTCTGATCAAGATTTGATCGAGAAGACTCTTAACACGTTTCCCGTGGGAGCAAGTGTAATTGCTCATCAGCTGCGCGTTGCCTATGAGGAAGGGAGAATTAAAAATTTTAGTGACCTTATCTCCCACCTCGCGAAAAAAGAAAGGCACCATGAGATTATTCTCAATAGCAATGCGCGCCCAGCTGGTACGAAGCCGATTCCGGAAGTGAATCAGGCTACCCACAGGAAGGCACCACGACAAAATAGAAAAGGCAACGCTACTCAGTTTTTGCAAGCACCACGGGTGCATGACTCGAGCAAGCGAGGTAAAAGACGAGGTCGTTGTTCCAATGTGTGGAAGAGGCAAGGTGGCTCGGCCACGGGACCTAGTGGAACCCAACCACGTGGACCGCCTCCTGCCGCCGGGAATGGAACCACTCCAAAGGAAGGCGGGAATTGCTATACTTGCGGATCGAAGAAGCATACTTACCGCAATTGTAAGGCGCCAAAGAACATCCAAGCGTACTACAAGCACTATAAACAGTACTTGACTCAAGAGTCAAATTACATGGAAGAAGATAATGAGAACACGGAGGTGAACCATATTGAGATCCAGACTGAGATCCCTCCTCTCACCATTGCGGACAAAGACCAACATATGGATGTTTCCGACTTTGACTAGATCATTGTATTTTGACTAGTTTTACGCTTTGGTTATGTTTTGTCTTGTTTCTAGTTTTCGAGAACTACTTTGGATTTTCATGAATGTAATAAAGTTGGCCATGATGAATAAAATTCTTTTAATTGCTGTGATTGTGCAAAAACGAATTTTATTTTTCCCTTCGAAAGCATGTTTGGTTTATCACAAAATAATTGCTCAGTAAATGAATTGCTTGGTTCAATTGATACATTGGTGGATTTCATCAAAACTTTTGATCAAGACTAGGAGCATCCTCCTTGGTATTTGTTTATGCTTTGAAAGTTCAAACGGAATCAGTGGTTTTTAAACAGCCTTAGCTGTACCGACATTCCTACTTTCTCTGCAAGTCTACCAAGTTGGAGTTACCAAAAGGATCATTAGCCGAGATATAAATCGAACACCATGATGCGTTTTGAAGTATTTAAATGCTCCTATGGCCATATTACCATAGTATTGTATCAACAATAATGCCTTTGAAAAAGGCTTCAACCTTGCTCTATCACTCAACAATAGGGAAATACCAAAATAGCAACTTGAAACGAGCACTGAGATCTAAGTTTAATGATCCAGAAAGTGCACGACCTATGGACAGAAAGATACGGAAGTCTAGTTTCCAGAACAACTGACCGTTCGTCCATAGCCTTCTTCACGAAGAAGTTATTGCTGTTTTAGTGAACAAAGGTCAAGCTGCGCGGAAATTATTTCCAGCGATTGTGCTAACTTTGATCCTAACCGACTTGGTCGAATTTCCCCAAACTCGAAGTTAATGAGTTTTCGCTATGTCTTTAATCACAAGACTAATCGAGTTTCATGTCTTATTTCTAATGCCCATAAATCGTTTTGCAAAGCCTGTTCACTAGCAAAGTTGATACCCTCTCCGTCCTTTGCTAAAGACTCAACACAAAACATTCGCTTCTTACAAAGAATTCAAGGGGACATTTGTGGATCTATTCAACCAGAGTGCGGACTATTCAGATATTTTATGGTTCTGGTTTATGCATCGACGCGATGGTCACACGTCGCTCTGCTATCCACGAGAAACGCTGCATTTGCTAAACTCCTAGCACAAATCATCAAGTTACGGGCTAACCACCCCGACTTTCCAATCTCGTCATTAAGATTGGACAATGCTGGAGAGTTTACGTCAAAGTCTTTTGACGACTATTGCATGTCGATTGGGATTGAAGTTGAACATCCCGTCCCCCATGTTCATTCGCAGAATGGCCTTGCCGAGGCTATGATTAGCGTTCTGACTTATCGCCCGAGCATTGGTATTGCGCACCAACTTGCCGATTTACGCACGGGGTTATGCAATTTTGCATGCGGCTATACTTATTCGCTTCGACCCACGCCAATCAGCGTGCGTACGGTTGGTAACTGGATATGAGCATGATATTTCACACTTACGCATTTTTGGTTGTGCAGTCTATGTGCCAATTACGCCTCCACAACGTACTAAAATGGGTTCGCAAAGACGATTAGGTATATATGTTGGCTATGAATCGCCTAAAATTGTCCGCTATTTGGAACCTTTGACAGGAGATCTGTTTACTGCAAGATTTGCAGACTGTCACTTTGATGAGACAAACTTCCCGTCGTTAGGGGGAGAGAGGAATCGAACGATTCCAGTTGAACGCCAGGAAATTGTCTGGTGTGCTCCCTCCTTGCCTCATCAAGATCCCCACACAGCTCAATCCAAGCTAGAAGTGCAACGTATTCTCAGT
Source organism: Orobanche coerulescens (assembly GCA_033398695.1). Lineage (NCBI taxonomy): Eukaryota > Viridiplantae > Streptophyta > Magnoliopsida > Lamiales > Orobanchaceae > Orobanche > Orobanche coerulescens. The sequence continues at coordinate 205,222,174 of CM065803.1, forward strand.
CTTCAGAAAGTTGCGGATTCGATGCCCGACAGCTTTACTGATACTGCGAAAGTGACAAGATCTACCATTCCCGCTGCGAATGTTCCTGCAAGGTTAGAAGTCCCAGTTATAGGGCAAGGTTCAGCCGCCCAAAGGAATGATGCCCTCGGCGTCAACCTTAGTGGTGGGACGGCTGCTTCGGCTGCTCTTATCCCTGCTCGAAAGAGGGGGAGGCCAGTGGGTAAAAAGGATACCGAACCTCGAAAGAGAAGAGGAACGGAGGCACAAAATCCTCTCGTCATCGACACAGTGACTCCGTCACACGAGATTATCTCTGACTACGGATATGTCCTCGAATCAACAATGGAACAATCGACGGACGCGTCGAAAACTTTGTTGATGTCAGAGAATAAAGAAATCTCGATGCAATGTACGAGTGAATACGTACTATTGGACAGGTCATCCACGCTAGTCGATGATGTTTTTGCCTACTCCGTCGCTCAAGATATTATTGAAGACGACGATGCTGAGCCGCGCTCGGTTGCTGAATGTCAACAACGAGCCGATTGGCCGAAATGGAAAGATGCAATCCAGGCTGAACTAGACTCAATGTCTAAACGTGAGGTATTTGGCCGTATCGAGCCAATACCCGTGGGCGTTAAACCAGTTGGACATAAGTGGGTATTTGTTCGTAAACGCAATGATAAGGATGAGGTCATGCGTTACAAAGCGAGACTAGTTGCCCAAGGCTTCTCGCAGCGCCCTGGCATTGACTACGAGGAGACGTATTCTCCCGTTATAGACATCATCACTTTCCGCTACTTAGTCAGTTTGGTAGTGTCCGAAAAACTGAACATGCAGCTTATGGATGTGGTTACAGCGTATCTTTATGGGGATCTAGATACGGATATTTATATGAAAGTCCCCGAAGGGATTTCATTGCCCAAATCAAGTAGCTCTAAACCACGGAGCGCTTACGCTGTGAAATTGCGTCGTTCACTGTATGGGTTGAAACAATCCGGAAGGATGTGGTACAACCGCCTACGTGAATACTTGGTTGGGAAGGGATACGAGAACAGTGACATCTGTCCATGCATTTTCGTGAAAAGAACAGATGCAGGATTCGTGATTGTAGTCGTCTATGTAGATGACATAAATGTTATCAGTACCATAGATGAGGTCAATGAAACGGCCTGCTACCTTAAATCCGAATTCGAAATGAAAGATCTGGGGAGGACTCGATTCTGCTTGGGCTTAGAGCTAGAACATCGAGATGATGGCATACTCATTCATCAGTCTGCCTATGTCCACAAAATGCTCAGGCGATTTAGTATGGACAAGACACATCCTCTTGCTACCCCCATGATTGGTCGAAGTCTGAAAATGAACAAGGATCCGTTTCGTCCAAAGAGGAGGATGAAGAGGTCCTTGGAGCAGAAACACCGTACCTTAGCGCAATCGGTGCGTTGTTGTATCTGGCTCAATGTACTCGTCCAGACATCGCATTCTCTGTGAATCTGTTAGCGAGATTTAGCTCCGCCCCCACGATAAGGCATTGGAATGGAGTAAAATACATCTTTCGATACTTGAAAGGCTCCAGTGACCTTGGATTGTTCTTTCCCTACGCAAAAGAGAGCGATATTCCGAAAGGAATTGTTGAGGTTAAGACGATGCATACCGACCGTCGATCTTCCTCTGATATTGCAGCTAAGCATGGTAGCTTGACTACCAGAAATGCTAATGCGAGCAAGCTTACCCCTTATGCAGAGAATCCTAACGACACGTTAGTTGGATTTGCTGATGCCGGTTATCTCTCTGACCCGCATAAAGGACGTTCCCAAACTGTTTATGTGTTCACCATTGGGAATACGGCAATATCTTGGCGATCTACCAAGCAGACCCTAGTTGCTACTTCCTCGAACCATGCAGAGATAATTGCATTGCACGAATCCGTAAGGGAGTGCATTTGGCTCCGGTCAGTCATAGACCATATACGAGGAACGCGTGGATTAGATCCCACTACAGCAACCCCTACTTGCATCTTTGAGGACAATGCGGCATGCATTGAACAGATGAAGTTAGGTTTCATTAAGGGTGACAATACCAAGCATATTGCGCCGAAGTTCTTTTATAATCAGCAGCAGCAGAAATTGCTGAATATCAAAGTGAAACAAGTGAGTTCCGATGAGAATATCGCAAACCTGTTCACTAAGTCTCTGCCGAAATCTACATTTGAGAAACATGTGAGAAGCATCGGCATGTGTCGATTATCCGAGCTCAACTAATGATAGCTCGACGGAATGAGCTGTCATGTATACCTCAAGGGGAGTATACTTCACATGATTCTGTCATTTGTAGTTGGTGCGTTGTGCTCTTTTTCCTCACCAAGTCTTTGTTTTTCCCACGGGGTTTTATTTGACTTGGAAAGGTTTTTTACCGAGGCAATACCTTGTGCACCATGTTAGTATTAGTGTTCGACACAGGGGGGGTGTTCCGGGATATCCTTCCTGTATTGGTGTCTTACCTAATACTGGTTGTAGGGGGATAGAGTTATGGAAGGTTCTAGACTCTTCCATAAGTAGTAGGATCCTGTTAGATGTCTTACCTTAACTAGGAATCCTATGTATGGAAGGACTCTCATTGTAATGCCTATATAAAGGCCCCTCTATTCATTGTTATCAATACAATTGATTTGCTGTCTTTTACTTTCTCCTCAAACAGAAACAAATTTCTTTATCTAAAAATCACGTACTCTCTGCGTACACCATTCATTTGCAATAATTTTCTTTCCCGTCCGTCTGCAACTTATGTACATTGTTTATTTTTGGCAATCTTTTTTACACCTTTCACAACACAAGTAGATCCATTTACCTCACTCACAACACATCCTACCAACTAAGTAAATTCAAATATTAAAATCTGTATCAATTAAAAAAGTGTATATAGGTGGCGGCCGGAGGTAGTATTTAATTAATTACCAGCGGGAAACAAGTTTTGTTTTATTTACAAAATACAATATAAAATCTCGACCCAAATGGCGTGGGAGGAGAAAAAGGAATAAGGGAATAAATTACTTTAAAAGAATTTATTTATTTTTTTTGAAAAAATAAGTGAAAATAAATTTTATAAATGAATTAATACTTTCATTAAAATAACCGAGATAAATATTTTCAACGTCGGAATTTTTTAGATGAATAACTTAGTTTCTATTCTTTTGAGTTTATGGACTCAATTTTATTGAATTGAACTGAATTATGCTGAATTTAACTGATGTGAAATTACTGAATAATAATAATAATAATTACTAGTAATATTATATAAAAATAATAATATAATAATAATAATAATAAAAGAGGTTTTCACCCAAAACTACAATCATAAATTATTTTTGCCCCAAAATACAGTTACATTCCTAAAACACAATTCTTATAGTACTTAAGCGACATAATTAAAATAATAGTATTCTTAAAATTTCTTGAATTCCCTTGCATGAAATAATGGGAGATATTTTTTATCAAGTGGTAATTATAGACAACAGTTGTGTACCACCACTGTCGGGTACCATTAGTCTCCGGCCAGCGGCCTTTTTTTCTGCCCATATTTATGCAAGAAATATGTTAATTAAGATTATCAACTCATATCTTTAAATTACCATATGGTAATAACAAATATCAATGCGGTCCTCCGGACGTAGCTGCCTATCAACGTCCAAACTGTCAAAAATTACCAATTGATAATTTCAATAATCAATATTTGTTTTGAATTCGATCAATTCAATAAAAAATATGAGATCTAGAACTCAAACCTAAAAATAATCGGCTCTACCAACCTCAAAAGTAAATCCCACGAGCTGGAGGAGCTATTCTCGAGTCGCATTCCCTTGAAAGTTTGGATCACTAACTACCTCCATCAGCTCATGTCATCCTATTTGCGCCCGCCATCTTCCCCCCTGTGTACGTACGAGAAGCATGCTGTTGGAATCCGTCACTTTGATTTCCAACAGAAGAAAGAAGAACCCGAATTTAGTGGGGGTGGAATAAACAGGAAGAGGAGAATGGAAAAAGAGAAAGGGGGAGAAGAAAGGAGGGCAGAAAGATGTGTAAGAGTAATTTCCAAAATATAGGATTTTTTTCTCACTTTGCACAGCCGGGCCGCGGCACACAGCAGCCGGGCCGCGGCCCCCGGAATTTTCTTCAGAATGCCGAGCCATTGTACTCTGGGCCGCGACCCCTGCCGAGCACACCCTGCTGGCCCCTGTCGAGTCCTGCCAATCACCCTGGGCCGCGGCACATCCCTGCCGAGCTGCGGCCCCCGTCGTTTGCTTAAGATGGCCAAAGTGGTCTGTACTACGGGCCGCGACACCCTCCTGCTGGGCCGCGGCCCCTGCCGAATATCTGGGCGCGTTTTTGCGCTGTGTGCCGCGGCACACTTGGGCCGGAGCGCGGCACACGGGTCAACCTTGCACAGGTTGTTCCTTTTATCAGGTTTGCTGCGTGTTTTTCATCATAATTCAACATATACACATTGAAGAACAAGAGAGATAGATAGAGAGAGAAACAAGAGAGAGAAATACAATTCTTCATTTTCTCGGAGATTTATCGGTCGGATCGTCGTGATGTTTTGACAAGAGCTTGGTAGCTATTGGGCAAATTTTTTCACCGGTGTAGATCGAGTTTTTGAGTCCGGAAGTACGGGTATTTCGTTATCTCTTTGTGTAAGCCATTTACGGTTGTTTTCTTTCTCGATCTTGTTGTTGTTGTTGTTGATTCCAAATACTTGAAGAACATTTATTACCAAGTATTTGACGATTGGTGTATACCCCTAGTTTGTATTAGGGATGATTGTGTATTTGTGTGTATTGGTGATAGTGGATTTAAGCGGCTTTGGTCCCGTGGTTTTTACTCTCGTCTTGAGGGGTTTTCCAAGCTAAAATTGTGTCTCGTTGTTTATTGCTTTCGAATATCATTTGTATTATTTTATCGAGCTGTAATTGGTGCTCTACTCGTCGGTAACCACAAAGTTACGATTGAAGAGTGGGAATTTGTCAAACGAAGTTCCGCTTTATTCGGTGTGACGTGACGTTAGTCGGTATTTTTCCCAACAAAGTGGTATCGGAGCCACGGGATTTGTTGTTTTGTGGTGTTTAGTATCTCAATCGTAAGATGGAAGCCAACACGAGTAGAATGGTTAACTTGAACGGTTCAAACTACCACGTATGGAAGGGGAAGATGGAAGACCTTCTATACGTGAAGGATTATTATATGCCGGTTTTTAGCAAAGATAAACCGGAAGGAAAGTCCGACGCAGAGTGGACTATTTTGCATCTCCAAGTTTGCGGATATATTCGACAATGGGTGGATGACAACGTTTTGAACCATATTAGTGGAGAGAAGGATGCTCGAGAGTTATGGCACAAGCTCGAGCAATTGTATGCTCGGAAGACGGGGAATAATAAGTTATTCCTCATTAAACAAATGATGAATTTGAAGTTTCGAGACGGGACTCCTCTATCGGATCATTTAAATACATTCCAAGGCATAATTAATCAACTTGCCGGAATGGGAATTAAATTCGAAGAGGAGGTACAAGCTTTGTAGTTGTTAGGCACAATGCCGGATTCTTGGGAGACATTTCGAACGTCGTTGTCTAACTCCGCCCCCGATGGAGTCATTTCGATGGGATTAGGCAAAGGGAACATGTTGAATGAGGAGGTCCGAAGAAAAGCACAAGGATCTTCTTCACAGTCGGATGTTCTAGTTACCGAGAGACGGGGGAGAGGTCAAAGTAGAGGTCCGAGTAATAGAGGGCCACAAAGGAGTAGTTCTCGGGGGAAGTATGCCAACATCGAATGTTACCATTGTGGTAAGAAAGGGCATACTAAGACATTTTGCCGACAATTGAAGAAGGAGAATCGTCAAGGCCGAGAAAATTCACAAAAGAAGGAAAGCGGTAGTAATGATAAAGCCGAAGTTAATACTACTACCGAAGAATTCTTTGTTTGTTGTGACTATGATATGGTCAACCTTGCGAGAGATGATTCGAGTTGGGTCGTCGATAGTGGTGCTACGTGTCATGTTACATCACGTAGAGATTTTTATTCCTCTTACACTCCGGGTGACTTTGGTATAGTCAAGATGGGTAACGACGGGTTATCCAAGATTGTTGGAGTGGGAGATGTACATTTGAGATTCGACACCGGAATGGAACTTGTTTTACAGAATGTAAAATATGTTACGGACATGAGGCTTAATGTTATGTCCGTTGGTTTACTCGATGATGACGGCTATCATAGTGGTTTTGGCAAGGGGTTGTGGAAACTCACTAGAGGTTCCTTGATTGTCGGGAGAGGACAAAAGGAAGGAAAATTGTACGTGACACTTCCAAAGGTCACGACTAATTTTGTGAACACAATCGACAATAATGACATGGCCGAGTTATGGCATAAGAGGCTCGGTCATATGAGTGAAAAAGGAATGGCGCTATTGTCGAATAAGGAGGCGTTGTCCGGGGTTCGCAAGGTACACCTTAAAAGATGCTCTCATTGTCTAGCCGGGAAGCAAAGGAGAGTTACTTTTAAGAGTCATACTCCTTCACGGAAGGAAAATGTTCTTGATCTTGTTCATTCCGATGTTTGTGGTCCTATGAAGACGAGGACGCTCGGTGGTTGCTGATATTTTGTCACATTCATCGACGATCACTCTAGGAAGGTGTGGGCTTACACCTTGAAGACCAAAGATCAAGTGTTAGACACTTTCAAACAATTTCATGCCTCGGTGGAAAGAGAGACCGGGAAGAAGCTAAAGTGTATCCGGACGGACAATGGTGGAGAGTACACCAGACCCTTTGATGAATATTGCCGAGAGCAAGGGATCCGACATCAAAAGACGCCCCCGAAGACTCCGCAACTCAATGGTTTGGCGGAGAGAATGAACCGGACTTTGGTCGAGAGAGCTCGTTGTTTGCTCTCACATGCCGGATTGCCAAAGTCGTTTTGGGGAGAAGCTTTGAACACGGCGGTTCATGTTATCAATTTGACGCCGTGCGTTCCTTTGGAGATTGATGTCCCGGATAAGGTGTGGAGCGGTAAAGAAATCTCGTACTGCCACCTGAGGGTCTTCGGATGTAAAGCCTTTGTTCACATTCCGAATGATGAGAGATCAAAGCTTGATTCCAAGACGAAGCCGTGTATTTTTATTGGCTACGGGCTTGATGAGTTCGGGTATAGATTATATGACCCGGTTACAAAGAGGCTTGTTCCGTCGAGAGACGTTGTTTTTGTAGAAGATCAAACGATGAAGGATGTTGAGAATGGAGAGTCGGCTCCGCAACACGACTATGATCTTATTGATTTGGACCCCGTTCCTCCACAAAATGTTGAGACACCCGTTGGAGATGACGTCCAAAATGATGAACAACAAGATGCCGGTGACAACGATGAGTTGAGACAAGATGACAACGATGGAGCTCATCCCGAGCTACCCGTGACGAACATGCCATCTTTTGTTCCACATAGGCGGTCGACGAGGGACCGTCATCCCTCCACCCGTTATTCGGCCGATAAGTACGTTTTACTCACCGACGGGGGAGAGCCCGAATATTTTGCGGAGGTCATGGAGGATGAAAAGAAGAAGGAATGGATGGATGCCATGCAAGACGAGATGAGTTCCTTGCATGAGAATAACACTTACGAGTTGGTGAAGTTGTCGAAAGGCAAGAGGGCTTTTAGAAACAAATGGGTGTATCGGGTGAAGTCGGAGGAACATACCTCGTTGCCCCGATACAAAGCTAGACTCGTGGTGAAAGGATTTAGTGAAAAGAAGGGCATTGATTTTGACGAGATTTTTTCTCCGGTTGTGAAGATAGGATCGATTTGATTGGTCCTTGGTATTGCGGCTAGCCTTGATCTTGAGGTTGAGCAAATGGATGTCAAGACGGCTTTTCTTCACGGAGACCTTGATAAAGAAATTTATATGAAGCAACCGGAAGGATTTGAGGTTGAAGGAAAAGAGGATTATGTGTGTAAACTTCGGAAGAGTTTATACGGGTTGAAACAAGCACCAAGGCAATGGTACAAGAAGTTTGAGTCGGTTATGGGGGAGCAAGGCTACCGGAAGACGACTCTCGACCATTGCGTATTTTTCAAGAAATTCGGAGATGATGACTTTATCATTTTATTGCTCTATGTGGACGACATGTTGATCGTTGGCAAGAATGCCGAGAGGATTGCCGACTTGAAGAAAGAATTGAGTAAGTCCTTTGTCATGAATGACTTGGGGGCGGCTAAACAAATTCTTGGAATAAGAATCACTCGTGATAGAGCAGCCCGGAAATTGCACATGTCGCAAGAGCAATATATCGAGAAGGTGCTTAAACGTTTCAACATGGACAAAGCTAAAGTTGTTAGTTCGCCTCTTACTAACAATTTTAAATTGACGAGCCAAGATTGCCCTAAGACGAATGAGGAGATTGAGGATATGGATAAAATTCCATATGCCTCGACGGTCGGGAGTTTGATGTATGCTATGGTATGTACTAGGCCCGACATTACTCATGCCGTGGGAGTGGTGAGCCGATTTCTATCGAATTCGGGTAAGAAGCATTGAGAAGTCGTAAAATGGATATTTAGATATTTATGGGGTACTTCCAAATTGGGGATTACGTTTGGAAACGGGAAAGCAATGCTTGTTGGATATTCTGATTCGGATATGGCTGGTAATGAAGATAACCGAAAATCCACTTCCGGTTATTTGATGACGTTCGCAGGGGGAGCCGTGTCATGGCAATCAAGATTGCAAATGTGCGTTGCCTTGTCTACAATGGAGGCCGAGTATATTGCGGCGGTGGAAGCGAGCAAAGAGCTCTTATGGTTGAAAATATTTTTACGAGAGCTAGGTTTCCGACAACGACGTTACGTAGTTCTTTGTGATAGTTAAAGTGCGATTCATTTGGCTAAGAATACGACTTTTCACAAGAAAACTAAACATATCGATGTGAGGTATCATTGGATCCGAGATGCTTTGGAGGATGGTTTGTTTGAACTTGATAAAGTTCATACCGATGATAAGGTTCCGATATGTTAACCAAGGCGTTAAGTAGAGATAAGATAAAGGGTATTTCGTTAGCTCTTTGTGTAAGCCATTTACGGTTGTTTTCTTTCTCGATCTTGTTGTTGTTGATTCCAAATACTTGAAGAACATTTATTACCAAGTATTTGACGATTGGTGTATACCCCTATTTTGTATTAGGGATGATTGTGTATTTGTGTGTATTGGTGATAGTGGATTTAAGCGGCTTCGGTCCCGTGGTTTTTACTCTCGTCTTGAGGGATTTTCCACGCTAAAATTGTGTCTCGTTGTTTATTGCTTTCGAATATCATTTGTATTATTTTATTGAGTTGTAATTGATGCTCTACTCGTCGGTAACCACAAAGTTACGATTGAAGAGTGGGAATTTGTCAAACGAGGTTCCGCTTTATTCGTTGTGACGTGACGTTAGTCGGTATTTTTCCCAACAAGATGAGAGAAGGAAAAAGAAGAATAAGAGGGAGAGGGAGGGAAGAGAGAGAGATCTTTGTAGCAGCGACCTTATAGTTTTGGTTATTTGCGCTAATAAAAACTATATATAATATTATTGATAATACTAATACAAATAATAATAATAATAACAGAACATAACAATATATACAACATAAATAAGATTATTTATATCTCAACAAAAAAATAATAATAAAAAAATTATTAATAGTACTACAAATTGTATATAATATTATTGATATTGATAAATGATCATAATACTAATAATAATAAATTTCTTAATAATATGCCAAAATATCAGGACCTGGACCCCATCTATGTGTACCTAAGGTCCTGGTTCGATAGGTTACACGGGTCTGGTTTAGCGCCTGTGCATATGGGTTTGGATCGGCAGGCCGGGTCTGGTGGGCACGTCTAGATACACATGCTTGATCTAATGCATTAAATTGTAGTAGTACATTTTATTTAAGTGGGAATCAATTTTTTAATACCAAATCATAAAATTAATAAGTTCTATATCCTCATTCATAAAACTATAAGTTTTTGGTACCATTTTGATTAAAAAGACTAAAATATCCTCTCTTTTGTTGTAATGTTGACTTCTCACTTTTTATTTATTTATTTAATTTAAACTATTTTTCTTCTCTTTTTTCTTTTTTACTTTCCTCCTCCGATAGATATTAATGTCCAACAACCAAAATTTAACTACAAACATATACATCAAAACAATACAACTATTTTATTTTTGACAAAGGGTCTCTCAAAAATCTTATAGAAATCACAAGATTGTTCGAAAATAAAAGTTGACGTTGAAATAGGACTTCATTTGTCGTGCTTCTGAGTTCATAAAGAAGGTATGCATCAGTATTTGAACGATGAAAAAAAAAATTCCCGATCTGTTCTTACGGACACGATCGCTGCACACGATGGGAAGCCACCGTGTGCAACGACCTTGACATCGTGCGCAACACTAACGTGTACACGATCGTTTAACACGATCGTCTACAATCGTGTGCAGCGATCGTGTTCATGGACAGAAACTTGCACACAATCACTGCACACGGTAGTATACGACCGTGTGCATCGGTCGTGTCCAAGGCAGACCGTTTTATAATATTGTTCGCTCATTTTTCTGAATAGTTATTCATCTTTTTGTAATCAGATGTCTTGGCAGCGTATTTTGATACATCACGGTGGTCATTGGGAGTGATCGACATATGTAGACGGGGACTCCTTTTTTGTCTACATCGACACGAGCAAAGTTAGTCGTGCAAACCTCGTGGGGGTTATCAGAGAGGGTTTGGGTGATCCAAATGAGTCTGATTACAAATTATGGTACTTGACACACATGGCCAAGGGAAACAAAGTAAAAGTCCTATTACGGGGCGATACCGAGATACTTCGATTACTAGTAGAATACAAGGAGGATCCTGAGGTCTATGTTGAGAACAGCAGCTCCTCCACTCCCGAGGTTAATATGGGATGTAGCAGCTCGAGGGTAGAGCCCGGCAACATAAATTATGATATGCCTTCCAAAGAGTATCAATACGAGGAAGATGAGGAAGACGAGGAAGATGAGGAGGTGCATACATCCGAAGATGAAGATTGTTATAAAGACTTGCTTGAGTCACTATCTGCGGAATTTCTTGCTTGGGTTCGCCAACCGGCCCAAATGGATAGGATTATGAGTCGTCGGAACTTCTCATCCGACCATCAATCTGCGAGCGAGCATGAGCATCTACAACCAATGCGTAACTGGATCATTCTATTTCCGGACCCCGGTAGTGCCGGGACTTTGGGTTGGGTCGAGTAGCCTCCACCGGTTACCGGTCAGCTAGAGGTGGAGTCCACCTTTCATTCCAAGACAGAGTTGAGGATAACTGTAGGAATGTATTATTTGGAAAACATGCTACAGTGTATCACTGATCGTTCCGCCGATAAACGTATAGTGTTTGTCTGTAAGAGTGGGCGAAAAAGTTGTCAGTTTAGGTTGTGCTATTGAGGGTGCAACTATTTGGAGAATTACTAAGTTGACATTGGAGCACAGCTGTCACCCTGATTTGAACCGTGCTGCCGCACGATCGGTCACTTCTGAGGTTGCCGCCCATTATTTTGCTAAAAGATTGACCGGTGAGGGGGTTACTTTGAGGCCAAAGGAGATGATTGTAGAGATGTGTAGGGAGTACGGCATTGACATGCTATACAGTTTTGCTCTCTGGACGAGGAATATAGCGATAGAGAATACATATGGCGGCTTTGATGAGTCGTATCAGAGGCTCCCATCTTATCTGTATTTGTTAAAACAGCGTAATCCAGGGACAATTTATGATTTGCAGACGACTCGTGAGGGAGTGTTTTGCCACATGTTCGTTGCACCCGGACATAGTATTAGGGCATTTGATACGTGCCTTCGACCGGTGATTATAGTTGATGGGACCCACCTGAAGGGAAGGAATAAAGGAACTCTATTTGCGGCCATCACATTTGACGGGAACGAGCAAGTATTTCCTCTTGCTGTTGGTCTCGGTCCGATAGAGAACGACGAGTCATGGACTTATTTTCTGTATAACCTGCGCAGATGCAACAATCCGATGGAAGATTTACTGATTGTGAGCGACCAACATAAGAGCATTCAGAATGCTGTTCGAGCCGTCTATCCGAATGCATTCCACGGGTTGTGCTATCACCATCTTGCAAAAAATCTGACCTCCTACGGTGCGCATGCTATAGGACTCTTTAGAACTGCTGCCTACACGCATCGAGAAGAATTTTTGAAAACTACTTTTCGAAACTACATATCGAAAGCCCTAATGGGGCTCACAGACGCCTTTCTGAAATTGGGCTAGAGAGGTGGGCTAGGTCGAAGTGTCCGGTACGACGCTATAACTTCTTGACATCCAATGCTGTTGAATGCTTTAATAATCGTATGTTGTGGGTGAGGCGTTTACCTGTTTGCTCGTTACTTGAGATATTTCGCCTAATTTTAGAGAATTGGTTTGATGAGAAGCGGGGAGAAGCTACATCAAGAGACCTTGAGTTGACAATGCACATTTTTGAAAAGCTTTCTAACTCTGTGCAAGCCAGTCTGACTCTTACCGTTCGATCTACCACCCCACTTGTTTATAAAGTCGAAGAAAACAAAGTTTCTTATGAGGTCGACCTTCGAACATGGACATGTTGTTGTCGTGAGTTTGATTCAGATCAGATTCCATGTCGTCATGCCGTTGCCGCTATAAGGTAATTGTCTATGCTGTTGTGTGCACATGGTCATGGCCATTCAATGTTTTTGTCTATGCTGTCGTGTGCACGATCGTAACCCACGATGGGCACGATCGTAACCTACGATGGGCACGATCGTTACCCACGATGGACACGATCGTAACCCAATGGGCACGATCGTAACCCACGATGGGCACGATCGTAACCCACGATGAGCACGATCGTAACCCCACGATCGCCATGATCGTAATCCACGATCGCCATGATCGTAACCTACGATGGGACACGATCGGCACGATCGTAACCCACGATCGGCACGATCGTAACCCACGATCGACACGATCGTAACACACGATCGACACGATCGTGTGTTGCCATCGTGTGGAAAACAGGGCTGGTCTGAATTTATCCTACACCTCATCAATATCAAAAATACATTATCCTATACAACATCCTTGACATAATTGCTTATTGTAACAGGTGCGCCGGCAATGGTTTGTCCGTGTATGATTTTTTTAGTCGTTATTTCAAGCAACAAGGCCTTAGAGAGACTTATAAGGAGCATATTAGTCCCATCCCACATCCTGATGAGTGGAATGTCCCACCGGAGATCTCATCCATCGTTTGCGTACCTCCAGAGGGGGTACGACAAGCCGGCCGACCAAGGATGAGTCGCGCACGGTCCACTGTTGAAAATTTGCCCGTAGGTGGACGGCCTCAGGTGTGCGGTAGGTGTAAAGGAACCGACCACAATAGAAAATCTTGCAAAGCATTCATTCCCATAGGTGGCGTGGATTTGAATATCCCTGAAGAAACTCAAGGAATGGATGAACAAACGAGGCAAAGGCGCCAGTAGAAGAAGAGGTGTAGCATTTGCCGTAATGATGACCATGACATAAGGGGATGTCCATACCGTGAAACTTAAATTGCTTATATATTTTATATTTTGTGACTTACTAGCAACAATCATGTGCTGATATTTTGATCCTCGATGGACCATGTATTGATTCAGTATTCTGATTATTAGTTGAAATGCATAATTTTGTGTCTAGTTTCTTTACCTTTGAATTGAAATTTAAGTGTTCAGTTATGTAAAGCAAATAAAGGTGATTATGGAGCCAAACATTAACCATAACAAAGTAGCTCACTTCAAAGAGCAATAGTTTACAGCAAAGGGATATCCAAAGCATATAACTTTACAAAACAAAATTTAATCACCATCACACAAAAATATCTAATAATAACATAAAAAAAACAATCACTTGGATCCCTTTTCTGTAATATCCGCGTTTTCTATCCTGGGTAATTTCTATTTTGGTGCATTTTCGTTTCGGACAACTCGCCTGGCACTGCTTTGTAATTCTGAACCCATTTTTATTCTTGGAGTTTTTCCGTTTAGACGGGTCTTGATAATGTTTCTACGTAATTTCATCTCGTGTTATATTCTGTCGCATGTGTATTCGTTTCTCGTTAAATTCGTTCGATTTTGTCGTTTTCTTACTTCCATGAGTTCGTATGCTTAGGAAGAGCATGTTGCGAGTTTCGGATTGTTAATCCGACGTGGTGTCGTGACTTTTCGGTGGTTTGGGCCGTTTTTTGTAATTTCCTAGAAGTTTAGGGAATTTGTCCCTTATTCGACTTTGGTTGTGTACCTCAGATCGTTTTGGGTTCTGTACTTCCATTTCGTGTTATTGTTGCCCAAATATCGATCCTGTTGCTTTTATTCTCCTTAGGATCATTTTTCGTCATTTTGGGACCCGAGGGGGTGTGGGCCGCGGCACAAGAGCGTGAGCCGCGGCACACGATCGCCTTGTTGTTGCCTAAACTAAGCTGCGTGTGCCGCGGCACAAGGATTGTGCGCCTGGCACACAACAGTCAAGCCATGGCACACATGTCCTGGCCGCGGCACACCCGTGTGACACTTGCCGGCCAAAATCGACTGTACCGCGTGCCGCGGCACAGTCCGGCAGTGCCGCGGCACATGCCGAGTCTGAGCCGCGGCACACTTCAGATGAGCCGCGGCACAACGAGCGGTCAGCCGCGGCACACGGCGCGGTCAGCGCTATATCTGCTTCTTATTCAGCGAGAATCGCCCATTTCCTCCCCCTTCTTCAACCGTGCGAGAGAGAGAGAGTCTTGAGAGGGAGAGTTCCTCCATACACCACTTATTGTGTAGATTTCTTCCTCTCTTTTCGATCGGGTGGCTCGGATTGCGGATCTAACACGTGGTTTTTGGATTTGAGTGCTTGATTCTTCAAGAGGTAAGAATTCCTTTAACCCTAGTATGATTTTGGGGAGGGTTTGGTGGTGATTTTTGTGTTCTAATCCGAATTAGCCGATGTTGTTGTTAGAATTTATAGTATACTCGTGACCCTTGGTTTTCTTGTTTTTGGTTGGGATGAAATCCCGTTGTTATACCATTGACCGATTTCATTTCCTTTTGCACTCTTGGTGTCCGACGAATTGTCCCAACGGGTAGAATTAGGATTAATTCTTACCTTTCCGCATTATTGAGACTTGTGTATACCGTTATTGTGTTAGGATTGGATTTGGGAGGATTGTTCGGACCGAAACCTATTCCGTCGTCGTTTCCTTCGTTTCGTTTCATTCAAGGCAAGTACATGTATTACATTCCGTTATGTATATTGTGATTTTCGAAATGAATGATGAATGGTGAATTTTTGGGTGCGTGAGATGTGTTCCTTCCACCCGGAGTGTCCGACGGGATGTCTGGGGGTCGATACTAAGGGGTACGGCCGCGGAAGGGAACATGTGTGCGTGTGTGATTGAACTTCCACCCGGAGTGTCCGACGGGATGTCTGGGGGTCGATACTAAGGGGTACGGCCGCGGAAGTGGTATCCCACTCGGAGTGTTCGACGGGATGTCTGGGGGTCGCTACTAAGGGGTACGGCCACGGGATACCAGTTGTGATTTTGTGATATCGTGATGATTGGAAATTGATGTGATTGCCAATGTAGTATTCTGGAATATATATGTGGCAAATGACTTATGTTGAGATGATTGTGTAAAACCGCATTTTTGTATATAATGTGGTGTAATTGTGTACTTGCACTAGCTATTCGAATGCTAACCCCTTAAATGGGGGAAATGCGTCTTATGCATTTCAGGTACCGGGAGAGCTGAGGAGCAGGCACGGGGCACGCACGCGAAGGACGGGATGGCTTGATGATAGTGGCTCGAGTCTGTTTTGTTTATTTCTATGTTTGGATATTGCATATGTCGAGTATTGGAATTAGACTGTTCATTCTTGAACTTGGTTTAAGTCCCCTGCGTGGGCATCGAATTGATATTTACATTATGTTTTATGTATTCCGTTGAAATGATTTGGCCGAGGCCACGGCCCTATTTACTTTTGAGTGCATCGTTTGGGGTTTTCATTGTGGTTATGTGTCATGTGTTAGCCTGGTAGACCTCAAGAGGGTTCTACGGCGTGTAATGTCCCCTTTGTGAATTGGGGTGTTACATTTATGGTATCAGAGCCTGGTTTTGAATACCTAGGCTGTCGGTGAATTTTGGGTGCATCGGTTGCGTCATTAGAGTCGGTCATTGAGCCTAATATCATCATGCTACCGTCTTTTCGTGCGACCCGTGGTGTAAGTCTCCTTGAACTCTTATATCTCTGTAATTCGTTTTCTTGCGCTGCTCGGAATCGT
This sequence comes from Orobanche coerulescens, assembly GCA_033398695.1. Taxonomy (NCBI): domain Eukaryota; kingdom Viridiplantae; phylum Streptophyta; class Magnoliopsida; order Lamiales; family Orobanchaceae; genus Orobanche; species Orobanche coerulescens. The sequence goes on from CM065803.1 coordinate 205,238,580, forward strand.
GACTTGTGTTACCAACTTTGTGAATTGTGAATCTTTCGATCTTGTCCTTTTCTTATTTTCCTTCGTATGTTGAGAGGTCGTGGTAGACCGGCTAGGGACGCGGCCGAGGCCGTGGTCGGGTGCGATAATGAGGAGGGCTCACTTTCTCGGTCTTCTGCGGACTCGGCCTCTCACTCGGTGCCGTCGGGTAATAATGCCGACGGCTGGCTGCCAGATTGCCAGCTTGGTAGCCCAACTTACTCGTATAGCTCGGGGTGGACGCGTAATCCGCCCCGACACCGGAAGAGGAGGCTAGTAAGTGGCTTCAGACGGTGACTAAGATGCACCCTCCTCGTTTCTCCGGATCCTCCGACTCCTCGGTTGGGAGAATTGGCTCTTCGGTTGTCCAGACCTTCGATGCCGTAGCTTGTCGTGAGGACAGGAGGGTACATATTGCCCAAGACCTCTGGATAAGGAAGCTGCGGAATGGTGGGAGGCCGTTGTGCCCAGAGACCGTCGAGCTACTTGGGAGGAATTCAAGGCCGCTATGGAAGCAGAGTATTGTCCGCCGCTATCAAGGAGCGCAGTGTGGAGTTCTTCACCGCTACACCTCGGGACGTGCCTATTTCTCGTGCCATCATTACTTACAATCAGCAGTTGGGTTTCGTGAGAGATCGGTGAGGTCGGAGGCCGATAAAATCCGTTACTTCAATATGCGCATGAAGCCGCATATTAGGCGAGTATGGCACCGCTCATGTGTGCCACTTTGAAAGAATACTGTGATCGCGCCCTAGCGATCGAGATGGCGGTTCCGGAATCGAGTCGGTTTCGGAAGCTAAGAAGCGAAGACTACCGGTGGATTCTCGACCGGGAAGGGTGGCCGATTTTCGAGGTCTCGTTCGCTCCCACACCGGGAGAGGCCGTTCCATCAGGCCGGTGGATCTCGTGGTAACTGCTCGTTCGATCCGTCGCTTCGGGTGCCAGGGTTTGTTTTAATCGCAACCAATATGAGCATTTGATGAAGGATTGTCCTTTTCCCCGTTGCTTGCTTCACTTGCGGGCAGATCGGGCATCGGGCGGCTCATTGTGAGAGAGCCACCAGGGTCGCTAGAGTTCCGACTACCACTACCGATCCGAGGATCATAATACTCCGGCTACTCAGGTTCCGCAGGTTCGGGTCGCGGTAGAGGTCGGGGACACCGGATCGCCGCGACCTCGAGCTCGGGTTGATCCACCCCGATCAGATCGGATGAGGCGCACAGAGGAGGCAGACATTCCGGAAGCGTCAGGTACCACTCAGATCCTTACTCATCCAGCTCGTGCTTTTCGATTCGGGTGCTACCCATTCCTTTATTGCGTCGGATTGTGTGAATCGTATTGGCTTTAACTGCTTGTTTGAGTGTGAACCGTTTGTGGTGGGTACGCCTAGCGGGGATCGTATGGTTGGGGACCGGGAAGTTAGGGATTGCCCCGTGAGGATCGGGAGCCGAGATCGGCCCTCGAACCTCATCGTTATCGACCTTAAGGGTGAGGATTTAATCCTCGGGGACGATTGGTTAGAGCGTCACGGTGCTATCATGAACTATCGGACTCGTACTATCTCGATCGTGGCCGAGGATGGCACCGAACATACTCGTCGGTTGTAAGCGGGTAGATCGGGAAGCGTGATTAGCGCCTTGAAGGCGATGAAACTTCCGAACCGTGTCGTGTGTCTGCCATCGTGCTATGCCCGAAGGCGGAAGATGGTGGAGTTGACATGTCGTCAATTCCAGTTGTTAGTGAGTATCCCGATGTCTTCCTGCACGACTTACGGGATTACCACCACAATGAGAGGTGGAGTTTCCTATCGATCTAGAGCCGAATGCACTCTATTTCTCGAGCACCGTACCGTATGGCACCGTCGGAGATGTTAGAGTTGAAGAACCAGTTGGGAGAATTGCTAGATAAAGGGTATATTCGACCGAGCGCATCGCCTTGGGGTGCGCCCGTACTTTTCGTTAAGAAGAAAGATGGGTCGCTTCGTTTATGCATCGATTATCGAGAATTAAATAAGCTGACCATCAAAAATAAATACCCTTTGCCCAGGATTGACGATTTGTTTGATCAGCTTCAGGGGGCGACAGTCTTTTCGAAGATTGATTTGCGATAGGGCTACTACCAGTTGAGAATTCGGGACGTCGATGTTCCGAAAGCCGCCTTTCGGACGAGGTATGGCCATTACGAGTTTGTGGTTATGCCTTTCGGGCTAACCAATGCCCCAGCAGTGTTCATGCAGTTGATGAACAAGGTTTTTATTGAGTATCTGGACAAATTCGTAGTCGTTTTTATCGACGATATTCTTATCTATTCACGGAGTCGGGAGGATCACTCCTTACATCTCCGAATTGTATTAGACACTTTGAGGACTGAGCAGTTGTACGCGAAGTTCTCTAAGTGTGAATTTTGGCTCGAGGAAGTGACGTTCCTCGGGCACGTGATTTCAGCAGAGGGAGTTCGGGTAGATCCACAGAAGATAGAGGCAGTGATGGCTTGGGAGCCGCCTAAGAATGTGAAGGAGGTGAGGAGTTTTCGGGTCTCGCGGCTATTACCGCAGATTCGTTGAGGATTTTCTAAGATCGCTAGACCACTCACTCGCTGCTCCGTAAAACTCAAGTTCGAGTGGATCGTAGACAGCAGATGCGGCTTTGACGAGTTAAAGAGACGTCGACTACCGCGCCCGCTTTAGCATTGCCTCGGGGAACGAGGACTTCGTAGTGTATAGTGATGCTTCGGGCCTTGGTCTAGGTGTGTTTTGATGCAGAGACAGAGTGATTGCTTATGCGTCCCGCCAATTGAAACCTTATGAAGTAAACTACCCCACGCACGATTTGGAGTTAGTCGCGGTCGTTTCGCCTTTAAAAACTGGAGGCACTACCTCTATGGGTCATCATGTAAGATTTTACGGATCACAAGAGTTTGAAGTACATCTTCAAATGTAAAGAGTTGAACATGAGGCAGCGTAGGTGGTTAGAGTTAATTAAAGATTACGACCTCGAGATACTTTACCATCCTGGTAAGGCCAACGTAGTGGCTGATGCGTTGAGCAGTAAACCGATGGCTTTGCAGATGTTAGAGGTACTTACACCGCAGAGTAAGATCCAACGAGATTTCATCCGTCAGAATATTGAGGTTTGGGTTCAGAGAGTTCAGGGCCAGTTATGTGCATTAGAGATCACTTCGTCCTTGACTGATGATATCAAGGCGAAGCAATATGACGATCCGTTTTTGTTCCAGCTGAGGGAGGATGTGAGGAAAGGGAAAGCCCCTGGATTTGTGGTTCACGATGATGGGGTTTTGAGGTTTCGCGGCAGACTTTGTGTACCATGTGATAATGAGCTGAGACAGAAGATCTTGAGCGAAGCTCATACCACGCCCTACTCCATACATCCTGGTACGAGTAAGATGTATAAGGACGTGAGGAGTAACTACTGGTGGAGTAATTTGAAGATGGATGTTAGCGAGTTTGTGGCGAAGTGTTTGACACACAATGTGTTAAGATTGAGCATCAGCGACCCGCGGGGCTGTTACGACCACTTCCTATCCCGGAGTGGAAATGGGAGGATATTTCTATGGATTTCATTACCAATATGCCCAAGACTCGGACGGGAATGAACATGATTTGGGTCGTTGTTGATCGACTAACCAAATCAGCTCATTTTCTGAGTATAAAGGACACTTGGGGGCCGGAGAGGCTTGCACGAGTGTTTGTTGCGGAAATAGTGAGATTGCATGGGACCCCTAAGAGCATTGTTTCGGATCGTGATGGCCGGTTCATATCACATTTTTGGCAGGCCGTTCATAGAGCTTTGGGAACCGAGTTGAGACTTAGTACATCCTACCACCCCCAGACAGACGGACGATGCGAGCGGACGATACAGACGCTAGAAGATATGTTGAGAGCCTGTGCCTTAGATTGGAAGGATGATTGGGAGACACACTTGCCGTTGATCGAGTTCACGTATAACAATAGTTGGCATGCATCGATCAAAATGGCACCATTCGAAGCGTTGTATGGAAGGAGGTGCAGATCACCGTTGTGTTGGGATGATACGTCTGAGCTAATCGGTACCGAGCCCGATCTGATAGTTGAGATGAGGGAGAAGATTACCCTGATTCGTGGTAGATTGCTGACGGCCCAGAGTCGGCAGAAGTCTTATGCCGATACACGTCGCCGACCGTTGGAGTTTGAGGTGGGAGATCATGTCTTGCTTAAGGTGTCGCCGACGCGGGGAGTTTACCGTTTCGGTCGGAAGGGTAAACTTAGTCCGAGATTTATTGGACCGTTCGAGATTCTAGAGAGAGTTGGAGAGTTTGCATATCGGTTAGGCTTGTCGCCGTCCCTGAGCCACGTGCATAACGTATTTCATGTTTCCCAGCTTAGGAAGTACGTATCGGACCCTAGCCATATTATTGATTTTGGAGAGATCGAGTTGGGGCCCGACATTACCTTCGAGGAGAAGCCGATTCAGATCTTAGAGCGTCGGGTTAAGCAACTCAGGCACAAAACCATCCCTTTGGTCAAAGTGCAGTGGTCGAGGCATGGATCCGAGGAGGCCACGTGGGAAACAGAGGAGAGTATGAGGTCGAGATACCCCGAGTTATTCGTATTGTAAGTTTCGGGACGAAACTTATTTTTAGGGGGAGATAATGTAATATCCGCGTTTTCTATCCTGGGTAATTTCTATTTTGGTGCATTTTCGTTTCGGACAACTCGCCTGGCACTGCTTTGTAATTCTGAACCCATTTTTATTCTTGGAGTTTTTCCGTTTAGACGGGTCTTGATAATGTTTCTACGTAATTTCATCTCGTGTTATATTCTGTCGCATGTGTATTCGTTTCTCGTTAAATTCGTTCGATTTCGTCGTTTTCTTACTTCCATGAGTTCGTATGCTTAGGAAGAGCATGTTGCGAGTTTCGGATTGTTAATCCGACGTGGTGTCGTGACTTTTCGGTGGTTTGGGCCGTTTTTTGTAATTTCCTAGAAGTTTAGGGAATTTGTCCCTTATTCGACTTTGGTTGTGTACCTCAGATCGTTTTGGGTTCTGTACTTCCATTTCGTGTTATTGTTGCCCAAATATCGATCCCTGTTGCTTTTATTCTCCTTCCGGATCATTTTTCGTCATTTTGGGACCCGAGGGGGGGTGTGGGCCGCGGCACAAGAACTGTGAGCCGCGGCACACGCATCGCCCAGTTGTTGCCTAAACTAACTGTACCGTGTGCCGCGGCACAAGGATTGTGCGCCGCGGCACACAGCCGAGTCAAGCTGCAAGACACTTGTCCGGCCGCTGCAGACACCCGTGACACTTGCCGGCTTAAAATTGATCAGCTGCGGCGCTGCACATCCGCAATGCCGCGGCACATGCCGAGTCTGAGCCGGCACACTTCGGATGAGCCGCTGCACAACGAGCGGTCAACCGACCACCGGGGTACTTGGCTGTGCCGCGGCACGCTTTAGCCGAGCCGGCACACGGCGCGGCCGCTATATCTGCTTCTTATTCAGCGAGAATCGCCATTTCCTCCCCTTCTTCAACCGTGCGAGAGAGAGAGAGAGAGAGTCTTGAGAGGGAGAGTTCCTCCATACACCACTTATTGTGTAGATTTCTTCCTCTCTTTTCGATCGGGTGGCTCGGATTGCGGATCTAACACGTGGTTTTCGGATTTGAGTGCTTGATTCTTCAAGAGGTAAGAATTCCTTTAACCCTAGTATGATTTTGGGGAGGGTTTGGTGGTGATTTTTGTGTTCTAATCCGAATTAGCCGATGTTGTTGTTAGAATTTATAGTATACTCGTGACCCTTGGTTTTCTTGTTTTTGGTTGGGATGAAATCCCGTTGTTATACCATTGACCGATTTCATTTCCTTTTGCACTCTTGGTGTCCGATTTAATTGTCCCAACGGGTAGAATTAGGATTAATTCTTACCTTTCCGCATTATTGAGACTTGTGTATACCGTTATTGTGTTAGGATTGGATTTGGGAGGATTGTTCGGACCGAAACCTATTCCGTCGTCGTTTCCTTCGTTTCGTTTCATTCAAGGCAAGTACATGTATTACATTCCGTTATGTATATTGTGATTTTCGAAATGAATGATGAATGGTGAATTTTTGGGTGCGTGAGATGTGTTCCTTCCACCGGAGTGTCCGACGGGATGTCCGGGGTCGATACTAAGGGGTACGGCCGCGAAGGGAACATGTGTGCGTGTGTGATTGAACTTCCACCGAGTGTCCGACGGGATGTCCGGGGTCGATACTAAGGGGTACGGCCGCGAAGTGGTATCCCACTCGAGTGTTCGACGGATGTCCGGGGTCGCTACTAAGGGGTACGCCACGGATACCATTGTGATTTTGTGATATCGTGATGATTGAAATTGATGTGATTGCCAATGTAGTATTAGGAATATATATGTGGCAAATGACTTATGTTGAGATGATTGTGTAAAACCGCATTTTTGTATATAATGTGGTGTAATTGTGTACTTGCACTAGCTATTCGAATGCTAACCCCTTAAATGGGGGAAATGCGTCTTATGCATTTCAGGTACCGGGAGAGCTGAGGAGCAGGCACGGGGCACGCACGGGCGACGGATGGCTTGATGATAGTGGCTCGAGTCTGTTTTGTTTATTTCTATGTTTGGATATTGCATATGTCGAGTATTGGAATTAGACTGTTCATTCTTGAACTTGGTTTAAGTCCCCTGCGTGGGCATCGAATTGATATTTACATTATGTTTTATGTATTCCGTTGAAATGATTTGGCCGAGGCCACGGCCCTATTTACTTTTGAGTGCATCGTTTGGGGTTTTCATTGTGGTTATGTGTCATGTGTTAGCCTGGTAGACCTCAAGAGGGTTCTACGGCGTGTAATGTCCCCTTTGTGAATTGGGGTGTTACATTTTCCCCCATCTGCTGCTGTATCTTTAGTCTTGTATCACCATCTTCATGAACTTCCTCTTCTAAAATAACTTCTTTGCTTTTCTTCTCAGAAATCTCCAAATCATTATCATCATCACCATCTAGTATGACTGGAGTGCTCGCAGTGTTTTTAAATAGGCCCTGTTTCATGGAACACATTAATTCGCAATGATAGTCACTACACATACAACAAAATCAAAAAACTTACTCTGAGCATTGAGTATCTTCCTCTCGGCCTAGTTCTGTATGGTGGGTTGGGAGGAGGTATCCTCCTTCTTTTTGGTGGTGGTGCTTCGATTCCTTCTAAATCGCTTTCTCGTAATCGGCCACTCATTTCGCGTATTTGATTTTAGTGGATTTTAACTGATGTTAATTGATTAGGGTTTGTAGTGAAAAGGGGGGCTACGGTACATGTATTTCACTCTCAGTCAATGAAGATGGGCTTATATTGAAAAAGGGGGGGGACCGACCCACGATGAGATTTTATAATAAAATAATTTGATGTTGACCTTTGCAGTAAACACGATTGTGCACACGATCGCCGCGATCGTGTGTTCCAATCGTGTGTCACGTTGGCAACCAGGTGTCACGTTGTCTTTGGTGTCAAATTGGCACTGTATCCACGTATGCACACGATCGTGTACACGGTCGTGTCCACGATGGAACACACGATCGTGTGCACAAGAACATCAAGAATTTTCACCAATTTCTCAAATTACTCGTCAATTTAGGTGTTGTTACTTATATATTAACAATTATTTGTTAACGATACATTTATTTAAAAAGTTATTGATTGAATTAACATAATATATTGCACATCATGTGTCGTCTATCTGTTCTCAGTGTATTAGTTCGTATGGATAAGTTCAATCATCTGGATGAAATATCTCATATACTAATGAATTACAACGAAATGACAAATAGGAGTTTGTATAAGAAGCTATATAGTAATTAATGTTTGAACAAGCGATGTTTGAATCACAAAACATCATTCTGGATAACACAATAAATCGAATTTGCAAAAATACCAAAAGTTCATATGCACACGATCGTGTACACGGTCGTGTCCACGATGGAACACACGATTGTGTGCACAAGAACATCAAGAATTTTCACCAATTTCTCAAATTACTCGCCAATTTAGGTGTTGTTACTTATATATTAACAATTATTTGTTAACGATACACTTATTTAAAAAGTTATTGATTGAATTAACATAATATATTGCATATCATGTGTCGTCTATCTGTTCTCAGTGTATTAGTTCGTACGGATAAGTTCAATCATCTGGATGAAATATCTCATATACTAATGAATTACAACGAAATGACAAATAGGAGTTTGTATAAGAAGCTATATAGTAATTAATGTTTGAACAAGCGATGTTTGAATCACAAAACATCATTCTAGATAACACAATAAATCAAATTTGCAAAAATACCAAAAGTTCATATGCACACGATCGTGTACACGGTCGTGTCCACGATGGAACACACGATCGTGTGCACAAGAACATCAAAACATTTCACCAATTTCTCAAATTACTCGTCAATTTAAGTGTTGTTACTTATATATTAACAATTATTTGTTAACGATACACTTATTTAAAAAGTTATTGATTGAATTAACATAATATATTGCATATCATGTGACGTCTATCTGTTCTCAGTGTATTAGTTCGTACGGATAAGTTCAATCATCTGGATGAAATATCTCATATACTAATTTAGGTGTTGTTACTTATATATTAACAATTATTTGTTAACGATACACTTATTTAAAAAGTTATTGATTGAATTAACATAATATATTGCATATCATGTGTCGTCTATCTGTTCTCAGTGTATTAGTTCGTACGGATAAGTTCAATCATCTGGATGAAATATCTCATATACTAATGAATTACAACGAAATGACAAATAGGAGTTTGTATAAGAAGCTATATAGTAATTAATGATTGAACAAGCGATGTTTGAATCACAAAACATCATTCTAGATAACACAATAAATCAAATTGGCAAAAATACCAAAAGTTCATATGCACACGACTGTGCACGATCGTGCCCACGATGGGCCACACGATCGTGTGCATGGCCGTGCCCATGATGGTACGCACGGTCGTGTTCACACGGTCATGCCAGCCATCGTGCGCACACGACAGCATCAACCCATGACCGTGGGTAGGTTGCACACGATCGTAACACACGATGGCCACGATCGTGTGCATCCATCGTGTGTAACACAGAGCCAAAACATAAATATTTAACAACACAACACGATCGTGACCCACGATGGTCACGATCGTGTTCATCCATCGTGTGTAACACAGAGCCAAAACATAAAAATTTAACAACACTGACACATTCATATTGCCAAAACTGTCTAAATACAATATAAATATTTAACAACACGACACATTAATCTTGTCACAACACAACACACCACAAACCATTCTGCATGTCTAAAGACAACATAAAGATTTTAGCAGCTAAACCATATCGATATTTCTTAATATATTTTTCATTAAGTTCCTTGATTTGGTGCCTTGCTCCTGGGTTTGCAGAGACGAGTCGATCCAAGTACATGCACGCGAAGGGGCTACAACTGTGATTGTCGTTTTGTATGAACTGTAGCTCTCGTGGCATAATTTTGAAACTCGTCTCCGTGTCATACTTCTTCTTCGATTGGTTGTTCAGCCAATACCCGGATTGAGCTAGCACACGAGGCATCAGACGCATAATCGGTCACAGTTGGTTGAATCGGTATCGACCATCTTCGTGGTGGTGTGACAAGGAATCGTACAACTCCACGATCCATGTTATGATGTCAATCTTGATAGTCACCCAGTGGCTCTGGTCGAGGCAACAAATGGCAATGATCTGTTGAAATAAAATATGTAATCATATAAGATCATCACATCAAACATAGGCAATCATTTATAAATAGCGAATTATTTATGAATATAAATTTCAAATGGCAACAAATCGTCAATTATTTATAAATATAAATTTCAAACTTCGTTGCAATTTAACCAAGGAACCGCATGTGGTGTATCAAGACCTGTCATGTAGTCCTCGATGCATTTAGGAATTTTCCAATCCTTGTAAACCGGCTTCCCCGTCACCTTGATACCAACTGGATCATCCGGATGGAGTCTTGCAAACTCGTTGGCCAAAACTAACTACAAAAAGTCAAACCATAAAATTAAAAAAAATCCATATCACACCAATGATATACAAGCGAGTAGGTTATAGAACTTACGTAAAATAGGGAGCCGGCAAGTACAGTGCCAACTCTACCGACACCAACACTACGGACTCCCCTCCGAAGCCTCGCTCGAGTCGCAAGCACATAACATTCTATCACCTCGGCATCAAAGTCTTCACGGCTAGACTCTATCCGGTCAAATAACGCCTGGGTGAGAGCATGCCCAGTCTCCAAACACCGGACAATAGCATCACGTGGCTGCTCCCTCCTAAACTGTAGGTACAACTTCTTCAGAGCCTCGCTATCCCTTGGAGGCGCAACCACAAAAGGCTCCCGAAGAGCAGCAGATGGTCGACTCACTCGCGGTGGAAGACTACGCTCACCCAAATGCTGCGTTCCGGCACTCTCACCATCTTTATCACCCTCAGCATCCCTCTCACAACTATAATGATCAGAGAGCTCTACAGTCGGCTGCTCGATCTCAAAACTCGGCCGCTGACCGAAATGGAGGTCACGCTCAGACCACCACCTCACTTGAAACATCGCACTATAATGATGCTCGCCCCGAAACTTCGAACATCATCCCATATCAATAAACGGCGCCTCAAATGGCTCATACCGATGCTCGTAATCAAGGGGCCGCCGAGTCCGCTCAAAAGAATGATGAATCGAGAATGGTGACCGTGGCCGACCTCGTAATGGTGGGTAGGCGGACGCTGAGAATGGTGACTCGGCTGACGCTGAGAATGGTGACTCGGCTGACGCTGAGAATGATGACTAGGCTGACGCTGAGAATGGTGACTGTGGGCTGCGCCAGAGACTGAGTGACGTGGAGGGTCAGGAATCCTCCGCTGGGCGCTGCTAACAGATGCAGAATGACGAGGCCTATCATGGCTCCCAGCTGAGTAGTGCACCGGGCTCCTAGAACGTCTATGCATAGGTCCGAAGAAATCCACAATCCCAGAAAGCACCCGGCGAGAAACTCGAGCAATAAATCCGGACTCAGAATCGTCGTACAAGACCGCCTTCAAACGACGATCGAAGTACTCATCCCTGCTCGTGTCCTGGGTGTGGTCCGGACAAGGAAGTCCGTGGACACAACACACCCTCTCTGGCTGCCTCTCCCGGTCCGATGTCTCCGCACCATCTACTGGTGGGGTACTCTACCGGCGTCGCTTCGACACTTTATGTGCCGACTCATATGTAATCAATTTTCCAGCAGCCTTCTTGAACCTATCAATAACTTTCTTCCTCGGGATCGGCGTAGGCTCATCCTCCTTATTCTTCACAGCTATTCTTACAGGCTTAATGAACTTAACGTCATATGGCGAGCCATTCTCAAAGCTCAGGTAGTAGTACTCAGCCTCATCCTCCTCCAAATGCGGTAAAGAGGGAAGTACTCTGTGCTGCAAAATTAGTCATTAAATCATACCATTAGATGGGCAATCACATAACGTTTAAGAGATGAAGTCAGGAGAAAATACGTTTACAAATTTATCTACCCTTATCGTCGAAGAAATGAGTGAAATCACAAAACATCTTCCTCATAGTCCACATCAAACACCGGGGGACTTGGACAGATTTATCTCGAATACCACACAATGCTTCCAATGAAGGAATCATCTCATACGACCATATCTGTAAAGCCCAAACAGGACCATGGAAGTGATAGTCCTTGTGCTCTTGTCCCTCCTTCATGGCAACGTTGCCTATGTAGTAAGATAAAACCCCAAAGGCATAAGAACCCCAAGGAAACATATCACACTGCTCGAAATCCTCCACTAATGCCCATGCCCATGTCTCGACCATCATGTCGTCACGGCATAGGATAAAGTAGTAGTATATAAGCAAATTGGCAACCTTCACATAATCTCTTATCTCTCTACCAAAATCTCGAGCATTGAACCTCTTCCGCAGAACACTAACCCTAATATTTTTGCCATGGAGTATTCTGTGGAAAATACCGTCATACGGAAGGATATGGTCGTCATGGGGATGGAAGGTAGAGTTTCCAAAATGGAGTCCAGTGATCATGGCAAAATCACGGGCCGTAAAACGAATGGTCCTCCCGCAAACTTGGAACCACGACTCATCCGGGGGATTTGATCACCCTCCAATTGACGGGCAATCAAGTGATGTAGGGCAGTATTTGAACTCCCATTCCTCCTAACTTTAATCAAGCGCCCCAGGACCCCCTCGGTCAAGCTCTCGATAGCTCGATCAGCAACTGTGGAATTGCGGCCCATACTTCTTAGTGTCTCAATGATCTCTTTAAATACCGCCTCCCGTATGTAAAGATTCACTTGACGTGTAACAAAACGCAATGTAGGTCTCTTCCATAGGCAACCAGTCTGCAATATGGACATACAACTCATAAGAATATGATAGAATGCTTAAGAGAACGAAAAAAAATTCTGCCTTGCACACGATCGCATGCACACGATCGATGCCCGTTGTGTGAAGACCATCGTGTGCCACATGACGGTTCACACGACGGGCAACGATCGTGTGCCTGCGATCGTGTGCAAGGCAGGAGCCTTTGGACTTCTAGCACACGACGGCACACACGATCGACGACCGTCGTGTGTAACCATCGTGCCCACGAATGACCATCGTGTACACGATGGTCTCATCTTCTTCAGCACGATCGTGGGACGATGAACAACCGTCGTGGCACGATCGTGTGTGAATGAAAATACACTAACCGGCGGCTCATTGACGAATTCCTCTTCAGATGGAGTGTCACTAGCGGAACTTCTGGCGTCTTCAGATTCTCTGTGGTAGTCGGAGTTCGACATTTTCTGGCCAGCGAAGGGTTTCATGACGGGAGAGTTTTTTTGCAGAGAGATGAGGAGAGTTTTTTTGCAGAGGAAAATATTGAGTTGTGGGACCGTTTTTTTATTGTGTTTCGTTTTAATAATCTTTTTTTTTTTTTTTTTATGTTATTTTATCTTTTAGTGGTAGACTTTAAGGGTAATAAAGTCTTTTAACACATTTCGGTATAAAAAACTTATAGTTTTATGAATGGGGATATATAACTTGTTACTTTTATGCTTTGGTACTAAAAAAGAGAGATCCCTTTATTTAATTCCACTTCTCACTAAACGCTGTTTAAAATATTAAAAACTAAAAAATCCGTGGGTAATTGAAAACAAAAATTAAAAAACATAAAACCATAAGAAAGTAAAAGCCCTACAAAGTTTAAAAGCCCTAAAATCAAAAGAACGAAAAAACTACAAAAAATTAAACAAATAACAAACTACAATTTAAACTGTCTTATGAAATATACCTTGAAACATCCATCCCTCAAGGAAGAAATAAACTAGTCTTACGGCATGTAGTCTTATGATAAACATTACATAAGACGATCTCACACCAATTTTTGTTTTTGCTGATTATAATTTTCTTCTTAATATCTATCGTACTCGTGCAGAATGGATCGAAGAAATTGATGAGGGCGCCGAACCTGCTATTGGGCTTTCTAACGGGAACGGGCGCGCTACTCGTCTTCTACTAGACATTTTTATTTTCATTTCCCCTATTAGTATTAATTACTCCAAAAATGATAAAAATAATCAACATATATTTTTGTTTTTGTATATATGTATGTTAATTATCAGCTTATCTTGGATATTCTTTGTGTTTTTCTTACGGCCTTCGCACTTGAGACTTTCTCTACTTCATATATAGAAAACAACTCTTGGCACAAAAAACTTTTACAAAAAACTTTTACAAAAGGAGGTGGCAACCAGTAGGGCCCACATACTTACCCAAGATGGGTGAAAATGTCTTACAACTCAGCACACGTTTTTTTTCTTCTTTTTGAATTTCTTACAATTTTGTTTGATTTGTTTTTTGTGGGACTTTTATTCCTTTATTACTAGTTGTGATGCTTGTGCCACAAGCTTCTCCTACTCAATTTATGTTATTATTTATTCTCTTATTTGATAGTTTTTTAAAAACAAACATTAGAATTTTAAGGAATATATCGAGATAGAAGACAAAATATTAAAAATGTCTAATATCAAGTCGAAACTAACTATAATGAATAAACTAACGATATGAATAAACGAAATATGAGTTTTAAAATGAATATTGCATAAAAATATAGAAGTACTAAAACAAGTACGAAATTCGAGTTTTAAAATGAATATTGCATAATATAATATTTGTTACTTATGATCAATATTCATTCCTTACATTACAATGCATATAAACCAAAATCATAACATTAATGTTCGTTGTCTCTCCAACACCAAAATCAATATTCATTCCTAAGTCTCGCCGGTTGCTCCAACACCAACATCAATATTCATTCCTAAGTCTCGTCAGGTTGTTCCTCCAACACCAAGATCAATATTCATTCCCGATTACAAATATATATAATAAAAATAAGTTTTGAATGAACTGAATTGTGTGAATATGTTTAGAAGTACCTCCAATCGTGACATTATGTTTGATAACAAGACTCCTTGTGTCCCAATAATATCCGCAACATCTTGTAAAATATATTCAAGATTTCGTGTTATTGAAAATTCAATTAGTACAAAAACTATATTAACAATACAATTAAATTAACAAAACAATTATATTACCTTCTTCCCTTTTTTTTCCTTTGAACTATTGTATCAACTCTAGATTGCTTCCGTTTAAACGTTGGACGCCCTTTACGACGTGCACCCAATGGAGTTAGTATACTTTTGCTCCCCGTGAATTTTTCCCAAATCCATGGACATAGTATTTGGTGTAGATCGGGTACTAGTGCTACCACAAACACCGTCATTATTAGTTACACAAATTCTTAGGTCACCTAACTTCTCCATTATAAAATCACACTTCTCTTGAAATTCGATGCAATATCTCGCAATGTCAAAAAAGCCTTACACATTTGATTGTAGCGACGACCTTCATCGCTACGCCCACTACTATAATCGACTCTCACTTTGGTATGACACCTCTTTATGTCTTTCCTCCATTTCCTTATAATGTACTTGCTTGGAATGGAATAAATTCCTTCCAATAGTAGCACGGCAATTGCATGACGACACAATATTCCTCGAAACTCAAATAGACGACAAACACACTTTATATGACATTCCTCTCCTTCTTCCTTAACCAAGCAAACCTTGAACTTTAACTTCCTCATTCTATCTCCAAGTAAGAGATCCTCAACTACCTCGTATTCGGAAATCGCACCATGATTGTTTAAGTTGAATACTTGACAATACATCTTCCCTGTTAACTCCTCTTGAAACTCTTTAAACTTTGAGGTTGTATAAACGCCTTGGATTTGTTTTTCCATGTCATATCGACTCACAATGGGGATCCACGAATTGAAACAACAGTAGTCCGCATCATTTTCCTTTTTAACCTTATCAGCTAGTGCATTCTCGTATTGATCCACAAATTGCTTCAAAGTAGTCTTTGAGTTGACATACTTATCAAAAAAAGCATTCATGCTCTCACTACGTTGTGTGGTCGACATTCCTGCCCAAAAACAATCTTTTACGAAACAAGGGACCCATCGATGCCTCTCATTGTACAATCCATTCAACTACCATTTCTCCGAAGTTTATAGTTCTCAATCATTTTATTCCAACCTGTTTCAAACTCATCAATAGTCAACGAATCATACACAACATTGCAAGGAAATACTTAATCTGCCCATATTCCTTGAAACCACTTAATTTTTCCGGTATCTTCTTCATTATATGCCACAAGCACCACCTATGACGAGCATTTGGAAACACTATATGTATAGCATTTTGCATGGCTCGGTCTTGATCAGTGATTATAGCAGGTGGAGCCTTACCAGACATACAAGCAAGCCATGCCTTAAACAGCCACGTAAAAGTCTCGGTGTCTTCCTTGGATAGTAACCCACAACCGAACAATGTAGATTGGCCATGGTGATTGACTCCTACAAATGGAGCAAATGGCATTTCATACTTATTAGTCAAGTATGTTGTGTCAAATGTTACGACATCACCAAATTCCTCATATGCTGCCCTTTGTCTCCCATCTGCCCAAAACAAGTTCTTTAGTCGATTCTCTTCATCTAGATCCAACATATAAAAAAATTTGAATCGGTATCTTGTACATGCATGAAATAATTCTGAATTGCACTAGCGTCACCCTCCCCAAACCTCAATCGTCTTACTTTGTCAATATAGTTGAGACAATCTTTCTCCGAAAAATCTAATTTTTCATAACCCCCAGCCTCAACCGCTAATGCTTGAAAACTCTTACTCATTCTTATCCCAGATCTATCATTAAGCTCAAGCCTTCTCCTCACCTCTTTACTTATTACCCTATTGCTACGATGTTAGCGAGTTTTTCCTGGACTTAAAACATGGTTATGGTCGAGAAAAACTTTCCTCACAACCCACTTTCCATCCATGACTAGCATTGCTGTTATTCTAGCTTTACAATTCGTTTTAGTAATCGGATATGGCTTCAAAATATTCTTTGAGGTGTTCTTTGAAGTGCCAGACCGAGTGCATGCAATCGTAGTATATCTTTGGACACCATCAAGATCCTTGTTTGTAGATCTTTTGGACACAGCAAAACCCATCTGGTTACCAAATCGTCTATAGTACTCAATCAACTCTTCCATGCTGCCAAAAGTCATATCTACCTTAGGTTCATCAACCTTCTGTTCTACATTCTCCCCAACCACATTGTCTACATTATCTACTTCATTCTCATTTATATCCGTACTTGAGCAATTATTAATTGTTTCTTCTTCCATTCCTATAGGTACAAAATTATATATTAGATGACAAATTTACTAGATTGTTAGTTGTAGGCAAATTTACAGGATCCTAAGATATATTTACAAGATTATTAGAATATGAGGGAAGAAAAAAATCACAAAAAATTCATTTACAAAAGAAAAAGGGCAACATTTTTGAAATTTCAGATTTTCTAAGCCTCAATTGAGCTGCAACCATAAATCTGATTGCATAAAATAAAAAATAAATATATAAAACAAAAACAAAAAAAAGGGGGCAAAATTTTGAAGTCCTAGTTGATATTTTTCTAGATCTGGTATAAATTTAACAAAGAGGAGGATATATATATATATATATATATATATATATATATATATATATATCATTGCTATGGAAGGAGAGGAACAACAAATTTGTGAAAGAGAGAGAGGCTTTAGCTTTACCTGAAAAGCACCGGCAGTGGGAGAATAGGGTGTGGCGGCGGTGGTGGTCCGTGAATCAGAGAGGAAGGTAGCAGTGAATGATTTTTTTTGAGAATCTACTGAAGAAAAAAAAAAGAGTTGATAGAGAGAGAAATATGTTGAAATAAGACATTCAAAAAGAAGAAGAAAAACGTGTGGTGGGTTGTAAGATATTTTCACCCACCTTGAGTGTAAGTATGTGGGCCCTGGTTGCCACCTCCTTTTGTAAAAGTTTTTTGTAAAAGTTTTTTGTGCCAGAAGAGTTTTTGTATAGAAAATTATATTTTTACTATTTATGATTTTACTTCGAAGGTGTTTCTTGTCTTTTACCTGCTGCTGTTGAGTTAGGCTTAAGGTTCTGCTCGGTGCTGGTGTTTTTTTGGTAGTTGTTGAGTAAAGTTCTCTTTTTTTAGATTGAATGAATCAATCGAATCGAATTGAACTAAATAGATTCGAATCGAATCGAATCGAATCGAACGGACTGACTCGAATCAAATATATATTAAGGGTAAATAATAATAATAATAATAATAATAGTAATCAACAACAACAACGATAATAGTAATATTATTAGTAATAATAACAATAATAATAATTAAGATTAATAATAATAATAATAAGAAGAAGAGCCGAATCGAATCGAATGGACTGAAATGAATCAACTCAATCGAATCGAATCGAGTGGACTCGAATCGAATGAATGGACTCGAGCCGAATCAAAATCGAAAAATAAGTCTAAAAGAACAGAGCCTAAGACTGTTTTTTTGGACCGAATGAATTTGAATCAATTGAATCAATCGAATCGAATGGACTCGAATCAATTGAATCAACTGAAATGAATGGACTCGAATCAATCGAATCGATTCAAATATATATTAAGGGTAAATAATAATAATAATAAAAATAAACATAATAAATATAATAAAATAATAATAAAACTAATAATATAATAAAATATAAATGATAAGTTGAGATTTATTTTATAAGGGTAAATTATAATAATATTAATGATATTAATAACAATAACGATAATAACTATAATAATAATAACAATAATAATACTGATAATAATGGTAAATAATAATAATAGTAATCAACAACAACGATAAATATTATTAGTAATAATAACAATAATAATTAAGATTAATAATAATAATAATAATAAGAAGAAGAAAAAGAAGAAATGAACTGAATTGAATGGACCTGACCTGAACTGAACTGAACTGAACTGAAAAACTGAAAAATAAGACCAAAAGAACAGGACCTGACTGGTAATATGTGGTGGTCCAAATAATTGTTTGACACACGTGATTGGTACAAATTAATAGTTGTAATAATAAAATAAGTCGAGAAATGATAGGGCAACACCCTGGACTACACCCCCAAACACACTCGTGTTTTACAGGGGTTGTACAGCGTGCTTTACTATTAATTTTATTATAATATTATTATGATTATTTTATCTATAAAGCGTGCAGTACAATTCTCATAAAGTACGGAGTGTGTATGGGGTGTGATTCGGGGTGTTAGCTGTATCATCCCTCAAATAAGTATGTAAGATTGTACTGTAAATAAATTTAATTCATTTTGTTAAGGCAAAGGCTAGTCCTGCTACTTTTTGTGAAACAGGCTCTGTTATTTTGGACTGAATGAATCTGAACTGAACTGAACTAAATTGAACTGAACTGAACTGAATGGATCTGAACTGAACTGAACTGAACTGAACTGAATGGACCTGAACTGAACTGAACTGAACTGAAATATATATTAAGGGTAAATAATAATATAATAATAATAATATAAGTATTAAAAATAATAAATATAATAAAATAATAATAATAAATATAATGTAATAATAATAATATAATTTATTACAATCCTAATAACAAAAATAATAATAATAATACTAATAAATATGCCCCAAATATCCCAAATGTCTTAAATAATAATAATAATAATAATAATAACAAATGATAATAATGCTAATAATAATAATAATAATAATAGTAATCAACAATCAACAACAATAATAAATATTATTATTAATAACAATAGTAATCAACAACAACAATAATAATAATCAAGATTAATAATAATAATAATAATAACGAATCGAATCAATCGAATCAGCATTAAATCGAATCGAATGGACTCGAATCGATTGAATCGAATGGACTGAATCGAATCAAAATCAAAAAACTTCGGAACAGTATCAACCACGACGGATGTAACAAGGAAGTGTTTTAACTGTGGTTAGACGGGACACTATCGACGAAATTGCCCCCTTCCTGCCGTGATTTGTTTTGATTGTGGTCGAGAGGGACATCGTGCGTCTGTGAAGAGGTTGCTAAATCTTTTAGAGCTCGTACAACACAGCCAGCTCAAAAGGAAGCAAGTATTCAGCAGACGCAGCAGAGTGTTCAGCTGCCCCAAAATTTTGGTCGCGGATGAGGTAGAGGACAATTCGATCGAAAGGGTACATCGAGTGCCAGATCCATTCCTCCACGCCTATACGATATGAGGAGGTCAGACGATCAGGATGCTGCTGTCGCATCAGGTACTGTTCAGATCCTTTCACAGCCAGTTAGTGTCTTATTCGATACAGGAGCTACACATTCATTTATATCCTTGTCTTCTGTAAATCGTTTGAACATTTCTGGTTTTCATAATTGTGAGCCTTATGTTGTGGGTTTACCAAGTTGAGAGAGGGTTGTGGGAAACTTAGAAACTAGAGATTTTCCTGTATCAATTGGAGGCAGAGATTGTCCCTCAAATCTGATAGTGATAGAAATGCAAGGAGACGACATGATACTCGGAGATGATTGGCTTAATCGGTATAGAGCTATTGTAAACTACTGGAAGAGGAATATTTCGATCATAGCTGATGATGGTTCCGAAATACTATTTGAGGGATGGAGACCAGGAAGCTCAGGAAAGATGATCAAGCGATGAAAGCTGTCAAATTATTGAAACAGGGCTGTACTGGATACTGGTGTTACGCAATGAAAAGAGAAGACGGAAGGGTAGAGCTTTTATCCATTCCTGTTGTAAACGAATTTTCGGATGTGTTTCCTGACGAATTACCTGGACTACCTCCACGACGGGATGTAGAATTCACCATCGAGCTGGAACCAGGAGCTACACCAATTTCTAAGGCGCCGTATCGTATGGCACCTACTGAGATGTACTAGTTGAAGAAGCAACTGGAAGAGTTACTGGACAAAGGCTATATCCAGCCAAACGTTTTGCCCTGTGGTGCACCAGTTCTTTTTGTCCAGAAGAAGGATGGATCGCTTCGATTGTGTATTGATTATCGAGAGCTGAACAAGATGATGATCAAGAATAAGTATCCGTTGCCACATATTGATGATTTGTTTGACCAGTTACAAGGAGCAACAATGTTTTCTAAGATCGATCTGAGGTCGGGATATCATCAGTTGAGGATTAAGAAGTCCGATGTTCCAAAATCAGCGTTCAGAACTCGCTACGGACACTATGAGTTTGTAGTAATGCCGTTTGGTCTCACTAACGCACCTGCTTTATTCATGCAATTGATTAACCGAGTGTTCATAGAGTATTTGGACAAATTCGTGGTCGTATTTATTGATAACATTCTGGTTTATTCCAAGAGCCCGGAAGAGCATGCACAACATTTGCGGATCTGTCTCCAATATTGCATCTGAAGACAACCTATGCAATGTCTAACATCTAGTTTGCTCCAGTATGGAAGATCAAAGAATATGGACTTATTCTTCCATATGTTTGTCGCAACGGACTTTTTTGTAGTTTTCCCAAATACAGTCACTACACCATAAGTGCTCATAGGCAATGCTTTTAGCTAGTGTTGCCACCAAAGCGTTTCAATAGATTACTGATTTTTGATCTTTTGAAACACTACTGAAATAGTATTGCACTAGATATATATTTGGTGTTGCAAAATAAAAATAGTGTTGCGCGACGTGCAACACCTGTGATGGTGTTGCATTATATCTAATTTTTTTAATAATTTTTTCAAGTTATTGTCAAAAACAAGCACAATCAAATGAAATTTAAATTTTGATATTTTTTACTCTTAAAGTTTGATTGATAAATTTGAGTTAAATTATTTATATTTAATATAAATACTTATTATATTTTTTAATATTGTAATTAAAAATTATAAATATTTTTTATAATTTTAAAGTTTAATATATTATCAATATATATATATATATAATGAAATTTAAATTACGATATATGTTTTTTTTCAATGTTTGATACACTAGTAGAATAAACATCAAAGATTTCGGTACGTCTCACTTCGGTAATGTATATTAGCAAAGTAAAAACAAACAACAACTTCACTTTTCAATTTACTGAAGTAAAAAACCCACATAGACTTCAGTAAATGGTACCAAACAAAAAAGCTGGAGCTAGTTAGAAATTTTAAATTACAGAGACTTCGCTATTTAATAATTATCAAGTAAAAGTGTGAAATTTTATTTTTTATCAAAAAAATTCTACAATAGCGAAGTCTATGTCTTGAGACCGGGAATTAATATTTTGAGCTTCAATTTTTTTCATTTGGGCTCCAAAAACACTTAGCAAATATTGATTTCTACCATTTCCTCCCTCAAAATTTTTACTCTAATTTTCATATTAAAAAATTGCTAAAATAAATAATTTTATCAAAAATATTACCAAAATAACAACAAGAAAGACTTGAATCCTTTTTGGTTAAAAAGATTTGGAGTTCAAGAAGTGATTGACCGCCCAACTAAATAAAGATATTATCGGTCAAGACTCAAAACCGTGTTCCCCATTTCTCACTCTCTCTCTCTTGCATCTCCTACCCCAATCCCCCTCCCCATTTTCCACCCTAACCCCCCGACGCCCAATCTCCTCTACCTTATTTCCATCATCGTTCCGCGGCCTTGGCATAGCTCCGCCCCACCGTGACTACGAAGATTCCACCCACAACCGTGCTTTTGTTCCGGCGACGTTCTCCACCAAGTTTCAGCTTTTGAATTGATATTCTGTTCGTGAATAAAATTTATCTGTAACGATTTTTTTTTTGTTTTTTTGGTTCCAGGTACTTTCTGTTGTTGGACTGCTTCAAGATGATGTTGACCTTATGGTGTCTGTAATGAAAGTTGAGAAAGCTCCATTGGAGTCATACGCTGATATCGGTGGTTTGGATGCTCAGATCCAGGAAATCAAAGAGGCAGTTGAGCTTCCATTAACACATCCAGAGTTGTATGAAGATATTGGTATTAAACCTCCCAAGGGCGTCATACTCCATGGAGAGCCTGGAACTGGGAAAACTTTGCTTGCCAAGGTGTGTATAATTGATGCATGTGGTGCGACCATTTTTATGTGTAGAATGGCTTCTCTAATTATAGAACTAGGCCGTCTTATAAATTATAATACCGTGGGCCCTGCTGCTAGCATGTTTTTGTTGTTCCGTCAAATGTAATAAAAGGGAACCCTGGAAAAATGCTACTATAATTTTTTTTTCGGGCTTCCACTCTGCACATTTTATTTTAGAGTGAAATGCGATTTATATGGGTTAAGTAGAACCATAGTGAGGAATGTTAACCTTGAAATGGCCGGAGCTCGTTCTTTCGGGCTGATAATTTTTTGTACGCCATTAAACATTCTTTTCTTACATTTGATTCCCTCAGAAGGTAGAGCTGAAACAAATATTTATCTTTATGGGAAGCACTTTTTCTGGATCAAGTTATTTCCGTTTCCAGCCTATTCTATTGGTTGCTTTCTTGATATCAACTGCATTACGTTGTCTGAGTATGTATATGCAAGTTTATAGTTTCTGATTGTTTCATGAAAATCTCTAGGCTGTGGCAAATTCTACATCGGCAACTTTCTTGCGTGTTGTTGGAAGTGAACTAATTCAGAAGTATCTGGGTAATGGTCCTAAATTGGTCAGAGAACTTTTTAGAGTTGCTGATGATCTATCACCATTTATTATCTTTATCGATGAAATTTCTAATGTTGTAAAATGATATGTGCTCGTACATTTTACCTTCTTCCATACGGATTTTTGTGAACTGAAGTTTCACATAGGTTTAATTTTCACAGCAAATACTTCTAAGTTTGATGGGAAGATGTTAGAACTTTCGTCACATAATTGATTGGGTGATGCTAGTTGTCTGTGTGAGAATATGACCGGGTTAGGGCCTCTTCTTTCCAATATTAAACAATTCACCCAATTGTGGTCAACTTGAAAGATTATAAAGCGATCAGTTACCTTTTCGAAGATTTCTGCAATTAGGGCTTAGGCGCTTCGTAAGAGTTTCCTACCGAGCCTCTTCATTTTTTCCTTAGGCTAGCCCCTTGGGGGAACGTTGATTGGTAGCCCCTGACTACATTCCCCGAACAATTTATGCACTTTAAAAAAAATAAATTTGCTCATTTTTCTATTTCTTCTGCTTTCTTGATATTTATGCCATTTAACCTGTTCTACTTATAGTTGGTTATATCAGATCCTTTACTTGAAAGATTTAAGCAACCTTATTGCTTTTGGGCAGGAAAATAGATTTTTGGTCATTCGTGATTTATTGAACCTCTGCGAAATCACCAAGGGGAAAGACAACAAAGCTGTCACTGCTAGTAATATCATGTGAGGATTAAACCATTTTCTAATTGATTATTTTATAATGTCCTGTTATCATTCGGATTCTTATAAACTCGTCCCTATGAAAAGTGGAGGTGACACGTAAAGATTTTTGAAGTTTTTTGGTAGATCTTTTAACTTTTCTGATTGTGGGGTTTGAATTCATGCACGAAACTCATCCATGAGTTCAGGTTAATTTCCTTATTGCATAATTGTAGTAGTGTGATTTACGCATTCATGTCATTTTAGTATGCTGATAGTGTATGTTGTCCACAAATGAACAAATTATTTATTTTGTGAAAATGTTTAATTATGTGAAGCATATGACATGAAGCTTGATATCTTGGTCTATTTTGAATGTCACTTGGTTGTAACTTTTGCCATATCATTTGTTACGAGATACCCAAGTGCTTCTTTTTCAGTTTTATTCCTATTAAGATTATTAAAAGAAGAATGGTCTTCTCTAGATTGGCTTATTTACAACAATTTGGTAGGGAAAAGTGAAACAGGAAAGTGGGAGAAGCTAATCCCGGCCTCAACTGGGATATTGGAGAATTTTGTGTAATGATATCAAGTGATCAAGATGATAATGCTACTCCTATGACTCAAGGCGGCACCACTTATCAGTTATTTCAATATGTAACTTTCGATCACTTGTATTTAGACTTAGTAATTTTGTACTTTTTAAGTTAGATTGATGGTGTTGCTTGGTTTTTATACTTTTGAAGTTAAATTGGTAGTTTGTTGCTTTGTATGAATTTAGGAATTTGTATTTTGTATTGACATCCTTGTTGGTTTTTGGATGCCTTGGTTTATTTTGGATGGTTTGATGTAAAAATAAAATGGTCATTTCAAAATATTTGTATGAAGTGTTGCCTTTTACTTTAGCTGCTGTTGTATTTTATAAAAGTAGTATTATAAAAAAACTGCCGATGTGGCATAGATGTGGGGCCCATTGCTGACCTGGCACAAATGTAGAGCCTATTGCCGACGTGGCATCAAGATGGGACCCACTGATGGCATGGCATAAAGGTGGGACCCACCGATGACGTGGCACATGCGGACCCTATATTCTGTTTTTTTTTTTTTTTTTTTGAAATCTTAGGCAACATCATTTGTTGTTGCCTTACTTGGTTATGTTGTTGCATTAGAGGCGTAATGCAATACTTTTCTGTTGTTGCAGTAAAGACTAAAAGTGTTGCCTTATGTGTCTAAGGCAACGGCCGTATTGGCAACAAGAGTTTGGTGTTGCCTTTGGCCTAAGGCAACACTTTTTGTGTCTTCTGCAACAATAAACGGGCATTGCCTATGAGCACTTATGGCGTAGTGAGTATTGATATTCTTAATGCGATCGTAAACTTGCTCATCTGTTAATGGTGTCGGTGCAAATCCCTCTTCCTGGTATCCATTAAAAGATTTTCTCAATCTACTGTTAGGAATATGCCCTCGAATGCCACTCAGGGGATGAGAGAGTAAGGGCATTATACTTGTAATTATGGAATAATTAATAAAAAGGCAATACAATTCATTCACTGTTTATTGTATTTCAATTGCATTCTTGACTTGGTAAACATTGAAGTGAAGTCCATGTAAATAAATCGAACATTCCATTCTCGTTATGGGATAAGAGAAAATGTACTGGAAGTGTTTAAAGTTTATTTACGTAAATTGTTCGCAAGTCAATAAACTTAAAATGGGCATTAAGTTTTAATATGACTTGTATAACTGATGCTAGGACGTGTGCACGTCTTGATAGCATGGTTATAAGTATATTGGTGGGGCCAGTATACTCGAACACGACTCATACTCGATTCAGTCACACAGTATTCACTCTCGGAGAGTCGATGACGAATCGAAAGGTTGTGATAGTGTACGTGGACCTTTGACTTGAGGGTTCAGTAGAAGATGTGCCTGTGACGTTTAGTTTGTCATTAGAGTAGTTAGACTCATTTGCTTAATTGCTGAGTCGACCTCGAAGTGCGGACTATACGGGCAGCGATCTTTACCGTACGCCAAGAAAGGATTCTATCTCTGTTAGTGAGCGGCGAATGTCCTATACGGTTAATGGCAAATAAGATCATAAGTCTTTGGCCAAAGCATTCGATATAGTCGTATTAGATACACTATTAATCAGTCGGTCTTGATTTGTATTAACACATGTATAGAGTTTAGTCAATGAGGGTTTTACTTTACCGTGACCCGAAGACTTGACCGGACATCGATGAAGGGTCTATACGTATATAGTATTCACGACATAATGGTTACGGAATGATCCCTTCATTCGTTCTCGATCGGGGTTTACGGTGCGGCCCGCTAAGTGGCTAAGTGCCGCCCGCACTCATTCGTTCCTCCCAATGCCGGCTGAGACGGACCTACGGAGTCGCGCATCAGGAGCGTTGATGGATAAATGTGAATTTATTATCTCTCTATTAATATTAGATATTGGATATCTAATTATGATTTATTGGATAAATCAAATATCGGTCTTATGAATTTAAATTAAGTTACCGGGTAATTAATTTAATTCATAAATTATATTTCTTAGAGAAATATATATTTGTATTTGATATAATTAATTAATTAGATTAATTAATTAATATAAATACATTGATGATTAAAAGGAGTGTATTTATCTGAGTCGTTTGTGAACGTCCGGTACACGAGCCGAGTGGCTCGGCTCGTTTTCTAGGAAACTTCCTTGTGGCCACCCACTCCTCATGGCATGGCATGATCTTGCATGTGTGTGGGAACTCACTTAGAGTTGAGATTCCCACATAATTGTGAATGATAGTTGTAAAGGAATAATTATTCCTTTATAATATATATATCATTACATTATATATGATGATATGAGATAACTAAAATCAACTCATATACTCATTCATTAGCTGCCTGCCGTGAGAGTAAAAGTGAGGAGAGAGAGAAATTTTTCTTTTCTATATTTTTCATCTTAGAGGTGTTATAAAAGTTAAGAAAAATTGAGAGAAAAAATTCCTACGAGTTCCCTAGCCGTGTTCTTGGAGAACGGAGTCTCGTCGAAATTTTTCCGGGCAACTTCCGACGCGTGTGAAGTAGAGGCTTCGAACTTTCGGTGCTTGGAACAAAGGGATTTCGTGTTCGGGACGAGGTTCGTGATCGTCATCCAATTTTACGAAGAATTATTTCAAAGGCTTCAAGGGTATGATCTTTATCTTCGTATTTATTTTTCGTATATACGTTACTTGATCGATCCTGTTTGGGATTCGTATTTATTTCCGCTGCGTATTTCGTTTTATTTTCGGAATCCCAACATCTACGATATGGGTGATGGCGATTGAGAAACCTCCAATGTTGAGTGTAAACAGTTTTTTTTCGTGTTTCAACTGAACGTAGCTTGTGTTTTCTTCACATATAGGACATGCATGATGCCCCTTCACACTATACCCGCTCAAGTTTCCATATGCCAGGAAGTCATTAATGGTACAAAATAACATTGCACGTAGCTTGAAACTTTACTGGTGGTACCCATCAAACAAGTAAACCCCTTCGTCCCACATCATTCTCAAATCAGCAATCAACTGACTTAGATAAACATCTATGTCATTTCCTGGCTGTTTTGGGCCTGAAATCATGGACTAGGATGCTTTGGGAAACCATTGTCGAATAGTGAAAAAGTGAAGAATATATTACGGTCACTACCTCGTGAATGGGATGGGACAGACACAGCTATTATGGAGTCAAAGGATCTTAAGACATTAGATTTTAGCACCCTCGTTGGTTTGCTAATAAATTATGAGATCGTGCTTAAATCACGAAATGCCAAACCGAAGCCCAAGAAAAAATCCATAGCTTTAAAAGCTAAAAAGATGTTGGATAATGATGTTGATGATAATGATGAGAATCGAAATTCTACACCAAAAATATTAATAAATATCAAAATCTATTAAATCGAATAAGAAAAGACATCAACTCGCAAGTCCGGAATGAGTAAAAAAGGTTCGACAATAATTGTCAAAATTGTGGGAAATCCATATTTGCAAAAGTCGTGGCTCGACTTACAAGAAAGAAGTGTATATAGCCACATGGAGTGTCGAGGACGAAGAAGAAGAAAAGATTCAAAATAATCTCGCACTCATGGCAAGCAGTTCGTATGACGACAGTGACGATGAAAGCCAGGTAAGTACTTCGTCTTCGAATTATTGCAAACGGATTTTTAAAATTCGTTGAAAGATGATAAATTCCTTAACTTGAAAAATAAATTATTGGAAGATGAAATTTCTAAAATATGAGAAAAGAGAAAATTAATTAAAAATGATCATTCTCTTTATTTAGAAAGAGAAAATAAATTTAAAGATAATTTATTAAAAATTGAAAATGAACTTAAAGATTTAATGAAAAAAGTTTCATGTGGAAATTAAAATTATGAAAAAAAATATGGATTCCAAAAGGAACCATAGCGCCAAATGTCATTTATTTGCCACATCAGAAATGACTCAGAGTCGGTTGGATTCCCAAAATTCAAAACTAATTAGTCTATTAAATTAATAATTAACTCAGGAGGAATTATTATATTCACGAGGAGTATACCCATTTTTTTAAAGATGAGTTTTATTGATAACTATATGATTTCATATATTCTTTGCTAATGACAAAAAGAGGGACAAGGATTGATTGGACAAAAAAGGGTTGATGGGCAAGAAGAAAACTAACAAAAATGGCAAAGTCAAAAACTTTGAAGTATATTTGAGATGGACTCGTCATATTTCATCAAGAATAACTTGTAGTCGTGGAGAAACATATTTATCTCTGTCTCCTTGACTTTATTTATTCCTTCATGAGTTTGGACAGTTGCACCACAGATCTATTGTGTGCTATTTATTTTATCATTATGGCAATATTTTATCAGGTTGGTATTTGATCGTTTGATCCGATGGACAGGATTTGGCATGGATGGATTATTCCATACTCGAGTTATTATGATGTTTTGAGAATTTTAGTATTGTTTGAATGCAGTACAAATGATTGTATTCGGCTGCATTTCATCATTTGAGAATGCAAAATGTGGATTATGGTAATGATTTGGTTGATATGGATTACCACGAGTTGGTAAGGCTATGACGATGAGATTTTATTAGTAGTAATTATTACATTGTAATTACATTGGTATGTAATTATTTATGACGATGTGATTGTTATCATTGTTGAGTATTATGGATGACCCCGTCGCAGGCTTTATTTCTAGATACTTGGAGATCGAGCTTGTAGCAGTCGTGAAAAAGATGAGCTTCCTAGATGATACTGGCTATGACATGTATTTGAGAATCGTGTACTTTGATTGTGTATTATATTCCGTTGCTAATATATTTCTCTATGTTTATACCAATTGCATGTCTATTTTAATATGGCCTTTTTGGTATTGTGCAAAGTTGGGTTTATTTCGTAAAACCGATTCCCTAAACTATTTTGTCGGTATGTAAGCGGCGGCTTAACGACAAACTGTCGAGTTTTGGCATTTTGGCCTGGAACTTTTAAATGGGATTTTTATGATGGTACTTGAAAAAGGGAGTTTTGGAAAGTATTTGAGTAATTGAAAGATAGTACCGTCATCGGCCTTTTTGTCGTATTGAAATGATTGTGAAAATATTTTTAGCCTTGTGGATTCCGCGCAGGGCCCACGGCGCTGTAATATCCCTAGATGGTTTTGGGGGTGTTACAATATGAACATTCTCGACTGGGGGATATGGTCGACTTTTATCTGTTGAGTATTATGTTTAGTATATTGCAATCGATTAGTTGTCATTATCATCATTGTGTGTTCGTTATTGGCTTATGAACGGGTGAGATCGGGCAATACAGAGGAAGTTATGGCACCAAAAAGGAAGACAAGAGATGATCCAGATCCAATCTAAAATTCTCTTGAGAATTTGGCTGAGATGATGCAGCAACAGACAAGGATGTATGGGGAACAGATGCACAACTGCTGAATATGCAAAAAACAAACCAGGAACAACTCCGACAACCTCCATCAAGAAACAATAATGGAGCAACAGTGTACGAGAAATTTAGGAAAATAGAACCTCCCGATTTTCATGGCTAGTCTGATCCTATGGTTGCAGAAGAATGGGTCAAATCACTTGATGTTATCTTTCATTACATGCATATTGATGATGTCGAGAAGATACTTTGTGCGGTCTTTCAACTCAAGAAAGATGCCAGAACTTGGTGGGAAGGAGCCAAACTTGCAGTCAACATGGAAGAGGTGATGAGGGAGAGATTTAAATAATTCTCTATGATAAATACTTCACCAAGGATGCATGATCACTCAAGGTCGATGATTTTTTGGAGCTGAACCAAGGGGATATATCTGTTTGTGAATATATCTAGAAATTTGAAGAAGGCTGCAGGTATGTTCCCTATATTGCTAGGGATAATGCTGAGAAGATGGATCATTTCCTAAGAGGCCTCCCACCTGAAATTAGAAGAGACGTGAGAATTAACTTAGTTCAGAGAAATAGTTGATAAATCACTGCTTGCAGAATCTGATGAAAAGGAGATATAAATGTTGTATCAGCAGAAGGGGAAAGCATTTGCTTCGAAAAATTCAAATTGGAAGAAACCAGAGGAAAAACCAGGCAAAGTCAATCAAAAGCATCCTATAGTGAGACATGCTCCAAATAAAACTGAGAAGTATAAGTGTGCTAAATGTAGGAAAAATCACTTTGGAGAATGTTTTTTTGGGTCCCATAATTGTTTTAGGTGCAAGAAGCCCAGACATTTGGCAAGAAATTGCCGAAACCCAGAGAATAAAGTTCAAGGAAGGGTGTTTGCAATGACAGGAGAACAAGATGATGCCGATGCTTCTGTAGTCCCAGGAACCATTATGATCTCAGGAATTCCTACACTTACATTGATAGACCCAGGATCTACATATTCATTTGCATCATATGCATTTATGAGAAAACTGGGCATTAAACCAGAACTATTGGAGTTGGTTATAATGTGGCTGCTCCATTTGGAGAAAATATGGATTCTTCAAACGTTGATGGCTTGTATAATGTATAATTGATGGGAGGGTACTCTATGCCGACTTTTTTGTCCTGCCAGTATCGAATTTTGATGTAATCCTTGGTATGGACTGGCTAGCTAAATATTGTGCAAATGTCGATTGTATAAGATGATTTTGACCTTTCAACCAGTAAATATAGGATGGTTTATATTTATAAGTAATTCGTACTCATTCTCTTTGCCAATCATAACTGCATTGAAAGCTAGGAAGATGCTAATTAAATGATGTACTAGCTATTTGGCTAATGTTTTGGATACTTTTCTTGAAATGGAATTGAATTCTGAAGATGTAGATATGGTTAGAGAATATCCTTAGGTGTTTCCAGATGATCTACCAGGGTTTATGCCAGATCGGAGAATTGACTTTGCAACTGATGTTATACCAGGGACTACCCCTATTTCTAAAGCCCCATACAGATGACACCAACAGAATTCAAAGAATTAAAAGTTCAGTTACAAGAATTACTTGATAAGGGATTCATCCATCCAAGTTGTTCACCTTGGGTAGCGCCTGTCTTATTTCTGAAAAAGAAAGATGGCTCATTGCGATTATGCATTGACTATAGAGAACTGAACAAAGTGACCATCAATTACAAATATCCTCTTCCAAGGATAGATTATTTATTTGATTAGTTGCAAGGAGCATCAGTGTTCTCAAAGATTGATATACGTTCCGGATATCATAAACTGAAGGTCAAAGAAAAAGATATCCAATAGCCAGCATTTAGAACGCGATATGGTCACTATGAATTTTTAGTGATGCCTTTTGGTTTAACAAATACTCCGACAGCATTTATAGATCTAATGAACCGAATATTCAAAGTATTCCTTGATTGATTTGTGGTGGTGTTTATCAATGATATCCTTATCTATTCACATGATAGAGATGATAATAAAAAACCCCTCAGAATTATGCTTCATATTCTCAAAGAAAAATTATTGTACGCTAAACTCAAGAAATGTGAATTCTGGATAGAACAAGTGGTATTTTTAGGGCGTGTGGTATCCAAGGATGGCATTTCAGTTAATCCAAACTAGGTAGAGACAGTGAGTAACTGGCTAACTCCAACGTATGTATAAGATATTCGAAGTATCTTAGGACTAGCCGGCATTACCGACGGTTGTACAGGGATTCTCAAAGATTTCAACCCCATTGACACTGTTAACATGGAAGAATATGAAGTTTGTCTAGACTGATGCATGCAAGGAGAGTTTTCAGGAATTGAAGTGTAGAAATTAACTGCAGCTCCTGTCCTTGCCACTCTTATGGGAACAGGTGGGTATGAAGTTTTCACCGATGCTTCTAAAAATGGTTTGGGTGTTGTATTAATGCAACATGGGAAGGTATTAGACTATGCCTCTAGGAAATTAAAAGAGTATGAAAAGATTTATCCAACACATGATCTAAAACATGCTACTATTCTCTTTACACTAAAAATTTGGAGGCATTACCTATATGGTGAAAAGTGCGAAATATATACAGATCACAAAAATTTGAAGTACTATTTCACACAGAGAGAGCTCAATATGCAACAATGGAGATGGTTACAATTGGTGAAAGACTATGATTGTGTGATCGACTATCATCCTGGTAAGGAAAATGTAGTTGCAGATGCACTAAGTAGAAAGTCTATGTCTTTCTTTCTTATCACGCAGAAGCCACTATTATTAGACTTGTAAAAATTAGAATTGGAAATTATGCCCAAAAGGAAGATGTGTTCATTATCAGCACTCACATTGAAACCTGTACTTCAAGATACAATCAAAGAAACCCAGAAGGTAGATCAATATATAGGCGGATTGAGGGAAAAAGTTGATGAGGGCCAATTACCAAACTTCTAAGTCTCTGGTGATAAAACATTACGATATAAAGGGAGACTATGCGTGCCACCTGACGCAACCATCATAAGGGATATTTTGAAGGAAGCTCATCCCAGTCCTTATTCAATACATCCAGGTAGCACAAAAATGTATAAAGATTTGCAGCAACATTATTGGTAGCCTAACATGAAGAAATATATTTCTAAATTCGTGGCAGAATGTCTAACTTGCCAACGGATCAAAACTGAACATCAAAGACCAGCAGGATTATTGAAGCCTTTACTAATTCCAAAATGGAAATGGGAACACAATACAATGCATTTTGTGCTTGGGCAACCGAGGACTCAAAGCGGGTATAATTCGATATGGGTGATTGTTGATAGATTGACCAAGTATGTTCATTTTCTTCTAGTGAAATCCATATATAGTATGGATCGATATGCTCAAGAATTTATTAAAGAGATAGTCCGACTACATGGGGTGGCAGTATCAATAGTATCTGACAGGGACCATAAATTTACATCTACATTTTGGAAGAGCTTACATAATACAACGGGTACAAAGCTTGCTTTCAGCACCACATTTCATCCACAAAGTGATGGACAATCAAAAATAGTTATTCAGATACTCGAAGATATGTTGAGAGCATGCAAACTAGATTACAAGGGCAATTGGGATATAAAGATTATATTGGTAGAGTTCACCTACAACAATAGTTACCAAGCTACAATTCGGATGGCACTATATGAAGCACTGTATGGGAGAAAATGTAGATATCCCATACACTGGAATGAAGTTGGATAAAGAAGTCTACTAGGTCCAGAAATTATCCCCTGATTTATCTTGTGAAGAGAAGCCCATACGGATTCTTGATAAGAAAGTAAAGAAACTAAGAAAAAGTGAGATTCATTCGTAAAGATTTTGTGGAGGAATCATGATGTTGAAGAGGCTACATGGGAAAGAGGGGAGGAAATGAAAATCAAGTATCCAGAACTGTACGGTATGTCAAATTTCAAGGACAAAATTTTATAAGGATGGGAGGATTGTAATGCCTGGTTATCTCCTTAAGGTAATAACCATTCTATACCTAAAATTCATTTACATAATATGCATTAGTGAATAATATGAAGTTACGGGGTATAAATAATATGAAGTTACGGGGTAAATCTAGTTGGAGTTGGGTCAATTATTGCCATATTGCTGTTAAGTTCGATAATGATGATGTTGCCATATTGCTGTTAAGTTCGATAATTATGTAGGCGTATTTGGCTAGGATCTAGTTGGTTGATTGTAGGATGTCCACTTCGTGTCTTTAATGGACCCCAAAGTTCGGGTTAAAATCGAGACTTCTCTGTCTCCTATTTGTATCGACACGGTCCACGATTCATTTATTTCATACTCATTCTTTATATAAGATTGTCAAAGATGTTGTCATACCCATTTTAGTGGATGCTCTTCGCCACACAATACCGACTTTTGTGGTCGTCAGTTGAAATTGATCTCGTAGCTCCTAGTGTCCTGGAGATCGAGATTGAATTTGATGACTGTATTCTTATACAGTGTGTCATTTATGAGAGAGTTCCTCTATTTTGCTCTATGTCCATATGTGGGACACAAACCTCCAGTTGCTACATTGCATGCAATGAGGAACACCCTCCCCTACCTCAGCATAAGAAACCTTCTGCTTCTCCGAGAAAACAAAAGGAGCAGCCAGTACCCCGTAAGGCCCCCAAGGCTACTGCTTTACCTACCGCTATGAAGGCCCTAAAGCCTAAATAGATTGCCAAATCGCAGGTGGTCACCAAAAAAGGTCCGAAGGAGAGAGGGGTCGTCCCCACGGGCAAGTCTATTACTGGTCAGGATTCGTATTTTACCCATTGGCTTCCTCTAGGAGGTAGGAAGAGGATTTAGCTGTAATATCCGCACTTTCTATTTCTAGTAATTACTATTTTGGTGAATTTTCATTTTCGATGACTCCCTTGTAATTGTTTTGGTATTCTGAAACTATTTCGTTCTGTACTTTTAGCCATCGGAACGAGCTTCAGAGGTGTTTCATGAGAATATGCATATTAGTGTAACTTTTTCGTGTTTAGGCTCGATTCTCGTAAATCTTGTTCGAAACTGACATTTCGTTATTTCTACGAGTTCACTTAATATATTTAGACCTGTTACGATTTTCGGAAATTGTTATCTGACCTCGAATCATCATTTTCGGGAGTTTGGGCCATTTTGTAATTTTTCCATAGTTTTAGGCTCTATTATTGGAATTGTTTTTTCGCTCTATCGGATGGTTGGAATTATATGTCTGATTGGAGCTTGAGCTTGTATGTTGTTGTTCCTCATTAGCGAATCGTTGTTTTTTGGTAACTATCGAGTTTTGTATCTCCCAAGACATATTCATTCTGACCGAATTTTACAACTGTATTATTGTGTCAGAGCAGTTAGCACGTGCTAATCTTATACCTAGCGCACGCTAATGTAACATTTTTAGTGCATGATAATCTCATCAATACCACATGCTAATCAGGATGGACAAAAGGTTTATAGGTTCTGGAATGAGTCAATTAGCGCACGTTAATGTCCCCATTACGCATGCTAATGAGATGGGACAGAACATTCTAGACTTGGGCAGAAAGTTCAGGGATTCTGGATCGAACTATGTAGCACACGCTAACACAAACATTAGCGCATGCTAACGGAACAAACCGTAGCTTTTGGATAGTATTTTATCCGGATTAGCGTAAGCTAAGCCTTCCCTTAGCGCACGCTAATCCCTGTCAGTATAAATCGGACATGAGGGTCAGTTTTCGTCATTTTTCACTCTCATCTTTTCCTTTCGGCAATTTTAGTGATCTTGTACGAGTGTGAGGATAGATTTCGTCCAGATATCATCACTCATCAATATTTCGAGTTCTTTGTGCGGATTTATCAACACAATCATCTTTTACAGTCCAAATCAAGGTGAATCCTTAAAACCCTAGTTTTTGGGAAATTTTGGGGTTTTGTTGTGATCTCATTTTCCTAGTCCGAATTAGATTATATTGTAGTTATATTATGATCGTATGCTCGTAATCCTTTGTATTCAGGAGTTTTGTAGAGTAAATTTCGATATTCGCATCATTGGTCAAGTCTACTCAATTATGTCCTCGCAATGTCCGACAAATTATTCCAAAGGGTAGAACATAGGGTGATTCCTTATGTTTCTGAGGTGTTGCAGTTGATTTAATATCGTTATGTGTTAGGAACGTATTCTTAGAGGTAGTTCGGACTGAAGTCTTTTCCGTTCACCATTTCTTTGCATCGAAATAACCGAGGCAAGTACATGTATTACATTATGTTATATATGTTATGAATTCAACATGGTTGATGATTTTTGAAAAATGTGTGTGTGTTGTTGTTGTTCTTACACCTAGGGATAGTTCGACGGGACCTATGTGGGCTGATAGTAATGGGTACGGCTGCAGAAGTGGTTTCCCACCTGGGGACGGTCCGACGGGACCTCTGGAGGTCGATACTAATGGGTACGGCCATAGGTTACCAAGTGTGTATTTTCGTGATGATGAAATGTGATGATATGGTTTCCTTGATGATGATGTTTTGATGAATATATGGTATTCCGGAATATTGTTTTCCCAAATGTTTACAAAATGTGGTAGTATTTCTTGGTATAGAATCGGATATTTTTGCCGTTTTGTGCGGAAGCGTAAATAAATTGCGGAAAATAAATCACACAAGGATTTATAGAGGTTCGGCTATTAACGAAGCCTACGTCCTCTCTCGATATATCTTTTTCTTAGGATTAAGATCAAAACCTCTACGCCTCTCTTCTATCGGTCGAGGGATTACCGTTACAATCTCGTCTTCTATCGGTCCGAGTAAAACCGTTTTTCCTTTTCTATTGGATAAGGAATCAACCACTCTAGCTTTCTATGGGTACTAGATAAACCTCACTTAGATATCGATTGCGATTCTAACAATGCCGGATACTTGATCCTAATAACACCGAATCCAATCGTATCTTTTCTTTTACCTCTCGTGTATAATGTTGAATGTATAAACACTCAAACTAACAGTATAAGCTCAATATTACAACAATAATGTAAGTATATGATTCTCAGATGTATGACTCGTTTGCTTGAAGTTGTTGTACTCAAATAATACCATGGGAATGATATTTATAGGCATTTTCCTCAGACTAGCCGTTGCTGGCTGTTTTGACTTGCTAGCGTGCGCTAGCTTTCTTTATTAGCGTGCGCTACACTATTCCAGTTTCAGTCCAGTAGCTTCGTTTCTTCTTTAGCGTACATTATGCCTTCCTCCTTACGTACGTAACCATCTTGTATTAGCGTGCATTAATAGCACAAAGTAGCGTGTGTAGGTCACAAGTCGTCCAGGAATAAGTCTAGAGGGGGGGGGGGGGGTGAATAGACTTATTGAAACTCTTAAACTCTTTTTCTCAAAGCGTAAGTTTCTTCAGCTGATAGATAAACAAATGACTTAGAGTCGTTTGTTCTCAATACGTGCGGAAGTCAGCTGATGACGAATACAAAACAACTAATGAAACACTTAACAATGAATGCAGCAGTTAGAATATGATGCTATGAAACAGTAAAATACGCAGGCAGTTATAGTGGTCTCAGAGGTGGGGTAATCCTCTACTAATCCACTTTTCTCCAAACCAGTTGGAGATGAATTCACTATAATTGTCAACCAGTGATAAAGATTACAGTGATTCAACCAAATTACAACAGCTTCCAACCAGTGGAAATCCTTGCCGTTGCAACACACTTGACTGCATTGCACCTCTTGATCCGCGATCCTTGGATGCCTTTACAGTCTCGAACTTCAACCAGTGAAGTACCCCGAACTCAGGATTAAAGACACTAGTTTTTGTCTTCTCCAACTAAGAGCTTCTTCAAGTATGAACTTTTGAGAACTGCTCTTTTCACGATGCTATAGTTCCCTTTTAGATTGCTTTGAATGCTTTGATTGCTCTGAAAGTTTGTTCGCACCCTTTGTATGTTGTGTTCTTTAATGCTCAGCTTCAAATCTTCGAATATATATAGGTCACGATCTCTGAGCTTTTCCTTCATAGCCGTTGCAAATCTTTTCAACAAATCCGTCCGTTGGAGAGGTAGACTTCATTGTTTTCTTTCTGAACGTTGCAAGGCTGGATTCCCATAATTTAATCCATCTTCCGACCGTTGTGAAGACTTTGCATGTGAGGCGCCGAATCTTTTGAATATAATACGATT
The DNA here is from genome assembly GCA_033398695.1 of Orobanche coerulescens. Taxonomy (NCBI): domain Eukaryota; kingdom Viridiplantae; phylum Streptophyta; class Magnoliopsida; order Lamiales; family Orobanchaceae; genus Orobanche; species Orobanche coerulescens. The sequence continues at coordinate 205,276,643 of CM065803.1, forward strand.
AAAGTCTTCAGTGGTAGACCTGGATGAATTATTCAATTCATATCTTTAGCGGGAATCTCTCCAATTTGTCTCTTCACGTTGCATGTGACTTTCCGTAATATTTGACTTTTCAACGCATGCAGACGTGGACTTGGAGTACTTGGTTGATCTCGAGTAGGCTGATGTACAGTTAACTTCTCTGCAGTCTGGACTTCTCTGAAATTCACTGTTTTGGGATTCGCCTGATCAGATGACTTGTCTGAGGTCACTTGACTGCAGTCTGGTCAAATATCCCTGATGATTTTTGTTGACCAGAGCTTCTCTGACTTGACTCGGCTGTACCTCTCTGATGAACTCAGCTGATCTTTAGTACTTAGCCGATTTTAGCCTATAGAAGATACTCATTTGGTTCTTCTTTACATTTTGCCAAGTATTAAACTTAACATAATTTGGCCTATGGATGATACTCATTTGGTTCTTCCTTACATTTTTGCCAAGTAATAAACATTTGAATTATATTAATGACATCATCAAAATCTAACAAGTATTCCTAACAAATTCCCCCTATTTTGATGATGGCAAAACTTAAGCAAATATTCAAATGAACAAGTCTGCACTTGAGTGCAAGACACAAACTAAAATCAGTCTAATTTTTGAGACAACTGGAAATTGTTATTCAAAAGATTGTTATAAAATTTTCTGAATTGATTACAAATACATGTCTTAAATTTACAAGAAAATTTTACAAGTACAAAAATAAATGTAAGTCATCTGCCTCTGCCTCTGCCTCTTCGGATAGGCTGCTTGGCATGTCTGAATGGGTTAGCTCCAATTGGTCTTATTTTGACAGGAACAAAACCATATTTTCTTCTTATAACAAGAGCTGCAAAATCTTGCTCTTCTTGATATGAGAACTTATTCTCAACACATAATTTCTTTATCTTCCTCTGGAGAGCTAGTTCATTCAAATCATTATTCTCCAAAGTGGTAGGATCTTTCGGCCTGAACCGAGGGATCATGGGATATGCATTGCATGCTTCAGCATGTTTTAGAAGTATGGCCCAGAGTTGTGGATATGCTTCCTCCATGAAATTGATGAAAATCTGCTGTGGGGAGCAGCTACTATCCTGGAGTATTTCCCAGATATAGTAATCTCTATTGAACCTTTTCTTTGCAGATCCCCACATGGGTAAAGCTTCGGGAGGTATAAAATCTTCAACGTACCACAACTCTTTGCCTTCCCATTCTAGAGTAGGCTCGAATCCTCCTCTGTTCCTCCTTCTTTTGCCAGCAGGCTGATTATCAGCCTGTTCTGATTCTGTAGCATCTCCTTTCCTTTTGGCTGAAGATGTCCCAGCAGTGATCAACTGGACATCCTACCTCTTCTTAGTTCTCATCTCTTCCCTTATTTCTCCTTGAATGCTGCCTTCCCCCTGGATCCTTTCTTCCCCCTTTTTGCCAGCATCAACCAAAATGGTCAACTGCTGCTCCATTCGATGCATCCAGTCAGACATGCCAAAAGGCATTCTATTATTTGTAGGAGGAGGTTGGGGAACTTCCCGCTGCAGCAAAGTATCAATTTTTGCATTGATGGACTGGAGATCAGGGGTGACCTGAGAAGCAAGTAGTTCTCCAATAGTGTCCTTAACTACTTGTCTGATCAGCTCGGTCAATGCAGGAGAGATCTGTGATGTTGGTGGAGATAACTCGCCTGAGCCCTCTACTCCTGCATGTGGGCGTGCAAACGACCCATCTGACTGTAGACTCCTGTCTGCAGCAGGCATTCCAGATGGGGTCTGTTCAGGTGTCCCCGATCTGGAGTCTTCATCCAACTCTGTGTCTAGGCTGCTATACCGGGCAGGCGCCCCAGCCTTGTCTGCAGCTTCTTTTTCTGGCTCTTTCTCCAGCTTCTCCCTTTCTCCTTCTTCCTTTTCTCACTTCTTCTCTTCTTCCTCCTTCTTTTCTTCCTCTTCAACATTCTCTTTTTCTTTCTCTTTCTCAGTCTCTTTTTCTCCTCCATCGTCCTTATCATCATCATCATCATCATCATCATCATCATCCTTTTTCTCATATTTTTTATCTTTATCTTCTTCATCATCCTCCTTTTCTTCTCCATTCTCCTGTTCAACTTCTTCTCCTTCTTCTTCTCCTTCATCTACTAACTCCTCCGTTTTTTCGACTTCTTCTCCAGTTTCTTTTTCAACCAAAATATTTTCTCCTCCTTCCCTTTCTTCCTGCTTCTCTTCTTCATCATCAATGACAATAACCTCTTTTTCTACTTCTCCATTCACTTCTTCTATTCTTATTTCCTTTTCTTCTTCCTCCTCATCTTCTTTCCCAAAAGATCCATCAAAAATGCTGTACATTATAGTTTGGATGAATTGGTCCATGTTGGTTTTGAAATTGGACATGAACCAATTCTCCTGAAGAATCAAAATTGGTTCTGATACTTTGCAAAAGTGTATCAGTACATCCTCTGTGGCTTGGGGATATTCCCAACCACTGGTTTTAACATAGGCTTGGAGTTTAGTAAAAGACAGTGATTTAAAAACTTTCCACTCTTCAAAAATATGGACAAAAGAGTGTTTTAGAGCTTGTGGTTTGACCAATTGAAGTTGCTCTAGGGATAAATTGAAAATATTGTTGTCCAACAGATGAAAAGTGTAATTTGCTTCAGGGATGGAAATGATTAAACCTGCTTCCTCCTCTTCTGAAATGAATGCTGGAGTGAGGAGGGGAACAATTTGAGTCTCCAAGCTGCCCGGAGCAGGCTGGTCCTCCAGGTGGATAGGCGACCTGGCTGCAGGACTGGGATATTGATCTTGCTGCTCCTCTTGGCTGAAATGCAGTCGCCTGGGCCTTTTTGGTGAGGGTTCTGGTGATGAATGCATGATGGATGGCTCACCAGGGGCTGGTCCCTGTCTTTTGAACCGAACAGCAATGGGCATGTCGTCTGACTTTGAATCCAACTTGGCTGCAGGAGGGTTGTCGTCTGCAGGTTGGTCCGACTCGTCTGGTGAAGGTCTGTAGTAGGTTCTTGAGTCAAACAACCCTTTGATCATATGGGCTACTCTTCTATTGCTTCCGAGCTTCCTCAAAGTCTCTTGGTCTAGGTGACCAAGTCTCTTGTTGATGTGGAAGGGGTCAGTACTTCCCTTCGCCACACCCATCTTCTCAAGAATCCAACTTAGCTGCATTCCAAACGCCAGCTTGGATCTGAATTTCTTCTCGTCAACAAGCCATTCGGCCTTGTTGACCTCCCGAACAAATTGCCTGAAAATGTAGTCTGACCAATCGATCGGCTCGTCCTGAATTAGTGCTCCCAGCACCATGAATTTTGCCGACGACAGTTGGTCGTAACTTCCGGCCATCCCCATGACGATTTTATTGGTGATGTCCAACACATATCGATATACCCTTTTTATTTCGCTCCTCTTGGCAGTGAGATTTAGCTTCGTCGGCTGGTCGTCCACCTTAATCTTTAGCCATGTGTCGGTTGCTGACTGCTTGAGGGCCTCGACCGCTATGCCACGATGCTTCATACTAAAAATTTTCTGAATCGATTCCGGCAATATGTCAACTTGAATTCCGCCGACATTGCTCCTAATTCCTTCTTCAATTTCACAGGCTTCGTGGTAAAATGTGATTACGTCCTCCTTGTACAGATGTTTGGGGCTGATGTCCAGAAATGGGTAGATCCCATTTAGCTTCATCGAACGAATAAGATCAAGGACGTCGTAGTTTTCCAGATTTGATTCTAAGAGACCTTCGAAATCAACGACCAGAGAAAAGATGATCTGGTCCTTGGCAGCCTTCATGTTTACTCCTTCAAAGTAAGCTTCCATTTCTGCAAATATAGAAAATTTTTTAGTGTATTTAGAGTTCAAAGGATTTTTCGCTCTGTAAATTAGGGTTTATGAAAGACTGGTGAAGGTAAAGTGAATGGTTTATCCATCCTTAAAAAGAAACTGAAACGACACTGGAATTAAATAATCTTTTATTTTAAATCAGTGGACCGCCTTTTGAGATTCCTTTTTAAATTTCAAATTTTAATCGGTGGTCCGGGTTTTGATTTTGAAATTGGACGGTTGGATTTTAATTGGTCATAGTGGAGGTCGATTTATCAAGTGATTGCCACGTGTATTTAAGACATATAGTATTACGCCACTTGTGAACCAAACAATAATATGATATTATTATACATGTAGCAGATAATAATAAAATATTCAGAAGTCGGTTAAGATTAGAAAACTTAGCTGGTTGACCATTGGTAGTCCGCATCAGGTGAGTTGACTCCTTCTCGCCTGAGATTTGATCAGCTAGGTTTCTTCGTCTGTCCTTCGTCTTCAGGTAGGTTCTGATTCCTTCGATCATCTAAGTCCGTCTTTCCTCTGATCTGCTTCAGCTGGCTTTTTCTTCTGTACTAGATTCCCAATATAATAGACCAAATTCTCTGCTCAGCTCCAAAAACCTTTCTTCTGGCAAAGGTTTGGTAAAGATATCAGCAATTTGATAGTCTGTGCTGACTCTTTCAACTCCGACTCTCTTGTTAAGTACATGATCTCTAATGAAGCGGTGCTTAACATCAATGTGCTTGGTCCTCGAATGCAAAACCGGATTGTTGGTTATTGCAATAGCACTATTGTTGTCACACCAGATAGGGACTTCATTAGCAATGATGTTGTAGTCCCTCAGCTACTATCTGATCCACAAGATCTGGGCACAGCAACTACCTGCAGCTAGGTATTCTGACTCTGTGGTGGAGATACAGTTAGAAACCTGCTTCTTGCTAAACCAGGATATCAGTCTGGTTCCTAGGAATTGGCACGTTCCACTAGTGCTTTTCCTATTAATTTTGCATCATGCGAAATCTGCATCTGAATATCCCGACAGCTCGAAGTTATCGTCCTTTGGATACCATAGTCCAACATTGACCGTATACTTAAGGTATTTAATTATTCTCTTTGCTGCATCTAGGTGCGACTGCTTAGGCTTGGATTGAAATCGCGCACAAACTCCTACGACATAAGATATGTCTGGCCTGCTTGCAGTGAGGTATAACAATGATCCAATGAGTCCTCTGTAGTGGGTTGAATCCACTGATATGCCTCCCTCATCTGCATCTAGGTGAGTGCTTGTGCTCATAGGAATTCTTGCAGGCTTAGCGGATTCCATTCCAAATCTTTTGATTAGATCTCTGGTATATTTGGCTTGGTTGATGAAAATCCCATTTTCCATCTGCTTAACTTGTAATCCAAGAAAGAAGTTAAGCTTTCCCATCATACTCATCTCAAACTCTCCTTGCATAAGGTTAGAGAATTTCTCACATAGCTCTGGGTTGGTTGAGCCAAATATGATATCATCCACATATATCTGAACTATCAATATGTGGCCTTCGTGCTCCACTCTGAATAGGGTCTTGTCTACTTTTCCTTTGCAGAAACCGTTCTTCTCAAGAAATATGGATAGGGTTTCATACCAAGCTCTTGGTGCTTGCTTAAGTCTATATAGAGCTTTCAACAGCTTGTAGACTTTGTCTCCTTTGACAAATCCTGGGGGCTGCTCCACATAGACTTCTTCTTCTAGGATGCCATTTAGAAATGCACTCTTTACATCCATCTGGTAGACTTCGAAATCTTTGAACGCTGCATATGCGAGGTATAGTCTGATGGCTTCTAGTCTTGCAACAGGTGCATAGGTTTCATCAAAATCTATTCCTTCACACTGTGCATAACCTTTAGCAACAAGTCTGGCTTTATTCCTAACAACAGCTCCATCTTCATCACTCTTGTTTTTATACACCCATTTGGTTCCAATAACCTTCTTATGATCTGGTCTGTCTGTTAGTACCCAAACGTTGTTCCTTTCCATCTGCTCAAGTTCTTCTTGCATGGCATTTATCCAAGAATAATCCTCCAAACTTGTTCTATTGTCTTGGGTTCTATCTGTGACATGAAGCAGGAGAACATTTCCATTCCTGCGGGTAGGGTAGATTGTCTTGTCTTAACTCCATCAGTCAACTTCCCAATAATTTGCTGGATTGGATGGTCTTTCAGCCACTTGGGAATATCATCTTCTTCAGGGTCTGTTCCCCCTGTAGGATTGCTCTGGTGAATTTCCTCTTTGTCTTCATCAGCTGGATCTGGTCTCCTTGGTCCGCAAATGGGTGAGCTACCATCTTGTCATCTGCGGGTTAGGATCTGTTCGATCTGCAGATGAGTCTTTATCGCCACACTGGGTCTTCATCGGCTGCAACTAGATCGGTTAGGCAGTGTTCCTATCGATCTGATTGGGTCTTCGGCTGACTACGGTTGGGTCACGGTGGCTGATCTGCGGTGAGTACACCATTCCTGTGTCATGTACAATGACTTCTTCGAGGGTTCCTGATTTGAGCTTATTCTCAATTAGCTCAACTTGCTTTCTGTACTCAACAGTAGATTCGTCAAATACAACATGGGGTGTTTCTTCCACAACTAAGGTTCTTTTATTAAAAACTCTATATGCCTTGCTCCTTTGTGAGTATCCCATAAAGAGACCATCATCAGTTTTAGCATCAAAGGCATTTAGTTGTGTTTTACCGTTGTTGTGGATGAAACACTTACAACCAAAAACATGAAAGTAAGCAACAGTAGGAGTTCTATTATTCCAAACCTCATAGGGAGTTTTGCCATGTCTCCCTACTATCATACTCTTGTTCTGAGTATGGAAAGTCGTGTTGTGACTTGACCCCGTAACCTCTTGGGCAGGTCCGCTTCTGCAATCATGGACCTGGCTGCTTCCTTCAGGGTTCTGTTTCTTCTTTCAGCAACACCATTCTGCTGGGGGGTCCTGGCTGCAGAGAGCTCATGTTGAATCCCATTCTGATCGCTGTAATCAGTGATCGCCTTGTTGAGAAATTCACCTCCTCTATCTGATCTGATCTTGATGATGGATAGGGATTTCTCTTTCTGGATTCTCCTCAGCAGCTCAGATAGCTTGGTCAAGGTTTCACTTTTCTTGTACAGGAAGATAATCCAAGTGTACCTTGAATAGTCATCCACTATTAGTAGTGCATGCTTTATCCCGCTTAGAGTTATTTGCTTGATATGACCAAATAGATCCATATGGAGTAGATCTAAGATCCTTGTTGTGATGGTTGTAGGCTGGACTGGATTGAATGATGCTCTCGTTTGCTTCCCTTTCTGACACGCATCACAAATAGCTTCCTTCCTGAATGCTTCCTCTGACCAGTTACAAGGAGCAACAATGTTTTCTAAGATCGATCTGAGGTCGGGATATCATCAGTTGAGGATTAAGAAGTCCGATGTTCCAAAATCAGCATTCAGAACTCGCTACGGACACTATGAGTTTGTAGTAATGCCATTTGGTCTCACTAACGCACCTGCTGTATTCATGCAATTGATTAACCAAGTGTTCATAGAGTATTTGGACAAATTCGTGGTCGTATTTATTGATAACATTCTGGTTTATTCCAAGAGCCCGGAAGAGCATGCACAACATTTGCGGATCTGTCTCCAATATTGCATCTGAAGACAACCTATGCAATGTCTAACATCTAGTTTGCTCCAGTATGGAAGATCAAAGAATATGGACTTATTCTTCCATATGTTTGTCGCAACAGACTTTTTTGTAGTTTTCCCAAATACAGTATTGATATTCTTAATGCGATCGTAAACTTGCTCATCTGTTAATGGTGTCGGTGCAAATCCCTCTTCCTGGTATCCATTAAAAGATTTTCTCAATCTACGATATGGGTGATGGCGACTAAGAAACCTCCAATGTTGAGTGTAAACAGTTTTTTTTCGTGTTTCAACTGAACGTAGCTTGTGTTTTCTTCACATATAGGACATGCATGATTCCCCTTCACACTATACCCGCTCAAGTTTCCATATGCCAGGAAGTCATTAATGGTACAAAATAACATTGCACGTAGCTTGAAACTTTACTGGTGGTACCCATCAAACAAGTCAACCCCTTCGTCCCACATCATTCTCAAATCAACAATCAACTGACTTAGATAAACATCTATGTCATTTCCGGGCTGTTTTGGGCCTGAAATCATGGACTAGGATGCTTTGGGAAACCATTATCGAATAGTGAAAAAGTGAAGAATATATTACGGTCACTACCTCGTGAATGGGATGGGACAGACACAGCTATTATGGAGTCAAAGGATCTTAAGACATTAGATTTTAGCACCCTCGTTGGTTTGCTAATAAATTATGAGATCGTGCTTAAATCACGAAATGCCAAACCGAAGCCCAAGAAAAAATCCATAGCTTTAAAAGCTAAAAAGATGTTGGATAATGATGTTGATGATAATGATGAGAATCGAAATTATACACCAAAAATATTAATAAATATCAAAATCTATTAAATCGAATAAGAAAAGACATCAACTCGCAAGTCCGGAATGAGTAAAAAAGGTTCGACAATAATTGTCAAAATTGTGGGAAATCCATATTTGCAAAAGTCGTGGCTCGACTTACAAGAAAGAAGTGTATATAGCCACATGGAGTGTCGAGGACGAAGAAGAAGAAAAGATTCAAAATAATCTCGCACTCATGGCAAGGAGTTCGTATGACGACAGTGACGATGAAAGCCAGGTAAGTACTTCGTCTTCGAATTATTGCAAACGGATTTTTAAAATTCGTTGAAAGATGATAAATTCCTTAAATTGAAAAATAAATTATTGGAAGATGAAATTTCTAAAATATGAGAAAAGAGAAAATTAATTAAAAATGATCATTCTCTTTATTTAGAAAGAGAAAATAAATTTAAAGATAATTTATTAAAAATTGAAAATGAACTTAAAGATTTAATGAAAAAAGTTTCATGTGGAAATTAAAATTATGAAAAAAAATATGGATTCCAAAAGGAACCATAGCGCCAAATGTCATTTATTTGCCACATTAGAAATGACTCAGAGTCGGTTGGATTCCCAAAATTCAAAACTAATTAATCTATTAAATTAATAATTAACTCAGGAGGAATTATTATATTCACGAGGAGTATACCCATTTTTTTAAAGATGAGTTTTATTGATAACTATATGATTTCATATATTCTTTGCTAATGACAAAAAGAGGGAGAAGGATTGATTGGACAAAAAAGGGTTGATGGGCAAGAAGAAAACTAACAAAAACGGCAAAGTAAAAAACTTTGAAGTATATTTGAGATGGACTCGTCATATTTCATCAAGAATAACTTGTAGTCGTGGAGAAACATATTTATCTCCGTCTCCTTGACTTTATTTATTCCTTCATGAGTTTGGACAGTTGCACCACAGATCTATTGTGTGCTATTTATTTTATCATTATGGCAATATTTTATCAGGTTGGTATTTGATCGTGTGATCCGATGGACAGGATTTGGCATGGATGGATTATTCCATACTCGAGTTATTATGATGTTTTGAGAATTTTAGTATTGTTTGAATGCAGTACAAATGATTGTATTCGACTGCATTTCATCATTTGAGAATGCAAAATGTGGATTATGGTAATGATTTGGTTGATATGGATTACCACGAGTTGGTAAGGCTATGACGATGAGATTTTATTTGTAGTAATTATTACATTGTAATTACATTGGTATGTAATTATTTATGACGATGTGATTGTTATCATTGTTGAGTATTATGGATGACCCCGTCGCAGGCTTTATTTCTAGATAGTTGGAGATCGAGCTTGTAGCAGTCGTGAAAAAGATGAGCTTCCTAAATGATACTGGCTATGACATGTATTTGAGAATCGTGTACTTTGACTGTGTATTATATTCCGCTGCTAATTTATTTCTCTATGTTTATACCAATTGCATGTCTATTTTAATATGGCCTTTTTGGTATTGTGCAAAGTTGGGTTTATTTCGTAAAACCGATTCCCTAAACTATTTTGTCGGTATGTAAGCGGCGGCTTAACGACAAACTGTCGAGTTTTAGCATTTTGGCCTGGAACTTTTAAATGGGATTTTTATGATGGTACTTGAAAAAGGGAGTTTTGGAAAGTATTTGAGTAATTGAAAGATAGTACCGTCATCGGCCTTTTTGTCGTATTGAAATGATTGTGAAAATATTTTTAGCCTTGTGGATTCCGCGCGGGGCCCACGACGCTGTAATATCCCTAGATGGTTTTGGGGGTGTTACAATATGAACATTCTCGACAGGGGGATATGGTCGACTTTTATCTGTTGAGTATTATGTTTAGTATATTGCAATCGATTAGTTGTCATTATCATCATTGTGTGTTCGTTATTGGCTTATGAGCGGGTGAGATCGGGCAATACAGAGGAAGTTATGGCACCAAAAAGGAAGACAAGAGATGATCCGGATCCAATCTAAAATTCTCTTGAGAATTTGGCTGAGATGATGCAGCAACAGACAAGGATGTATGGGGAACAGATGCACAACTGCTGAATATGCAAAAAACAAACCGGGAACAACTCCGACAACCTCCATCAAGAAACAATAATGGAGCAACAGTGTACGAGAAATTTAGGAAAATAGAACCTCCCGATTTTCATGGCTAGTCTGATCCTATGGTTGCAGAAGAATGGGTCAAATCACTTGATGTTATCTTTCATTACATGCATATTTATGATGTCGAGAAGATACTTTGTGCGGTCTTTCAACTCAAGAAAGATGCCAGAACTTGGTGGGAAGGAGCCAAACTTGCAGTCAACATGGAAGAGGTGATGAGGGAGAGATTTAAATAATTCTCTATGATAAATACTTCACCAAGGATGCATGATCACTCAAGGTCGATGATTTTTTGGATCTGAAGCAAGGGGATATATCTGTTTGTGAATATATCTGGAAATTTGAAGAAGGCTGCAGGTATGTTCCCTATATTGCTAGGGATAATGCTGAGAAGATGGATCATTTCCTAAGAGGCCTCCCACCTGAAATTAGAAGAGACGTGAGAATTAACTTAGTTCAGAGAAATAGTTGATAAAGCACTGCTTGCAGAATCTGATGAAAAGGAGATATAAATGTTGTATCAGCAGAAGGGGAAAGCATTTGCTTCGAAAACTTCAAATTGGAAGAAACCAGAGGAAAAACCAGGCAAAGTCAATCAAAAGCATCCTATAGTGAGACATGCTCCAAATAAAACTGAGAAGTATAAGTGTGCTAAATGTAGGAAAAATCACTTTGGAGAATGTTTTGTTGGGTCCCATAATTGTTTTAGGTGCAAGAAGCCCGGACATTTGGCAAGAAATTGCCGAAACCCAGAGAATAAAGTTCAAGGAAGGGTGTTTGCAATGACAGGAGAACAAGATGATGCCGATGCTTCTGTAGTCCCAGGAACCATTATGATCTCAGGAATTCCTACACTTACATTGATAGACCCACGATCTACATATTCATTTGCATCATATGCATTTATGAGAAAACTGGGCATTAAACCAGAACTATTGGAGTTGGTTATAATGTGGCTGCTCCATTTGGAGAAAATATGGATTCTTCAAACGTTGAGGGCTTGTATAATGTATAATTGATGGGAGGGTACTCTATGCCGACCTTTTTGTCCTGCCAGTATCGAATTTTGATGTAATCCTTGGTATGGTCTGGCTAGCTAAATATTGTGCAAATGTCGATTGTATAAGATGATTTTGACCCTTCAATCAGTAAATATAGGATGGTTTATATTTATAAGTAATTCGTACTCATTCTCTTTGCCAATCATAACTGCATTGAAAGCTAGGAAGATGCTAAATAAATGATGTACTAGCTATTTGGCTAATGTTTTGGATACTTTTCTTGAAATGGAATTGAATTCTGAAGATGTAGATATGGTTAGAGAATATCCTGAGGTGTTTCCAGATGATCTACCAGGGTTTATGCCAGATCGTAAAATTGACTTTGCAACTGATGTTATACCAGGGACTACCCCTATTTCTAAAGCCCCATACATATGACACCAACAGAATTCAAAGAATTAAAAGTTCAGTTACAAGAATTACTTGATACGGGATTCATCCATCCAAGTTGTTCACCTTGGGTAGCGCCTGTCTTATTTGTGAAAAAGAAAGATGGCTCATTGCGATTATGCATTGACTATAGAGAACTGAACAAAGTGACCGTCAATTACAAATATCCTCTTCCAAGGATAGATTATTTATTTGATCAGTTGCAAGGAGCATCAGTGTTCTCAAAGATTGATATACGTTCCGGATATCATAAACTGAAGGTCAAAGAAAAAGATATCCAATAGCCAGCATTTAGAACGCGATATGGTCACTATGAATTTTTAGTGATGCCTTTTGGTTTAACAAATACTCCGACAGCATTTATAGATCTAATGAACCGAATATTCAAAGTATTCCTTGATTGATTTGTGGTGGTGTTTATCAATGATATCCTTATCTATTCACATGATAGAGATGATAATAAAAAACCCCTCAGAATTATGCTTCATATTCTCAAAGAAAAATTATTATACGCAAAACTCAAGAAATGTTAATTCTGGATAGAACAAGTGGTATTTTTAGGGCGTGTGGTATCCAAGGATGGCATTTCAGTTAATCCAAACTAGGTAGAGACAGTGAGTAACTGGCTAACTCCAACGTATGTATAAGATATTCGAAGTATCTTAGGACTAGCCGGTTACTACTGACAGTTTGTACAGGGATTCTCAAAGATTTCAACCCCATTGACACTGTTAACATGGAAGAATATGAAGTTTGTCTAGACTGATGCATGCAAGGAGAGTTTTCAGGAATTGAAGTGTAGAAATTAACTGCAGCTCCTGTCCTTGCCACTCCTATGGGAACAGGTGGGTATGAAGTTTTCACCGATGCTTCTAAAAATAGTTTGGGTGTTGTATTAATGCAACATGGGAAGGTATTAACCTATGCCTCTAGGAAATTAAAAGAGTATGAAAAGAATTATCCAACACATGATCTAAAACATGCTACTATTCTCTTTACACTAAAAATTTGGAGGCATTACCTATATGGTGAAAAGTGCGAAATATATACAGATCACAAAAATTCGAAGTACTATTTCACACAGAGAGAGCTCAATATGCAACAGTGGAGATGGTTACAATTGGTGAAAGACTATGATTGTGTGATCGACTATCATCCTGGTAAGGAAAATGTAGTTGCAGATGCACTAAGTAGAAAGTCTATGTCTTTCTTTCTTATCACGCAGAAGCCACTATTATTAGACTTGTAAAAATTAGAATTGGAAATTATGCCCAAAAGGAAGATGTGTTCATTATCAGCACTCACATTGAAACCTGTACTTCAAGATACAATCAAAGAAACCCAGAAGGTGGATCAATATATAGGCGGATTGAGGGAAAAAGTTGATGAGGGCCAATTACCAAACTTCTAAGTCTCTGGTGATAAAACATTACGATATAAAGGGAGACTATGCGTGCCACCTGACGCAACCATCATAAGGGATATTTTGAAGGAAGCTCATCCCAGTCCTTATTCAATACATCCAGGTAGCACAAAAATGTATAAAGATTTGCAGCAACATTATTGGTAGCCTAACATGAAGAAATATATTGCGAAATTCGTGGCAGAATGTCTAACTTGACAACGGATCAAAACTGAACATCAAAGACCAGCAGGATTATTGAAGCCTTTACTAATTCCAAAATGGAAATGGGAACACAATACAATGCATTTTGTGCTTGGGCAACCGAGGACTCAAAGCGGGTATAATTCGATATGGGTGATTGTTGATAGATTGACCAAGTATGCTCATTTTCTTCCAGTGAAATCCATATATAGTATGGATCGATATGCTCAAGAATTTATTAAAGAGATAGTCCGACTACATGGGGTGGCAGTATCAATAGTATCTGACAGGGACCATAAATTTACATCTACATTTTGGAAGAGCTTACATAATACAACGGGTACAAAGCTTGCTTTCAGCACCACATTTCATCCACAAAGTGATGGACAATCAAAAATAGTTATTTAGATACTCGAAGATATGTTGAGAGCATGCAAACTAGATTACAAGGGCAATTGGGATATAAAGATTATATTGGTAGAGTTCACCTACAACAATAGTTACCAAGCTACAATTCGGATGGCACTATATGAAGCACTGTATGGGAGAAAATGTAGATATCCCATACACTGGAATGAAGTTGGATAAAGAAGTCTACTAGGTCCAGAAATTATCCCCTGATTTATCTTGTGAAGAGAAGCCCATACGGATTCTTGATAAGAAAGTAAAGAAACTAAGAAATAGGGAGATTCATTCGGTAAAGATTTTGTGGAGGAATCATGATGTTGAAGAGGCTACATGGGAAAGAGGGGAGGAAATGAAAATCAAGTATCCAGAATCAGACGGTATGTCAAATTTCAAGGACAAAATTTTATAAGGATGGGAGGATTGTAATGCCTGGTTATCTCCTTAAGGTAATAACCATTCTATACCTAAAATTCATTTACATAATATGCATTAGTGAATAATATGAAGTTACGGGGTATAAATAATATGAAGTTACGGGGTAAATCTAGTTGGAGTTGGGTCAATTATTGCCATATTCTTTGTTAAGTTCGATAATGATGATGTTGCCATATTGCTGTTAAGTTCGATAATTATGTAGGCGTATTTGGCTAGGATCTAGTTGGTTGATTGTAGGATGTCCACTTCGTGTCTTTAACTGGACCCCAAAGTTCTGGGTTAAAATCGAGACTTCTCTGTCTCCTATTTGTATCAGATTACCGGGTCCACGATTCATTTATTTCATACTCATTCTTTATATAAGATTGTCAAAGATGTTGTCATACCCATTTTAGTGGATGCTCTTACTGCCACACAATACCGACTTTTTGTGGTCGCTTCTGTGTTGAAATTGATCTCGTAGCTCCTAGTGTCCTGGAGATCGAGATTGAATTTGATGACTGTATTCTTATACAGTGTGTCATTTATGAGAGAGTTCCTCTATTTTGCTCTATGTCCATATGTGGGACACAAACCTCCAGTTGCTACATTGCATGCAATGAGGAACACCCTCCCCTACCTCAGCATAAGAAACCTTCTGCTTCTCCGAGAAAACAAAAGGAGCAGCCAGTACCCCGTAAGGCCCCCAAGGCTACTGCTTTACCTACCGCTATGAAGGCCCTAAAGCCTAAATAGATTGCCAATCGCAGGTGGTCACCAAAAAAGGTCCGAAGGAGAGAGGGGTCGTCCCCACGGGCAAGTCTATTACTGGTCAGGATTCATATTTTACCCATTGGCTTCCTCTAGGAGGTAGGAAGAGGATTTAGCTGTAATATCCGCACTTTCTATTTCTAGTAATTACTATTTTGGTGAATTTTCATTTTCGATGACTCCCTTGTAATTGTTTTGGTATTCTGAAACTATTTCGTTCTGTACTTTTAGCCATCGGAACGAGCTTCGGAGTTGTTTCATGAGAATATGCATATTAGTGTAACTTCTCCGTGTTTAGGCTCGATTCTCGTAAATCTTGTTCGAAACTGACATTTCGTTATTTCTACGAGTTCACTTAATATATTTAGACCTGTTACGATTTTCGGAAATTGTTATCTGACCTCGAATCATCATTTTCGGGAGTTTGGGCCATTTTGTAATTTTTCCATAGTTTTAGGCTCTATTATTGGAATTGTTTTTTCGCTCTATCGGATGGTTGGAATTATATGTCTGATTGGAGCTTGAGCTTGTATGTTGTTGTTCCTCATTAGCGAATCGTTGTTTGTTGGTAACTATCGAGTTTTGTATCTCCCAAGACATATTCATTCTGACCGAATTTTACAACTGTATTATTGTGTCAGAGCAGTTAGCACGTGCTAATCTTATACCTAGCGCACGCTAATGTAACATTTGTAGTGCATGATAATCTCATCAATACCACATGCTAATCAGGATGGACAAAAGGTTTATAGGTTCTGGAATGAGTCAATTAGCGCACGTTAATGTCCCCATTACGCATGCTAATGAGATGGGACAGAACATTCTAGACTTGGGCAGAAAGTTCAGGGATTCTGGATCGAACTATGTAGCACACGCTAACACAAACATTAGCGCATGCTAACGGAACAAACCGTAGATTTTGGATTGTATTTTATCCGGATTAGCGTAAGCTAAGCCTTCCCTTAGCGCACGCTAATCCCTGTCAGTATAAATCGGACATGAGGGTCAGTTTTCGTCATTTTTCACTCTCATCTTTTCCTTTCGGAAATTTTAGTGATCTTGTACGAATGTGAGCATAGATTTCGTCCAGATATCATCACTCATCAATATTTCGAGTACTTTGTGCGGATTTATCAACATAATCATCTTTTACAGTCCAAATCAAGGTGAATCCTTAAAACCCTAGTTTTTGGGAAATTTTGGGGTTTTGTTGTGATCTCATTTTCCTAGTCCGAATTAGATTATATTGTAGTTATATTATGATCGTATGCTCGTAATCCTTTGTATTCATGAGTTTTGTAGAGTAAATTTCGATATTCGCATCATTGGTCAAGTCTAGTCAATTATGCCCTCGCAATGTCCGACAAATTATTCCAAAGGGTAGAACTTAAGGTGATTCCTTATGTTTCTGAGGTGTTGCAGTTGATTTAATATCGTTATGTGTTAGGAACGTATTCTTAGAGGTAGTTCGGACTGAAGTCTTTTCCGTTCACCATTTCTTTGCGTCGAAATAACCGAGGCAAGTACATGTATTACATTATGTTATGTATGTTATGAATTCAACATGGTTGATGATTTTTGAAAAATGTGTGTGTGTGTTGTTGTTGTTCTTACACCTGGGGATAGTTCGACGGGACCTATGTGGGCTGATACTAATGGGTACGGCTGCAGAAGTGGTTTCCCACCTGGGGACGGTCCGACGGGACCTCTGGAGGTCGATACTAATGGGTACGGCCATAGGTTACCAAGTGTGTATTTTCGTGATGATGAAATGTGATGATATGGTTTCCTTGATGATGATGTTTTTATGAATATATAGTATTCCGGAATATTGTTTTCCCAAATGTTTACAAAATGTGGTAGTATTTGTTGGTATAGAATCGGATATTTTTGCAGTTTTGTGCGGAAGCGTAAATAAATTGCGGAAAATAAATCACACAATTTATAGAGGTTCGGCTATTAACGAAGCCTACATCCTCTCTCGATGTATCTTTTTCTTAGGATTAAGATCAAAACCTCTATGCCTCTCTTCTATCGGTCGAGGGATTACCGTTACAAGCTCGTCTTCTATCGGTCCGAGTAAAACCGTTTTTCCTTTTCTATTGGATAAGGAATCAACCACTCTAGCTTTCTATGGGTACTAGATAAACCTCACTTAGATATCGATTGCGATTCTAACAATGCCGGATACTTGATCCTAATAACACCGAATCCAATCGTATCTTTTCTTTTACCTCTCGTGTATAATGTTGAATGTATAAACACTCAAACTAACAGTATAAGCTCAATATTACAACAATAATGTAAGTATATGATTCTCAGATGTATGACTCGTTTGCTTGAAGTTGTTGTACTCAAATAATACCATGGGAATGATATTTATAGGCATTTTCCTCAGACTAGCCGTTGCTGGCTGTTTTGACTTGCTAGCGTGCGCTAGCTTTATTTATTAGCGTGCGCTAGACTATTCCAGTTTCAGTCCAGTAGCTTCGTTTCTTCTTTAGCGTACATTATGCCTTCCTCCTTACGTACGTAACCATCTTGTATTAGCGTGCATTAATAGCACAAAGTAGCGTGTGTAGGTCACAAGTCGTCCAGAAATAAGTCTAGAGGGGGGGGGGTGAATAGACTTATTGAAACTCTTAAACTCTTTTTCTCAAAGCGTAAGTTTCTTCAGCTGATAGATAAACAAATGACTTAGAGTCGTTTGTTCTCAATACGTGCGGAAGTCAGCTGATGACGAATACAAAACAACTAATGAAACACTTAACAATGAATGCATCAGTTAGAATATGATGCTATGAAACAGTAAAATACGCAGGCAGTTATAGTGGTCTCAGAGGTGGGGTAATCCTCTACTCATCCACTTTTCTCCAAACCAGTTGGAGATGAATTCACTATAATTGTCAACCAGTGATAAAGATTACAGTGATTCAACCAAATTACAACAGCTTCCAACCAGTGGAAATCCTTGCCGTTGCAACACACTTGACTGCCTTGCACCTCTTGATCCGCGATCCTTGGATGCCTTTACAGTCTCGAACTTCAACCAGTGAAGTACCGCGAACTCAGGATTAAAGACACTAGTTTTTGTCTTCTCCAACTAAGAGCTTCTTCAAGTATGAACTTTTGATAACTGCTCTTTTCACGATGCTATAGTTCCCTTTTAGATTGCTTTGAATGCTTTGATTGCTCTGAAAGTTTGTTCGCACCCTTTGTATGTTGTGTTCTTTAATTCTCAGCTTCAAATCTTCGAATATATATAGGTCACGATCTCTGAGCTTTTCCTTCATAGCCGTTGCAAATCTTTTCAACAAATCCGTCCGTTGGAGAGGTAGACTTCATTGTTTTCTTTATGAACGTTGCAAGGCTGGATTCCCATAATTTAATCCATCTTCCGACCGTTGTGAAGACTTTGCATGTGAGGCGCCGAATCTTTTGAATATAATACGATTAAAGTCTTCAGTGGTAGACCTGGATGAATTATTCAATTCATATCTTTAGTGGGAATCTCTCCAATTTGTCTCTTCACGTTGCATGTGACTTTCCGTAATATTTGACTTTTCAACGCATGCAGACGTGGACTTGGAGTACTTGGCTGATCTCGAGTAGGCTGATGTACAGTTAACTTCTCTGCAGTCTGGACTTCTCTGAAGTTCACTGTTTTGGGATTCGCCTGATCAGATGACTTGTCTAAGGTCACTTGACTGCAGTCTGGTCAAATATCCCTGATGATTTTTGTTGACCAGAGCTTCTCTGACTTGACTCGGCTGTACCTCTCTGATGAACTCAGCTGATCTTTAGTACTTAGCCGATTTTAGCCTAACTTATTTTAGCCTATAGAAGATACTCATTTGGTTCTTCTTTACATTTTGCCAAGTATTAAATTTAACATAATTTGGCCTATGGAAGATACTCATTTGGTTCTTCCTTACATTTTTGCCAAGTAATAAATATTTGAATTATATTAATGACATCATCAAAATCTAACAAGTATTCCTAACAAATTCCCCTTATTTTGATGATGGCAAAACTTAAGCAAATATTCAAATGAACAAGTCTGCACTTGAGTGCAAGACACAAACTAAAATCAGTCTAATTTTTGAGACAACTGGAAATTGTTATTCAAAAGATTGTTATAAAATTTTCTGAATTGATTACAAATACATGTCTTAAATTTACAATAAAATTTTACAAGTACAAAAATAAATGTAAGTCATCTGCCTCTGCCTCTGCCTCTTCGGATAGGCTGCTTGGCATGTCTGAATGGGTTAGCTCCAATTGGTCTTATTTTGACAGGAACAAGACCATATTTTCTTCTTATAACAAGAGCTGCAAAATCTTGCTCTTCTTGATATGAGAACTTATTCTCAACACATAATTTCTTTATCTTCCTCTGGAGAGCTAGTTCATTCAAATCATTATTCTCCAAAGTGGGAGGATCTTTCGGCCTGAACCGAGGGATCATGGGATATGCATTGCATGCTTCAGCATGTTTTAGAAGTATGGCCCAGAGTTGTGGATATGCTTCCTCCATGAAATTGATGAAAATCTGCTGTGGGGAGCAGCTACTATCCTGGAGTATTTCCCAGATATAGTAATCTCTATTGAACCTTTTCTTTGCAGATCCCCACATGGGTAAAGCTTCGGGAGGTATAAAATCTTAAACGTACCACAACTCTTTGCCTTCCCATTCTAGAGTAGGCTCGAATCCTCCTCTGTTCCTCCTTCTTTTGCCTGCAGGCTGATTATCAGCCTGTTCTGATTCTGTAGCATCTCCCTTCCTTTTGGCTGAAGATGTCCCAGCAGTGATCAACTGGACATCCTGCCTCTTCTTAGTTCTCATCTATTCCCTTATTTCTCCTTGAATGCTGCCTTCCCCCTGGATCCTTTCTTCCCCCTTTTTGCCAGCATCAACCAAAATGGTCAACTGCTGCTCCATTCGATGCATCCAGTCAGACATGCCAAAAGGCATTCAATTATTTGTAGGAGGAGGTTGTGGAACTTCCCGCTGCAGCAAAGTATCGATTTTTGCATTGATGGACTGTAGATCAGGGGTGACCTGAGAAGCAAGTAGTTCTCCAATAGTGTCCTTAACTACTTGTCTGATCAACTCGGTCAATGCAGGAGAGATCTGTGATGTTGGTGGAGATAACTCGCCTGAGCCCTCTACTCCTGCATGTGGGCGTGCAAACGACCCATCTGACTGTAGACTCCTGTCTGCAGCAGGCATTCCAGATGGGGTCTGTTCAGGTGTCCCCGATCTGGAGTCTTCATCCAACTCTGTGTCTAGGCTGGTATACCGGGCAGGCGCCCCAGCCTTGTCTGCAGCTTCTTTTTCTGGCTCTTTCTCCAGCTTCTCCCTTTCTCCTTCTTCCTTTTCTCACTTCTTCTCTTCTTCCTCCTTATTTTCTTCCTCTTCAACATTCTCTTTTTCTTTCTCTTTCTCAGTCTCTTTTTCTCCTCCATCGTCCTTATCATCATCATCATCATCATCATCATCATCCTTTTTCTCATATTTTTTATCTTTATCTTCTTCATCATCCTCCTTTTCTTCTCCATTCTCCTGTTCAACTTCTTCTCCTTCTTCTTCTCCTTCATCTACTAACTCCTCCGTTTTTTCGACTTCTTCTCGAGTTTCTTTTTCAACCAAAATATTTTCTCCTCCTTCCCTTTCTTCCTGCTTCTCTTCTTCATCATCAATGACAATAACCTCTTTTTCTACTTCTCCATTCACTTCTTCTATTCTTATTTCCTTTTCTTCTTCCTCCTCATCTTCTTTCCCAAAAGATCCATCAAAAATACTGTACATTATAGTTTGGATGAATTGGTCCATGTTGGTTTTGAAATTGGACATGAACCAATTCTCCTGAAGAATCAAAATTGGTTCTGATACTTTGCAAAAGTGTATCAGTACATCCTCTGTGGCTTGGGGATATTCCCAACCACTGGTTTCAACATAGGCTTGGAGTTTAGTAAAAGACAGTGATTTAAAAACTTTCCACTCTTCAAAAATATGGACAAAAGAGTGTTTTAGAGCTTGTGGTTTGACCAATTGAAGTTGCTCTAGGGATAAATTGAAAATATTGTTGTCCAACAGATGAAAAGTGTAATTTGCTTCAGGGATGGAAATGATTAAACCTGCTTCCTCCTCTTCTGAAATGAATGCTGGAGTGAGGAGGGGAACTATTTGTGTCTCCAAGCTGCCGGAGCGGTGGTCCTCAGTGGATAGGCGACACAGGCCGGGGGAGGATATTGATCTTGCTGCTCCTCTTGGCTGAAATGCAGTCGCCTGGGCCTTTTTGGTGAGGGTTCTGGTGATGAATGCATGATGGATGGCTCACCAGGGGCTGGTCCCTGTCTTTTGAACCGAACAACAATGGGCATGTCGTCTGACTTTGAATCTGACTTGGCTGCAGGAGGGTTGTCGTCTGCAGGTTGGTCCGACTCGTCTGGTGAAGGTCTGTAGTAGGTTCTTGAGTCAGAC
The DNA here is from genome assembly GCA_033398695.1 of Orobanche coerulescens. NCBI lineage: Eukaryota > Viridiplantae > Streptophyta > Magnoliopsida > Lamiales > Orobanchaceae > Orobanche > Orobanche coerulescens. The sequence goes on from CM065803.1 coordinate 205,298,236, forward strand.
AACCCTTTGATCATCTGGGCTACTCTTCTATTGCTTCCGAGCTTCCTCAAAGTCTCTTGGTCTAGGTGACCAAGTCTCTTGTTGATGTGAAAGGGGTCAGTACTTCCCTTCGCCACACCCATCTTCTCAAGAATCCAACTTAGCTGCATTCCAAACGCCAGCTTGGATCTGAATTTCTTCTCGTCAACAATCCATTCGGCCTTGTTGACCTCCCGAACAAATTGCCTGAAAATGTAGTCTGACCAATCGATCGGCTCATCCTGAATTAGTGCTCCCAGCACCATGAATTTTGCCGACGACAGTTGGTCGTAACTTCCGGCCATTCCCATGACGATTTTATTGGTGATGTCCAACACATATCGATATATCCTTTTTATTTCGCTCCTCTTGGCAGTGAGCTTTAGCTTCGTCGGCTGGTCGTCCACCTTAATCTTTAGCCATGTGTCGGTTGCTGACTGCTTGAGGGCCTCGACCGCTATGCCATGATGCTTCATACTAAAAACTTTCTGAATCGATTCCGACAATATGTCAACTTGAATTCCGCCGACATTGCTCCTAATTCCTTCTTCAATTACACAGGCTTCGCGGTAAAATGTAATTACGTCCTCCTTGTACAGATGTTTGGGGCTGATGTCCAGAAATGGGTAGATCCCATTTAGCTTCATCGAACGAATAAGATCAAGGACGTCGTAGTTTTCCAGATTTGATTCTAAGAGACCTTCGAAATCAACGACCAGAGAAAAGATGATCTGGTCCTTGGCAGCCTTCATGTTTACTCTTTCAAAGTAAGCTTCCATTTCTGCAAATATAGAAAATTTTTTAGGGCTTGTTTACTTTTTACTTAATCAGCTTAATGCTTAATCAGCTTAATCGATCAGCTATATTTTGCTGTTTACTTTCTACTTAATGATCTTAATAATGTCTTTTTCATTAAGCAACTTTTGGGGTGTCCTTACCATTAAGACAGAAATTCTTCCCCAATATACCAAAATTACCCTCTTTAATAATAAAAGAATTGAGTATATATAGTATAAATTATCATATAATCTTAATTATAATTGAGTATATATAGTATAAATTTAAAATATATATTAATATTATACATTTAAAATTCATAAAATATAAGCTATTTATTGATAAAAAAATTAATATAACTATATATATTAAAATATAACTTATTATTTAAATATACCTGAAAATTACAATATGATTTATGAATATATATATATATATATATTATAATAAAATTAAAATATATATTATTTTATATTATATAAATTGATTTTTTTTATATTGACTATTAAAAAATTAATATAACTATATATAATAAAATATAACTTAATATATTTATAAAAATATTATCTGATTATTTACATATACCTAAAAATTATAATATGATTTATAAATATATATTATAATATAAATTAAAATATATATTATGTTATATTATATAAATTGATTTTTTTTTATGTTGACTATTAAAAAAATAATATAACTATATATTAAAATATAACTTAATATATTTATAAAAATATTGTCAAATTATTTAAATATATCTTAAAATTAAAATATAATTTATGAATATATATTATAATATAAATTAAAATATATATTATGTTATATTATTTAAATCGATTTTTTATATTGACTATTAAAAATTAATATAACTATATATATTAAAATATAACTTAATGTATTTATAAAAATATTATCTGATTATTTAAATATATCTGAAAATTATAATATAATTTATGAATATATATTATAATATAAATTAAAATATATATTATGTTATATTATTTAAATTGATAACAATATATATTAAAATATAACTTAATATATTTATAAAATATTGTCTGATTATTTAAATATACCTAAAAATTATAATATAATTTATGAATATATATTTTAATATAAATTAAAATAAATATTATGTCATATAATTTAAATTGATTATATAAACTAAAATGCTCAATCCGTCCTTTATCAAAAAGGACTTAATTCATATTGAGGGGTAAAATAGTCATTTCTGTCATTTAGATAGTTCATTCAGAAAAGAAAGAAACAACAGGCTATTTTTTCAAATCAGACAGATTAATCCACTCAGACAGCTTAATCCATTCAGGTATTAATGGAAAAAAAGTAAATAGCCCCTTAGTGTATTTAGAGTTCAAAGGATTTTTCGCTCTGTAAATTAGGTTTTATGAAAGACTGGTGAAGGTAAAGTGAATGGTTTATCCATCCTTAAAAAGAAAGTGAAACGACACTGGAATTAAATAATCTTTTATTTTAAATCAGTGGACCGCCTTTTGAGATTCCTTTTTAAATTTCAAATTTTAATCGGTGGTCCGGGTTTTGATTTTGAAAATGGACGGTTGGATTTTAATTGGTCATAGTGGAGGTCGATTTATCAAGTGATTGCCACGTGTATTTAAGACATATAGTATTATGCCACTTGTGAACCAAACAATAATATGATATTATTATACATGTAGCAGATAATAATAAAATATTCAGAAGTCGGTTAAGATTAGAAAACTTAGCTGGTTGACCGTTGACTGGTCTGCATCAGGTGAGTTGACTCCTTCTCGCCTGAGATTTGATCAGCTAGGTTTCTTCGTCTGTCCTTCGTCTTCAGGTAGGTTCTGATTCCTTCGATCATCTAAGTCCGTCTTTCCTCTGATCTGCTTCAGCTGGCTTTTTCTTCTGTACTAGATTCCCAATATAATAGACCAAGTTCTCTGCTCAGCTCCAAAAACCTTTCTTCTGGCAAAGGTTTGGTAAAGATATCAGCAATTTCATAGTCTGTGCTGACTCTTTCAACTCCGACTCTCTTGTTAAGCACATGATCTCTAATGAAGCGGTGCTTAACATCAATGTTCTTGGTCCTCGAATGCAAAACCGGATTGTTGGTTATTGCAATAGCACTATTGTTGTCACACCAGATAGGGACTTCATTAGCAATGATGTTGTAGTCCCTCAGCTACTATCTGATCCACAAGATCTGGGCACAACAACTACCTGCAGCTAGGTATTCTGACTCTGTGGTGGAGATAGAGTTAGAAACCTGCTTCTTGCTAAACCAGGATATTAGTCTGGTTCCTAGGAATTGGCACGTTCCACTAGTGCTTTTCCTATTAATTTTGCATCCTGCGAAATCTGCATCTGAATATCCCGACAGCTCGAAGTTATCGTCCTTTGGATACCATAGTCCAACATTGACCGTATACTTAAGGTATTTAATTATTCTCTTTGCTGCATCTAGGTGCGACTGCTTAGGCTTGGATTGAAATCGCGCACAAACTCCTACGACATAAGATATGTCTGGCCTGCTTGCAGTGAGGTATAACAATGATCCAATGAGTCCTCTGTAGTGGGTTGAATCCACTGATATGCCTCCCTCATCTGCATCTAGGTGAGTGCTTGTGCTCATAGGAATTCTTGCAGGCTTAGCGGATTCCATTCCAAATCTTTTGATTAGATCTCTGGTATATTTGGCTTGGTTGATGAAAATCCCATTTTCCATCTGCTTAACTTGTAATCCAAGAAAGAAGTTAAGCTTTCCCATCATACTCATCTCAAACTCTCCTTGCATAAGGTTAGAGAATTTCTCACATAGCTCTGGGTTGGTTGAGCCAAATATGATATCATCCACATATATCTGAACTATCAATATGTGGCCTTCGTGATCCACTCTGAATAGGGTCTTGTCTACTTTTCCTTTGCAGAAACCGTTCTTCTCAAGAAATATGGATAGGGTTTCATACCAAGCTCTTGGTGCTTGCTTAAGTCCATATAGAGCTTTCAACAGCTTGTGGACTTTGTCTCCTTTGACAAATCCTGGGGGCTGCTCCACATAGACTTCTTCTTCTAGAATGCCATTTAGAAATGCACTCTTTACATCCATCTGGTAGACTTCGAAATCTTTGAACGCTGCATATGCGAGGAATAGTATGATGGCTTCTAGTGTTGCAACAGGTGCATAGGTTTTATCAAAATCTATTCCTTCACACTGTGCATAACCTTTAGCAACAAGTCTGGCTTTATTCCTAACAACAGCTCCATCTTCATCACTCTTGTTTTTGTACACCCATTTGGTTCCAATAACCTTCTTATGATCTGGTCTGTCTGTTAGTACCCAAACGTTGTTCCTTTCCATCTGCTCAAGTTCTTCTTGCATGGCATTTATCCAAGAATAATCCTGCAAACTTGTTCTATTGTCTTGGGTTCTATCTGTGACATGAAGCAGGAGAACATTTCCATTCCTGCGGGTAGGGTAGATTGTCTTGTCTTAACTCCATCAGTCAGCTTCCCAATAATTTGCTGGATTGGATGGTCTTTCATCCACTTGGGAATATCATCTTCTTCAGGGTCTGTTCCCCCTGTAGGATTGCTCTGGTGAATTTCCTCTTTGTCTTCATCAGCCTGGATCTGGTCTCCTTGGTCTGCAACTGGGTGAGCTACCATCTTGTCATCTGCAGGTTAGGATCTGTTCTGATCTGCAGATGAGTCTTTATCAGCTACAGCTGGGTCTTCATCAGCGGCAACTGGATCAGTTAGGTCTGGTGTTCCTATCTGATCTGCAGTTGGGTCTTCAGCAGCTACAGTTGGGTCATAAGGCTGATCTGCAGCTGAGTACACCATTCCTGTGTCATGTACAATGACTTCTTCGAGGGTTCCTGATTTGAGCTTATTCTCAATTAGCTCAACTTGCTTTCTGTACTCAACAGTAGATTCGTCAAATACAACATGGGGTGTTTCTTCCACAACTAAGGTTCTTTTATTAAAAACTCTATATGCCTTGCTCCTTTGTGAGTATCCCATAAAGAGACCATCATCAGTTTTAGCATCAAAGGCATTTAGTTGTGTTTTACCGTTGTTGTGGATGAAACACTTACAACCAAAAACATGAAAGTAAGCAACAGTAGGAGTTCTATTATTCCAAACCTCATAGGGAGTTTTTCCATGTCTCCCTACTATCATACTCTGTTCGAGTATGGAAAGTCGTGTTAATGACTTTCACCAGAACCTCTTGGGCAGTCCGCTTCGCAATCATGGACTGGCCGCTTCCTTCGTGGTTCTGTTTCTTCTTCAAGAACACCATTCTGCCGGGGTCCCGCCGCAGAGAGCTCATGTTGAATCCCATTCTGATCGCTGTAATCAGTGATCGCCTTGTTGAGAAATTCACCTCCTCTATCTGATCTGATCTTGATGATGGATAGGGATTTCTCTTTCTGGATTCTCCTCAGCAGCTCAGGTAGCTTGGTCAAGGTTTCACTTTTCTTGTACAGGAAGATAATCCAAGTGTACCTTGAATAGTCATCCACTATTACTAGTGCATGCTTTCTCCCGCTTAGAGTTATTTGCTTGATAGGACCAAATAGATCCATATGGAGTAGATCTAAGATCCTTGTTGTGATGGTTGTAGGCTGGACTGGCTTGAATGATGCTCTCGTTTGCTTCCCTTTCTGACACGCATCACAAATAGCTTCCTTACTGAATGCTTCCTCTGACCAGTTACAAGGAGCAACAATGTTTTCTAAGATTGATCTGAGGTCGGATATCATCAGTTGAGGATTAAGAAGTCCGATGTTCCAAAATCAGCGTTCAGAACTCGCTACAGACACTATGAGTTTGTAGTAATGCCATTTGGTCTCACTAACGCACCTGCTGTATTCATGCAATTGATTAACCGAGTGTTCATAGAGTATTTGGACAAATTCGTGGTCGTATATATTGATAACATTCTGGTTTATTCCAAGAGCCCGGAAGAGCATGCACAACATTTGCGGATCTGTCTCCAATATTGCATCTGAAGACAGCCTATGCAATGTCTAACATCTAGTTTGCTCCAGTATGGAAGATCAAAGAATATGGACTTATTGTTCCATATGTTTGTCGCAACGGACTTTCTTGTAGTTTTCCCAAATACAGTATTGATATTCTTAATGCGATCGTAAACTTGCTCATCTGTTAATGGTTTCGGTGCAAATCCCTCTTCCTGGTATCCATTAAAAGATTTTCTCAATCTACGATATGGGTGATGGCGATTGATAAACCTCCAATGTTGAGTGTAAACAGTTTTTTTTTGTGTTTCAACTGAATGTAGCTTGTGTTTTCTTCACATATAGGACATGCATGACGCCCCTTCACACTATACCCGCTCAAGTTTCCATATGCCAGGAAGTCATTAATGGTACAAAATAACATTGCACGTAGCTTGAAACTTTACTGGCGGTACCCATCAAACAAGTCAACCCCTTCGTCCCACATCATTCTCAAATCAGCAATCAACTGACTTAGATAAACATCTATGTCATTTCCTGGCTGTTTTGGGCCTGAAATCATGGACTAGGATGCTTTGGGAAACCATTATCGAATAGTGAAAAAGTGATGAATATATTACGGTCACTACCTCGTGAATGGGATGGGATGTATCTGACTATTATGGAGTCAAAGGATCTTAAGACATTAGATTTTAGCACCCTCGTTGGTTTGCTAATAAATTATGAGATCGTGCTTAAATCACGAAATGCCAAACCGAAGCCCAAGAAAAAATCCATAGCTTTAAAAGCTAAAAAGATGTTGGATAATGATGTTGATGATAATGATGAGAATCGAAATTCTACACCAAAAATATTAATAAATATCAAAATCTATTAAATCGAATAAGAAAAGACATCAACTCGCAAGTCCGGAATGAGTAAAAAAGGTTCGACAATAATTGTCAAAATGGTGGGAAATCCATATTTGCAAAAGTCGTGGCTCGACTTACAAGAAAGAAGTGTATATAGCCACATGGAGTGTCGAGGACGAAGAAGAAGAAAAGATTCAAAATAATCTCGCACTCATGGCAAGGAGTTCGTATGACGACAGTGACGATGAAAGCCAGGTAAGTACTTCGTCTTCGAATTATTGCAAACGGATTTTTAAAATTCGTTGAAAGATGATAAATTCCTTAAATTGAAAAATAAATGATTGGAAGATGAAATTTCTAAAATATGAGAAAAGGGAAAATTAATTAAAAATGATCATTCTCTTTATTTAGAAAGAGAAAATAAATTTAAAGATAATTTATTAAAAATTGAAAATGAACTTAAAGATTTAATGAAAAAAGTTTCATGTGGAAATTAAAATTATGAAAAAAAATATGGATTCCAAAAGGAACCATAGCGCCAAATGTCATTTATTTGCCACATTAGAAATGACTCAGAGTCGGTTGGATTCCCAAAATTCAAAACTAATTAATCTATTAAATTAATAATTAACTCAGGAGGAATTATTATATTAACAAGGAGTATACCCATTTTTTTAAAGATGAGTTTTATTGATAACTATATGATTTCATATGTTCTTTGCTAATGACAAAAAGAGGGAGAAGGATTGATTGGACAAAAAAGGGTTGATGGGCAAGAAGAAAACTAACAAAAACGGCAAAGTCAAAAACTTTGAAGTATATTTGAGATGGACTCGTCATATTTCATCAAGAATAACTTGTAGTCGTGGAGAAACATATTTATCTCCGTCTCCTTGACTTTATTTATTCCTTCATGATTTTGGACAGTTGCACCACAGATCTATTGTGTGCTATTTATTTTATCATTATGGCAATATTTTATCAGGTTGGTATTTGATCGTGTGATCCGATGGACAGGATTTGGCATGGATGGATTATTCCATACTCGAGTTATTATGATGTTTTGAGAATTTTAGTATTGTTTGAATGCAGTACAAATGATTGTATTCGGCTGCATTTCATCATTTGAGAATGCAAAATGTGGATTATGGTAATGATTTGGTTGATATGGATTACCACGAGTTGGTAAGGCTATGACGATGAGATTTTATTAGTAGTAATTATTACATTGTAATTACATTGGTATGTAATTATTTATGACGATGTGATTGTTATCATTGTTGAGTATTATGGATGACCCCGTCGCAGGCTTTATTTCTAGATACTTGGAGATCGAGCTTGTAGCAGTCGTGAAAAAGATGAGCTTCCTAGATGATACTGGCTATGACATGTATTTGAGAATCGTGTACTTTGACTGTGTATTATATTCCGCTGCTAATATATTTCTCTATGTTTATACCAATTGCATGTCTATTTTAATATGGCCTTTTTGGTATTGTGCAAAGTTGGGTTTATTTCGTAAAACCGATTCCCTAAACTATTTTGTCGGTATGTAAGCGGCGGCTTAACGACAAACTGTCGAGTTTTGGCATTTTGGCCTGGAACTTTTAAATGGGATTTTTATGATGGTACTTGAAAAAGGGAGTTTTGGAAAGTATTTGAGTAATTGAAAGATAGTACCGTCATCGGCCTTTTTGTCGTATTGAAATGATTGTGAAAATATTTTTAGCCTTGTGGATTCCGCGCGGGGCCCACGGCGCTGTAATATCCCTAGATGGTTTTGGGGGTGTTACAATATGAACATTCTCGACTGGGGGATATGGTCGACTTTTATCTGTTGAGTATTATGTTTAGTATATTGCAATCGATTAGTTGTCATTATCATCATTGTGTGTTCGTTATTGGCTTGTGAACGGGTGAGATCGGGCAATACAGAGGAAGTTATGGCACCAAAAAGGAAGACAAGAGATGATCCGGATCCAATCTAAAATTCTCTTGAGAATTTGGCTGAGATGATGCAGCAACAGACAAGGATGTATGGGGAACAGATGCACAACTGCTGAATATGCAAAAAACAAACTAGGAACAACTCCGACAACCTCCATCAAGAAACAATAATGGAGCAACAGTGTACGAGAAATTTAGGAAAATAGAACCTCCCGATTTTCATGGCTAGTCTGATCCTATGGTTGCAGAAGAATGGGTCAAATCACTTGATGTTATCTTTCATTACATGCATATTGATGATGTCGAGAAGATACTTTGTGCGGTCTTTCAACTCAAGAAAGATGCCAGAACTTGGTGGGAAGGAGCCAAACTTGCAGTCAACATGGAAGAGGTGATGAGGGAGAGATTTAAATAATTCTCTATGATAAATACTTCACCAAGGATGCATGATCACTCAAGGTCGATGATTTTTTGGAGCTGAAGCAAGGGGATATATCTGTTTGTGAATATATCTGGAAATTTGAAGAAGGCTGCAGCTATGTTCCCTATATTGCTAGGGATAATGCTGAGAAGATGGATCATTTCCTAAGAGGCCTCCCACCTGAAATTAGAAGAGACGTGAGAATTAACTTAGTTCAGAGAAATAGTTGATAAAGCACTGCTTGCAGAATCTGATGAAAAGGAGATATAAATGTTGTATCAGCAGAAGGGGAAAGCATTTGCTTCGAAAAATTCAAATTGGAAGAAACCAGAGGAAAAACCAGGCAAAGTCAATCAAAAGCATCCTATAGTGAGACATGCTCCAAATAAAACTGAGAAGTATAAGTGTGCTAAATGTAGGAAAAATCACTTTGGAGAATGTTTTGTTGGGTCCCATAATTGTTTTAGGTGCAAGAAGCCCGAATATTTGGCAAGAAATTGCCGAAACCCAGAGAATAAAGTTCAAGGAAGGGTGTTTGCAATGACAGGAGAACAAGATGATGCCGATGCTTCTGTAGTACCAGGAACCATTATGATCTGAGGAATTTCTACACTTACATTGATAGACCCAGGATCTACATATTCATTTGCATCATATGCATTTATGAGAAAACTGGGCATTAAACCAGAACTATTGGAGTTGGTTATAATGTGGCTGCTCCATTTGGAGAAAATATGGATTCTTCAAATGTTGAGGGCTTGTATAATGTATAATTGATGGGAGGGTACTCTATGCCGACCTTTTTGTCCTGCCAGTATCGAATTTTGATGTAATCCTTGGTATGGACTGGCTAGCTAAATATTGTGCAAATGTCGATTGTATAAGATGATTTTGACCTTTCAACCAGTAAATATATGATGGTTTATATTTATAAGTAATTCGTACTCATTCTCTTTGCCAATCATAACTGCATTGAAAGCTAGGAAGATGCTAAATAAATGATGTACTAGCTATTTGGCTAATGTTTTGGATACTTTTCTTGAAATGGAATTGAATTCTGAAGATGTAGATATGGTTAGAGAATATCCTGAGGTGTTTCCAGATGATCTACCAGGGTTTATGCCAGATCGGAAAATTGACTTTGCAACTGATGTTATACCAGGGACTACCCCTATTTCTAAAGCCCCATACAGATGACACCAACAGAATTCAAAGAATTAAAAGTTCAGTTACAAGAATTACTTGATAAGGGATTCATCCATCCAAGTTGTTCACCTTGGGTAGCGCCTGTCTTATTTGTGAAAAAGAAAGATGGCTCATTGCGATTATTCATTGACTATAGAGAACTGAACAAAGTGACCATCAATTACAAATATCCTCTTCCAAGGATAGATTATTTATTTGATCAGTTGCAAGGAGCATCAGTGTTCTCAAAGATTGATATACGTTCCGGATATCATAAACTGAAGGTCAAAGAAAAAGATATCCAATAGCCAGCATGTAGAACGCGATATGGTCACTATGAATTTTTAGTGATGCCTTTTGGTTTAACAAATACTCCGACAACATTTATAGATCTAATGAACTGAATATTCAAAGTATTCCTTGATTGATTTGTGGTGGTGTTTATCAATGATATCCTTATCTATTCACATGATAGAGATGATAATAAAAAACCCCTCAGAATTATGCTTCATATTGTCAAAGAAAAATTATTGTACGCTAAACTCAAGAAATGTGAATTCTGGATAGAACAAGTGGTATTTTTAGGGCGTGTGGTATCCAAGAATGGCATTTCAGTTAATCCAAACTAGGTAGAGACAGTGAGTAACTGGCTAACTCCAACGTATGTATAAGATATTCGAAGTATCTTAGGACTAGCCGGTTACTACTGACAGTTTGTACAGGGATTCTCAAAGATTTCAACCCCATTGACACTGTTAACATGGAAGAATATGAAGTTTGTCTAGACTGATGCATGCAAGGAGAGTTTTCAGGAATTGAAGTGTAGAAATTAACTGCAGCTCCTGTCCTTGCCACTCCTATGGGAACAGGTGGGTATGAAGTTTTCACCGATGCTTCTAAAAATGGTTTGGGTGTTGTATTAATGCAACATGGGAAGGTATTAACCTATGCCTCTAGGAAATTAAAAGAGTATGAAAAGAATTATCCAACACATGATCTAAAACATGCTACTATTCTCTTTACACTAAAAATTTGGAGGCATTACCTATATGGTGAAAAGTGCGAAATATATACAGATCACAAAAATTTGAAGTACTATTTCACACAGAGAGAGCTCAATATGCAACAGTGGAGATGGTTACAATTGGTGAAAGACTATGATTGTGTGATCGAATATCATCCTGGTAAGGAAAATGTAGTTGCAGATGCACTAAGTAGAAAGTCTATGTCTTTCTTTCTTATCACGCAGAAGCCACTATTATTAGACTTGTAAAAATTAGAATTGGAAATTATGCCCAAAAGGAAGATGTGTTCATTATCAGCACTCACATTGAAACCTGTACTTCAAGATACAATCGAAGAAACCCAGAAGGTGGATCAATATATAGGCGGATTGAGGGAAAAAGTTGATGAGGGCCAATTACCAAACTTCTAAGTCTCTGGTGATAAAACATTACGATATAAAGGGAGACTATGCGTGCCACCTGACGCAACCATCATAAGGGATATTTTGAAGGAAGCTCATCCTAGTCCTTATTCAATACATCCAGGTAGCACAAAAATGTATAAAGATTTGTAGCAACATTATTGGTAGCCTAACATGAAGAAATATATTGCGAAATTCGTGGCAGAATGTCTAACTTGCCAACGGATCAAAACTGAACATCAAAGACCAGCAGGATTATTGAAGCCTTTACTAATTCCAAAATGGAAATGGGAACACAATACAATGCATTTTGTGCTTGGGCAACCGAGGACTCAAAGCGGGTATAATTCGATATGGGTGATTGTTGATAGATTGACCAAGTATGCTCATTTTCTTCCAGTGAAATCCATATATAGTATGGATCGATATGCTCAAGAATTTATTAAAGAGATAGTCTGACTACATGGGGTGGCAGTATCAATAGTATCTGACAGGGACCATAAATTTACATCTACATTTTGGAAGAGCTTACATAATACAACGGGTACAAAGCTTGCTTTCAGCACCACATTTCATCCACAAAGTGATGGACAATCAAAAATAGTTATTCAGATACTCGAAGATATGTTGAGAGCATGCAAACTAGATTACAAGGGCAATTGGGATATAAAGATTATATTGGTAGAGTTCACCTACAACAATAGTTACCATGCTACAATTCGGATGGCACTATATGAAGCACTGTATGGGAGAAAATGTAGATATCCCATACACTGGAATGAAGTTGGATAAAGAAGTCTACTAGGTCCAGAAATTATCCCCTGATTTATCTTGTGAAGAGAAGCCCATACGGATTCTTGATAAGAAAGTAAAGAAACTAAGAAATAGGGAGATTCATTCGGTAAAGATTTTGTGGAGGAATCATGATGTTGAAGAGGCTACATGGGAAAGAGGGGAGGAAATGAAAATCAAGTATCCAGAACTGTACGGTATGTCAAATTTCAAGGACAAAATTTTATAAGGATGGGAGGATTGTAATGCCTGGTTATCTCCTTAAGGTAATAACCATTCTATACCTAAAATTCATTTACATAATATGCATTAGTGAATAATATGAAGTTACGGGGTATAAATAATATGAAGTTACGGGGTAAATCTAGTTGGAGTTGGGTCAATTATTGCCATATTGCTGTTAAGTTCGATAATGATGATGTTGCCATATTGCTGTTAAGTTCGATAATTATGTAGGCGTATTTGGCTAGGATCTAGTTGGTTGATTGTAGGATGTCCACTTCGTGTCTTTAACTGGACCCCAAAGTTCTGGGTTAAAATCGAGACTTCTCTGTCTCCTATTTGTATCGATTAAGGTCCACGATTCATTTATTTCATACTCATTCTTTATATAAGATTGTCAAAGATGTTGTCATACCCATTTTAGTGGATGCTCTTCGCCACACAATACCGACTTTTTGTGGTCGCACGTGTTGAAATTGATCTCGTAGCTCCTAGTGTCCTGGAGATCGAGATTGAATTTGATGACTGTATTCTTATACAGTGTGTCATTTATGAGAGAGTTCCTCTATTTTGCTCTATGTCCATATGTGGGACACAAACCTCCAGTTGCTACATTGCATGCAATGAGGAACACCCTCCCCTACCTCAGCATAATAAACCTTCTGCTTCTCCGAGAAAACAAAAGGAGCAGCCAGTACCCCGTAAGGCCCCCAAGGCTACTGCTTTACCTACCGCTATGAAGTCCCTAAAGCCTAAATAGATTGCCAAATCGCAGGTGGTCACCAAAAAATGTCCGAAGGAGAGAGGGTTCGTCCCCACGGGCAAGTCTATTACTGGTCAGGATTCATATTTTACCCATTGACTTCCTCTAGGAGGTAGGAAGAGGATTTAGCTGTAATATCCGCACTTTCTATTTCTAGTAATTACTATTTTGGTGAATTTTCATTTTCGATGACTCCCTTGTAATTGTTTTGGTATTCTGAAACTATTTCGTTCTGTACTTTTAGCCATCGGAACGAGCTTCGGAGTTGTTTCATGAGAATATGCATATTAGTGTAACTTTTCCGTGTTTAGACTCGATTCTCGTAAATCTTGTTCGAAACTGACATTTCGTTATTTCTACGAGTTCAATTAATATATTTAGACCTGTTACGATTTTCGGAAATTGTTATCTGACCTCGAATCATCATTTTCGGGAGTTTGGGCCATTTTGTAATTTTTCCATTGTTTTAGGCTCTATTATTGGAATTGTTTTTTCGCTCTATCGGATGGTTGGAATTATATGTCTGATTGGAGCTTGAGCTTGTATGTTGTTGTTCCTCATTAGCGAATCGTTGTTTGTTGGTAACTATCGAGTTTTGTATCTCCCAAGACATATTCATTCTGACCGAATTTTACAACTGTATTATTGTGTCAGAGCAGTTAGCACGTGCTAATCTTATACCTAGCGCACGCTAATGTAACATTTGTAGTGCATGATAATCTCATCAATACCACATGCTAATCAGGATGGACAAGAGGTTTATAGGTTCTGGAATGAGTCAATTAGCGCACGTTAATGTCCCCATTACGCATGCTAATGAGATGGGACAGAACATTCTAGACTTGGGCAGAAAGTTCAGGGATTCTGGATCAAACTATGTAGCACACGCTAACACAAACATTAGCGCATGCTAACGGAACAAACCGTAGCTTTTGGATTGTATTTTATCCGAATTAGCGTAAGCAAAGCCTTCCCTTAGCGCACGCTAATCCCTGTCAGTATAAATCGGACATGAGGGTCAGTTTTCGTCATTTTTCACTCTCATCTTTTCCTTTCGGCAATTTTAGTGATCTTGTACGAGTGTGAGGATAGATTTCGTCCAGATATCATCACTCATCAATATTTCGAGTTCTTTGTGCGGATTTATCAACATAATCATCTTTTACAGTCCAAATCAAGGTGAATCCTTAAAACCCTAGTTTTTGGGAAATTTTGGGGTTTTGTTGTGATCTCATTTTCCTAGTCCGAATTAGATTATATTGTAGTTATATTATGATCGTATGCTCGTAATCCTTTGTATTCAGGAGTTTTGTAGAGTAAATTTCGATATTCGCATCATTGGTCAAGTCTAGTCAATTATGCCCTCGCAATGTCCGACAAATTATTCCAAAGGGTAGAACTTAGGGTGATTCCTTATGTTTCTGAGGTGTTGCAGTTGATTTAATATCGTTATGTGTTAGGAACGTATTCTTAGAGGTAGTTCGGACTGAAGTCTTTTCCGTTCACCATTTCTTTGCGTCGAAATAACCGAGGCAAGTACATGTATTACATTATGTTATATATGTTATGAATTCAACATGGTTGATGATTTTTGAAAAATGTGTGTGTGTGTTGTTGTTTTTCTTACACCTGGGGATAGTTCGACGGGACCTATGTGGGCTGATACTAATGGGTACGGCTGCAGAAGTGGTTTCCCACCTGGGGACGGTCCGACGGGACCTCTGGAGGTCGATACTAATGGGTACGGCCATAGGTTACCAAGTGTGTATTTTCGTGATGATGAAATGTGATGATATGGTTTCCTTGATGATGATGTTTTGATGAATATATGGTATTCCGGAATATTGTTTTCCCAAATGTTTACAAAATGTGGTAGTATTTGTTGGTATAGAATCGGATATTTTTGCCGTTTTGTGCGGAAGCGTAAATAAATTGCGGAAAATAAATCACACAATGATTTATAGAGGTTCGGCTATTAACGAAGCCTACATCCTCTCTCGATGTATCTTTTTCTTAGGATTAATATCAAAACCTCTACGCCTCTCTTCTATTGGTCGAGGGATTACCATTACAAGCTCGTCTTCTATCGGTCCGAGTAAAACCGTTTTTCCTTTTCTATTGGATAAGGAATCAACCACTCTAGCTTTCTATGGGTACTAGATAAACCTCACTTAGATATCGATTGTGATTCTAACAATGCCGGATACTTGATCCTAATAACACCGAATCCAATCGTATCTTTTCTTTTACCTCTCGTGTATAATGATGAATGTATAAACACTCAAACTAACAGTATAAGCTCAATATTACAACAATAATGTAAGTATATGATTCTCAGATGTATGACTCGTTTGCTTGAAGTTGTTGTACTCAAATAATACCATGGGAATGATATTTATAGGCATTTTCCTCAGACTAGCCGTTGCTGGCTGTTTTGACTTGCTAGCGTGCGCTAGCTTTCTTTATTAGCGTGCGCTAGACTATTCGATTTGATCCGGTAACCCGTTTCTTCTTTAGCGTACATTATGCCTTCCTCCTTACGTACGTAACCATCTTGTATTAGCGTGCATTAATAGCACAAAGTAGCGTGTGTAGGTCACAAGTCGTCCGGGAATAAGTCTAGGGGGGGGGGGGGGTGAATAGACTTATTGAAACTCTTAAACTCTTTTTCTCAAAGCGTAAGTTTCTTCAGCTGATAGATAAACAAATGACTTAGAGTCGTTTGTTCTCAATACGTGCGGAAGTCAGCTGATGACGAATACAAAACAACTAATGAAACACTTAACAATGAATGCAGCAGTTAGAATATGATGCTATGAAACAGTAAAATACGCAGGCAGTTATAGTGGTCTCAGAGGTGGGGTAATCATCTACTAATCCACTTTTCTCCAAACCAGTTGGAGATGAATTCACTATAAATGTCAACTAGTGATAAAGATTACAGTGATTCAACCAAATTACAACAGCTTCCAACCAGTGGAAATCCTTGCCGTTGCAACATACTTGACTGCCTTGCACCTCTTTATCCGCGATCCTTGGATGCCTTTACAGTCTCGAACTTCAACCAGTGCAGTACCCCGAACTCAGGATTAAAGACACTAGTTTTTCTCTTCTCCAACTAAGAGCTTCTTCAAGTATGAACTTTTGAGAACTGCTCTTTTCACGATGCTATAGTTCCCTTTTAGATTGCTTTGAATGCTTTGATTGCTCTGAAAGTTTGTTCGCACCCTTTGTATGTTGTGTTCTTTAATTCTCAGCTTCAAATCTTCGAATATATATAGGTCACGATCTCTGAGCTTTTTCTTCATAGCCGTTGCAAATCTTTTCAACAAATCCGTCCGTTGGAGAGGTAGACTTCATTGTTTTCTTTCTGAACGTTGCAAGGCTGGATTCCCATAAGTTAATCCATCTTCCGACCGTTGTGAAGACTTTGCATGTGAGGCGCCGAATCTTTTGAATATAATACGATTAAAGTCTTCAGTGGTAGACCTGGATGAATTATTCAAATCTTTAGCGGGAATCTCTCCAATTTGTCTCTTCACGTTGCATGTGACTTTCCGTAATATTTGACTTTTCAACGCATGCAGACGTGGACTTGGAGTACTTGGCTGATCTCGAGTAGGCTGATGTACAGTTAATTTCTCTGCAGTATGGACTTCTCTGAAGTTCACTGTTTTGGGATTCGCCTGATCAGATGACTTGTCTGGGGTCACTTGACTGCAGTCTGGTCAAATATCCCTGATGATTTTTGTTGACCAGATCTTCTCTGACTTGACTCGGCTGTACCTCTTTGATGAACTCAGCTGATCTTTAGTACTTAGCCGATTTTAGCCTAACTTATTTTAGCCTATAGAAGATACTCATTTGGTTCTTCTTTACATTTTGCCAAGTATTAAACTTAACATAATTTGGCCTATGGAAGATACTCATTTGGTTCTTCCTTACATTTTTGCCAAGTAATAAACATTTGAATTATATTAATGACATCATCAAAATCTAACAAGTATTCCTAACAAATTCCCCCTATTTTGATGATGGCAAAACTTAAGCAAATATTCAAATGAACAAGTCTGCACTTGAGTGCAAGACACAAACTAAAATCAGTCTAATTTTTGAGACAACTGGAAATTGTTATTCAAAGGATTGTTATTAAATTTTCTGAATTGATTACAAATACATGTCTTAAGTTTACAAGAAAATTTTACAAGTACAAAAATAAATGTAAGTCATCTGCCTCTGCCTCTGCCTCTTCGGATAGGCTGCTTGGCATGTCTGAATGGGTTAGCTCCAATTGGTCTTATTTTGACAGGAACAAGACCATATTTTCTTCTTATAACAAGAGCTGCAAAATCTTGCTCTTCTTGACATGAGAACTTATACTCAACACATAATTTCTTTATCTTCCTCTAGAGAGCTAGTTCATTCAAATCATTATTCTCCAAAGTGGGAGGATCTTTCGGCCTGAACCGAGGGATCATGGGATATGCATTGCATGCTTCAGCATGTTTTAGAAGTATGGCCCAGAGTTGTGGATATGCTTCCTCCATGAAATTGATGAAAATCTGCTGTGGGGAGCAGCTACTATCCTGGAGTATTTCCCAGATATAGTAATCTCTATTGAACCTTTTCTTTGCAGATCCCCACATGGGTAAAGCTTCAGGAGGTATAAAATCTTCAACGTACCACAACTCTTTGCCTTCCCATTCTAGAGTAGGCTCGAATCCTCCTCTGTTCCTCCTTCTTTTGCCTGCAGGCTGATTATCAGCCTGTTCTGATTCTGTAGCATCTCCCTTCCTTTTGGCTGAAGATGTCCCAGCAGTGATCAACTGGACATCCTGCCTCTTCTTAGTTCTCATCTCTTCCCTTATTTCTCCTTGAATGCGGCCTTCCCCCTGGATACTTTCTTCCCCCTTTTTGCCAGCATCAACCAAAATGGTCAACTGCTGCTCCATTCGATGCATCCAGTCATACATGGCAAAAGGCATTCTATTATTTGTAGGAGGAGGTTGGGGAACTTCCCGCTGCAGCAAAGTATCGATTTTTGCATTGATGGACTGGAGATCAGGGGTGACCTGAGAAGCAAGTAGTTCTCCAATAGTGTCCTTAACTACTTGTCTGATCAACTCGGTCAATGCAGGAGAGATCTGTGATGTTGGTGGAGATAACTCGCCTGAGCCCTCTACTCCTGCATGTGGGCGTGCAAACGACCCATCTGACTGTAGACTCCTGTCTGCAGCAGGCATTCGGATAAGTGCATTCGGGTGTCCCCGATCTGGAGTCTTCATCCAACTCTGTGTCTAGGCTGGTATACCGGGCAGGCGCCCCAGCCTTGTCTGCAACTTCTTTTTCTGGCTCTTTCTCCAGCTTCTCCCTTTCTCCTTCTTCCTTTTCTCACTTCTTCTCTTATTCCTCCTTCTTTTCTTCCTCTTCAACATTCTCTTTTTCTTTCTCCTTCTCAGTCTCTTTTTCTCCTCCATCGTCCTTATCATCATCATCATCATCATCCTTTTTCTCATCTTTTTTATCTTTATCTTCTTCATCATCCTCCTTTTCTTCTCCATTCTCCTGTTCAACTTCTTCTCCTTCTTCTTCTCCTTCATCTACTAACTCCTCCGTTTTTTCGACTTCTTCTCCAGTTTCTTTTTCAACCAAAATATTTTCTCCTCCTTCCCTTTCTTCCTGCTTCTCTTCTTCATCATCAATGACAATAACCTCTTTTTCTACTTCTCCATTCACTTCTTCTATTCTTATTTCCTTTTCTTCTTCCTCCTCATCTTCTTTCCCAAAAGATCCATAAAAAATGCTGTACATTATAGTTTGGATGAATTGGTCCATGTTGGTTTTGAAATTGGACATGAACCAATTCTCCTGAAGAATCAAAATTGGTTCTGATACTTTGCAAAAGTGTACCAGTACATCCTCTGTGGCTTGGGGATATTCCCAACCACTGGTTTCAACATAGGCTTGGAGTTTAGTAAAAGACAGTGATTTAAAAACTTTCCACTCTTCAAAAATATGGACAAAAGAGTGTTTTAGAGCTTGTGGTTTGACCAATTGAAGTTGCTCTAGGGATAAATTGAAAATATTGTTGTCCAACAGATGAAAAGTGTAATTTGCTTCAGGGATGGAAATGATTAAACCTGCTTCCTCCTCTTCTGAAATGAATGCTGGAGTGAGGAGGGGAACAATTTGAGTCTCCAAGCTGCCCGGAGCAGGCTGGTCCTCCAGGTGGATAGGCGACCTGGCTGCAGGACTGGGATATTGATCTTGCTGCTCCTCTTGGCTGAAATGCAGTCGCCTGGGCCTTTTTGGTGAGGGTTCTGGTGATGAATGCATGATGGATGGCTCACCAGGGGCTGGTCCCTGTCTTTTGAACCGAACAACAATGGGCATGTCGTCTGACTTTGAATCCGACTTGGCTGCAGGAGGGTTGTCGTCTGCAGGTTGGTCCGACTCTAGTCTTGCAACAGGTGCATAGGTTTCATCAAAATCTATTCCTTCACACTGTGCATAACCTTTAGCAACAAGTCTGGCTTTATTCCTAACAACAGCTCCATCTTCATCACTCTTGTTTTTGTACACCCATTTGGTTCCAATAACCTTCTTATGATCTGGTCTGTCTGTTAGTACCCAAACGTTGTTCCTTTCCATCTGCTCAAGTTCTTCTTGCATGGCATTTATCCAAGAATAATCCTCCAAACTTGTTCTATTGTCTTGGGTTCTATCTATGACATGAAGCAGGAGAACATTTCCATTCCTGCGGGTATGGTAGATTGTTGTCTTAACTCCATCAGTCAACTTCCCAATAATTTGCTGGATTGGATGGTCTTTCAGCCACTTGGGAATATTATCTTCTTCAGGGTCTGTTCCCCCTGTAGGATTGCTCTGGTGAATTTCCTCTTTGTCTTCATCAGCCTGGATCTGGTCTCCTTGGTCTGCAACTGGGTGATCTACCATCTTGTCATCTGCAGGTTAGGATGCATTACGATCTGCAGATGAGTCTTCTCGACTACTGGAGTCTTCATCGGCCCGGCAATGGATCGATTAGGTCTGGTGTTCCTATCGATCTGCAGTTGGGTCTTGGCGACTACAGTTGGGTCATAAGGCTGATCTGCAGCTGAGTACACCATTCCTGTGTCATGTACAATGACTTCTTCGAGGGTTCCTGATTTGAGCTTATTCTCAATTAGCTCAACTTGCTTTCTGTACTCAACAGTAGATTTGTCAAATACAACATGGGGTGTTTCTTCCACAACTAAGGTTCTTTTATTAAAAACTCTATATGCCTTGCTCCTTTGTGAGTATCCCATAAAGAGACCATCATCAGTTTTAGCATCAAAGGCATTTAGTTGTGTTTTACCGTTGTTGTGGATGAAACACTTACAACCAAAAACATGAAAGTAAGCAACAGTAGGAGTTCTATTATTCCAAACCTCATAGGGAGTTTTTCCATGTCTCCCTACTATCATACTCTTGTTCTGAGTATGGAAAGCTGTGTTGACAGCTTCAGCCCAGAACCTCTTGGGCAGGTCCGCTTCTGCAATCATGGACCTGGCTGCTTCCTTCAGGGTTCTGTTTCTTCTTTCAGCAACACCATTCTTTGGGGTCTGGTGCGAAGAGCTCATGTTGAATCCCATTCTGATCGCTGTAATCAGTGATCGCCTTGTTGAGAAATTCACCTCCTCTATCTGATCTGATCTTGATGATGGATAGGGATTTCTCTTTCTGTATTCTCCTCAGCAGCTCAGGTAGCTTGGTCAAGGTTTCACTTTTCTTGTACAGGAAGATAATCCAAGTGTACCTTGAATAGTCATCCACTATTACTAGTGCATGCTTTCTCCCGCTTAGAGTTATTTGCTTGATAGGACCAAATAGATCCATATGGAGTAGATCTAAGATCCTTGTTGCGATGGTTGTAGGCTGGACTGGCTTGAATGATGCTCTCGTTTGCTTCCCTTTCTGACACGCATCACAAAAAGCTTCCTTCCTGAATGCTTCCTCTGACCAGTTACAAGGAGCAACAATGTTTTCTAAGATCGATCTGAGGTCGGGATATCATCAGTTGAGGATTAAGAAGTCCGATGTTCCAAAATCAGCGTTCAGAACTCGCTACGGACACTATGAGTTTGTAGTAATGCCATTTGGTCTCACTAACGCACCTGCTGTATTCATGCAATTGATTAACCGAGTGTTCATAGAGTATTTGGACAAATTCGTGGTCGTATTTATTGATAACATTCTGGTTTATTCCAAGAGCCCGGAAGAGCATGCACACCATTTGCGGATCTGTCTCCAATATTGCATCTGAAGACAACCTATGCAATGTCTAACATCTAGTTTGCTCCAGTATGGAAGATCAAAGAATATGGACTTATTCTTCCATATGTTTGTCGCAATGGACTTTCTTGTAGTTTTCCCAAATACAGTATTGATATTCTTAATGCGATCGTAAACTTGCTCATCTGTTAATGGTGTCGGTGCAAATCCCTCTTCCTGGTATCCATTAAAAGATTTTCTCAATCTACGATATGGGTGATGGCGATTGATAAACCTCCAATGTTGAGTGTAAACAGTTTTTTTTCGTGTTTCAACTGAATGTAGCTTGTGTTTTCTTCACATATAGGACATGCATGATGCCCCTTCACACTATACCCGCTCAAGTTTCCATATGCCAGGAAGTCATTAATGGTACAAAATAACATTGCACGTAGCTTGAAACTTTACTGGTGGTACCCATCAAACAAGTCAACCCCTTCGTCCCACATCATTCTCAAATCAGCAATCAACTGACTTAGATAAACATCTATGTCATTTCCTGGCTGTTTTGGGCCTGAAATCATGGACTAGGATGCTTTGGGAAACCATTATCGAATAGTGAAAAAGTGAAGAATATATTACAGTCACTACCTCGTGAATGGGATGGGACAGACACAGCTATTATGGAGTCAAAGGATCTTAAGACATTAGATTTTAGCACCCTCGTTGGTTTGCTAATAAATTATGAGATCGTGCTTAAATCACGAAATGCCAAACCGAAGCCCAAGAAAAAATCCATAGCTTTAAAAGCTAAAAAGATGTTGGATAATGATGTTGATGATAATGATGAGAATCAAAATTCTACACCAAAAATATTAATAAATATCAAAATCTATTAAATCGAATAAGAAAAGACATCAACTCGCAAGTCCGGAATGAGTAAAAAAGGTTCGACAATAATTGTCAAAATTGTGGGAAATCCATATTTGCAAAAGTCGTGGCTCGACTTACAAGAAAGAAGTGTATATAGCCACATGGAGTGTCGAGGACGAAGAAGAAGAAAAGATTCAAAATAATCTCGCACTCATGGCAAGGAGTTCGTATGACGACAGTGACGATGAAAGCCAGGTAAGTACTTCGTCTTCGAATTATTGCAAACGGATTTTTAAAATTCGTTGAAAGATGATAAATTCCTTAAATTGAAAAATAAATTATTGGAAGATGAAATTTCTAAAATATGAGAAAAGAGAAAATTAATTAAAAATGATCATTCTCTTTATTTAGAAAGAGAAAATAAATTTAAAGATAATTTATTAAAAATTGAAAATGAACTTAAAGATTTAATGAAAAAAGTTTCATGTGGAAATTAAAATTATGAAAAAAAATATGGATTTCAAAAGGAACCATAGCGCCAAATGTCATTTATTTGCCACATTAGAAATGACTCAGAGTCGGTTGGATTCCCAAAATTCAAAACTAATTAATCTATTAAATTAATAATTAACTCAGGAGGAATTATTATATTCACGAGGAGTATACCCATTTTTTTAAAGATGAGTTTTATTGATAACTATATGATTTCATATATTCTTTGCTAATGACAAAAAGAGGGAGAAGGATTGATTGGACAAAAAAGGGTTGATGGGCAAGAAGAAAACTAACAAAAACGGCAAAGTCAAAAACTTTGAAGTATATTTGAGATGGACTCGTCATATTTCATCAAGAATAACTTGTAGTCGTGGAGAAACATATTTATCTCCGTCTCCTTGACTTTATTTATTCCTTCATGAGTTTGGACAGTTGCACCACAGATCTATTGTGTGCTATTTATTTTATCATTATGGCAATATTTTATCAGGTTGGTATTTGATCGTGTGATCCGATGGACATGATTTGGCATGGATGGATTATTCCATACTCGAGTTATTATGATGTTTTGAGAATTTTAGTATTGTTTGAATGCAGTACAAATGATTGTATTCGGCTGCATTTCATCATTTGAGAATGCAAAATGTGGATTATGGTAATGATTTGGTTGATATGGATTACCACGAGTTGGTAAGGCTATGACGATGAGATTTTATTAGTAGTAATTATTACATTGTAATTACATTGGTATGTAATTATTTATGACGATGTGATTGTTATCATTGTTGAGTATTATGGATGACCCCGTCGCATGCTTTATTTCTAGATACTTCGAGATCGAGCTTGTAGCAGTCGTGAAAAAGATGAGCTTCCTAGATGATACTGGCTATGACATGTATTTGAGAATCGTGTACTTTGACTGTGTATTATATTCCGCTGCTAATATATTTCTCTATGTTTATACCAATTGCATGTCTATTTTAATATGGCCTTTTTTGTATTGTGCAAAGTTGGGTTTATTTCGTAAAACCGATTCCCTAAACTATTTTGTCGGTATGTAAGCGGCGGCTTAACGACAAACTGTCGAGTTTTGGCATTTTGGCCTGGAACTTTTAAATGGGATTTTTATGATGGTACTTGAAAAAGGGAGTTTTGGAAAGTATTTGAGTAATTGAAAGATAGTACCGTCATCGGCCTTTTTGTCGTATTGAAATGATTGTGAAAATATTTTTAGCCTTGTGGATTCCGCGCGGGGCCCACGGCGCTGTAATATCCCTAGATGGTTTTGGAGGTGTTACAATATGAACATTCTCGACTGGGGGATATGGTCGACTTTTATCTGTTGAGTATTATGTTTAGTATATTGCAATCGATTAGTTGTCATTATCATCATTGTGTGTTCGTTATTGGCTTATGAACGGGTGAGATTGGGCAATACAGAGGAAGTTATGGCACCAAAAAGGAAGACAAGAGATGATCCGAATCCAATCTAAAATTCTCTTGAGAATTTGGCTGAGATGATGCAGCAACAGACAAGGATGTATGGGGAACAGATGCACAACTGCTGAATATGCAAAAAACAAACCAGGAACAACTCCGACAACCTCCATCAAGAAACAATAATGGAGCAACAGTGTACGAGAAATTTAGGAAAATAGAACCTCCCGATTTTCATGGCTAGTCTGATCCTATGGTTGCAGAAGAATGGGTCAAATCACTTGATGTTATCTTTCATTACATGCATATTGATGATGTCGAGAAGATACTTTGTGCGGTCTTTCAACTCAAGAAATATGCCAGAACTTGGTGGGAAGGAGCCAAACTTGCAGTCAACATGGAAGAGGTGATGAGGGAGAGATTTAAATAATTCTCTATGATAAATACTTCACCAAGGATGCATGATCACTCAAGGTCGATGATTTTTTGGAGCTGAAGCAAGGGGATATATCTGTTTGTGAATATATCTGGAAATTTGAAGAGGGCTGCAGGTATGTTCCCTATATTGCTAGGGATAATGCTGAGAAGATGGATCATTTCCTTAGAGGCCTCCCACCTGAAATTAGAAGAGACGTGAGAATTAACTTAGTTCAGAGAAATAGTTGATAAAGCACTGCTTGCACAATCTGATGAAAAGGAGATATAAATGTTGTATCAGCAGAAGGGGAAAGCATTTGCTTCGAAAAATTCAAATTGGAAGAAACCAGAGGAAAAACCAGGCAAAGTCAATCAAAAGCATCCTATAGTGAGACATGCTCCAAATAAAACTGAGAAGTATAAGTGTGCTAAATGTAGGAAAAATCACTTTGGAGAATGTTTTGTTGGGTCCCATAATTGTTTTAGGTGCAAGAAGCCCGAACATTTGGCAAGAAATTGCCGAAACCCAGAGAATAAAGTTCAAGGAAGGGTGTTTGCAATGACAGGAGAACAAGATGATGCCGATGCTTCTGTAGTCCCAGGAACCATTATGATCTGAGGAATTTCTACACTTACATTGATAGACCCAGGATCTACATATTCATTTGCATCATATGCATTTATGAGAAAACTGGGCATTAAACCAGAACTATTGGAGTTGGTTATAATGTGGCTGCTCCATTTGGAGAAAATATGGATTCTTCAAATGTTGAGGGCTTGTATAATGTATAATTGATGGGAGGGTACTCTATGCCGACCTTTTTGTCCTGCCAGTATCGAATTTTGATGTAATCCTTGGTATGGACTGGCTAGCTAAATATTGTGCAAATGTCGATTGTATAAGATGATTTTGACCTTGTTGTTACCCAAAATATTATCCGGAGATAGTATTGCTGGAATGATCGAGTAACAAACAAATGCGAGAACACTTCCGTGAGAAAATAGATAACACAAGATTTGCCGGGGTTTTTAATCCCGGGCTTGAATGCTCTCGCGAGATGTTATTAATAAATATACTGTCGAGTACAAATATTAATGTTAGAATCTAATACAAGAAGTGTAAAGACTTCTAGTTATCTAGGCTTTAGAGCGCATAGATTGCCGGAAGAACCAGATAGATAAATCTGTGAGTTCTTGCTTGGGATATATGATGAATGTGTATGAATATCACTATGAATGTGTTATTGGTTGCCAAAAGAGTCTTTGATTCTCTCTTTGGTGTGTATTTTGCACTTAATTCGTAGTAGAATTTGCGTCTCCTTGGCCGCAACAGTGAGTCCTCTATTTATAGGGGACAAGGTAGTTGGGATCCCTCAGGCGATCGCGGGCGATCGCCGTTTTCTATATTAAAATAAAACGGCCGATCGTCACGTCACGTGGGCCTGTTCCCTTGAGGTCCGAGGTTGCAGTTGGAGGCCAGCTGGGTGAACCAATGGGAAGCCAGCACGTGTTGTGAGTCGCTGTCCGAGGAGGGCCCACTTCGTACCTTTCGGCGGCCTTGTCGGTAGGTGTGGTAGGTGACAGGCTGGGGTCAATGATCCTATCTGTCGGTATCCTTTGAAGATCCGTGGGTGGGCCATCGTCCAAGATTCGGTCTTCGACGACTTTGACGGATGCTGGATCCCCACGTGGCATGTGATGATCGCCTCTGGTCCGCTCTTTAAAGACGATCGCCAGGTATCAAAAGACGATCGCTGGTTACCAAAAGACGATTGCCGCATTATGCCGAACTCTAGGCGTATGTCCGGAGTATGTATTTCATGGTTGACTTTTCTGATCGTGATGCCGATCGCCTATCGAGGCGTATTAACCGCCGCACAACAATTGCCCCCCAGCTCGCCTCGATGTTGAAAACACGGGGTGAGGTGGCACTGTTGGCGATCGTCAATGTTTAAACGATCAGCCGATCTGACTTCAAATATGGACGACCTTCTTTCGCGTCGGGAGCAGTGGGAAAATAAGGCGGGCTTTCTAACGTGGCAGGGACACGCGTCGCGCTGCTGTTGGGGGAGTCCGACGGTTTTGTCGGTCTTGTCGGCTGGCATGCCCTCGAAAAGACACGTCCGCAGGATTCGAGGGCGGCATTTAATGCGTCCCCACGTGACGGTTGCGATCCAGTCCTCGAGGTTTCTCCTATTTGCATTTAGACCCTCGTCTCCGTCTATAAAAGGGGCATGTGCTTCTTCTCTTCACTTTTTTACGCGTCCTTTGTATCCATAGCTAAAATTCTGCAGAAATTTCTGGAGCTTGTTGTGCCGACCGTCTTCCTTTCTTTAGGTAAGAAACCCAATTCTTCTTTCTCCCTTTATTTGGATACTCCTTGGACTGATCTAATTTATTTCCATTTTTGCAGGATCCCTTGTTCCAACGATTGGCGATCTCCCCTTTGATTTCTCGATCGTCTGGGAGCGGATTCGCGCATTGCCGGATTCCTATAAGGACGTTCAGTCAGTCAGCCACGAATCTCATCGGTTGGGAGCTCGACTATTTCGCTTCCCTCGCCACCTGAAGGCCCCTGGTATGACTTTTCATCTACTCTCTTCTGCGAGGCGATCGTCTCCAAGAGGTCGCCATGTCTAGGTAAGTGTCTAACTTGTTTGAGTTTCTTCTTTTGGCAGAGATTTATTTTCCCCGTATCGCCGAGCTACCGCAGGAGATTGCCATGTCTAATCCCGGTTTTATCGGTCGCCTTCATCTGGGAAAGAAAACGGGTCGCGTTGCTGCGACGTCGTCTCGCCCTGCCCCTGTGGTGAAGCCCGCTGCGGTGCCGGTCGCCGAACCGGAATCTCAAGGTGAGGAACAACTTCAGCGCAACCGCAAGAGGCGGAGGCCGGAGGGGTCCCTTCCGTCGGTTGAGGCAGATTTAGCTATTTTGGAGCCGCCGATCGCCGCTCCCCCTGTTTCTTCCGTTCCGATGGCGGAGGGGTGCAGTCCTGTGCCATCGGCATCAAGCTCCGGGACACCTGCCGGCTTTTTGAAAAGGACGGCGATCGCTGACGCCGAGACTTCTCGGGGAAAGCCCTATTTCGGCCGTGATCCAGAGCTGGTCAACAGGTGAGAATGGTTTGGACCTTTCGAGCTAGGCATTCTGAGTAAGGCTTAGGCTAACTCTTTGGTTTCCTTGGTTTGCGCTGCAGGGTTCATCTTGCTGATCCGAACGTTGCTCCCATGGTGCTGGACTTTCTGTCGAGCAAGGCTCCGCAACAGTCTCTCGAAGTCCCTGCTTACGTTCGCCAGGCTATCACCTCTCTGCCCAAGGCTTGGACGACTGACCTTGATGCGATCGCTCGTCGGCGATCTGGAGACGCCATGCAGGCGACCGTTGCCCTGGCTCTTCAGACGGCGACGATGGCCGTCCAAGATGCTAGGGATTTTGAGGGGCGACCCTCCACTGCTCATCTCCATCGCGACCTCGAGGCCGCCCGGAACAAAAATATCGAGGATGCTAACCGGATCCGGTCTATGGAGAAGGAATATGAGGAGACGGCCAAAAGGGCTGAGCAGGACGTGGATCGATTGATGCAGGAGCTGAGCCGCTCCAAGGAGGCTGCCGATCGGTCCCGTGATGAGGAGAAAGAAACTCTCCAGAAGCTCGCGGCGTCGCAGGAGGAGGCGGCCGGACTGAAGGCGATGGTGGATCGGCTCAGCGGTGAGCTGGACGTGGCGAGGAAGGAGCTGGAGAAGGCCTAGGGTGAGAATGCCGCCAAGGTTGCCGAGCTGGCGGAGGCTGAGAAGACGGCCGTGGAGTTGAAGGGCCAATTGAAGGCGATCGAGACCGATCCCTACCAAAATGTGGCGCTCGCCGGCGAGTTCGCCTATTACTTGGCCTATGCTGACGCTGTTCGAGCCGTAAATAAGGCAGGGATCGAGATCGGTCCCTTGATGGAGAGCTTCAAATCCTACGCCCTCGCGAATCCTCTGCACCCGGAGTTCTCCTTGCCGATCCTTGACTTAGCCGACTTCGGGATCGACTTGAGTTGGTATACGGGTAAACTCATTCATCCCGAGGCCGAAGCCGATCCGCAACCCGAGGGGCCTTGAGAGACATTTTGTTTTCCTCTGTAACTTTGTACTTTTTGTTTTCCTTTTGTAATGCCTTCGGGCCCCGTAATGTATGAAGCTTGTGTTATGAATAAAATACTCCTTTTTTTTTATACTGCGTAATGTATTACATGCGATCGCCTTTGACTGTTTGCGTGCAATTTTTACGAGTACGTGTATATTTGCTTTCGACTTTTTGTTCGTCCGGCCGATTGTCTGAGTGTTGAAAGCATTGACATGTTTTGAATTGGAATTCATACTTGTAATTTTCGTCGGACGACCCCGATCGCCCTGCATATTTTTTGAGCGAAGCCGATCGAGTGTGGTTCCTCTTTGTTCGATCGTATTTGAGATTAGCTCGACCTATCCCTGCCCCCTTGTTTTTGTTCACTTATTGTAAGTAAGGAAACAAAGACTAGTCTGTCTGGCGAGCTATCTTCATTTTGCCGATTCTGAAGAGTCATATGTGGTTGGGGTGTTCGATGGACCGATCTCCCCAATCGTGTCTTCGTGTGCGAGGGATATTGTGTATCCCGCGACTCACTTTTTGTGAGGGTCCTCCGTTAGGCTACGCCTGCCTTGTGTTAAAACGAAAGGCGGGCGATCTCGATCTGGAGGAGTCCTTGCGCGGAGTGTTGTCGGCTTATTCGACACCACGTCCGTGGCTTGTCAACTCTGCTTCCACCTCGGCCCGCCATGAAGATGGCGATCCTCGACGGTGTACGTTGAGATGGGGTAACGGCACGTTGCATTGTTCGGGTTCACCATGTTAGATGATGTACCTTGAGGACGTGCGATCGTGCCTACTGATTATTTTGGAGGGTCCTTCAGCTACGACGGCCTCGTATTTAAACGAAGGGCGGGCGATCTCAGCCCAAAGGAACCTTGCATGGGCGAAGCTGTCGGTTCCATCGACCTCCAGGACCATGGCTGCATTAATTTTACCTAGGATCGTCGTGATCAGCGATCGTCGGCGGTATGCGATATGCCTGGTGGGGCGATCGCCATGATAGATGGGATAGGAAAAAATCTCATTATATTCCTTGTACATCATTGAAATTGAATACAAATTTATCACTGATAGTATTTTTTCAGATGCACGGCGTTCTAGGGGTATTGGTCCGGAGTACCGTCAGGATGTTCCAGTTCGTAGGATCCTTTAGTTAGCCATCTGGATACTCTGAAAGGTCCCTCCCAGTTCGGACCAAAAACGCCTGTGTGGGTTTGGATCTTCTTAAGGACGAGATCGCCTACTTGAAATCTTCTTTCTCTGACCTTTGAATTGAAGAACTTCTCGGCTCTCCTTTTGTGGATTGTGTTCTTCATTTCTGAGGTCAGCCGTCTTTCTTCGAGCATGTCTAGGTCGATTCGTCGGGATACATCGTTGTCGGTCGTCATCTCCTGCTCGGTTCGATGGCTGAGGACGGCGATCTCTGAAGGAATCACCGCTTCTGTTCCGAAGGTAAGGGCGAACGGGGTTTCGCCGGTTGAATTGCGGGTCGTCGTTCGGTAGGACCACAAAACGTCTGGGAGCTCGCTCGCCCAACGTCCTTGCCTGGATTCGAGTCGCGCTTTAATCGTGTGTTTGAGGATCTTATTCACTGCCTCTACCTGCCCGTTCGTCTGAGGGTGATAGGGCGCCGAGAATAACCTTTTGATTCCCCACTTCTCACAGAATTGCATGACTTCTAAACCGTCGAACTATTTTCCGTTGTCGGAGATGATGGCCTGGGGCAGACCGAATCGGCATATGACGTTTTTCCATATAAACTTGATCACTTGCTCTTGGCCGATCTTGTTGAGCGGTTCGGCCTCAGCCCATTTGGTGAAATAGTCGACCCCAACGATGGCGAACTTACAGCCCCCTGGAGCCGTCGGCAAGGGACCTATAAGGTCGATGCCCCATTGCGCAAATGGCCAAGGGCTATACATGGAGGTGAGCTGTTCGGGTGATAGTTTAATGTTGGGGCCCATTATCTGACACCTATGACACGATCTGGCATAGGCGATCGCATCTTTCCGAAGTGATGGCCAGAAAAATCCTTGTCTGGTTGTCTTATGGATGAGGGCTCGCCCGCCCGCATGGTTTCCACAAATCCCGTCATGGATCTCAGCTAAAACGAGCCGACCTTCCTCCGGTGTAATACACTTGAGGAGGGGAAGGCTGAAGGCTCGCTTGTAAATCCGATCATCCAATAGGGTATATCTGGTCGCACGAAGCTGGAGTTGGCGAGCTTTAACGCGGTCGTCAGGGACCGTTCCATCCTTTAAGTATTTGATGAACGGAGTCATCCAATTTTCCTCGGCGATGGCGACCGTGGTAACCAGATTTCTGTCGATCGCCGGCCTTTCTGACTTTGTGATTTGGATATTGGAGAAGTCGGCTGCCCCATCCGATGATGCTAGCTTGGAAAGAGCATCGACCTGGGAGTTGTGCTCTCTCGGGACTTGTTCGATTAGTACTTCTTCAAATTTTGTGCACATTTCGCCCGACTCTTGGTATTTGACCATCTGTTCGCCGCGTGCCTCATATTCTCCCTTGACTTGGTTTACGACCAAAAGGGAGTCCATGAAGATATGGAGGCGACGAACATCCAGGGCGAGGGCTAGATCGAGTCCGCCTACCAAAGCTTCATATTCGGCTTCATTGTTGGTCGCACGAAAACCGAAACGCACAGCATTTGTGAAACTCTGACCGTCGGGGCTGATGAGGACAATCCCTGCCCCTGTTCTCGCATTGGTCGCTGAGCCATCCACGTATAATTTCCAGCAGTGTCGGCCGACTGGCCTGGACCGTGAGGGAACGTTAATTCCACCACGAAGTCCGCGAGCTGGGCATTTGATCGCCGTGCGAGGAGCGTATGTGATACCGTATTGGGCGATCTCCTGCGACCACTTGCGGAGTCGCCCGTTGGTGTCCGGTCGGTGCAGGACTTGTCTTAGAGGTAGAGTTGTTAGGACTTCCACTTGGTGATCGAAGAAGTAAGCCCTCAGCTTACGTACACTCATGACAAGGGCGTAGGCGATCTTCTCCAATGGTGTATAACGTGTCTCAGCGTCGTGGAGCGCCTGGCTAACATAGTAGATCGGCAAGTGGGCTTGCCCCTCTGCTCGCACCAGAACGGCACTCAGCGCGACCTCCGAGGCCGCTAAGGAAAGGAATAATTTTTCACCGGGGATCGGCTTTGCCAGGATCTGGGGGTTAGATAGATATTCCTTTATTTTGGCGAATGCTATCTGGCTTTCTTTCGTCCATGCGAACTTCTTGTTCTTGATGGTCGCGAAGAAAGGCTTGCTTTTATCGCCGAGCCGTGATATTAAACGGTTGAGGGCGGCTAGACAACCTGTGAGGCGTTGCACCTGCATGATGTTTCGCGGTTCCTGCATGTCAAGGATCGCCTGTATCTTGGTGGGGTTCGCCTCGATCCCCCTTTGGCTCACTATGTGCCCTAGGAACTTCCCGGAGCCCACCCCGAAGTTGCATTTCTTGGGGTTTAGTTTCATGTTAAACTTCTCAAGGATGGCGAACGTCTCGGCGAGATCGTTGAGGTGATCTTCCTTCTTGAGGCTTTTGACTACGATATCGTCAATGTAGACCTCCATGGTCTTGCCGATCTGATCGGCGAACATTCGGTTGACTAATCGCTGGTAGGTCGCCCCCGCGTTTTTCAAGCCGAACGGCATTCTGACCCAAAAGTATATATCTTTTTCTGTGTGGAAAGATGTGTGTTTTATGTCTTCCTCCGCCATTGGGATTTCATGATATCCGGCGAAGGCATCCATAAACGACATCATTTCGCAACCTGCCGTGCTATCGACCAGGTGATCAATATGAAGCATCGGGAAGTGATCTTTTGGAAATGCCGCGTTGAGGTCGGTGAAGTCAATGCACAATCTCCAAGAGCCAGTTGGCTTTTTGACGAGCACCGCGTTGGCGACCCACTGCGGTTCGTCTGTGGCTACTCCGATCAATTTGTCGTTGAGTAACTTCTGGACTTCTATGTCGAGCGCCGCGTATTTCTCGGGACCGAACTTCCTACGCTTCTGGTGAACAGGCTTCATCGCCCGGTCGATCTTCAGATAATGGCAAGCGTGTTCGGGACTTATGCCAACCATATCTTGATGCGACCAGGCAAAGACTCCGATGTTCCTACGTAGCAAGTTGATCAGATCCCCCTTTAATTCGCGGTCGATGCTTGCGCCAATCTGTACTTCCCGTTCGGGGTGATCCGGATCCATCGTAATGCTTTCCAACTCTTCGACAGGAACGGTCGCCTCTCGTTTGGTACGATCTCCGGACTCGGTCCTTGGATCGATGTCGAGACTTGGCTCGAAACCGATCCTTGGCTCGATGTCGTCCGTCAATTGATGAGAGATGGCGTCCCCTGAGTCGGGTTGGTACGAAGTGTTAGGCTCGTCGATCTCCATGGGTTGATAGTCGGTCGCTTCAATGTTACATATAGTATGGGAAGTATTGAAAGAAGTAACAACATAGGAGTAATTCAAACATCTCTTTGCCATTAGCTGATCTCCTTTTACAGTACCGACCGTCCCATCGGCAGTGGGGAATTTGATACAGTAAAAGAAAGATGAGGCGACCGCCTCAAAGGTTTCTAAAAAGGGGCGACCTAGGAACCCATTATAGATGCTGGGCCTATCTATGATTACAAAGCTTAGGTTCCTAGTAATCCTAACCTTGGGATCATAAAAGCATACAAGCTCAACGGAGAGCTTGATCCTCCCGTAGGCTTGGACTGTGTTGTCGCCTAACCCTTGGAGCACGGTGTCGAAAGGCTTGATGAATTTGATTAGGTTGCCGAGTTGGTCTAGGGCGGATTTGAATATTATGTTGCAGAAACTCCCATTATCGACCAGCACGCGATCGACCGTCTTCCCAAGGATACAAGCGGAGATCACTAGTGCATCCTCTTTGGGACATTGCACTCCCTCCCTGTCCTTGTTGGAAAAGGTGATGAGCGCGTCTCTAGAGATGGTCGGCTCCGGAGGTACTACAACATGGACTTCGGCGAAAGCCCTCAGCTCGGCTTTTCGCTTTCTGTTTGACAGGGTGGAAACCGGGGAAAGGCCCCCGAGGCTCCCACCTCCTGCTTGAAGCATGTTGATCCGACCGCCAGGGTTGATCGGAGGGATCGACTCATCAGAGTACTCTGGCTCATGCTCGATTCTGGCGATCGGATTGGGAGGAATTCTTTCGCTTGGTCGGCGCTCGCGCCCTCCGGATCTTTCCGTCCTGGGTTCTGGCTTGGTGATCAAATTGTCCAGTTTGCCTTCCTCAAACAGTCGCCAGAGCTGTCTGAGGAGGTCGCGGCATTGGCTAGTGTTGTGGCCGGGACTCTTATGATAGACACATAATTTGCTACGGTCTAGGTGACCGTGGTCCCTTATTGGCTTTGGCTTGAAAAGCCACTCGCGACCCTTGATCGCGTTGAAGATGTGGGCCGGAGATAAGTTGAGGTTGTGAAGAAGGTGGACCTCTACATCCTTGAAGGCTTTGAACTCGCCAGGCGGTTTGGCGACCGCCTTTCTGGGCTTGGCGACCGCCTTCTTCTGGACATGGGAAGGTGCTTTTCCTTCTTCGGACTGTCCCTCGTCCAAGCGGAGTGAGAGCATCTTCTGCCTGGCCAGAAAGTCGGCGGCTCTGACGCGGAACGCTGTATAGGTCGGTGGAAAATCCTTTGTGAGGTGCCTGAACATGGGCGAGCATCCGTGGAATCCGTTCAGGACTGCGTGGTGAGCGATCTCGTCGCTGACGGGCTCACCGGTGAGAACTATCTCGTCCACCCGGTCGATGTAATCCTCATCCGATTCGTCCTTCCCCTGCCTGATTTTCATCATGCGGTGGGGACCTTCCGGGCGAGCGACTTTGGCGGCGAAGTACGACGTGAAGTCGTTCGCCAGCTTCTCAAAGCAATTGATTGAGCGAGATGGTAGTGAGATGTACCATCTGTGGGCGAGATCGCCCAGAGTTAACGGGAACATATGACATTTCGTCGCATTTGAAGCTCCGCATCCGGTCATGTAGATCCGGAATTTGCTTAAGTGGGTTCCCAGATCCGATCTCTCCTCATATAGAGGTGTTTGTGGGGGATTGATCGTTGATTGGACTGGGGCGATCTCGATCTGGACCGCGAGTGGTTCATTTAGCCCAGCGATCGGTCTCCTGGCACTTGCCCCGATTTCTAGGAGCG
Organism: Orobanche coerulescens; assembly: GCA_033398695.1. Taxonomy (NCBI): domain Eukaryota; kingdom Viridiplantae; phylum Streptophyta; class Magnoliopsida; order Lamiales; family Orobanchaceae; genus Orobanche; species Orobanche coerulescens. The sequence continues at coordinate 205,333,417 of CM065803.1, forward strand.
TCTTCATCTCGTCGAGCTGGCGTTGCATAGCGGCGATCGCCGTTGCTCGATCGCCGCCGATTGCTCGGAATGCGAACCAAGGCGATCGTGTACTGATCCCCTAGCTCCGTGGTGAATGACGAGCTCCCTGCCAGTGGGCTCCTTTCTTGGGCGAGCAGGGGCTCGTTGACCGGTCTGTCTCCTGGGAGTCGTATATGCCGAACTCCTGGTAAAGGATTCGGATACGGATGTCTCCCGGCTGGGGCCTGAGTGCCCGGGTCGCCATGAGGGATCGCTCCCCAGGCGGCTGAAGACGGAATCATCCCGCCTCACAAGGGCCTTCTCATGCGGCTCGGGGCTTTCTGTCGATTTCTCGACATAGATCCCCTTGAGCTTTCGTTTGCTTGCCCAGCGGTTAGCTGACGGGGTGATGGTGGGCGAATCGCGGGCCCTCTGCCGTTCCCTGAGGATGGCTATAGCCTCCTCAATCTGTTCCGATGTCTGGAATTGATCGAGTGAGAGGCTAGAACCGTCCCTCGGGGGCGGGAGTGAGAGCCTAGCGTCGCCGTGGTCGCCTTCCACCGTGGGCTGGGATTCGGTCCTCGCCGGAATAAGATTTCCGGCAGATCTCAGGGTGGCCCTCTTGGAGGTTGTTGCTGATGTCATTTTCTGAAGGTTTTTCTATTGAAGAACAGTGAGTGTTTCTTCAAGTATATGTCCGGATAACAGTGAGTGTTCTTCGAGACGGTAGGAATAAAAATGAAGGTTTAGATGCCCTCCTTCTAGCGCCAATTGTTGTTACCCAAAATATTATCCGGAGATAGTATTGCTGGAATGATCGAGTAACAAACAAATGCGAGAACACTTCCGTGAGAAAATAGATAACACAAGATTTGCCGGGGTTGTTAATCCCGGGCTTGAATGCTCTCGCGAGATGTTATTAATAAATATACTGTCGAGTACAAATATTAATGTTAGAATCTAATACAAGGAGTGTAAAGACTTCTAGTTATCTAGGCTTTAGAGCGCATAGATTGCCGGAAGAACCAGATAGATAAATCTGTGAGTTCTTGCTTGGGATATATGATGAATGTGTATGAATATCACTATGAATGTGTTAGTGGTTGCCAAAAGACTCTTTGATTCTCTCTTTGGTGTGTATTTTGCACTTAATTCGTAGTAGAATTCGCGTCTCCTTGGCCGCAACAGTGAGTCCTCTATTTATAGGGGACAAGGTAGTTGGGATCCCTCAGGCGATCGCGGGCGATCGCCGTTTTCTATATTAAAATAAAACGGCCGATCGTCCCGTCACGTGGGCCTGTTCCCTTGAGGTCCGAGGTTGCAGTTGGAGGCCAGCTGGGTGAACCAATGGGAAGCCAGCACGTGTTGCGAGTTGCTGTCCGAGGAGGGCCCACTTCGTACCTTTCGGCGGCCTTGTCGGTAGGTGTGGTAGGTGACAGGCTGGGGTCAATGATCCTATCTGTCGGTATCCTTTGAAGATCCGTGGGTGGGCCATCGTCCAAGATTCGGTCTTCGACGACTTTGACGGATGCTGGATCCCCACGTGGCATGTGATGATCGCCTCTGGTCCGCTCTTTAAAGACGACCGCCAGGTATCAAAAGACGATCGCTGGTTACCAAAAGACGATCACCGCATTATGCCGAACTCTAGGCGTATGTCCGGAGTATGTCTTTCATGGTTGACTTTTCTGATCGTGATGCCGATCGCCTATCGAGGTGTATTAACCGCCGCACAACAGACCTTTCAACCAGTAAATATAGGATGGTTTATATTTATAAGTAATTCGTACTCATTCTCTTTGCCAATCATAACTGCATTGAAAGCTAGGAAGATGCTAAATAAATGATGTACTAGCTATTTGGCTAATGTTTTGGATACTTTTCTTGAAATGGAATTGAATTTTGAAGATGTAGATATGGTTAGAGAATATCCTGAGGTGTTTCCAGATGATCTACCAGGGTTTATGCCAGATCGGAAAATTGACTTTGCAACTGATGTTATACCAGGGACTACCCCTATTTCTAAAGCCCCATACAGATGACACAAACAGAATTCAAAGAATTAAAAGTTCAGTTACAAGAATTACTTGATAAGGGATTCATCCATCCAAGTTGTTCACCTTGGGTAGCGCCTGTCTTATTTGTGAAAAAGAAAGATGGCTCATTGCGATTATTCATTGACTATAGAGAACTGAACAAAGTGACCATCAATTACAAATATCCTCTTCCAAGGATAGATTATTTATTTGATCAGTTGCAAGGAGCATCAGTGTTCTCAAAGATTGATATACGTTCCGGATATCATAAACTGAAGGTCAAAGAAAAAGATATCCAATAGCCAGCCTTTAGAACGCGATATGGTCACTATGAATTTTTAGTGATGCCTTTTGGTTTAACAAATACTCCGACAGCATTTATAGATCTAATGAACTGAATATTCAAAGTATTCCTTGATTGATTTGTGGTGGTGTTTATCAATGATATCCTTATCTATTCACATGATAGAGATGATAATAAAAAACCCCTCAGAATTATGCTTCATATTCTCAAAGAAAAATTATTGTACGCTAAACTCAAGAAATGTGAATTCTGGATAGAACAAGTGGTATTTTTAGGGCGTGTGGTATCCAAGAATGGCATTTCAGTTAATCCAAACTAGGTAGAGACAGTGAGTAACTGGCTAACTCCAACGTATGTATAAGATATTCGAAGTATCTTAGGACTAGCCGGTTACTACTGACAGTTTGTACAGGGATTCTCAAAGATTTCAACCCCATTGACACTGTTAACATGGAAGAATATGAAGTTTGTCTAGACTAATGCATGCAAAGAGAGTTTTCAGGAATTGAAGTGTAGAAATTAACTGCAGCTCCTGTCCTTGCCACTCCTATGGGAACAGGTGGGTATGAAGTTTTCACCAATGCTTCTAAAAATGGTTTGGGTGTTGTAGTAATGCAACATGGGAAGGTATTAACCTATGCCTCTAGGAAATTAAAAGAGTATGAAAAGAATTATCCAACACATGATCTAAAACATGCTACTATTCTCTTTACACTAAAAATTTGGAGGCATTACCTATATGGTGAAAAGTGCGAAATATATACAGATCACAAAAATTTGAAGTACTATTTCACACAGAGAGAGCTCAATATGCAACAGTGGAGATGGTTACAATTGGTGAAAGACTATGATTGTGTGATCGACTTTCATCCTGGTAAGGAAAATGTAGTTGCAGATGCACTAAGTAGAAAGTCTATGTCTTTATTTCTTATCACGCAGAAGCCACTATTATTAGACTTGTAAAAATTAGAATTGGAAATTATGCCCAAAAGGAAGATGTGTTCATTATCAGCACTCACATTGAAACCTGTACTTCAAGATACAATCAAAGAAACCCAGAAGGTGGATCAATATATAGGCGGATTGAGGGAAAAAGTTGATGAGGGCCAATTACCAAACTTCTAAGTCTCTGGTGATAAAACATTACGATATAAAGGGAGACTATGCGTGCCACCTGACGCAACCATCATAAGGGATATTTTGAAGGAAGCTCATCCCAGTCCTTATTCAATACATCCAGGTAGCACAAAAATGTATAAAGATTTGTAGCAACATTATTGGTAGCCTAACATGAAGAAATATATTGCGAAATTCGTGGCAGAATGTCTAACTTGCCAACGGATCAAAACTGAACATCAAAGACCAGCAGGATTATTGAAGCCTTTACTAATTCCAAAATGGAAATGGGAACACAATACAATGCATTTTGTCCTTGGGCAACCGAGGACTCAAAGCGGGTATAATTCGATATGGGTGATTGTTGATAGATTGACCAAGTATGCTCATTTTCTTCCAGTGAAATCCATATATAGTATGGATCGATATGCTCAAGAATTTATTAAAGAGATAGTCCGACTACATGGGGTGGCAGTATCAATAGTATCTGACAGGGAACATAAATTTACATCTACATTTTGGAAGAGCTTACATAATACAAAGGGTACAAAGCTTGCTTTCAGCACCACATTTCATCCACAAAGTGATGGACAATCAAAAATAGTTATTCAGATACTCGAAGATATGTTGAGAGCATGCAAACTAGATTACAAGGGCAATTGGGATATAAAGATTATACTGGTAGAGTTCACCTACAACAATAGTTACCAAGCTACAATTCGGATGGCACTATATGAAGCACTGTATGGGAGAAAATGTAGATATCCCATACACTGTAATGAAGTTGGATAAAGAAGTCTACTAGGTCCAGAAATTATCCCCTGATTTATCTTGTGAAGAGAAGCCCATACGGATTCTTGATAAGAAAGTAAAGAAAATAAGAAATAGGGAGATTCATTTGGTAAAGATTTTGTGGAGGAATCATGATGTTGAAGAGGCTACATGGGAAAGAGGGGAGGAAATGAAAATCAAGTATCCAGAACTGTACGGTATGTCAAATTTCAAGGACAAAATTTTATAAGGATGGGAGGATTGTAATGCCTGGTTATCTCCTTAAGGTAATAACCATTCCATACCTAAAATTCATTTACATAATATGCATTAGTGAATAATATGAAGTTACGGGGTATAAATAATATGAAGTTACGGGGTAAATCTAGTTGGAGTTGGGTCAATTATTGCCATATTGCTGTTAAGTTCGATAATGATGATGTTGCCATATTGCTGTTAAGTTCGATAATTATGTAGGCGTATTTGGCTAGGATCTAGTTGGTTGATTGTAGGATGTCCACTTCGTGTCTTTAACTGGACCCCAAAGTTCTGGGTTAAAATCGAGACTTCTCTGTCTCCTATTTGTATCAGATTACCGGGTCCACGATTCATTTATTTCATACTCATTCTTTATATAAGATTGTCAAAGATGTTGTCATACCCATTTTAGTGGATGCTCTTACTGCCACACAATACCGACTTTTTGTGGTCGCTTCTGTGTTGAAATTGATCTCGTAGCTCCTAGTGTCCTGGAGATCGAGATTGAATTTGATGACTGTATTCTTATACAGTGTGTCATTTATGAGAGAGTTCCTCTATTTTGCTCTATGTCCATATGTGGGACACAAACCTCCAGTTGCTACATTGCATGCAATGAGGAACACCCTCCCCTACCTCAGCATAAGAAACCTTCTGCTTCTCCGAGAAAACAAAAGGAGCAGCCGGTACCCCGTAAGGCCCCCAAGGCTACTGCTTTACCTACCGCTATGAAGGCCCTAAAGCCTAAATAGATTGCCAAAACGCAGGTGGTCACCAAAAAAGGTCCGAAGGAGAGAGGGGTCGTCCCCACGGGCAAGTCTATTACTGGTCAGGATTCGTATTTTACCCATTGGCTTCCTCTAGGAGGTAGGAAGAGGATTTAGCTGTAATATCCGCACTTTCTATTTCTAGTAATTACTATTTTGGTGAATTTTCATTTTCAATGACTCCCTTGTAATTGTTTTGGTATTCTGAAACTATTTCGTTCTGTACTTTTAGCCATCGGAACGAGCTTCGGAGTTGTTTCATGAGAATATGCATATTAGTGTAACTTTTCCGTGTTTAGGCTCGATTCTCGTAAATCTTGTTCGAAACTGACATTTCGTTATTTCTAAGAGTTCACTTAATATATTTAGACCTGTTACGATTTTCGGAAATTGTTATCTGACCTCGAATCATCATTTTCGGGAGTTTGGGCCATTTTGTAATTTTTCCATAGTTTTAGGCTCTATTATTGGAATTGTTTTTTCGCTCTATCGGATGGTTGGAATTATATGTCTGATTGGAGCTTGAGCTTGTATGTTGTTGTTCCTCATTAGCGAATTGTTGTTTGTTGGTAACTATCGAGTTTTGTATCTCCCAAGACATATTCATTCTGACCGAATTTTACAACTGTATTATTGTGTCACAGCAGTTAGCACGTGCTAATCTTATACCTAGCGCACGCTAATGTAACATTTGTAGTGCATGATAATCTCATCAATACCACATGCTAATCAGGATGGACAAAAGGTTTATAGGTTCTTGAATGAGTCAATTAGCGCACATTAATGTCCCCATTACGCATGCTAATGAGATGTGACAGAACATTCTAGACTTGGGCAGAAAGTTCAGGGATTCTGGATCGAACTATGTAGCACACGCTAACACAAACATTAGCACATGCTAATGGAACAAACCGTAGCTTTTGGATTGTATTTTATCCGGATTAGCGTAAGCTAAGCCTTCCCTTAGCGCACGCTAATCCCTGTCAGTATAAATCGGACATGAGGGTCAGTTTTCGTCATTTTTCACTCTCATCTTTTCCTTTCGGCAATTTTAGTGATCTTGTACGAGTGTGAGGATAGATTTCGTCCAGATATCATCACTCATCAATATTTCGAGTTCTTTGTGCGGATTTATCAACATAATCATCTTTTACAGTCCAAATCAAGGTGAATCCTTAAAACCCTAGTTTTTGGGAAATTTTGGGGTTTTGTTGTGATCTCATTTTCCTAGTCCGAATTAGATTATATTGTAGTTATATTATGATCGTATGCTCGTAATCCTTTGTATTCAGGAGTTTTGTAGAGTAAATTTCGATATTCGCATCATTGGTCAAATCTAGTCAATTATGCCCTCGCAATGTCCGACAAATTATTCCAAAGGGTAGAACTTAGGGTGATTCCTTATGTTTCTGAGGTGTTGCAGTTGATTTAATATCGTTATGTGTTAGGAACGTATTCTTAGAGGTAGTTCGGACTGAAGTCTTTTCCGTTCACCATTTCTTTGCGTCGAAATAACCAAGGCAAGTACATGTATTACATTATGTTATGTATGTTATGAATTCAACATGGTTGATGATTTTTGAAAAATGTGTGTGTGTGTTGTTGTTGTTCTTACACCTGGGGATAGTTCGACGGGACCTATGTGGGCTGATACTAATGGGTACGGCTGCAGAAGTGGTTTCCCACCTGGGGACGGTCCGACGGGACCTCTGGAGGTCGATACTAATGGGTACGGCCATAGGTTACCAAGTGTGTATTTTCGTGATGATGAAATGTGATGATATGGTTTCCTTGATGATGATGTTTTGATGAATATATGGTATTCCGGAATATTGTTTTCCCAAATGTTTACAAAATGTGGTAGTATTTGTTGGTATAGAATCAGATATTTTTGCCGTTTTGTGCGGAAGCGTAAATAAATTGCGGAAAATAAATCACACAAGGATTTATAGAGGTTCGGCTATTAACGAGGCCTACGTCCTCTCTCGATGTATCTTTTTCTTAGGATTAAGATCAAAACCTCTACGCCTCTCTTCTATCGGTCGAGGGATTACCGTTACAAGCTCGTCTTCTATCGGTCCGAGTAAAACCGTTTTTCCTTTTCTATTGGATAAGGAATCAACCACTCTAGCTTTCTATGGGTACTAGATAAACCTCACTTAGATATCGATTGCGATTCTAACAATGCCGGATACTTGATCCTAATAACACCGAATCCAATCGTATCTTTTCTTTTACCTCTCGTGTATAATGTTGAATGTATAAACACTCAAACTAACAGTATAAGCTCAATATTACAACAATAATGTAAGTATATGATTCTCAGATGTATGACTCGTTTGCTTGAAGTTGTTGTACTCAAATAATACCATGGGAATGATATTTATAGGCATTTTCCTCAGACTAGCCGTTGCTGGCTGTTTTGACTTGCTAGCGTGCGCTAGCTTTCTTTATTAGCGTGCGCTAGACTATTCCAGTTTCAGTCCAGTAGCTTCGTTTCTTCTTTAGCGTACATTATGCCTTCCTCCTTACGTTCGTAACCATCTTGTATTAGCGTGCATTAATAGCACAAAGTAGCGTGTATAGGTCACAAGTCGTCCAGGAATAAGTCTAGAGGGGGGGGGGGGTGAATAGACTTATTGAAACTCTTAAACTCTTTTTCTCAAAGCGTAAGTTTCTTCAGCTGATAGATAAACAAATGACTTAGAGTCGTTTGTTCTCAATACGTGCGGAAGTCAGATGATGACGAATACAAAACAACAAATGAACCACTTAACAATGAATGCAGTAGTTAGAATATGATGCTATGAAACAGTAAAATACACAGGCAGTTATAGTGGTCTCAGAGGTGGGGTAATCCTCTACTCATCCACTTTTCTCCAAACCAGTTGGAGATGAATTCACTATAATTGTCAACCAGTGATAAATATTACAGTGATTCAACCAAATTACAACAGCTTCCAACCAGTGGAAATCCTTGCCGGTGCAACACACTTGACTGCCTTGCACCTCTTGATCCGCGATCCTTGGATGCCTTTACAGTCTCGAACTTCAACCAGTGAAGTACCCCGAACTCAGGATTAAAGACACTAGTTTTTGTCTTCTCCAACTAAGAGCTTCTTCAAGTATGAACTTTTGAGAACTGCTCTTTTCACGATGCTAAAGTTCCCTTTTAGATTGCTTTGAATGCTTTGATTGCTCTGAAAGTTTGTTCGCGCCCTTTGTATGTTGTGTACTTTAATGCTCAGCTTCAAATCTTCGAATATATATAGGTCACGATCTCTGAGCTTTTCCTTCATAGCCGTTGCAAATCTTTTCAACAAATCCGTCCGTTGGAGAGGTAGACTTCATTGTTTTCTTTCTAAACGTTGCAAGGCTGGATTCCCATAATTTAATCCATCTTCCGACCGTTGTGAAGACTTTGCATGTGAGGCGCCGAATCTTTTGAATATAATACGATTAAAGTCTTCAGTGGTAGACCTGGATGAATTATTCAATTCATATCTTTAGCGGGAATCTCTCCAATTTGTCTCTTCACGTTGCATGTGACTTTCCGTAATATTTGACTTTTCAACGCATGCAGACGTGGACTTGGAGTACTTGGCTGATCTCGAGTAGGCTGATGTACAGTTAACTTCTCTGCAGTCTGGACTTCTCTGAAGTTCACTGTTTTGGGATTCGCCTGATCAGATGACTTGTCTGAGGTCACTTGACTGCAGTCTGGTCAAATATCCCTGATGATTTTTGTTGACCAGAGCTTCTCTGACTTGACTCGGCTGTACCTCTCTGATGAACTCAGCTGATCTTTAGTACTTAGCCAATTTTAGCCTAACTTATTTTAGCCTATAGAAGATACTCATTTGGTTCTTCTTTACATTTTGCCAAGTATTAAACTTAACATAATTTGGCCTATGGAAGATACTCATTTGGTTCTTCCTTACATTTTTGCCAAGTAATAAACATTTGAATTATATTAATGACATCATCAAAATCTAACAAGTATTCCTAACAAATTCCCCCTATTTTGATGATGGCAAAACTTAAGCAAATATTCAAATGAACAAGTCTGCACTTGAGTGCAAGACACAAACTAAAATCAGTCTAATTTTTGAGACAACTGGAAATTGTTATTCAAAAGATTGTTATTAAATTTTCTGAATTGATTACAAATACATGTCTTAAATTTACAAGAAAATTTTACAAGTACAAAAATAAATGTAAGTCATCTGCCTCTGCCTCTGCCTCTTCGGATAGGCTGCTTGGCATGTCTGAATGGGTTAGCTCCAATTGGTCTTATTTTGACAGGAACAAGACCATATTTTCTTCTTATAACAAGAGTTGCAAAATCTTGCTCTTCTTGATATGAGAACTTATTCTCAACACATAATTTCTTTATCTTCCTCTGGAGAGCTAGTTCATTCAAATCATTATTCTCCAAAGTGGGAGGATCTTTCGGCCTGAACCGAGGGATCATGGGATATGCATTGCATGCTTCAGCATGTTTTAGAAGTATGGCCCAGAGTTGTGGATATGCTTCCTCCATGAAATTGATGAAAATCTGCTGTGGGGAGCAGCTACTATCCTGGAGTATTTCCCAGATATAGTAATCTCTATTGAACCTTTTCTTTGCAGATCCCCACATGGGTAAAGCTTCGGGAGGTATAAAATCTTCAACATACCACAACTCTTTGCCTTCCCATTCTAGAGTAGGCTCGAATCCTCCTCTGTTCCTCCTTCTTTTGCCTGCAGGCTGATTATCAGCCTGTTCTGATTCTGTAGCATCTCCCTTCCTTTTGGCTTAAGATGTCCCAGCAGTGATCAACTGGACATCCTGCCTCTTCTTAGTTCTCATCTCTTCCCTTATTTCTCCTTGAATGCTGCCTTCCCCCTGGATCCTTTCTTCCCCCTTTTTACCAGCATCAACCAAAATGGTCAACTGCTGCTCCATTCGATGCATCCAGTCAGACATGCCAAAAGGCATTCTATTATTTGTAGGAGGAGGTTGGGGAACTTCCCGCTGCAGCAAAGTATCGATTTTTGCATTGATGGACTGGAGATCAGGGGTGACTTGAGAAGCAAGTAGTTCTCCAATAGTGTCCTTAACTACTTGTCTGATCAACTCGGTCAATGCAGGAGAGATCTGTGATGTTGGTGGAGATAACTCGCCTGAGCCCTCTACTCCTGCATGTGGGCGTGCAAACGACCCATCTCGATCGTAGACTCTGTCTGCAGCAGCATTCCAGATGGGGTGCATGTGTGTCCCCGATCTGGAGTCTTCATCCAACTCTGTGTCTAGGCTGGTATACCGGGCAGGCGCCCCAGCCTTGTCTGCAGCTTCTTTTTCTGGCTCTTTCTCCAGCTTCTCCCTTTCTCCTTCTTCCTTTTCTCACTTCTTCTCTTCTTCCTCCTTCTTTTCTTCCTCTTCAACATTCTCTTTTTCTTTCTCTTTCTCAGTCTCTTTTTCTCCTCCATCGTCCTTATCATCATCATCATCATCATCATCATCATCCTTTTTCTCATCTTTTTTATCTTTATCTTCTTCATCATCCCCCTTTTCTTCTCCATTCTCCTGTTCAACTTCTTCTCCTTCTTCTTCTCCTTCATCTACTAACTCCTCAGTTTTTTCGACTTCTTCTCCAGTTTCTTTTTCAACCAAAATATTTTCTCCTCCTTCCCTTTCTTCCTGCTTCTTTTCTTCATCATCAATGACAATAACCTCTTTTTCTACTTCTCCATTCACTTCTTCTATTCTTATTTCCTTTTCTTCTTCCTCCTCATCTTCTTTCCCAAAAGATCCATAAAAAATGTTGTACATTATAGTTTGGATGAATTGGTCCATGTTGGTTTTGAAATTGGACATGAACCAATTCTCCTGAAGAATCAAAATTGGTTCTGATACTTTGCAAAATTGTATCAGTACATTCTCTGTGGCTTGGGGATATTCCCAACCACTGGTTTCAACATAGGCTTGGAGTTTAGTAAAAGACAGTGATTTAAAAACTTTCCACTCTTCAAAAATATGGACAAAAGAGTGTTTTAGAGCTTGTGGTTTGACCAATTGAAGTTGCTCTAGGGATAAATTGAAAATATTGTTGTCCAACAGATGAAAAGTGTAATTTGCTTCAGGGATGGAAATGATTAAACCTGCTTCCTCCTCTTCTGAAATGAATGCTGGAGTGAGGAGGGGAACAATTTGAGTCTCCAAGCTGCCGGGAGCAGGCTGGTCCTCCAGGTGGATAGGCGACCTGGCTGCAGATCTGGGATATTGATCTTGCTGCTCCTCTTGGCTGAAATGCAGTCGCCTGGGCCTTTTTGGTGAGGGTTCTGGTGATGAATGCATGATGGATGGCTCACCACGGGCTGGTCCCTGTCTTTTGAACCGAACAGCAATGGGCATGTCGTCTGACTTTGAATCCGACTTGGCTGCAGGAGGGTTGTCGTCTGCAGGTTGGTCCGACTCGTCTGGTGAAGGTCTGTAGTAGGTTCTTGAGTCAGACAACCCTTTGATCATCTGGGCTACTCTTCTATTGCTTCCGAGCTTCCTCAAAGTCTCTTGGTCTAGGTGACCAAGTCTCTTGTTGATGTGGAAGGGGTCAGTACTTCCCTTCGCCACACCCATCTTCTCAAGAATCCAACTTAGCTGCATTCCAAACGCCAGCTTGGATCTGAATTTCTTCTCGTCAACAAGCCATTCGGCCTTGTTGACCTCCCGAACAAATTGCCTGAAAATGTAGTCTGACCAATCGATCGGCTCGTCCTGAATTAGTGCTCCCAGCACCATGAATTTTGCCGACGACAGTTGGTCGTAACTTCCGGCCATCCCCATGACGATTTTATTGGTGATGTCCAACACATATCGATATACCCTTTTTATTTCGCTCCTCTTGGCAGTGAGCTTTAGCTTCGTCGGCTGGTCGTCCACCTTAATCTTTAGCCATGTGTCGGTTGCTGACTGCTTGAGGGCCTCGACCGCTATGCCACGATGCTTCATACTAAAAACTTTCTGAATCGATTCCGGCGATATGTCAACTTGAATTCCGCCGACATTGCTCCTAATTCCTTCTTCAATTACACAGGCTTCGCGGTAAAATGTGATTACGTCCTCCTTGTACAGATGTTTGGGGCTGATGTCCATAAATGGGTAGATCCCATTTAGCTTCATCGAACGAATAAGATCAAGGACGTCGTAGTTTTCCAGATTTGATTCTAAGAGACCTTCGAAATCAACGACCATAGAAAAGATGATCTGGTCCTTGGCAGCCTTTCATGTTTACTCCTTCAAAGTAAGCTTCCATTTATGCAAATATAGAAAATTTCTTAGTGTATTTAGAGTTCAAAGGACTTTTCGCTCTGTAAATTAGGGTTTATGAAAGACTGGTGAAGGTAAAGTGAATGGTTTATCCATCCTTAAAAAGAAAGTGAAACGACACTGGAATTAAATAATCTTTTATTTTAAATCAGTGGACCGCCTTTTGAGATTCCTTTTTAAATTTCAAATTTTAATCGGTGGTCCGGGTTTTGATTTTGAAATTGGACGGTTGGATTTTAATTGGTCATAGTGGAGGTCGATTTATAAAGTGATTGCCACGTGTATTTAAGACATATAGTATTACACCACTTGTGAACCAAACAATAATATGATATTATTATACATGTAGCAGATAATAATAAAATATTCAGAAGTCGGTTAAGATTAGAAAACTTAGCTGGTTGACCGTTGACTGGTCTGCATCAGGTGAGTTGACTCCTTCTCGCCTGAGATTTGATCAGCTAGGTTTCTTCGTCTGTCCTTCGTCTTCAGGTAGGTTCTGATTCCTTCGATCATCTAAGTCCGTCTTTCCTCTGATCTGCTTCAGCTGGCTTTTTCTTCTGTACTAGATTCCCAATATAATAGACCAAGTTCTCTGCTCAGCTCCAAAAACCTTTCTTCTGGCAAAGGTTTGGTAAAGATATCAGCAATTTGATAGTCTGTGCTGACTCTTTCAACTCCGACTCTCTTGTTAAGCACATGATCTCTAATGAAGCGGTGCTTAACATCAATGTGCTTGGTCCTCGAATGCAAAACCGGATTGTTGGTTATTGCAATAGCACTATTGTTGTCACACCAGATAGGGACTTCATTAGCAATGATGTTGTAGTCCCTCAGCTACTATCTGATCCACAAGATCTGGGCACAGCAACTACCTGCAGCTAGGTATTCTGACTCTGTGGTGGAGATAGAGTTAGAAACCTGCTTCTTGCTAAACCAGGATATCAGTCTGGTTCCTAGGAATTGGCACGTTCCACTAGTGCTTTTCCTATTAATTTTGCATCCTGCAAAATCTGCATCTCAATATCTCGACAGCTCGAAGTTATCGTCCTTTGGATACCATAGTCCAACATTGACCGTATACTTAAGGTATTTAATTATTCTCTTTGCTGCATCTAGGTGTGACTGCTTAGGCTTGGATTGAAATCGCGCACAAACTCCTACGACATAAGATATGTCTGGCCTGCTTGCAGTGAGGTATAACAATGATCCAATGAGTCCTCTGTAGTGGGTTGAATCCACTGATATGCCTCCCTCATCTGCATCTAGGTGAGTGCTTGTGCTCATAGGAATTCTTGCTGGCTTAGCGGATTCCATTCCAAATCTTTTGATTAGATCTCTGGTATATTTGGCTTGGTTGATAAAAATCCCATTTTCCATCTACTTAACTTGTAATCCAAGAAAGAAGTTAAGCTTTCCCATCATACTCATCTCAAACTCTCCTTGCATAAGGTTAGAGAATTTCTCACATAGCTCTGGGTTGGTTGAGCCAAATATGATATCATCCACATATATCTGAACTATCAATATGTGGCCTTCGTGCTCCACTCTGAATAGGGTCTTGTCTACTTTTCCTTTGCAGAAACCGTTCTTCTCAAGAAATATGGATAGGGTTTCATACCAAGCTCTTGGTGCTTGCTTAAGTCCATATAGAGCTTTCAACAGCTTGTAGACTTTGTCTCCTTTGACAAATCCTGGGGGCTGCTCCACATAGACTTCTTCTTCTAGGATGCCATTTAGAAATGCACTCTTTACATACATCTGGTAGACATCGAAATCTTTGAACGCTGCATATGCGAGGAATAGTCTGATGGCTTCTAGTCTTGCAACAGGTGCATAGGTTTCATCAAAATCTATTCCTTCACACTGTGCATAACCTTTAGCAACAAGTATGGCTTTATTCCTAACAACAGCTCCATCTTCATCACTCTTGTTTTTGTACACCCATTTGGTTCCAATAACCTTCTTAGACTTTAAGTGCTTTTCCTTCTAGAGCAAGCTGCAGAAAAAAGGTAAGGCTTTTTGTAAGTTAGTGCTAATGGTTTCCCAGTTGCCTGATTTGGTCTGTCTTTTAGTACCCAAATGTTGTTCCTTTCCATCTGCTCAAGTTCTTCTTGCATGGCATTTATCCAAGAATAATCCTCCAAACTTGTTCTATTGTCTTGGGTTCTATCTGTGACATGAAGCAGGAGAACATTTCCATTCCTGCGGGTAGGGTAGATTGTCTTGTCTTAACTCCATCAGTCAGCTTCCCAATAATTTGCTGGATTGGATGGTCTTTCAGCCACTTGGGAATATCATCTTCTTCATAGTCTGTTCCCCCTGTAGGATTGCTCTGGTGAATTTCCTCTTTGTCTTCATCAGCCTAGATCTGGTCTCCTTGGTCTGCAACTGGGTGAGCTACCATCTTGTCATCTGCATGTTAGAATCTGTTCTGATCTGCACATGAGTCTTTATCAGCTATAGCTGGGTCTTCATCAGCGGAAACTGGATCAGTTAGGTCTGGTGTTCCTATCTGATCTGCAGTTGGGTCTTCAGCAGCTACAGTTGGGTCATAGGGCTGATCTGCAGCTGAGTACACCATTCCTGTGTCATGTACAATGACTTCTTCGAGGGTTCCTGATTTGAGCTTATTCTCAATTAGCTCAACTTGCTTTCTGTACTCAACAGTAGATTCGTCAAATACAACATGGGGTGTTTCTTCCACAACTAAGGTTCTTTTATTAAAAACTCTATATGCCTTGCTCCTTTGTGAGTATCCCATAAAGAGACCATCATCAGTTTTAGCATCAAAGGCATTTAGTTGTGTTTTACCGTTGTTGTGGATGAAACACTTACAACCAAAAACATGAAAGTAAGCAACAATAGGAGTTCTATTATTCCAAACCTCATAGGGAGTTTTGCCATGTCTCCCTACTATCATACTCCTGTTCTGAGTATGGAAAGTTGTGTTGACAGCTTCAGCCCAGAACCTCTTGGGCAGGTCCGCTTTTGCAATCATGGACCTGGCTGCTTCCTTCAGGGTTCTGTTTCTTCTTTCAGCAACACCATTCTGCTGGGGGGTCCTGGCTGCAGAGAGCTCATGTTGAATCCCATTCTGATCGCTGTAATCAGTGATCGCCTTGTTGAGAAATTCACCTCCTCTATCTGATCTGATCTTGATGATGGATAGGGATTTCTCTTTCTGGATTCTCCTCAGCAGCTCAGGTAGCTTGGTCAAGGTTTCACTTTTCTTGTACAGGAAGATAATCCAAGTGTACCTTGAATAGTCATCCACTATTACTAGTGCATGCTTTCTCCCGCTTAGAGTTATTTGCTTGATAGGACCAAATAGATCCATATGGAGTAGATCTAAGATCCTTGTTGTGATGGTTGTAGGCTGGACTGGCTTGAATGATGCTCTCGTTTGCTTCCCTTTCTGACACGCATCACAAATAGCTTCCTTCATGAATTCTATCACCATACACTTCCAAATGGTGAAGACTACTAGATTCTTCTCATCGCAAAACTGGCTTATGCTCAGGAGATTATATTTGAGTCCTTTAACATAGTGAACTTTGGATATCACAATATTTCCTCGGTGCAGCTCTCCAAAGCCCTTTGTTTATCCTCTAGAGCTATCTCCAAAGGTTACGTCAGGACCTCTTTCTTTGGTGTATTTAGTCAGCATCTTCTTGTTCCCGGTCATGTGCCTCGAGCATCCAGAATCTACAAACCATTCTTCACCTCCAAAGTTTGAATTTGTGGAGATGTGGTAGTAGTCCTCCACCGTTTCTCCAATCAAACAAGCAGAGATTTAGGTACCCAAATCTGTGTGGGTCCTCTCGGGTTAGATGGTTTCCTGGAGAATTGATTTCTCCTTGGATTGTTAAAATTGTTATTATTATTACCCTTGTAAGGTGTGTAAGGTCTAGGTCTGTATCTTCTGTTGGGATTGTATACCATATATTCCTTAAAATACTGGTAGTGTGGGCCATTTCTAAACCTTGGCTGAGACCATTTATTAAATCGTTGAGGTCTCCACACTTGTTCAATTTGGAAATTAGGATAACCTTGAGGTTTCCATCTTCCCCTCCCATTTTGAAATCTGTTTTTGGGGAGTTGTTGATAATAGTGGGCATGTTGTCTGGGCTGCTGCTTCTGCCTTGGCCAATGCCTAGTCGCTTGTCTAGGTGGCTGCCTTGTGAACCCTGGCTGCAGCCTAGACTTGTGACTTGGCTGTTGCCTATTTTTAAATATCGGTTTGTATGTAGGCTCAGCAGTCGAGACAATTGTTTCTCACTTGATGAAAGTGGTTTTAGAACTAGAGGGAGTGTGAGGATCATAACCAAGGCCTGGTCTGGAATATAGTGGCCTTTTATTAGTACACAATTCGTCCAGAGTTGAAGACGCCTTCAGGGAGGTTATTTCCTGCGCCTGAGTCTTATTTACCTGAGTCAGCTTAGTAAATTCGGCTTTGACATGAGCAAGTGAAGCTGATTTTTCTCTATTTAAAACAGTTAGTCGATTTATCTCAGCTGTAGTGACATCAGCCTAGTTTTTCAAGTCAACTGCAGCCTGGTTTTCAAAATCAGTTTTGGCTTTATTTAATTCTAGACTGAGTTTTTCAAAATCATTTTTCAGCTGCCTATTCTCATCTTGCAGCTGAGTCTTCTTGGCTGATACAGATAGGTGTGCAGATTTTAGTGTCTCAAAATCCTTAAGTAGCTGATTTACAGATTCGTGTAGATCCATATCTTGTGACATGGCTGAACTATTATTTGAACCAGAGGGTTTTGATGTTACCTCTTCATCAGCTAGGTTGGCCATCAGACAATCATACTCTTCATCATCATCTGAGAAGAATCCGCTGCTGGACTCTACACGCTCTTGATCTTCTCCGATGAGGGCCTTCCTTCTGTCTTCTTTTCTGCTCACCTCTTTCTTGTTCTCGTCCTTCTTAATATTAGGACAGTCGATCTGAATATGTCCTGTCTTATGACAGTTGTAGCACTACACCTTCCAACTTCCGGCTTTCTGGTTCCTTCTGGGATTCTCCTTATAATTCTTTTTGTATTTGGAGTAGTTCTTCCGGAAGTTGCTGAACCTCTGCATTATGAACGCCATTTCTTCCTCAAAATCTAATGGATTTGGAGGCTTTACATCAGAAAAGCTCTTGGCAGGAGACTCGGATGCAAAGGCTATTCCCTTCTCTGCAGGCTCGGTTGAGGATGAACTTGGGAATTCGAACTCATAAGCCTTTAGGTCGGAGAACAGCTCTTGGATCTTTATCTTATTAAGGTCCTTGGATTCTCTCATGGCCACTACCTTCATGCTCCATTCAGGATTGAGAAATCTTATAACCTTCAGTGCCATTTCCCTGTTGCCATAATATTTGCCGAGGGAGTTGATCTCATTGATAATCTCAGTGAACCTTGTGTCCACTTGGTCTATATATTCGCCATTCTTCATTTTGAAGTTGTCAAATTTTTGAATAGCAATTGACAACTTGTTCTCTTTGATCAGCTCCGTTCCTTCACACATTAGGGCTAATGTGTCCCAGATTTCTTTTGCATTCTTGCAATTCTTGATCTTGACCATGGTGGATTTGTCAAGAGTTTGATACAGCACGTCTCTGGCCCGGCTATCAAGGTTGTCCAGCTTTCTTTCTTCGGGAGTCGACTCTGTCCTCTTCCTTGGGATCTTCTCTGGCTTCCCTACTGCGATCTCCTCTGGAGTGTTGTCCTTCTCAAAGGTGAATGGACCGTATTCTATGATGCACCACATGTCATCATGGATTGAAGATAAGTGTGCCTGCATCCTTATCTTCCAAAGATCATACTCGTCAACTGAAAACACAGGTACTCTAGAATGCATGTGTTCCATTATATAATGAGAGTAAAAATATATCTCTGATATAGATCTGGTTCGTGAAATAAATGAACCAACCTCTACGATACCACTTGTAGGTCACAAGTCGTCCAGGAATAAGTCTAGGGGGGTGGATAGACTTATTGAAACTCTTAAACTCTTTTTCTCAAAGAGTAAGTTTCTTCAGCTGATAGATAAACAAATGACTTAGAGTCGTTTGTTCTCAATACGTGCAGAAGTCAGCTGATGACGAATACAAAACAACTAATGAAACACTTAACAATGAATGCAGCAGTTAGAATATGATGCTATGAAACAGTAAAATACGCAGACAGTTATAGTGGTCTCAGAGGTGGGGTAATCCTCTACTAATCCACTTTTCTCCAAACCAGTTGGAGATGAATTCACTATAATTGTCAACCAGTGATAAATATTACAGTGATTCTGTAACACCCCCAAGTTATTCAGGGATATTACAGCGCCGTAAGCCCCGCCGTGGGACCCACAAGGCTAAACATACGCGGAACCATAAAATTTGACCGATAAGGTCTACACACAATGGAATGAAAAACAATACAAAGGTATTCGAAACATAACCAATGTATTCACAAACATCACAACTCGAATCAATACTTCGGCAAAACACAGGCCGGAACATTAAGGAAAAGGGAAAACAATACTCGAGTATTCAATAGCCAATCCAGTACAACAACACTGAACGGGAAACTCCAAACATAACTGGAAGAAAGACACAGTATCACACTTGCCCACCATCTTTATGCCGACCCGATACCTGCCCGTCCGCTCTCCTGGAACCTGAAATACATAAAAAGTATTTCCCCCATAAAGGGGTTAGCCGTCGAATAGCTAGTGCAAGTATACCAAGTATGAAACACAATACTCCTCGACAATAAAGTAAATGTAACCGTCAATTCATCAATTCAAGACTAGTATTCCGGAATAACTAAAATCTCAAGACGTACGTGAATGCCGTAGAAACGGTTCGTTCATATCATACGCCGTTACATGTAGGAATGCCGTCAAAACGGTTCGTTCATTACATGCCAACATTATTTCATATGAATGCCGTAGAAACGGTTCGTTCATATCAACCATGGAATCGCACCAGAGGCTACGAAACCCTCAGAGGACCATAGGCCCGTCCCGGAGTGGCTAGAAATAATCATACCATCAATATTTCATACTTTCAAAGTCGAGAACGTACAATCATAAATGTATACTTGCCTTTGAGACATCGAGAAATCAAACGGAGGAAATGTATGAGTTCGGTAGGTCCAAGAACGCGCTTCCGGCACCTAAACGATTCGCAAGGAATATGATAATCAATCATCCATATCCAAACTACACGAAGGAACTCCCGAAACCCATTTACGATTCATAAAGATATACGGATAATCAACTAGAGGTTGGAAAATCGTCCAAAATCTCACAAGTCCGAAAACGGCACAATCTAACCCACAAAATCGTAGGAAAAACATGTATACGGTATAGATACATCATAAACTCAAGGTTCTCAAGCTTCCAAACGGATAAATCAGACGATTCTATGAAAAACCCCAAAATTCCCAAAAAGTAGGGTTCTAAGGATTTTTTTTACCTTGATTCGGACGTTAGGAGGAATTAGATGTTGAGGAATCCTTGTTTTCCAACCAAATATGTTGTTGTTAGAAGGAAGATCGCTTCCAATCGCCTAAGATCATCTCTCCCGAGCGATTCCCGTCGAAAAGGAGTGAAGTAGGTGAGAAATGACGAAATGGAAGTCAACTGTCATATTTATATCTGCCCAGTCTAGCGCACGCTACGCCTCCTTCATTAGCGTGCGCTAGCGAAGTCACCGGATATTCCAGTGGCTTCTGCCGGTTTTGTTAGCGTGCGCTAATCATCTGTCTCTAGCGTGCGCTAGTCTAAAATGTGGCATTCAGTACTGGAGTCCAGAACTTACTGTCTCTGCCCTGCTCAAAACTTAGCGTACTCTAACACTATGATTTAGCGTGCGTTATGCAATAGCTTTAGCGTGCGCTAGCCGAAGCCTAGCGTACGCTATCGATGTCTGAAAACCTCGCAACCCCATCGCTTCGGCCGGCCCGATGGCGTGCGCTACGGACGGATGTTAGCGTGCGCTACTAACCACGAATAGCGCGCGCTAACAACTCCTAGCGTGCGTTAATCCGCCGATCCAGAGAGCGACCAAATCAAATGCGACTGATCGATCCTCTTAGCGCGCTACGGCTCAAAGCTAGCGTGCGCTAATCAAGCGAATTAGCGTGCGTTAGCCTAGGCCTAGCGTGCGTTATATCTCTGGCCCAGAACATTTCCGCAAGGTCTAAACGATATGATCAAAAACCAAACGAGATACGAAACTCAATAACAATATCAACAACATCTCCAAGCATTTACAGAGCGACAAAATAAGGAGAACGGCAAGGTCAAACGATAATAACAAGACGGGTATTACATTCTACCCCTCTAAAAGAAGTTTCGTCCGAAACTTAAGAAATAAATAGTTCGGGGTATTCCACTCGCATTTTCTCTTCCGTCTCCCAAGTTGCTTCCTCGACTCCATGTCTCGACCATTGCACTTTAACCAGTGGAATGGTCTTATGCCGAAGTTGTTTCTCGCGATGTTCAAGGATCTTCACGGGTTTCTCCGGAAAGGTAACATCCTCGGCTACGTCAATCTCGCTGTAGTCGATAATGTGGCTCGGATCCGGTACGTACTTTCTCAACTGAGACACATGGAAAACATTATGGACGTGACTCAACGCTGGAGGCAACGCCAAGCGGTATGCTAAATCTCCAACTCTGTCTAAAATCTCAAAGGGCCCGATGTACCTCGGACTAAGTTTCCCCTTTTTCCCGAAGCGGAAAACTCCTCTGGTCGGCGACACCTTGAGCAAGACATGATCTACCACCTCAAACTCCAAAGGTCGACGACGAGTATCAGCATAAGATTTCTAACGACTCTGGGCAGCTAGCAATCGATCCCGGATAATAGAAATCTTTTCCTTAGTCTCCATCAACATATCCGGCTCCGTCCCGACTAGCTCAGAAGCCTCGTCCCAACATAATGGCGACCTACATCGCCTACCATAGAGTGCCTCGAAGGGTGCCATTTTGATCGACGCATGCCAACTATTATTGTAAGCAAACTCGATCAATGGTAAGTGAAGCTCCCAATCATTACTCCAATCCAAGGCACAAGCCCGTAATATATCTTCCAATGTCTGAATCGTCCTCTCTGTCTGACCGTCCGACTGAGGATGAAAGGAAGTGCTCAATCTCAATTCCGTACCCAAAGCCTGATGAACGGCCTGCCAAAAAATGCGATACGAAACGGCCGTCTCGATCAGAAACAATGGTCTTGGGGGTACCGTGTAACTTCACGATCTCGGCAATAAAGGTTCGAGCCAGTCTATCCGGTCCCCAAGTATCCTTAATACCCAAGAAGTGTGCAGACTTGGTCAACCGATCGACAATTACCCAAATCATATTCATTCCAGTCTGCGTTCTCGGCATGCCGGTGATGAAATCCATCGAGATGTCTTCCCACTTCCACTCGGGAATGGGGAGTGGTTTCAACAATCCCGCTGGTCGTTGATGTTCGATTTTGACTTGTTGACACGTCAAGCACCGTAGTACAAACTCCGTAACATCCTTCTTCATGTTATTCCACCAAAAATTGCGCTTCAAATCTTTGTACATCTTACTCGTTCCGGGGTGGATTGAGTAAGGCGTAGCATGAGCTTCTCGGAGAATCCTCTGTCTCAACTCCAAATCAATTGGAACGCAAAGCCTGCCCTGAAATCTCAGAATACTATCCTCGTGTACCATAAAGCCTGGAGCTTTTCTTTTAATTACATCTTCCTTCAGTTGAGAAATCATCGGGTCACTCCACTGTTTCCCTTTGATATCATCAACCAAGGACGAAGTAATTTCGAGAGTACACAATTGTCCCTGTACTCGCTGAAGCCAAACTTCGATCCCTTGTTCAATTAAATCCTGACGAATCTTCGTCTGAGCCGTAAGAACCTCGAGCATTTGAAGAGACGCCGATTTGCGGCTCAAAGCATCCGCAATGACATTGGCTTTTCCGGGGTGGTAAAGAATCTCCAAATCATAATCCTTTATCAATTCTAACCAACGTCTCTGCCTCATATTTAGCTCCTTCTGAATGAAAATATATTTCAGGCTCTTGTGATCGGTATAAATCCGACACGGTGAACCGTATAAATAATGCCGCCAAATCTTGAGTGCGAAGACAATTGCGGCCAATTCTAAATCGTGAGTAGGATAATTCATCTCATAAGGTTTTAATTGTCGTGACGCAAAAGCTATTGTCTTATCATGCTGCATAAGAACACAGCCCAGGCCTTGACCCGAAGCGTCACTATAAGCGCAAAGCCTTCGTTACCATGTGGTAAAGTTAGGATCGGCGCTGAAGTCAATCGTCTCTTCAGTTCATCGAAGCTCTGTTGTCTCTCATCCGTCCAGATAAACTTTTCGGTCTTCTGGAGCAATTTCGTAAGCGGTCGAGCGAGTTTCGAGAACCCCTCGACAAACCGACGGTAATATCCAGCAAGGCCCAAAAAGCTACGAACCTCCTTAACATTTTTAGGCGGTGTCCAGTCTAGCACTGCCTCGATCTTCTGCGGGTCTACACGAACCCCTTCGGCCGAAATCACATGGCCGAGAAACATAACTTCTTCCAACCAAAACTCACATTTCGAGAATTTTGCATAGAGGTGCTCGGTTCTCAAAATGTCTAAAACCAAACGCAAGTGTCGGGCATGTTCCTCCTTATCTCGAGAATAGATTAAGATGTCGTCAATAAAGACGACTACACACCTGTCGAGGTACTCGATGAATATTTTATTCATTAACTACATGAATACTGCCGGCGCATTCGTCAACCCAAAAGGCATAACTACAAATTCATAATGCCCATATCTCGTCCGAAACGCCGTCTTCGGAACGTCGGACTCCCTCACCCTGAGTTGATAATACCCGGATCTTAAATCGATCTTCGAGAAAACCGCAGCTCCTTGCAATTGATCAAATAGATCATCTATACGAGGCAAAGGATATTTATTCTTGATGGTTACTTTATTCAGCTCACGGTAGTCGATGCACAAACGTAGTGAACCATCCTTCTTCCTCACGAAAAGAACGGACGCGCCCCAAGGCGAAGCGCTCGGTCTGATGTACCCTTTTTCCAGAAGTTCTCCCAACTGATTCTTCAATTCTTGCATCTCGGAAGGTGCCATTCGGTAAGGTGCTTTAGAAATCGGAGCCGCATTTGGCTCTAAGTCCACGGTAAATTCTATCTCTCGATCTGGCGGTAATCCCGGGAGGTCATCCGGAAAAACATCGGGGTACTCACTAACAACCGGAATCGAAGAGAAATCGATTTCATTTCCTTCCGTTTTCAAGGCATAACACCAATAGCCCGTACAACCTTTATTCAAAAGTTTTACGGCTTTCATGGCACTGATAAGTAACTTGGGTAGTCCTGACTTACACCCCAAAAAGGAGTACTCAGATCCGTCTTTAGTCATCATGGTGATAACCTTAGTACGGTAATTCATAATCGCTTGATGACTATTAAGCCAATCCTCACCGAGGATTACATCCTCGCCTTCCATATCAACTACAATCAGATTCGATAACCATTCCATACCAGATATAATCACCGGAAAATCTCTAATTTCCCGGTTCCCCACAATTCTATCCCGTTAGCGGTTTCACGATGAAAGGATCGCAAGGCCAAACAAGTTATATTCAAACGGCGTACACACTCCAAAGAAATAAAAGAATGTGTAGCACTGAATCAAAAAGTACAATTTGGATGAGATAGAATATGAATGGTACTGAAGCCACCGCCGCGTCGGGTTCGTGCGCTCAACGCATCTCATAAACTCGTGGTTGTGCCGAACCGACGCTAGAGTTTCCCCTCCGGCATTCGACCGTCCCGCCCCTGCCGAAATGCTTGAGGTTGACCACCGGGCGTAAGCCCGAGTGTCCAAAGTCTGATTCGGCTCGGAACCATAAGCCGCTCTATGTCCCATCTGTCCGCACGTGTGACACTTCAACGGTGGAAAGTGGCATTCCAAATTAATGTGGCCTGAACGGCCACAATTATAGCAAGTCACTGCGCGATTTGTGGTACCCGAAGTAGGACGGTAACCCCTCTTTCCTTTATTAGAACGTGACGACTGTCCGACAGAACGGTTAGTCGTCTGTGACTTCTGAAAGTTGCCACTCTTAGAGTTAGAAAAATTCCCTGCTACTTTCTGCTTCTTCGATTCTTCCCCGGTATCGTTGTCGGGGCTTAACATATCATGGGCTAAAGCTCTGTCCTGGTATTCCTTCAATGTGGTGCAAGCAAATCCGGCCATGTACCGCCGTAAGTCCAAATTCATCCGCATATCGAAATAACGGATCTTATCACGCTCGTTACGCACTTGATCCTTCACATGGATCAATTGTTGGTTGTACTCCACGATCGCCTGCGAAACGGGAATATCTTGTGGTTTAGCCTCGAAGAAGGCTCGGATTCGGCTCTCTCGTACCGGCCAAGGACAAAACTCGGCCTCCAAGAGCTCCTTAAATTCATCCCACGAGGCAATACGATCCTGTGGCTTGATGACCTTCCACCAAGTAGCGGCCTCCTTAGTGAGGAAATCTTGAGCAATCGTTACTTTCCTCACCACGGGGCAATCAAGCGCCTCGAAAATCTTTTCCAATTCTGCTAGCCAATCTTCCTGACTAGCGGGTCTGTGGCACCGCCAAGCGTGGAGGGTGCATACGGATTACATTCTGAAGCAAGGCATCCGTGTTTGGGTTCGGGTTATTCAGCTGAACAGTTTGGGCCAAAAATAGTCATTTGAGTAGCCAATTGTTGAAGTGCATTCGCCACTCCAACGTCTGCGTTGTTCCCCTGACCGTCGGTGGTCGTGCGACTCTCGGTGTCGGGATGCACCGAGTTCGACAAGCGGGGTTGGTCGACCCGCAATGACCCGATGGAAACGGCCGCGCCACGACCTCTTCCTCGTCCACGGCCACGACCACGGCAACGGCCACTACCAGCTGACATACTGAAGAACACACAAGTCACGTAAGCACAATTCAATCATGCGTCATCAAAGTGTCCGATTCTCAAGAATACCGTTAAAAGGAAGCAAAACGAATAAGGAAACACCAGAAGAGTGAGAGGTCTTACACGTACCGGTCGCATTGTGATGATGGCAGAGTAGTGATACTGCGGACAATTAACGACTCGATCGACCCAAAAGACCGACCTAGGTATCCATAGACCTAAGCTCGATACCATATTCGTAACACCCCCAAGTTATTCGGGGATATTACACAGTAAGCCCCGCCGTGGGACCCACAAGGCTAAACATACGTGAGAACCATAAAATTTGACCGATAAGGTCTACACACAATGGAATGAAAAACAATACAAAGGTATTGAAACATAACCAATGTATTCACAAACATCACAACTCGAATCAATACTTCGCAAAACACAGGAACATCAAGGAAAAGGGAAAACAATACTCGAGTATTCAATAGCCAATCCAAAGACAACAACACCGAACGGAAACTCCAAACATAATCGGAAGAAAGACACGATCACACTTGCCCACCATCTTTATGCCGACCCGATACCCGCCCGTCCGCTCTCCTGGAACTGAAATACATAAAAGTATTTCCCCATAAAGGGGTTAGCCGTCGAATAGCTAGTGCAAGTATACCAAGTATGAAACACAATACTCCTCGACAATAAAGTAAATGTAACCACAATTCATCAATTCAAGACTAGTATTAGGAATAACTAAAATCTCAAGGCGTACGTGAATGCCGTAGAAACGGTTCGTTCATATCATACGCCGTTACATGTAGGAATGCCGTCAAAACGGTTCGTTCAATACATGCCAACATTATTTCATATGAATGCCGTAGAAACGGTTCGTTCAGATCAACAATGGAATCGCACCAGAGGCTACGAAACCCTCAGAGGACCATAGGCCCGTCCCGGAGTGGCTAGAAATAATCATACCATCAATATTTCATACTTTCAAAGTCGAGAACGTACAATCATAAATGTATACTTGCCTTTGAGACATCGAGAAATCAAACGGAGGAAATGTATGAGTTCGGTAGGTCCAAGAACGCGCTTCCGGCACCTAAAAGATTCGCAAGGAATATGATAATCAATCATCCATATCCAAACTACACGAAGGAACTCCCGAAACCCGTTTACGATTCATAAAGATATACGGATAATCAACTAGAGGTTGGAAAATCGTCCAAAATCTCACAAGTCCGAAAACGGCACAATCTAACCCACGAAATCGTAGGAAAAACATGCATACGGTATAGATACATCATAAACTCAAGGTTCTCAAGCTTCCAAACGGATAAATCGGACGATTCTACGAAAAACCCCAAAATTCCCAAAAAGTAGGGTTCTAAGGATTTTTTTACCTTGATTTGGACGTTAGGAGGAATTAGATGTTGAGGAATCCTTGTTTTCCAACCAAATATGTTGTTGTTAGAAGGAAGATCACTTCCAATCGCCTAAGATCGTCTCTCCCGAGCGATTCCCGTCGAAAAGGAGTGAAGTAGGTGAGAAATGACGAAATGGAAGTCAACTGTCATATTTATATCTGCCCAGTCTAGCGCACGCTACGCCTCCTTCATTAGCGTGCGCTAGCGAAGTCACCGGATATTCCAGTGGCTTCTGCCGGTTTCGTTAGCGTGCGCTAATCGTCTGTCTCTAGCGTGCGCTAGTCTAAAATGTGGCATTCAGTACTGGAGTCCAGAACTTACTGTCTCTGCCCTGCTCAAAACTTAGCGTACGCTAACACTATGATTTAGCGTGCGTTATGCAATAGCTTTAGCGTGCGCTAGCCGAAGCCTAGCGTACGCTATCTGATAGTCCAGAAAACCTGGCAACCCCACTGCCTCTGCTGACCAGCCCGATAGCGTGCGCTACGGACGGATGTTAGCGTGCGCTACTAACCACGAATAGCGCGCGCTAACAACTCCTAGCGTGCGTTAATCCGCTATCCAGAGCGATCCAAATCTTGATCGGCTGGCCGATCCTCTTAGCGCGCGCTACGGCTCAAAGCTAGCGTGCGCTAATCAAGCAGAATTAGCGTGCGTTAGCCTAGGCCTAGCGTGCGTTATATCTCTGGCCCAGAACATTTCCGCAAGGTCTAAACGACATGATCAAAAACCAAACGAGATACGAAACTCAATAACAATATCAACAACATCTCCAAGCATTTACAGAGCGACAAAATAAGGAGAACGGCAAGGTCAAGCAGTCAATAACAGTACGGGTATTACAGATTCAACCAAATTACAACAGCTTCCATCCAGTGGAAATCCTTGCCGTTGCAACACACTTGACTGCCTTGCACCTCTTGATCCGCGATCCTTGGATGCATTTACAGTCTCGAACTTCAACTAGTGAAGTACCCCGAACTCAGGATTAAAGACACGAGTTTTTGTCTTCTCCAACTAAGAGCTTCTTCAAGTATGAACTTTTGAGAACTGCTCTTTTCACGATGCTATAGTTCGCTTTTAAATTGCTTTCAATGCATTGATTGCTCTGAAAGTTTGTTCGCACCGTTTGTATGTTGTGTTCTGTAATGCTCAGCTTCAAATCTTCGGATATATATAGGTCACGATCTCTGAGCTTTTCCTTCATAGCCGTTGCAAATCTTTTCAACAAATCTATCCGTTGGAGAGGTAGACTTCATTGTTTTCTTTCTGAACGTTGCAATGCTGGATTCCCATAATTTAATCCATATTCGGACCGTTGTTAAGACTTTGCATGTGAGGCGCCGAATCTTTTGAATATAATACGATTAAAGTCTTCAGTGGTAGGCCTGGATGAATTATTCAATTCATATCTTTAGTGGGAATCTCTCCAATTTGTCTCTTCACGTTGCATGTGACTTTCCGTAATATTTGACTTTTCAACGCATGCAGACGTGGACTTGGAGTACTTGGATGATCTCGAGTAGGCTGATGTACAGTTAACTTCTCTGCAGTATGGTCTTCTCTGAAGTTCACTGTTTTGGGATTCGCCTAATCAGATGAGTTGTCTGAGGTCACTTGACTGCAGTCTGGTCAAACATTCCTGACGATTTTTGTTGACCAGAGCTTCTCTGACTTGACTCGGCTGTACCTCTATGATGAACTCAGCTGATCTTTAGTACTTAGCCGATTTTAGCCTAACTTATTTTGGCCTATAGAATATACTCATTTGGTTCTTCTTTACATTTTGCCAAGTATTAAACTTAACATAATTTGGCCTATGGAAGATATTCATTTGTTTCTTCCTTACATTTTTGCCAAGTAATAAACATTTGAATTATATTAATGACATCATCAAAATCTAACAAGTATTCCTAACAACGTGCGCTAATACAATATATCCGTTGCATGGATTGTCAAAGTATCCGTTTGATATGCTGACTTTGACTTGCTTTTCCCAACGTTCTGATTGACTTGATTCAAACTGCTTAGCGTGCGCTATTCCTTCTTAGTAGCGTGCACTAATACTGGCTTCATTGCATACGTCATTCTGTGTTTGAATTCCTTCACAACGGTAACAGGACTTCGATAGCGTGCGTTAATGATAACGTGTAGCGTGCACTATCTCATCAGCTGACTTCACTTCAGTTTACTTCGAACTTGGCTGATATGCATATGACTTCCCGTTAGCGTGCGCTAACGTATGATGACTTGCGTGCACTAGATATGCATTTTGCTCAGCTTTTTGCGTTTTCGTCTGCTTCGTCTTTTTGGTTAGCCTCGATGTTGTTTTGTTTGTTTGGCAACTTTAATCATCAAAACACAAATTAAATAATGTGTGGAATAAATATTCCAACAATCTCCCCCTTTTTGATGATTACAAAACAACTCTTGAATTGGATAAAATCTGTAAAAAAATAATATATGTATATGTATACGAATCAAGGTGTTCGGCTTTGATCGTTTCGTTAGTTTCTCAAATCTATTTCTTTTTCGACTCCTTCTTTTCTTTTCTCCTTTTCTTTCCTCATTTCAAATTTTCATCGTCGACGTCTCCTCATTTTTTGTTTTCTGTCATTTTCAACTTCTTCTTTTCTCCCCATTTTTGTGTGCTTTCTTTTTCTTTTCGACTTCTTCGATTTTTCTCATTTTTATCAATTCATCTCCTTCTCATTTTTATCTTCTCCTTCTCATTTTTATCTCAATTCATCTCCTTCTCCCCCTTTTTGTTTTCATCAAAAAGTGAAAATAAATATAGAATGTATCAAATGGAATATAGATATGCATGATACCAATTTATGCATTAATAAACAAAAATACTCCCCCTGAAAGTATTATCTTCCCCTTTTTAAAATATCAATTGTTAAAATTTATTTTTGGAGATCCAACCTATAGTTGGTTTTTCTTTTGAAACGTAGACGATGTTTGGAATAATTGTTCCTTTACGAACCCAAATCTTTTTCATTTTTATCGTCCGGCGTGGGCTTTTACAATTTGAAATGTGATGCATGATTTTCAAACATTTTTCGCATCGGGGTATTTTGAAATTGACGGATTCGTTTTTTGAACGTGGTTTGAATCCTAACCACTCTTTATTTAGAGTATATTTTTGAACACATAACATTTGTTCAAATTTATCGTTGCCGCACGAGAATATCTTTGTCAAAATTTTTAGTTCATCTTGAACTTTTGAAAGATCATTTTTTAAAATATTCTCATTTTCTATACATTTCGAATGATCGATTTCAACAAATTTCCCTTTTTCAAGTATTTTGGAATTTTCAATTTCCAAAGTTTTATATTTAGACTTGAGGGATTTGATTTCATTTAAAGCATTTTGATAGTCCGTGTGTAATAACTCGAATGCTTCAAAGAGTTCGTCGTAGGAGTTACTTACTTGGCTTTCGACGTCGCTATCGTCGAATGAACTCCGGGCCATGAGCGCGAGATTATTTTGGTCAAGAAAATCTTCATTGGGATCTTCGTCGCTCCATGTTGCGATTAAAACCTCCTTTTGCTTTACTCGGCAGTTCTTGGCAAAGTAGCCTAGTTTACCACATAATGGACAAGTGTTGTTGGGTTTCTTCAATTCGCCCGCTTGAATGTCCTTCTTTCTCCGGTTTAATAAGTGTTGGAACTTATTAATATTCTTGGCATAATATGCCATTTCTTCGTCGCTATCGTCCACCGGAATTTCTTCTTTCTTTCTCGGCACCTTAGCCTTGAAGGCTATTGATTTTTCCTTCGGTTTTGGTTTGGCATTCCGAGATTTTAGAATAATCTCGTAGTTGATAGGAGAACCAACGAGAGCACTAAAATCGAGAGTATTTAAATCTTAAGATTCCATAATTGCCGTAACCGTGCCGTCCCATTCTCGAGGTAGTGATCGGAGAATTTTCTTTACTTTCTCACTACTCGAAAGTGGTTTTCCGAAACATGCTAATCCATGTATTTACAAGAAGGTTAGTGGGAGCAAAATTGCATTTTAAGTACTATGTGGATGACATTCTACTTATAGAACGTAGGAATGCTCAGTTTTGTGAAAGCTTGGCTTTCTGATAAGTTCTCAATGAAGTTCTTGGGGTCCGAACAAGGTCCGGGGCAATCCGATGAAGTGGTTTTGGGTCGGTGGAGCGTGGAGGTCGGCAGCGAGCGACCATCCTTCTGAAGAGTTGGATATTCCCACCCGCTTCTGGGAGAGGAATCCGAGTAAGGGTTTTGACTCTCCCTTTGTTCGGATACATTCTGAACTGATCTGATTTTGGTCTTCTTTTTGCAGGTGCCATTATTCCGATGGCAGGCGAGCTAGCTTTCGACTTCGCGATCTTTTGGGAGCGGATACGCAGTCTTCCTGACGACAATATAGATGCTCGCCGGATTAACAAGGAAGCCTGCTGGTTGGCTGCTAGGTTGTTTCGTTTTCCGCGCCACCTTTTGGTTCCAGGTATGGACTTTCACGATCTCCATTTGCTTGGCAATCGTCTTGACTGAGGGGGGTGACTAACTTGTGTCGATTGATTTCTTTGCAGAAATCCACTTCCCTCGCTTCCTAGAACCCCCGCTCGAGATCGCCATGTCGAACCCCGGGATCATGAGTCGCCTGAGCCAAGGGAAGAAAACAAGTCGAGCTACCCCTGTGGCACTCCCACTTATCCCGGAGGCGAGGCCTCACCTGGAGCCGGTCTTCGAGGAACAAGAATCACGGGATGAGGGACTTGAGCTGAACCGCAAGAGACGGAGGATGGAGGAGCCCCCGACCTCTGTCCCTGTTGATGGGCAGCCGATCGCCGCGCCTCCGCTCTCCGCGATTCCCCCGGTGGAGGGCTCCGCGCCCTCATCGGCTTTCCTGCAGGCCATGGCGACCGCCAAAGCTGAGACCCCATGCGGGAGGCTGTTCTTCGGCCGCGACCCAGAGAAGGTCGAAAGGTAAGCTTGGTCACTTTTGTGGGTTATGCCGTTTATGGAGGAAATATGCTAACTCTTTTGTTCTTGGCACAGGCTTCGTCGCAGCGACCCAAACTTGCGACGTCCCTCACTATGTCGCTCGGGCCGTCAACGCTCTGCCAAAGGCCTGGACGACTGACTTGGACGCGATCGCACGCCGGCGATCTTCGTATGCGATGCAGGCGACCTACGCTATGGCCCTCCAGACGGTGACGATGGCTGCCCAGGCTGTAAAAGATTTTGAGGGGCGGCCCTCCACCGCTAGTCTCCAGGCGGAACTTGAGGATGCTCGCAAACAGAATGCCGAGTTTGCCGACAGGATCGCTGCGATGGAGAAGAGCTCCGTGGAGGTGGCTAAGCAGGCAAGCCAAGACCTCGAATGGGCCCGGGCGGTGACCGACCGGATGCGGGACCAGATGACGGATGCCCGCAGGTCGCATGCGGCCGCGCAAAAGGAGGCAGATGTGCTGAAGGCGGTTGTTGACCGGTTGACCAGCGAGTTGGCTTCGTCGAAGGACGAGGTGGCAGCCAAGGTGGCCGAGCTCCAGGATGCGAATCAGGTGATCGTGGGGCTGAAGTGGAAGCTGGAGGCGACCGAGTCCGATCCCTACCTCAACGTGGAATACCCCAGCGAGTTTGCCAATTATATGGCTTACGCTGACGCAATCCGCGCCACCAAGAAGGGAGGGCTCGAGGTCGGCCTTTTGGTTGATAACTTCAAAGCCCACGTGCTTGAACACCCTCTGCAGCCTGCCTTCATCGTGCCGATCCTCGACCTCTCTGTGGATCATGGGGTCGACTTGAGCTGGTACCCATCACTGGACAACCTTGTTCATCCGGGTGCCCCGGAGGACGGGGGTTCTGATAAGTGTCAATTTTATACACTTATCCATGGTTTGTATCGATAAATTTCACCCATAATTGAGCTAGTCTACGCGTTTTTGCTTTTAATTTATTAGCTTTTAATAATTTTATTTTTTATCGGATGAAGATGTAAATTTAGTCTTAATCGGATTGAATTACTGAATTACTCAAGAAATAACATGTTTATAAAATATTCTCTTTGTTGAATTTTTATGTATTCATGTTGTAGGGCTTTCCGAGACGAGTTCGGCAGTCTTTCCGGATTCAAAATTAGAGTTATATATCAAAAGTTATCATCCGAAGAAGATTTGGGGCAAAAACGCAAAGTCTGAGAAAATCTGGGCATAGAATGAAGTCTGAAACTCCATACGAGCGTAACATCATAACATACGGGCGTAACTCACAAAACAAAAAGCCGTAGCCTACTTACGGCCGTAACTCATGTACATTACGGCCGTAAGTCATCCATGTTACGGCCGTAACTCCTGACTGTTACGGCCGTAACTCTTGACAGATTGTAATCATTTGTCTAATTTTTTATACTTTTGATGTATTATTGAGGGTATGGCTGGCATTGATCCGATCTATTGTAATAATGCTGGAGTTTTGGAGCTATTAGATGACTTTAGGTGTATAAATAGACCCCTTAGATCCATCATCATTCATCTTATAATTTTTCCACTTTTTGTAATATTTTCTTTTTGTGTGAAGAACACACTTGTGTTCTTGAGTGATTTGTGTAGTAGTGGTATAGCATATGTTGTTCAGAGAGTTTATTGCTTCTTTCTCCTTTATCTACTAAGGGAGTTAGGATCAATTCTTTCTCTTGTTCAACTAATAATGACCACTCAAGCTTGTATTATGTATATTAAACCCTTCATGGGCTAAGTTACTTAAGTTGGGATTATAAATAAGGTTAGTCATGTTATTTAAGTTTGTATAAAGATATATTATGAATTACTTATTATTGTGTGTGATTTTCATTGTTTTAACAATCTTTATTTATTTGGCCAATAAATGACGATATTTATGGTCTTCATATGTTTCGAAAGAAAATATGTTTGATTAGATCAAATGATCTTCACTCTAAGTTGTTCTAGGGGATAGAAATATACCTCTAGACCTTGGATGATTCTTTGAGTTATTTTCATAAATCCTAATGCTATGTATTGAAGCCAATCAACATAGAAATATAGTGGATTGATTAAATATATAAGGGGCGTTTTATAGTTCGAAAGAGAAACCGTCTTTTTAAGGAAAATTGAATCTACACAACATAATAAGTAAATTCATCTTATGATCTCCTATACATCTTCTATAACTAATGATGAACTAAGTTTATAATCCCAACTATTTCATTTTATCTTTTATCAATCTATTATTAGTATAATCTTTTATTTTCTTGAATATTAAAACTATTATTGTATTTTATTTGCAATTATTAAACCAAAGTCTTAAATTGTGTGTTTCAATCATATATATCTCTATAACAAATAGACTAATAGTGTATAATTCAACATATAACCAAACTTCCTTGTGGGATCGATAAACCAGACTCAAAAAGTCCACTTACTACTTGATACGACATCGTGCACTTGCGATAGTTACAGTAAAGAACTTGTCATGTTTTTGGCACCGTTGCCGTGGAAGTATAAGTGTTATATTTGAAATATTACATTATTAACTATTGTTATAAATACAACTTTTTCTTTGTTGTAGATTCTCTTGTCTATGCGAAGGACGTACAATCGCGATTTAGTTTTACTAGATCCCGAGATCGAAGCCACATTCAGAAAAAGGCGAAGAGAACAAAAGAAAAGCATTATTTCTTCACCATCAATGGCGGACGAACTAAACCCACGTCTCCCCCAAGGAAACGATAACGAAAGAATTACTCTGGTAGGGGGGATACCTAATGTTCAAGACATTCAACATCAACAATATCCTATTGTGCCGGAAATAGATGAAGACAACATGCTCTTTGGGGAATTTATGAACCCCCCATCTTTGAGCGTGCAATCAAGTGTGATCTATCCACCATTTGGAGTGGACAATTTTCAAATTCGCCCTGATGTCATCAATCTCTTCTCCAACAACAACTCATTCTATGGAAGAACCGACGAGAATCCATATCTCCATATTAACCATTTTGTGGAGATTTGTGGAAATTTCAAATATCCAAATGTAAATGACGAGGCGATCAAAATGAGAATTTTCGTGCAAACTTTGAAGGACAGAGCAAGAGAGTGGCTAGATACTTTTCCACCACGAAGCATAACAAATTGGCCCGAATTTGTCCAAAAATTCACCACTAAATACTTTCCACCAATAAAAGTGGCGAAACTAAAATACGAAATCTCTACATTTCGTCAATAAGATTCAGAATCATTCCACGAAGCATGGGAGAGATACAAAGATATGCTACGAAAATGTCCTAACCATGGTTTCGATTTAGGAGCACAAGTCAATTACTTCTATTCTGGAATCTTACCTACATGCCAAGCCAATGTCGATTCATCATCTAATGGCTCACTTGGCAACAAAACTATGAAAGAGGCTTATAATCTTTTTGAGGTTATAAGTGAACAAAGTGCAAGATTGCCAGACAGAAATATCCAAAAGAAACCAAATGGTGTTTTGGAAGTGGATTCTTATTCACTTATGTTGGCAAAAATTGAAGCTCTATCAAAGAAAGTCGAGGACATGTCTTTTTCAACTCCTCAATCTGTGAAGACGGTGCAAACTCCACAAGTTTCAGCTTTTACATGTGAAATTTGTGGAGCAACTCACAACAGCACTATCTGTCCCTTAGTGCAACAAGAGCAGTCACCACCACCACCAGAACAAGTGGCGTATGCTTAGAATTTCCAAAGGCAAGCATACAATCCTTACGGGCCAACATACAATCCAGGGTACAAAAATCATCCAAATTTTTCTTATGCAAACAACAACAATGTGCTGAATTCAACGCATCAAGAAAAGAAGCCCGGGTGGGAAGAAGCAATCACGAAGCTAGCTGAACAACAACTGAAGTATCAACAACGCAATGATGCTTCAATTAAAAATCTGGAGACACAAGTTGGCCAAATGGCCAAAATACTTTCAGAAAGATCTCATGGCATGTTACCTAGCAATACCGAGGTAAATCCAAGGGAAAATGTCCAAGCTATCACAACAAGAAGTGGAGTGCAGTTGCCCGAAATTTCTATGGAAAATCATCTAGAAAAACAAAAAAATAAAGAAAATCAAGAATCAGAAAAAGAATCTGAATCAGGACCTTCATCTCAAAAAGGTCCAGTTGCTACAAAATCTTATGTTCCACCTATCCCATTTCCTCAACGGTTGAAGAATCACAAGCTCGATGCTCAATTCGGGAAATTCTTGAAAATTTTCAAAAAACTACACGTCAACCTTCCTTTTGCCGATGCTCTAGCACAAATGCCAAGCTATGCCAAATTTATGAAAGATATTATTTCCAACAAACGAAGGCTTGAAGAATATGAAACTGTCATGCTAACAGAGGAGTGTAGCGCAATACTACAAAAGAAGTTGCCACCCAAGCTAAAAGATCCGGGAACTTTCACAATCCCGTGTACAATTGGTGAAGTGAATTTTGGTAAAGCTCTTTGTGATTTAGGGGCAAGTATCAATTTGATGCCCCTGTCAATTTTCAACAAACTGAACTTGGGAGAAGCAAAAGCAACAACAGTTTCACTACAATTAGCTGATCGGTCAATCAAATATCCACGTGGGATAATAGAAGATGTGCTCGTCAAGGTTGATAAATTCATATTTCCAGCAGATTTTATCATCCTTGACATGGAAGAAGATCAGGATATTCCCATTATTTTTGGACGACCATTTCTCGCAACCGCACGTGCTCTTATTGATGTCTATGAAGGAAAGCTAATTCTCAGAGTGGAAGACGAACATGTCTTCTTCGATGTCCTAAAAACTTTGAATCATCCCTCCACATATGAGTATTGTCTAAGAATAGACGCAATTGAAGCCATGGTAAACACGTCTTTGGAGAAAATTCTATCTAAATATCCTATTGAGACATGTATAGCAAATTCTCTAACCAGCATGGAAGAAGAATATCAGTTGGCCGAAACAGTTAACTATCTAGAAGCACTACCACCCTTAAGAAGGCATTCACATTTTGAAGAATTGGGGACAAGCTCCGCTAAACCCCTCCCTTCTTTACAAGAAGCTCCAATACTTGATCTCAAACCTCTGCCCACACATTTGAGATACGCTTACTTGGGCATTTCCTCTACACTTCCGGTCATGATATCTAACATATTGACTGAACTTGAAGAAGGGAAATTACAAAGGGTATTGAGGAATCACAAAAGAGCAATTGGATGGACTATTGCGGAAATTAGAGGAATAAGCCCCTCTATATGCACACACAAAATTTTGATGGAAGATGACTGCAAACCTTCAATTGAGAATCAACGACGTTTGAATCCAAACATGAAGGAAATTGTGAAAGCAGAGATTCTTAAATTACTTGACGCAGGAATAATTTATCCAATCTCAGATAGTCCATGGGTGAGCCCTGTACATATGGTGTCCAAAAAGAGTGGAATCACAATCATAGAGAACGAGCACAATGAACTTATACCAACATGACCCATCACAGGATGGAGAATGTGCATTGATTACAAGAAGCTCAACAAGACGACCAGAAAAGATCATTTTCCACTCCCATTTATTGATCAAATGCTCGATAGATTGGTGGGACATTTTTACTACTGTTTTCTCGACAGCTATTCAGGTTACAACCAAATCGTAATAGCCCCAGAAGACCAAGAGAAAACAACATTCACATGCCCTTATGGAACATTTGCCTATAGAAGAATCCCATTCGGATTGTGCAATGCTCCAGCCACATTTCAGAGATGCATGATGTCAATATTCTCAAACATGGTTGAAAAATTCATTGAAGTTTTCATGGACGATTTCTCGTTTTTCGGAGACACATTTGATAAATGCCTAAATCACTTAGGCATGGTCTTGGAAAGATGTGAAGACATAAATCTAGTTCTCAATTGGGAGAAATGTCACTTCATGGTCCAGGAAGGAATCGTACTTGGCCATAGAATCTCACAACATGGAATAGAAGTCGATAAGGCAAAGATCCAAGTGATTGCAAAACTTCCTCCACCAATTTCGGTGAAAGGAGTAAGGAGTTTTCTCGGGCATGCAGGATTTTATCGGAGGTTCATAAAAGATTTCTCAAAAATAGCAAAACCTCTCAGTGTTTTGCTTGAGAAAGATACACCATTCCTTTTTACAAATGAATGCCACATGGCCTTTGCAACTTTGAAGGATAAGCTTACATCAGCTCCAATCATCATTTCTCCAAATTGGACTATCCCATTCATTCTGATGTGCGATGCAAGTGATTATGCTGTGGGGGCCGTGCTGGGCCAAAAGAAGGACAAAATGATGCAAGTGATCCATT
This sequence comes from Orobanche coerulescens, assembly GCA_033398695.1. Taxonomy (NCBI): domain Eukaryota; kingdom Viridiplantae; phylum Streptophyta; class Magnoliopsida; order Lamiales; family Orobanchaceae; genus Orobanche; species Orobanche coerulescens. The sequence goes on from CM065803.1 coordinate 205,371,683, forward strand.
ATGCTAGCCGAACTATGAATGATGCACAGCTGAACTACACAACAACTGAAAAAGAGATGCTTGCAGTGGTTTATGCCTTTGATAAATTTCGATCCTACTTATTGGGATCGAAAGTCATTGTCTACACTGATCATTCATCTTTGAAATATTTAATGACAAAGCAAGATGCTAAGTCAAGGCTAATCCGATGGGTCCTACTTATGCAAGAATTCAACATAGAAATCCGAGATAGAAAGGGAACAGAGAACCAAGTGGCGGATCATCTCTCTCGACTAGACCAAAACAATGCTCAAGAGAAGGAAATAAATGAAGTATTTCCGGATGAACAACTTTTCCAAATCTCTAATATGCAGGAAAAACAAAATGCACCATGGTATGCAGACATCGTTAATTTCCTAGTAAGTGGAATAATTCACCCAAATTTTTCCCATAATCAAAAGAAAAAATTCTTCTCCGAGTTGAAATACTATTACTGGGAAGATCCTCTATTGTTCAGACGAGGACCTGATAAAATTATCCGAAGATGCATACCGGAAGAAGAAATGGAGAAAGTATTAGAAAGATGTCACTACTCTCACTATGGAGGACATTTTGGGGCTTCAAAAAAGCAGCAAAAATTCTTGAAGCAGGATTCTATTGGCCCACTCTGTTCAAAGATGCACATACACTTCTCTCTAAGTGTGACCGGTTCCAAAGACATGGAAACATGTCAAAAAGAAATGAAATGCCAATGAATTTCATCCTTGAAGTTGAAATCTTCGACGTTTGGGGAATTGATTTCATGGGACCCTTTCCATCATCGTTCTCTAATGAATACATCCTTGTAGCTGTGGACTAGGTATCTAAATGGGTGGAGGCTATTGCATTACCAACAAACGAAGCTAGAGTCGTGGTTAAGGCTCTACTGACCAAATTCGGAGTAAAACACCGTGTCGCTACCTCTTATGACCCACAAACCAGTGGACAAGTCGAGGTCTCCAATCGTGAACTGAAACGTATACTTGAGATGACAGTCGACTCATCTCGGAAAGATTGGTCGAAAAAGCTGGATGATGCGCTCTGAGCTTACAGAACAACTTATAAGACACTGATAGGCATGTCTCCATTTCGTTTGATTTTTGGAAAAGCCTGTCACCAGCCAGTCGAACTTGAACATCGAGCCTTTTGGGCTATAAAAAAATTAAACTTTGATGAACAGTTGGCTGGAAAGAAAAGGTTGCTGCAGTTAAATGAGTTGGATGAAATCCAACTCGACTCATATGAAAATGCCAAAATCTACAAAGAAAAAACAAAAAGATGGCATGACAACAGAATTCTAAGAAGAGATTTTAAAGCAGGAGACCAAGTTCTCCTTTTTAATGCATGACTGCGTCTGTTTCCGGGTAAGCTGCGATCACGATGGACGGGCCCATACACAATCAAAGAGGTGTTTTCTCATGGAGCTGTGGAGATTTATAATACAACTGACGAGAGTTTCAAAGTAAACGGCCAACGGTTAAAGCCATATCTGGGAGGAGAATTCTCGACAACAAAGTCAATCATAATGCTGGAAATACGTAATTGATCAGACGAGAAGTCAAGCTAAGGACGTTAAACAAAGCGCTTATTGGGAGGCAACCCAATCTCTATTATCTTGGAAAATAAGTTTGGGGGTAACACAGAAAGATTCAACAACAAGAGCAAGGATCATATCGTTCATAAAATCCAGGGAGTCTTTCTTTCATTATTCTCACACATATAATAAATATATATTTTTTTAAAAAAATCCAAAAAAACCAAAAAAAAAAAAAAAAAATACGGCCGTAAGTTATAAGTCTTACGGCCGTATGTTGTTCCAATATGATTTTTCCGAAAGCACCTTACAGCCGTAACTCTTGTACGTTACGTCCGTATCTTAAAAAACTGTCTAAAAAACGAATGCTACATACGACCGTAACTCTTGTATGTTACGGCCGTAACTCAATTTTTTTCCAAAAAAACGAATGCTCCATACGGCCATAACTTGGGAATGTTACGGCCGTAACTATACAGCTTTATAAAAAAAAAAGACACGGTTTTGAGAAACAGATTCAGAAACCCGGCGGGAGAAAGAGGAGCAGTTCCGAAATTTTTTCCCTTCTAAATCCCTACTTTCAAAAACACAAATTCTTCAATACAATTCATTCTCCTATCAACATCAACACATAAATCATCAGGTTTTCTTTCAATTCTTGTTTCAATTTATATATTTTTGATTTTTATAGTTTTAGTTTCTCGCTTTATATTTGTTTTTCGATTCCTATTTTCGTAAGATTCGTTGTTTGAAACATGTTTAGTTGTTAGTATTGATGATATTTGTGTGGTTATTTGATTCATTGATTTGTGGTGACTTTGTGGATTTGAGTTTGAATGAATAACTTGTTAAAAAACTATGAACTCAAGGTGTCCGACGAAATGCCACAACGAAAATCTTTGAATTTTTTTGATGTTTTTGTTGGTTTTGCTTGATGATTATAGTCGTGAGATGAAAAGGAAGTTGATTTTGTTTAATTTCAGGGATGGCACCGAAGAAATCATCAAAAGGAAAAGAAAAGGTCAGTTCGTCGTCTCAAGAACCGGCACCACCACAAAGAATTCAAAACACAAAGTCCATTAAAGAGAGATTGTTCAAACTTGATGATTTCATTGGCGATTTGGATAGAGACACTATCACTAGCCCGTTCATCCAAAAGTTCATAGACAACAGCTGGGAAAAATTCGTGTCCGAACTCCCAAATGGTAACCCTACCTTGACCCTAAACTTTTACAATACTTTCAACAAATCCATTGGGCAGGTAGGGTCGCCTACTTATCATCAAACGACTGTGAATGGGAAATCGATTAATTTTTCACCAGATGTCATTAACAAGTATTTGGGGGTTAATTGTACTAACGCGGTAGACATTTCAATCTTACCTAATGAGGATGTGCCGGACGATAGGGTTTTACGTTGGGCGTTAGTGAGCGAGATCCATGACAGTATTGGGATGATCAAACCCCGATACAACCAGGCGGACCTCATTGATGATGCTTGGTACTTATGGATGTGGGCAGCCGAGAGTACTTACCCGACTTCGACTCTGACGACAGTTTCCATTGGCCACCTGCGAGGTTTATTTGCTATCCGCCGAGGGGTAAAAATGGATTTGGGTACTCACATTTATACTACTATTTGTCACTATGCCGGCATGATCCCTACTAGGCAAAATATTCCATACCCCTGCCTTATCACCGGTATTTGCAGGAGCCAGAGAGTAAAAATTTCGGCGGGGGGGGGGGGGGTGATATATTAACGCATGGGGATCGACTAAACGGCCGGAGTAGTATTTTTCGAAGTACTCAGTTAAGGAGCAAACGGGCACGTTTGGAACCGGAAGAGGATAGTAGCCACGGGGAGGAATATGAGCCCGAGGAGGATGCCGGAGAAGACTTGACGCCTTTTGAGGCAAATTTGCTAGAAAGAGTTCGGGGATTAGAAACATCCCAGGCTGAAATTTTGAGAAATCAGAATGAAAGAATCGTCCGACAATTAGAAATGGAGAAGTGCTTTGAAAAGCTTTTCCGTTTTCTAAACATTCCTGACGACACACCAGGAGGATCAAAAAGCTAAAATTTCAGGGAGTTTTCTGTTTTCTCACTCGCTTTTCAATTCTAAAAAAACTCGGGACATTTTTAGTTTCAAGTTTGGGAGTGTTTTGGAACTTGTGTGTTTATTTTGTTTGTTTTTGAACTATGATGTTTATTTTGCTTTGAATCATATGATTGTGGTATATTTTGATTATTGTAGTGTGTGGTGTGTTTTTATTATTTGGCATTGATTTTTTTAGGTTTAGTGTGTGTATATATATATATATATATATTTTGATTTATGAGATTTCTAGATTTGGCCATAACACCAATAAGTTAGCTATATACAAGCTTCTAAAATCGTTTTAAACCGGTTAAAAAATTGTATATTCCAAATTTTTTGTGCCTTAATCTCTCTTTCCAAGCCTTATAGTTATCATATAAAATCGAGTCATTCGTTACCTTGAGAAAAGAAGAATCAGTCGGTTGATGAAAAATAGAACTGAAATTTACTTAATGTGTGGAGTTTTTGATTTTTCATGCTTAACTAATAAATAATTTTCTGCAAAAATTCTATTCCCTAAAAAAAGAAGTCATTGGTGAAAAGAGCTACATGTTAGAAAATAACGGTGTGAAAGCTATTACCTAAAAAAAATGACGAAAATGAGAAGTGTTGAGCAGCAACAGCTGCCTAATTTTGGGGATCCTAAAATTTTGCGAAAAATAAAGGACTAACCATTGTTGGTGCGTAGTTGCCGTTTCACAAAAAAGTTGGTGAAAAGAGCTACACGTTAGCAAATAACGGTGTGAAAGCTAACACTTTAAAAAAAAGAGATAGAAATTGTGTTGGTGAAAAGAGCTACACGTTAGCAAATAACGGTGTGAAAGCTATCACTAAGGGATGTAGTTTATGAGCAGATCTGAATTAATTAGCGGCTGAATTTCAATACACTCAATTTCGTGAAAAATCAAAATATTTGATGACGCCAATGAAATTCTTCTTCATATTGAGTCGAAAAATAATGAGTGAGCGCGAGCAACCATTAAAGGGATTCGTGTGTATCACGAGTGGGCAAGAAATAATCAACCTTTTGGGGGAAAACCTTGCATTTTGGAATTACAAAATAAAACCGTGTTTTAACTTCAAAATCATTAGTAGATTTATTTTGAATCTTGATTCATTTCTATCTACTGTATAAAGCTGGTTGTTGTGTATTAATGACATTTTGATTTCCTTTTCTCTTTATATATAATTATTTTTCTTAATTATGTGTGTATTATTTTTCTTATTTTGTGTCTTATTTTTATTTTGAGCGTGAATAATAAAGAGTCTTGCTCGGGACTAGCAAGAATTCAAGTTTGGGGGTGTGATAAGTGTCAATTTTATACACTTATCCATGGTTTGTATCGAAAAATTTCACCCATAATTGAGCTAGTCTACTCGTTTTTGCTTTTAATTTATTAGCTTTTAATAATTTTATTTTTTATCGGATGAAGATGTAAATTTAGTCTTAATCGGATTGAATTACTGATTTACTCAAGAAATAACATGTTTATAAAATATTCTCTTTGTTGAATTTTTATGTATTCATGTTGTAGGGCTTTCCTAGACGAGTTCGACAGTCTTTCCGGATTCAAAATCAGAGTTATATATCAATAGTTATCATCCGAAGAAGATTTGGGGCAAAAACGCAAAGTCTAAGAAAATCTGGGCATCGAATGAAGTCTGAAACTCCATACGGGCGTAACATCATAACATACGGGCGTAACTCACAAAACAAAAAGCCTTGGCCTACTTACGGCCGTAACTCATGTACATTACGGCCGTAAGTCATCCATGTTACGGCCGTAACTCACATTTATTACGTAGTAACTCTTGTGATTGTAATCATTTGTCTAATTTTTTATACTTTTGATGTATTATTGAGGGGATGACTGACATTGATCCGATCTATTGTAATAATGCTGGAGTTTTGGAGCTATTAGATGACTTTAGGTGTATAAATAGACCCCTTAGATCCATCATCATTCATCATTCATCTTATAATTTTTCCACGTTTTGTAATATTTTCTTTTTGTGTGAAGAACACACTTGTGTTCTTGAGTGATTTGTGTAATAGTGGTATAGCATATGTTGTTCAGAGAGTTTATTGCTTCTTTCTCCTTTATCTACTAAGGGAGTTAGGATCAATTCTTTCTCTTGTTCAACTAATAATGACCATTCAAGCTTGTATTGTGTATATTAAACCCTTCATGGGCTAAGTTACTTAAGTTGGGATTATAAATAAGGTTAGTCATGTTATTTAAGTTTGCATAAAGATCTATTATGAATTACTTATTATTGTGTGTGATTTTCATTGTTTTAACAATTTTTATTTATTTGGCTAATAAAAGACGATATTTATGGTCTTCATATGTTTTGAAAGAAAATATGTTTGATTAGATCAAATGATCTTCACTCTAATTTGTTCTAGGGGATAGAAATATACCTCTAGACCTTAGATGATTCTTTGAGTTATTTTCATAAATCCTAATGCTATGTATTGAAGCCAATCAACATAGAAATATAGTGGATTGATTCAATATATAAGGGGCGTTTTATAGTTCGAAAGAGAAACTGTCTTTTTAAGGAAAATCAAATCTACACAACATAATAAGTAAATTCATCTTATGATCTCCTATACATCTTTTATAACTAATGATGAACTAAGTTTGTAATCCCAACTATTTCATTTTATCTTTTATCAATCTATTATTAGTACAATCTTTTATTTCCTTGAATATTAAAACTATTATTGCATTTTCTTTGCAATGATTAAACCAAACTCTTAAATTGTGTGTTTCAATCATATATATCTCTATAACAAATAGACTAATAGTGTATAATTCAACATATAACCAAACTTCCCCGTGGGATCGATAAACCGGACTCAAAAAGTCCACTTACTACTTGATACGACATCGTGCACTTGCGATAGTTACACTAAAGAACGTGTCAGGTTCATAGCCCGCTGCTGGCGAAGGAGCAAACACCGATCCCTGAGTTTTTCTAGCTTTTACTTGTAATTTTTCAGCTTTTGTTGTATTTTGCCGTCGAGCGACCGTGTTTGTACCTCTCTTCAATGAAATGAAATGAGATGTTTGTTAGGCGTATTTTTATACGCTTATTTATCATTATTTTGTAGTATTTTGGAGAGTGAAATCGTCTAAATGAGCTTTTAATGCCTTAATTTTGTATGATTGACAGGAAATTGAAGTCCGGAAGCTAAAACGAGGCAAAACGGGCGAAAACGGTAAATCTGGACTCTGAGCCGCGGCACAAGGAAGCTGAGCCGCGGCACAGGAAGACACCAGCCGAAGGGCAGAGTAACCTGTACTCTGTGCCGCGGCACAGCCCAGGTGAGCCGCGGCACAGAAGAATTAATTAACGCCCAGGCATTCAGCTGAAGGCGATGTGCCGCGGCACAGGTTTAGTGAGCCGCGGCACACTTGGCGGTTTTTGTATGTCCGCGCGGATTTTGGGCCGTTTCGAAGCCAGTTTTCGACGGACTGATACGGACGCGATTTGGAGTTGTGCTGAGCTATAAATAGGGTTTAAGACCCTAATTAAATCATCTTGGAATCTTGGGATCTTTAATCTTTGAGAGCTTAAGCTTGGAGACGGCAGAAGAAGAGGGAAGCAGAAGACTTCAAGGGCAGAAGGCGGAAGCTGAAGAACGGAGGAATCCGAGCTTCATCTGCGTTTGAATTTTATGCTTTCGTTTATTTATTCTGTATTTTCAGTTTTTAGTATGTCAGGCTAAAGCCCTAATCTAGGGTTTTGATGAAACCTTTGTTTTGACGAATTGATTGAGATTATCCAATTTATTACCTTTTTATTGAGTTTTCCCAATTATGTTTAATGCTTGCAATTATCTGGCCAATAGTTGTATTGATTTAATCATTCACTTCGAATCGGGAGAGGAGATTTGGTGAGGAACTATTGGTGAGGACCGTTATATTCTGTGAGATAGGAATATACTCATAGGAACTACGTGGCCTTTAGGAGATTTTATGCTTTTCGCCTATTGACGAATTAATTCACCTAGGGATAGAGTGCGTTATTCGCCTTTAGATAAATCTATTGACCTCGGGAGAGGCGGTAGAATATATTAGCAATCTCCGCCTTCAATAAATTGGGAAAATTATTTATTACGGATAATCGAGAGTGAATTCGGATAAACTTAGGTGGATTCAGAACCCTAGACTTATTCATCATTTGATTTTTTTTATCCAAGATATTGTTTTCTACTGCTTAGTCTTTCAGTAATTCCTTTAGTTATTAATTGCACAAACCCAACTTCGATTGTTCAAATAAAATTGGAATACGCAAAAATCGGTAGTTAGAAATAAAATCCTCGTGGGAACGATACTCTACTTATCACTTTATTACTTGTAAACGATGACGTGCACTTGCGTGTAAAGAAAATCGCAACAAGTTTTTGGCGCCGTTGCCGGGGATTTTAATTTTCTAATATCGATTTAAGTATTTCCAGTCTTAATTTGAACGTTTTATTTTTATTTTTGTGTATTTAATTTCGTTTATTTGTTTTTCCTTTCAGGACCTTTCGTGTAGTGCATGAGAAAACTCGGTAACGAAGGCCTACTACCTTTGGATACCGAGCTCGAGCGCACGCTAAGAAGGAACAAAAAGGAGAAAAGAGAGTTGCAGACGACGGTCAACATGGCCGAGAATATCGAAGTCCAAGGAGGAGATAACCAAGTGCGGCAAGTTCAACCGGAACTAGCTCTTCGAGATTATGCCATGCCGCAGGTCAACGCTAATTTTTCGGGAATTCGGCGTCCCACTATCCAAGCTAATAATTTTGAGATCAAGCCTGCAATTATTCAGATGGTGCAGGCGAGCCAATTCTGTGGATTGCCGAATGACGACCCAAATGCCCATATTGCTTCTTTCCTTGAGATATGCGACACATTCAAGACTAATGGTGTCACCGACGATGCCATCCGATTGAGGCTTTTCCCTTTCTCTTTGAGGGATAAAGCAAAGTTTTGGTTAAATTCCTTACCGCCGGAGTCGATTACAACATGGGAGAGGTTAGCGCAAGCCTTCCTTGCCAAATTTTTCCCACCAGCTAAGACGGCAAGGTTGAGAAACGAAATAACCACCTTTGTTCAGTACGATAAGGAATCGCTCCACGAGGCGTGGGAGCGATATAAAGAATTGCTACGAAGATGCCCTCATCACGGCATTCCTGATTGGCTTCAGCTTCATACGTTCTATAATGGTTTGAGTGCTTCTACACGCACTCTCGTGGATGCGGCCTCTGGTGGGACTTTCATGGGAAAATCTATGGCCGAGGCACACGTGCTTTTGGAAGATATGGCCGAAAACGCATACCAATGGCCATCGGAAAGATTGACACCGAAGAGAGTCATGGAAGTTTCAAGCAATGATCCGATTTCCACCTTGTCAGCTCAAGTCGCCGCTTTGACACAACAGCTCCAGGCATTTTCGCACGCACCAGCCCCCGTTACCATAGAGACATGCAATTGGTGTAACGGATCACACCCGAGCGCGGAATGTCAAGTTGGAAATCCGTTCGAGCAAAATCAGATGGAGCAAGCTCAATTTGTGGCCAATGGAAATCGACAAAACAATTTCTACCCCAGCACTTATAATCAAGGGTGGCGGAATCAACAAAATTTTCCATGGAGAAATGGGCAAGCTATGAAGCCTCCACAACCTCACTTCGCGCAGCCCCCTCAATCACCAAAGGTGTCTTTGGAAGATGCTCTTGCTCAATTGGCGGCTAACACAAGCCAATTCATGACCCGCACCGAGACGACCCTCCAAAATCATTCGACCTCCATCCGAAATCTAGAAACACAAATGGGGCAGATTGCTAATTTATTGTCTTCTCGGTCTCAAGGTGCATCACCCGGTAGCAGAAGTGAAATCGAGGAAAATGTGCAAGCGATCGAATTACGAAGCGGAAAGGAGTTGAAAGGGCAGCCTATTAATGACAAAGAGCAGCCGATCGAGCAGAATGAGAAGGAAAAGGATGAGACGCCTAAGCCAAAGGAAGTATCGACTACTCAGCCCACTCCTCAAATTCCATTCCCACAGCGTTTCCAAAAGCAAAAACTGGACAAGCAGTTTTTAAAATTCCTAGACGTTTTCAAGAAATTGCACATAAACATTCCGTTCGCCGACGCATTAGAACAGATGCCGAGTTACGTCAAGTTCATGAAAGAGATCTTGTCCAATAAACGAAAGCTCGAGGAATATGAGATGGTCGCTTTAACGGAGGAGTGCAGCGCTATTTTACAAAAGAAGCTCCCACCTAAATTGAGAGATCCGGGAAGTTTCACCATCCCTTGCATCATCGGAAATTCATCTTTTGAGAGATCCCTATGCGATCTCGGGGCCAGTATAAATCTTATGCCCCTTTCTATTTTTAAAAAGGTGGAGATTGGGGAAGCCAAGCCGACGACAGTCTCTCTACAATTGGCCGATAGATCCATCAAATATCCGAGGGGTGTGATAGAGGACGTTTTAGTCAAAGTTGATAAGTTCATTTTTCCGGCCGATTTCATCGTACTTGACATGGAAGAAGACCAAGATATCCCAATTATTTTGGGAAGACCATTTTTGGCAACAGGCCGAACGTTGATTGATGTGGAAAAGGGAAAGCTGACTTTGCGTGTTCAAGAGGAGCAAGTAACATTCAATATTTTCCGATCCGTAAAATATCCAAGTGACGCTGAAAATTGTTTCCAAGTTGACGTCATTGACTCGTGCGTGAGTAGAACTTTTCGAGAAAATTATCCACCCGATCCATTGGAATCCGTTTTGATTGGGGTTGTTTCCGAACCAAATGGAGAGCATGCAGCCTACGTACGACACATGGATGCTTCCCCGCCAATTTTTATTCGTAAACCATTCGAGGAGCTAGGAAGTTCACTAACTCGACCGACCCCATCGATTGAAAAACCTCCAAAGTTGGAACTCAAAAAGCTGCCACCTCATTTGAAATATGCATTCCTGGGGCCCGACAACTCCCTTCCAGTTATTCTTTCGGCCACTTTAGCAGGAGATCAAGAGGCAAAATTATTAAGAGTTTTGAGGGAGTACAAATCTGCTCTTGGATGGTCTATTGCGGATATTAAGGGGATCAGCCCATCGATTTGCATGCACAAGATTTTGATGGAGGAAGACTACAAACCATCCGTGGAGCATCAACGCCGGCTGAATCCTAACATGAAGGAGGTGGTAAAAGTCGAGGTTTTAAAACTCCTCGACGCAGGTATTATCTTTCCAATTTCTGATAGTAAGTGGGTAAGTCCGGTTCAAGTTGTGTCTAAAAAGGGTGGGATAACAGTTGTTCAAAACGATAATAATGAATTAATTCCCACCAGGATTGTTACGGGGTGGCGTATGTGCATAGATTATAGGAAATTAAATAAGGCCACTAGAAAAGATCATTTCCCCTTGCCTTTTATTGATCAGATGTTAGATAGATTAGCCGGACACGATTTCTATTGCTTTCTCGATGGTTATTCGGGGTATAATCAGATTTACATAGCCCCCGAAGACCAAGAGAAAACGACGTTTACATGTCCTTACGACATTTTCGCTTATAGGCGCATGCCTTTTGGATTGTGTAATGCGGGCTACTTTTCAACGGTGTATGATGGCTATTTTTCGACATGGTAGAGCGGTGTATTGAGATTTTTATTGATGATTTTTCTGTTTTGGAGATTCATTTGACATTTGTTTGGAAAATTTGCGAGAAAGTCTTGCGGAGATGCGAAGAGACCAATTTAGTCTTGAATTGGGAGAAGTGTCATTTTATGGTGCGGGAGGGCATTGTGCTTGGCCATCGAATATCCTCACATGGAATTGAAGTCGGCCGGCGAAAATTGAGACAATTGAGAAGATGCCTCCACCCACTTCGGTCAAGGGGATTAGGAGTTTTGGGACATGCCGATTTCTATCGCGATTTATTAAGGATTTTTCAAAGATCACGAAGCCATTGTGCAATTTACTCATGAAAGATGTCCCATTTACTTTCGACGAGTCTTGTAAAGAAAGTTTCGAGTTCTTTGAAAAAAGCTCTAAGCACGGCCTGGTGATAGTCGCTCCGGATTGGGACCTTCCGTTCGAACTAATGTGTGATGCTAGCGACTTTGCCATTGGGGCTGTTTTGGGGCAGAGACGAGGGAAGGTGTTCCATGTCATATACTATGCGAGCCGAACACTCGATGACGCCCAAAGAAATTACGCCACAACGGAGAAGGAGTTGTTGGCGGTGATCTTTGCATTTGATAAATTTCGGGCTTATCTACTAGGAACGAAAGTGATAGTGTGGACCGATCATTCGGCAATAAAATACCTTTTGGAGAAGAAGGATGCCAAACCAAGGTTGATTCGATGGGTGCTACTCCTTCAAGAATTCAACTTGGAGATTCGGGACAAGAAAGGGACAGAAAATGTTATAGCCGATCACCTTTCACGATTAGAGAGTTCCCTCGAGAAGGAAGAAAGTCAGCCACAAATTATAGAAACCTTCCCCGACGAGCAGCTCTACAAATTGGATTCAACACATGCGCCTTGGTATGCTGATCTAGTGAACTACTTAGCAAGTAAAACAATTAGAACGACCTCTCACGTCATCAAAAGAAGAAGCTAATCTCGGATGCTAAGTACTATTTGTGGGACGATCCTTTTCTCTTCAAGCGATGCCCCGATCAAATTATCCGTAGATGCATTCCGGATGAGGAAATCCACAGTGTGCTGAACCATTGCCATGCATCACCCTACGGTGGACATTTTAGTGGAAATAGAACAGCAGCGAAGGTCTTACAGTCGGGATTTTATTGGCCGTCCTTATTCAAAGATGCTCACTCCTTTGTGTCTACATGTGATCGGTGTCAACGGACAGGAAACATCTCAAGACGACACGAAATGCCGCTGAACACCATACTTGAAGTCGAATTATTTGATGTATGGGGGATCGACTTCATGGGTCCATTTCCCCCATCAAACAAGAATCTCTATATTTTGGTGGCCGTAGATTATGTCTCAAAATGGGTTGAAGCGGTGGCACTACCTACGAATGGGTCCAATGTCGTAATCAAGTTTATTAAACAACATATCTTCACACGCTTTGGGACTCCACATGCTATTATAAGTGATGGTGGGTCACACTTCGACAACAAATTTCTTGATGCGGTTTTGAGAAAATACGGAGTCACTCATCGTGTTGCCACAGCATACCATCCGCAAACGAGTGGTCAAGTCGAGATATCAAATCGAGAGCTGAAGTGGATTCTAGAAAAGACGGTCAGCTCGTCTCGAAAAGATTGGGCATTTAAACTCGATGATGCACTTTGGGCGTACCAGACTGCGTATAAAACACCTATCGGAATGTCGCCCTACAGATTGGTCTATGGGAAAGGTTGCCATCTACCCGTAGAGATGGAACACCGTGCTTACTGGGCGATAAAGAAACTAAACTTTGATCTAAAATCTGCTGGGGAAAAGCGTTGTTTGCAGCTGAACGAGTTGGAAGAAATTCGCCACAACTCATACGAAAATGCAAAACTTTATAAGGAGCGGACAAAGATTTGGCATGATAAGCACATCACGCAGAGAGAATTTGTCCCGGGTCAAGAGGTGTTGCTTTTTAACTCACGCTTAAAGTTATTTCCCGGGAAATTGCGTTCACGATGGTCGGGACCGTTCACCGTAGTTCAAGTGTTTCCACATGGTGCAGTAGAAGTTCAAAGAGATGGCCGAAAATTCAAAGTTAATGGACAACGGTTGAAGGGATACTTGGGAAATCCAATAGACACGCAGAAAACGAGCGTCACCTTATCCACCGCCGGATGAATGCGAGAAAAGTCCGACTGAAGACTATAAACTTAGCGCTACTCGGGAGGCAACCCGAGTATTAGTTGTAGATTCTTTGTTGTTTTCTTGCATTTTTAGAGTCTCTCTTTGTTTTTCTTTCTTCTTTGATCCATCCTTCCCTCTCGTCTTGATGTTTTCGTGTAAAAATTCTGTGCAGGAATCAGCAAAGGGGAGGAATTCAATGATGGGCCGCGGCACAGTCCAGGTGAGCCACGACACACACACCAGCTGATGAAAAATGGCCGATCAAACTGTACCCTGTGCCGCGGCATGATCTTACTGAGCCGTGGCACACCAGGTCGATGAGCAGCGGCACACGAAAACTGAGTTGCGGCACACTAAATGGCCAAGAAACACCCAGGGAGCCTGTACTTTGTGCCGCGGCACACTACACTTAAGCCGCGACACACTAACACACTGAGCCGCGGCACACGAAAACTGAACCGCGGCACCCGACAACATTACAAAACGTCCCAGTCCTACTGTACTTTGGGCCGCGGCTCACTTATATTGTGCCGCGGCCCCCGTCGCAAAATAAGAGCAGCCAGGTAGGGCTCATTCAGTCGATCGGCCTGCATAGGATACTTCTTCCCTCCCTTCCTTCCTTCCTTCACACAATGAGGTCAATTGATACCTTTCTATTGTCTCCCTCTCAAATTCTCCAGGTAATTGTTGATTTCTAAATCATAAGTGATTCTTGATGTGAAAAGATTTGAAGTTTTATATTGCTAGTTGTTCTTCACTTTTGTTTCTAAAATGGAGTTGGAATATGGGGAATTTGATATTGTGATGGAATTGATGTTTATGAACGAATTGTTGATGATAGTTATCGTGATTCAGGGTTATAATCTGTGTTATTATTTTTGGGATTTGGAATTAACCATCAAAATTCTTGTTCTTCATTTTAACTTGTGCACACAAGGTGTTTGATAAATTACAGCAATGAAAAATTGGTAATCTAGGCATTTTCAAAATTATATGCAATGAATCGTGTTGTCGAATTACATTATCCCCAACCCCTACATCATATTCAACTTGAGAGCTCGTACTTAACTTCCTTTTTGATGATGCAAGCTCATTTATTCACACTCCACATGATGTAGTCAAGAAGCATGCAAGCTCACCGGACGATGCCGGCACCAGCTCCTGAGCAGACTGGAGGGGAGTACTTGACCTTTTACTTTTATTGCATATCATTTTTGTCCATTGAGGTCAATGTACGTCCTAAGTTTGGGGGGGATTTACTTTCAGTTTCTACATTCATTGCTGTACTTTATTTTATTGCTGTACTTTATTTCGTTGCACTTTTCATTACTTTGCGTAAAATTTTTTTTTAGATAGCCTTGCTTGTCTTAGTTTTAATTTATTCGTGAATTGTTCGTGCTTCTATTTGTGTGATACTGATGTTACAACACTGTTTTTCTCTCTGAAGAAGCGGTCGAGTTTTAGTCGAGCTGTAGTCAGTTATTTCTGTTTTGCTTAGTATTCATTTAGGTCCAAATTTTTTCGTGATTGTAGAGGTCTTGGCAGATAAGAGACGATACATACTTGTTTTTAAAATCACCGTCAATACGTTTGGTTACATCTTCCGGATAGTGAGTCGTACTGTTTCTTTGGTCGTGTTGGCACTTAGATTGAGGTTAGAGTCGGTCAGTTTTTCCCAAAAGTCGAGATAATGTGTTCTATGATGGGAAGTCTAGTAACCGGGGGTATTCGCGTGACCCGTTGTTTACTCTCGCATAAAACGACGACCCTGATTAGACTAGTGATTTAGATATTTCACATGTGCCAATGATAGGAAGCCTAGTAACCGGGGGTATTCGCGTGACCCGCTGTTTACTCTCGCGTAAAACGGCAACCTTGATTCGGACATGCGGAAATTATGTATTCGAGTTGTTTCGCCGCTGTAGACAGGAACTTAGTAACTAGAAGCATCCATGTGCCCCATGAGTATCTTTTACGTCAAACGGTTTTCCAATACATGAGAATGGAGTTTCCACCCTAGGATTATCCCGATGAAACATCCCAAGATCCTAACCTAGTGGTCAACTCGAATCAAATTCTTGAGCATATATATATAAGGGGATACTGTCCGAGGTTTATTTGTTATGAGACTCGTGAAAATTGTGCCTTTAGACTGTGGAACGGGACGAACTAGCTTGTTTATTTTAGCCTTTCATATTGACGGTCGATTTGACTCACGTTTTGTTAATCTTTGAGCTGGATTTTCTTCATGAACGAGTGATTAGGACTGAATTTGATTACTTTGCGGAATCATTATTCTGAGTGCAGCTCGCTTTTATGACACTCGTACTATTTAGAGAGAATTACAGGATAGTATTGATTAGGTTGAACACTATGAGTTGCACGATGATTCACGACATTCTTTTATTGAATTTAATTCTTTTTGCTTGAGGACAAGCAAAGGCTTAAGTTTGGGAGTATTTGTTAGGCGTATTTTTATACGCTTATTTATCATTATTTTGTAGTATTTTGGAGAGTGAAATCGTCTAAATGAGCTTTTAATGCCTTAATTTTGTATGATTGACAGGAAATTGAAGTCCGGAAGCTAAAACGAGGCAAAGCGGGCGCAGTAAATCTGGACTCGAGCCGCGGCACAAGGAAGGCGAGCCGCGGCACAGAAGACACCGGCCGAAGGGCGAGTAACTGTACTCGTGTGCCGCGGCATGCCAGTGAGCCGCGGCACAGAATTAATTAACGCCTGGGCATTGGTGAAGGCGATGTGCGCACGGAGTTTAGTGAGCCGCGGCACACTTGGCGGTTTTTGTATGTCCGCGCGGATTTTGGGCCGTTTGAAGCCGATTTTCGGGATCTGACGGACGCGATTTGGAGTTGTGCTGAGCTATAAATAGGGTTTAAGACCCTAATTAAATCATCTTGGAATCTTGGGATCTTTAATCTTTGAGAGCTTAAGCTTGGAGACGGCAGAAGAAGAGAGAAGCAGAAGACTTCAAGGGCAGAAGGCGGAAGCTGAAGAACGGAGGAATCCGAGCTTCATCTGCGTTTGAATTTTATGCTTTCGTTTATTTATTCTGTATTTTCAGTTTTTAGTATGTCAGGCTAAAGCCCTAATCTAGGGTTTTGATGAAACCTTTGTTTTGACGAATTAATTGAGATTATCCAATTTATTACCTTTTTATTGAGTTTTGATGAAACCCTTGTTTTGTATGTCAGGCTAAAGCCCTAATCTAGGGTTTTGATGAAACCTTTGTTTTGACGAATTAATTGAGTTTTCCCAATTATGTTTAATGCTTGCAATTATCTGGCCAATAGTTGTATTGATTTAATCATTCACTTCGAATCGGGAGAGGAGATTTGGTGAGGAACTATTGGTGAGGACCATTTTATTCTGTGAGATAGGAATATACTCATAGGAACTACGTGGCCTTTAGGAGATTTTATGCTTTTCGCCTATTGACGAATTAATTCACCTAGGGATAGAGTGCGTTATTCGCCTTTAGATAAATCTATTGACCTCGGGAGAGGCGGTAGAATATATTAGCAATCTCCGCCTTCAATAAATTGGGAAAATTATTTATTACGGATAATCGAGAGTGAATTCGGATAAACTTAGGTGGATTCAGAACCCTAGACTTATTCATCATTTGATTTCTTTTATCCAAGATATTGTTTTCTACTGCTTAGTCTTTCAGTAATTCCTTTAGTTATTAATTGCACAAACCCAACTTCGATTGTTCAAATAAAATTGGAATACGCAAAAATCGGTAGTTAGAAATAAAATCCTCGTGGGAACGATACTCTACTTATCACTTTATTACTTGTAAACGATGACGTGCACTTGCTTGTAAAGAAAATCGCAACAATGTTTATTTACCCGACTTCTTGTGTTTGTATGTTTTGTCTTTCCAAATCATTCGCATTGCTCACATTGAACTATCCTTGATCGTCGTATGTATAACTCCGATCTGCCCCTTGTTTTTGTTTACTTAGTGGAAGGGAACGAAAATAAATCGTTTGGCAAGCGATCCTTGGTATAGTTCTTGCGATCTTCAGTTTTGCAAATTCCTCGAGAAAGGCCGACTATCTCAGGCTAGAGGTACCTTGCACGGTCGCGGAGGTCGACGAAACCGACCTCTGCGACCATGTTTTGCACGCGAGCGACATTCCGTCCAATGGTCTATTTCTCGCGACTCACTTAATTGTGAGGGTCCTACGTAGGCTACATTTTGCCTCGCAATGTAGCGATGGGCGGACGATCTCAGCCTGGAGGAGTCCTTGAACGGAGCGCCGTCGGAAGAATTGACTTTGCGACCGTAGCTTGTTAGCACTTTTCTGCCTGGGACCGACATGTTAGATGACGGATCTTCGAGGGCATACGTTGCGACGGGGGGAGGGATGCGTCACATTGTCCGGGTTTACCATGTTAGATGATGGACCCTTGAGGGCGGGCGAGCGTGTCCGCAGATCTATTTTGGAGGGTCCTTTGGCTGCGCCCACCTCGTATTTAAACGAGAGGGCGAGCGATCTCTGCGTAAAGGAACCTTGCACGGACGGGCTGTCGGTTCCATCGACCTCCACGACCATGGCGACACTTTTCTACCTCGGATCATCATGTTAGATGGCGATCCTCGACGGTATACGTTGTGCTGGGGGAGGCGATCGCTTGCCTAGGTCTGTCATGTTAGACGACGACCTATTTTGAGCGAGTAATCCTCTATTTGGGGCGTTGCTCAGGCAATAGCCTTTGGTTTGTTTTGCCGAGGCGAATCACTTGGGGAGAATTGGAAAATCTCATTCAGCACTTTGTACATTTGAGTAAATGAATACAGTGTTTCTACTGGTAGTATGTCTTCAGATGGACGGCGTTCCAAGGATAGTGGTCCGGAGTGTTGTCTGGGTGTTGGAGCTCGTAGGCCCCTTTGGTTAGCCACTTGGATATCCTGAACGGCCCCTTCCATTTTGGACCAAACACTCCCGTGTGGGTCTGGATCTTCTTGAGGACTAGGTCACCCACTTGGAATCGCCTCTCTTTGACCTTCGAATTGAAGAACTTTTCGGATTTCCTTTTGTGGATCATGTTCTTCATTTCCGAGGTCAGTCGCCGCTCTTCGAGCATGTCCAAGTCCATTCGCCGAGCGACATCATTGTCCGCCGTCAGTTGCTGTGCAGTTTGGTGGCTGAGGACGGCGATCTCCGACGGGAACACTGCTTCTGTTCCGAAAGCGAGGGCGAACAGGGTTTCGCCGGTTGAATTTCTTGTAGTCGTTCGGTAGGACCACAAAACATCCGGGATCTCGCTCGCCCATCGCCCTTGCTTGGATTCGAGTCTGGCTTTGATCGTGTGCTTGAGGATCTTGTTTACAGCCTTTACCTGCCCGTTTGTTGGGGGGTGGTAAAGGGCTGAGAACAACTTTTTTATTCCCCATTTCTCGCAGAACTGCATAACTTCCAGACCGTCGAACTGCTTTCCGTTGTCGGAGATGATATCCTGAGGTAGACCGAATCGGCAGATGAAGTTTTTCCAAATGAATTTGATTACTTTCTCTTGGCCGATCTTGTTGAGTGGTTCGGCCTCTGCCCATTTTGCGAAGTAATCGACCCCGACGATGGCGAATTTACATCCCCCCGGTGCTGTTGGCAAAGGACCGATGAGGTCGATGCCCTATTGGGTGAACGGCCACGGACTGAACATAGAGGTGAGCTGCTCGGGGGAGAGCTTGATGTTTGGGCCCATTATCTGACACCTGTGACAAGATCGGGCGTAGGCGATCGCGTCCTTTCGCAGGGTGGGCCAGAAAAACCCTTGCCTGGTCATCTTGTGAATGAGGGCTCGCCCTCCCATGTGATTTCCCCAGATCCCATCATGGATTTCGATTAGAACAAGTTGGCCTTCCTCCGGTGTAATGCACTTGAGGAGAGGGAGGCTTGAAGCTCGTTTGTAAAGCCGATCGTCCAAGAGTGTGTATCTGGTCGCTCGGAGCTGAAGCTGGCGAGCCTTGACCCGATCGGCGGGAACCGTTCCATCCTTCAAGTATTCAATGAACAGAGTTATCCAGTTCTCTCCGGCGACGGCTACTGTGGCAACCAGGCTTTTGTCGATCGCCGATCTTGCCAATTTGGTGATTTGGATGTAAGAGAAGTCTGCTGCCCCATCTGACTATGTGAGTTTGGAAAGGGCATCGGCCTGGGAGTTGTGCTCTCTCGGGATTTGCTCGATCAGCACATCTTCGAAATTTGTGCACAATTCGGCGACCAACTCTTGATATTTGATCATCTGTTCACCGCGCGCCTCATATTCTCCCTTGACTGGGTTCACGACCAAGAGGGAGTCCATGAAGACGTGAAGGCGACGAACGCCCACGGCAAGCGCTAGATCGAGCCCGCCTACTAAGGCTTCGTACTCGGCTTCATTGTTGGTCACTCGTAAATCGAAATGCATAGCATTTGTGAAACTCTGGGCATCGGGGCTGATGAGGACAATCCCCGCCCCTGCTCGCGAGCTGGTCGACGAGCCATCTACGAACAGTTTCCAGGCGGGACGACCGACTTGGGTTGGGTTAGGTGGGAGAGTCACTTCCTAGGCGGCTGAAGACGGAACTGTCCCGCCTCGCGAGCGCCTTTTCTTGTGGATCGAGGCTTTCTGTCGAGTGCTCGACATATTACCCCTTAAGCTTTCGTTTGCCCGCGCGGTGGATGGCTGAGGGGGTAATAGTGGGCGCGTCACATGCTCTCCGTCGCTCCCTTAGGATGGCCATGGCCTCCTCGATCTGTTCCGCGGTTTGGAACTGATCGAGTGAGAGGCTGGGGCCATCCCTCGGGGGTGGGAGTGAGATTCTGGCGTCGCCGCAGCTACCTTATGCCGTAGGTTTGGACTCGGTCTGGGCTGGAACGAGGCATCCGGCGGACCGTAAAGTGGCTCTCTTCGAGGTGGTGGCAGACGTCCTTATCTGGAGGGTTTTTCTTTGAAGAACAGTGAGTGTATCTTCAAGTATATGTTTCGGAGAACAGTGAGTGTTCATCGAAACGGTAGGAGAGAAAAATAAGGGTTCAACCCCTTATTCTAGCGCCAATTGTTGTTACCCAAAATATTATTCGGAATGATTTGCTGGATATGGCTACGGGTGAGTAACAAACAAAAAAGCAAGAGCACGAGCGATGGAATGAAAATAACACAAGATTTGCCGGGGTTGTTAATCCCGAGTTTGAATGCTCTCGCGAGATTTTATTAATAATAATACTGCTTTGGAGTACAACTATTAATGTTTAGTGCGATTACAATGAGTGTAATAACCGTAGAGGTTTAGCTGCTTAAGAGTTGATGATTGCTGGAAGAACCAGAGCTGATGCTCTGTGAGTTCTTGTTATAACGAATAAGTGTGGCGATCGTCCGTTTCTGCCGATCGTCTCTATTGTCTATGTATATGAAATCTCTGAGTGAGTATCGTAATTCGTCTTTTTTTCCAAATGCTGGAAGTCTCCTATTTATAGAGGAGTAGGTAGTTGGGATGTATCAATCCCAAATGGGCGATCGCCTCAGCGCGTGGCCAGTTTCCTCAAAGTCTGCAGCTGCACGTGGGTCGGTTTCCTTAAAGTCCGCAGCTGCTACAGGATGGCACCGCGTGTGGTAACCAATGAGAAAACAACACGTGCCTCACGTTGCAATCTTGGGAGGTCCCACCTAGGACGCTTTTTGCGGGTCTGTCGGTAGGTGAGAGGCTATCCTTGTCAGAAACAGCTGGTGATGGGATGGAGTCAATAGGTTTTCTTCTGCTGCGCCGTTTGCGGGTTTGTACGTGGGTCCTCTTCTTGAGACTGTCCCCGTAGGCTTTGACTGATATCGGCTCTGTGCAGTATAAGACGGTCGTATCTGAAAGGATACTGAAGGCGATCGCCTTGTGAGACGATTGCCCGGTACCTAGATACGATCGCTCGGCACTTTAACCTCGATCTGACATCTTTGATTGGTAAGATAGCCTTAGTGCATTTGACACTTAACTTGGGCAGACCGGCCTTTGTGCCCGTTGGTGGGCTGCTGATGCCTTTTTAGCAGCCGATCGCGGTTGAGGCGATCGCCTCTTCCGAGGCGTATTAATCCGCGCACAATAGCGTACGCTACGGATATTGTCATATGTTAGTTGAGGAACACTAAGTATGTTACTTGGTTACTATAGCAAGTCAACGTCTATATTACGTGCACTATGGCATGGAGTCAGTGTTTCTAAGGGTTTTGCTCCAATGGGTTTTTCCACGACGGGAATCAGCCTATATTTCTTCTTTATAACTTTTGAAGCAAACTCTTGGTCTTCAGGAGAAGTATATTTGTTTTTGATGCATACATCTCTTATTTCCTCTTGAAGAGCATTATCGTCCAGTTTTCCATTTACATCAGTAGGGGATTTTTGTGGTCTGAATGAGGGGATCATTTGATATGAGCCAAATTTCTCTTCAGCATATTTCTTCAGGATTTCCCACAAGTTCGTCCACTTGAGCTCTATGTAATCAATGAAAATTTGTTGTGGGGGACAGTCAGTGTAATATCTTGAATTTATACTATTATTGTTTAATGTTATTTTATCTGAGTTATGTTGCATAGTGTGGAATCTGTACAATATGGATAAAATAATCTAAGGATTCAAACAGATGCACTGAGTAATTATCATAGATGGTCGATAATAATATTTGAGGATATTGTGTCTTAAGTGTATCATATGAGAATATTATTGAACGTATGTACGTATTCAGTATGTTGAGATGACAGACATGGACATTTTAAATTTGTGAAGTATATCCTGATTAAAGTATGCTAGTTGAGGACATAGCACACGCTAATTAACAAGCCTTACGTACGTTAGGTTTTATAGATAATGTACGTAAGAACATGTCGAACAGGATCCAGGCTATGGCCGACAGGTGGGTCCGGTGGTCGGCAGCTTTCAGCGCGGGTGCATACAAGCAAGTCAATAAAGGGACTAACGTATGCTATGTTGTCGTATTACGTACATTAATGGAGCCTGATTTTTACGTACATTAGTGGAGGTATGTTACGTACGTAAGGATACCTGTTGCCAAAAGACGTAGCCTTTGGACTATGCATTACATTAATGTTGTGATGTTGCGTACGCTACGGATATTGTCATATGTTAGCTGAGGAACACTAAGTATGTTACTTGGTTACTGTAGCAAGTCAACGTCTATATTACGTACACTATGGCATGGGACTTGCGTATGTAAGTTAATATAACGAAGTAAGGCAGTAGCCTCTCGAACAGGATAGCGCAAGCTATCAAAGACAGTTAACATACGCTAAGAAAGCTAGCGCACATTATGCTTAGTGGCTAGCGGCCGCAATGAGTTGTGCACGTTATAAAGTAAGGAATGGTCTTTCATTTCCTCACAAAACCAAGTTGATTTTCTGTCCCGAGAAACCATCCCTATACACTTCTAAATTATTTCCAGGCCCTCTAAACTTGATGGTCAGCTTGGAGGCATGGATTGGAGCATGAGACTTGAAGTTATTGTTGATTCTTGTGGTATGTGATTGTGTTGTTCATCTTCTTGAGGTATGTTGGTTAATCTCTCTCTTCATTTTTGGATTCTTTATGTTGTTGTCATTGTTTATTTCGTATGATGGTAGATATGGAAATATTGTTGTAGTTCTTGGTTTTTCATGGAGCTTATTGAAGAAGATGATAATATATATATATATATATATATTGAACTATGAGTTTAGATGATGGTTAAGATGTTAGATAACATCTTGGAGTATGTTGTCTTGACGGTTACGAACAATGTGGTGTTAATTGGACATGGTTATGGATTAACTAGTGTTCTTGAAGAAGTTATATCAAGATGATTATATGCTGAAGTATTGATGTTTTTGGATATGAACATGGAATATTCATATCAATAATTTGTTATGTTGATTGATGATGTGATTTTTGTATAGGAATATGAAGATGATTATGAGGTTAATGAGATTATTATTCATCCTTGAGTATATGTGTTTATACGTATTGAACAAGTGTTCAATTCGGATTTTAGGATTATTTGATCACTTTGGAATTGTGATTGTTATGAACTTGAGATATGAATGAGGGATGAACACATTATTTTGGAAATGAGGTTGAATTCGAAAGATTATGATTGAACTTGAAATATGATTATTCATGGTATACGGAACTACTTTAGACAGTTCAGATTGTGGATAATATCAGTAATTGTTTTATTATAAATTTACGATTACGAACAAGGAGGAATCTTGATAATTCATATATAGGGTTGAATTTGGAATTGAGTATGTTATAATCCTTGTTATCGGGTTGAATTGATTGTTGGTATGATAATCAGATTGTGGAATCTATTGTGGTTATGAATTCATGATTATTGGAGTGGATTGTTTGGATTTGTGTTTAATCGAGATATTATGGAAACTATTGAGTTTGTTGATTTGTTATATCGATTGTCGATTGTTATCAAACTTGTTGTTAATCGATTATTGCAAATAGGTTGTGATAATTGATCATTGATTATAACCGTAGTGTTGCGATTGAGATTGAGGAGTTCATGGATCTATTTGGTCGGGGCTGAGGAGCTCGTAGATGAAGGCAAGGTAATTGGTAATGGCTTCACTATCATCATGGCGGTATCGAGGCAAGTTTATAGTTGTTCAGCTTATGATATTTAATGAATGGTTTCGGTTTCGTTTCATTTATAATTCATATAGCAATGAGTATAAGTGTGAATTCTGGAGATTTGTGTTGTATATTATTATCCGATTTTAGTGCTAAATCATAAGGTATATGATTTACATATGTTATTGGTATACTTGAGTATTGCGGGTATGTTTTGGTAAAGACGATGATCTGAATTACCTACAGTCTATGATATTTGGATCGCCGAAGATTGAGGATAATCATTGGTGATGGCTTTTGACATTGAGATTGCTCTCGAAGAATCTGGGGCAAGTACTCTAATCATTTTTGTCAATATCATGTCGTCATGCATTTGTGTATAGTTGTTGTCATGCATTTTTGTATTGTCGTTGTCATGCATTTGTGCATTGTTGTTGTATGTCCACCACGTGTTGGTCCGACGGGATCATCTTAGGATCTATGCTGATGCGCGCTGGATCATTGGATGGTTTTCCTCCACATATTGGTCCGACGGGATCATCTTGGGATCTATGCAGTGAACGTTGGATCGCGGATTACCATGAGTTTATGTTGTCGTTCTCGTTTTGAGTACATGTTGTTGTTGTCTTGTTGAGCACATTGATGTTGTCATGTTGAGTGTGCATTGTAGGTCTTTTGTTAGGACCATATCCGTATATTACATGATCTAATCTTGGATTAAACTGACATGATTCGCTGTGGCATTGCGTATCTTGAGGTATGTTCTGTATTCCTTCTTGGTATTTGTCTTCTGATTGACAGTTGGTTATTCGATTGAGATTCGGTGATGATATCCAATGGGTTGGATTGGACAGAGCTTGTATATTTTGTATTGGTGAGTTATGATGATGCTTTGAGGATCTGAGTATTGTGTGGGTTACAGTACAGATGTTTGTTTATGAGTTCATTGTGTTGTTGAGAATACGAGATGTGGAATATGGTAAGGATTATTTCGAGGAGGATTACCACGAGTTAGTTGGTTTAGTCAAGTTGGTAAGATTATATTGGTAGTATTCTTACTTTGTAGTTATACTTGTATGAAATTATTGATGTGATGTGATCATTGTCATTGTTGAGTATTATGGCTGGCCCCATCGCGGGCTTTATTTTTAGGTACTCGAAGATCGAGCTTGTAGCGGTCATGAAGAGATGAGCTTCCCAGATGATACTGGCTATGATGTGTATTTGGGGATTGAGTATTTTGTCTGATTGTTTTATTCTGCTGCAATGCATTTTTAACTGTATATTATATCCGCTGTGTGGGTGTTTTAAAACGGCTTTTTGGTATTTTGAAACTTGGATTATTTTGGAAAATAATTTCCTCAACTATTTTGTCGGTAACTATAAACGGTGACTTAACGTACGTTTTGAAACTATTTAGTTTGACAGTTTTGGCCTTGTAGTTTCAAATGAGATTTTATGGCGGTATTTGGTAAATGGATTGTGTATAGTCTTTGAGTATTTTATAGATATTACCGTCAGTAGCCTTTTGGACGTATTTGTATTGATTGCGAAAATATCTGTAGCCTTGTGGGGCCCACTGCTCTGTAATATTCTGGATGGCTCTGGGGTGTTACAGAAGATGGTATTAAAGCTTTGGGTTTTGTGGAACCCGGGCATGTGTGTTATGTCGCTCTACCAGTGTTGTAGTAGCGTGATTTTTGGTATAGTTATTTTTTACTTTTGAGTCAACTGATTTTTCGTATGTGGTACTTTGAGTCACTTCTTAGTAATGTGTGGACTTGGGGATTGAATGTGCGTCTGATGTGGACGAAGACGAAGAAAGTGAATGCCGGTGCTGTATGCATGTGCAAGGATCAGCTTTCTTGTGGGAAGTGTACGGTATAGGCATGTGTCAAGGAGCAGCTTCTGTCGGGCTTATAAGTAAAGGAGACATGAAAGCCCAAATTCCATGCTGAACTAATGAATTCGCTGAACTGATTCTGGATTTATCAAATTTTTGAGATGTTTTCAAAATTGCCATAATTACGGTATTGGTATTTTGATGTATCTTGTCGAGATTTGAAAAATTGTGATTGTAATGGTCTTGGGACATTGAAATGGAGTCATATGCTGGTATCACAGGAGATCATCGATTTCATATACCTGTAAGTATATTGTTTTGGTTATTCACTTGTGGTGGTTGATCGCTTTCGTGATGATTTTGGATATTTTTGATTGAGCTGTTGTTTGTGATAGGATTGCAAGTTTCGAGGCCGAAAATTATTTTAAGTGGGGTAGAATGTAATATCCTAAATTTCTACTATGGTTGTTTGATGTTATTTTATCAGAGTTATATTGCATAGTGTGGAATATGTACAGTATGGATAAATTATTCTGAGGATTCAGACACTTGTACTGAGTAATGGTTGTAGCTGGTCGACAATTATATTTGAGGATATTGTGTATCAGTTGTATCGTATGAGAATATTATTGGAACCTATATACGTATTCAGTATGTCGTGTATATATATTCAGTATGTTGAGACGACATACATGGACAATTTAAATTGGCAAAGTATATCCTGATTAACGTACCCTAGTTGAGGACATAGCGCATGCTAATTTACAAGCCTTACGTACGTTAAGTGGTATAAATAACATAGGTAAGAACATGTCGGACAGGATCCATGTTGTGGCCGACAGGTGGTTCCGGTGGTCGGCATCTTTTAGCGTGGGTGCGGACAAGCGAGTCAACGAAGGTATTAACGTAGCTATGTTGTCGGTATTACGTACGTTAATGGAGCATGAGTTCTATGTACGTTAGTGGAGGTATGTTGGCATACATAAGGATACCTGTTGCCAAAAGACGTATCCTATGGACTATGCATTGCATACGTTAATGTTGTGATGTTGTGGACGCTATGGATATTAAAGTATGTTAGCTAATGAACATTACGTACATTACTTGGTTACTATAGCAAGTCATCGTCTATATTTTGTGCGCTATGGCATGGGCTTTGCATACATAAGTCATTATAACAAAGTAAGGCAGGACATGCTATCAAAGACACATAGCGTACGCTAACGAAGCTAGCGCACATTATGCTTAGTGGCTAGAAGTTGAAATGAGTTGTGCAGGTTATAAAGTAAGGAATGATCTTTTATTTCCTCACTGACCAAGTTGATTTTCTCTCCCTAGAAACCATCCCTCTACACTTCTAAATGATTTCTAGACCCTCTAAACTTGATGGTGAGCTTGGAGGCATAGATTGGAGCATGGGACTTGAAGTTATTGTTGATTCTTGTGGTGTGTGATTGTGTTGATCATCTTCTTGAGGTATGTTGGTTAATCCCTCTCTTCATTTCCAGATTCTTGATGTTGTTGTCATTGTTTATTTCGTATGATGATAGATATGGAAGTGTTCTTGTAGTTCTTGTTTTTCATGGAGCTTGTTGAAAATATATTCATATATATATATATATATATATATATTTAGTCAGGGTCAAACGAGAATTCTAACTATTTAAGAAAATACGAGAATGGTCGCCCATGTATAAAATCATATATGATTTTACACTGATGGAAAAAATCATATATGATTTTATACTGACCAAAAAAATTAAATATCTACGTACAAAATCATATATGATTTTATACTGATGTACACACTCACGTAATCATATATGATTTTGTACATAGGCGACCATTCTCGTATTCTCTTAAATAGTTAGCATTCTCGTTTGAACCTGACTCTCTCTCTCTATATATATATATACACACACACATATATATATATATATATATATATATATATTGAACTATGAGTTTAGATGATGGTTAAGATGTTAGATAACATCTTGGAGTATGTGGTCTATGAACAAAGTAATGTTAATTGGAGATGGTTATGGATTAACTAGTGTTCTTGAAGAAGTTATATCAAGATGATTAGATGTTGAAGTATTTATGTTTTTGGATATGAACATGGAATGTTCATATCTAGAATTTAGTTATGTTGATTGATGATGTGATTTTTGTATAGGAATACGAAGATGATTATGAGGTTAATGAGATTATTCTTCATCCTTGAGTATATGTTTTCATACATATTGACAAGTGTTCAATTCGGATGTTAGGATTATTTGATAACCTTGGAATTTTGATTGTTATGAACTTGAGATATGAATAAAGGATGAACACGTTATTTTGGAAATGAGGTCGAATTTGGAAAGATTGTGATTGATCTTGGAATATGATTATTCATGGTATGGAACTACTTTGTACAGTTTAGATTATTGATAATATCGGTATTATTGTTTTACTATGAATTTACGATTACGAACAAGGAAGAATCTTGATAATTTATACATAGGGTTGAATTCGGAATTGAGTTTGTTATAATCCTTGTTATTGGGTTGAATTGATTGTTGGTATGGTTATCAGATTGTGGAATCTATTGTGGTTATGAATTCATGATTATTGGAGTGGATTGTTCATATTTGTGTTTAATCGAGATGTTGTGGAAACCGTTGAGTTTGTTGATTATCTATATTGATTGTTCATTGTTATCAAACTTGTTGTTAATCGATTATTGCAATAGGTTGTGATAATTGATCATTGATTATAACCGCAGTGTTGCGATTGAGATTGAGGAGTTCATGGATCGATTTGGTCAGGGATGAGTGTAATACCCCGATTTTTCGGATATATTTTTCGTTTATATATTGGATATCGTGGATGGTTAATTATGCTCTAGGACGTTGGGAACGTTTGATAATGTTATTGAATTGAGTATATGTATTGATTCTGCCGTATGTTCGTATTTGTTATGTCGAGACGTTGGACAGGAATTGCTGTAAATGGCTAAGTATGGAAGCCATTACGTACGTTATGTGTTGAAGCTTACGTACGTTAAATTGGTAAAGTTACGTACGTTATGGCCGAGACATTACGTACGTAACATGGGAATCAGACGATCGAGTCGTGGTCGGCAGGTGGGACCCTGTGTCGGCAACTTTCGGTGGAGGATGTTGACAAGTGAGTCAACGTACGTGTTACGTACGTTATACAGGACATGTTACGTACGTAACACGACCATTGTACTGTAGTAAGTCAACTGGTATATTACGTACGTTATATGGTATGGGTTACGTACGTAATGGACTTCACAGAATGAGACAGTGAGTTTGTTACGTACGCTATGGATTTCGTATTACGTACGTTAAGGTTGTTACGTACGTTAAGTAAGGACACTTACGTACGTAACGAGATGCGCATTTTATATAATAAGAGTTGGTCTTTCATTTGTTCACCAAAGGAAACTCATTTCTCCCATCCCAACTCGTCCCTCTTCACTTCTAAGAGTGTTCTAAACACTTCTAACATGATTGTGAGCTTGGAATCATGGAATTAGAGCTTGGTTATGGAACTATTGTTGATTCTTGAAGTGATTTCTTGTGTTATCCATATTCTATGAGGTTGATTAACCAATAGGTATAATCGTTTTGCCGCGGTGAAAAGCCGTAGATTCCGTCCAGTCGGGGCTGAAGAGCTCGTAGACGAGGGCGATGAGTTCGGTGTTGGTTTTGTCATGTTGGTATCCAGGCAAGTGTTTACTTGTTCGGTTGTAATGTTTTGATGAGTAATTCTATTTACATTTCATAAGTATTTTATGTTGTATTGCATATTGACGAATGTTCAGTGATGTTCTAAAAGGATTAGAATGCACAGTTGATGATTGTTGAGATACTTGGACAATCTTGGGAAGATTGTAGTATTCGGATATTGTTGATGTCATTTTGGATGTTCTTGGTCTATGGTATGCATTTCGGAAGGATTTCCGGATAGAGGTATGTTTTATGGTTATCGTACATAGAGGATTATGTACGAGAAAGTATTCGGTATTGAGGTATTATATGGTATTGTTGTGATACTGGGATTTTTATGGTATTGTTGTGATATTGGGATTTTGACGAGAATCGTTGGATTACCGGAAGTGGTATTGAGGACTTTGATGGTTGCGGTCGTGAGGCGAGGATTCCGGACGATACTGGCTATGGCATATTGTTGGGGAATCGTGTATTTTGTTGTGTATATCATTATTGATGCATACTTATCTTGTACTGTATTTCTTTCCACTGCGTGAGTTCTTTCAAATGGTTTTTCGCTTTATGCCAATTGAGTTTCATTTCGAAAACCGATTCCCTTACCCGAGTTTTTGGCCTTGATCGTTTTGACGGTGGTTGGTGTTTTCAAATGATTTTGTGAGTTTTGATATAAAATACTACCGTCATCGGCCTTTTTGTCGTTCTTGTAATTTGTTTTTAGCCTGGTGGGTTCCGGCGCAGGGCCCACGGCGTGTAATACTCCCGTAAGGTTTTGGGGATGTTACAATTATGGTATCAGAGACCAAGGTTTTGTGATAACCGGGCATGTGTGTTATGTGGCTCTACCGGTGTGGTAGTAGCGTGATGTTTGTGATGTTTTGGAACTGTGTGATTTTTGAGTACTGTCGTGGTGATGTGTGGGTTTGGGGATTGTTGGTGTTCTCGAGACTGACGAGGCAGGGAGTGAACGCCGGTGCCGTGTTCATGTGCAATGTACGGCTCCAATCGGGAAGTGATCGCCGGTGCGAGGCACGTGCAATGTGCGGCTTTCGATGTGGAGTGGAACGCCGGTGATACGTGCATGTGACAAGGAGCGGATCATGCGCTTTAGGTGAGGAGACACAGCGTCACAGATCCCACAAAACTCGACAGTGCTCTAAACTTGTTGTGGTTTTGGCGGAGACCAATCGTTTTCAATTGGTGATTATTCCTGTTTTGGCATTCTTGTTGTGTCGAGAATTTTTTTTGAAATGGTGCCATATGCTAGTATCACGGGAGATCTTCGTCTTCACTGACCTATAAGTATGCTGTTCGGATTATTCGATAATTCTTGGTTATCTTGGTGATTTTGGATTTTCCGTTGAAATGTTGTTTGTGCGAGTGATTGCAAGTTTCGAGGACGAAACTTATTTTTAAGGGAGGTAGAGTGTAATACCCCGATTTTTCGGATATATTTTTCGTTTATATATTGGATATCGTGGATGGTTAATTATGCTCGAGGACGTTGGGAACGTTTGATAATGTTATTGAATGGAGTATATGTATTGATTCTGCCGTATGTTCGTATTTGTTATGTCGAGATGTTGGACAGGAATTACTATAAATGGCTAAGTATGGAAGCCATTACGTACGTTATGTGTTGAAGCTTACGTACGTTAAATTTGTAGAGTTACGTATGTTATGGCCGAGACATTACGTACGTAACATGGGAATCAGACGATCGAGTCGTGGTCGGCAGGTGGGACCCTGTGTCGGCAACTTTCGGCGGAGGATGTTGACAGGTGAGTCAACGTACGTGTTACGTATGTTATACAGGACGTGTTACGTACGTAACACGACCATTGTACTGTAGTAAGTCAACTGGTATATTACGTACGTTATATGGTATGGGTTACGTACGTAATGGACTTCACAGAATGAGACAGTGAGTTTGTTACGTACGCTATGGATTTCGTATTACGTACGTTAAAGTTGTTACGTACGTTAAGTAAGGACACTTACGTACGTAACGAGATGCGCAGTTTATATAATAAGAGCTGGTCTTTCATTTGTTCACCAAAGGAAACTCATTTCTCCCATCCCAACTCGTCCCTCTTCACTTCTAAGAGTGTTCTAAACACTTCTAACATGATTGTGAGCTTGGAATCATGGAATTAGAGCTTGGTTATGGAACTATTGTTGATTCCTGAAGTGATTTCTTGTGTTATCCATATTCTATGAGGTTGATTAACCAATAGGTATAATTGTTTTGCCGCGGTGAAAAGCCGTAGATTCCGTCCAGTCGGGGCTGAAGAGCTCATAGACGAGGGCGATGAGTTCGGTGTTGGTTTTGTCATGTTGGTATCCATGCAAGTGTTTACTTGTTCGGTTGTAATGTTTTGATGAGTAATTCCATTTACATTTCATAAGTATTTTATGTTGTATTGCATATTGACGAATGTTCAGTGATGTTCTAAAAGGATTAGAATGCACAGTTGATGATTGTTGAGATACTTGGACAATCTTGTGAAGATTGTAGTATTCGGATATTGTTGATGTCATTTTGGATATTCTTGGTCTATGGTATGCATTTCGGAAGGATGTCTGGATAGAGGTATGCTTTATGGTAATCGTACATAGAGGATTATGTACGAGAAAGTATTCGGTATTGAGGTATTATATGGTATTGTTGTGATACTGGGATTTTTATGGTATTGTTGTGATATTGGGATTTTGACGAGAATCGTTGGATTACCGGAAGTGGTATTGAGGACTTTGATGGTTGCGGTCGTGAGGCGAGGATTCCGGACGATACTGGCTATGGCATATTGTTGGGGAATCGTGTATTTTGTTGTGTATATCATTATTGATGCATACTTATCTTGTACTATATTTCTTTCCGCTGCGTGAGTTCTTTCAAATGGTTTTTGGCTTTATGCCAATTGAGTTTCATTTCGAAAACCGATTCCCTTAACCGAGTTTTTGGCCTTGATCGTTTTGACGGTGGTTGGTGTTTTCAAATGATTTTGTGAGTTTTGATATAAAATACTACCGTCATCGGCCTTTTTGTCGTTCTTGTAATTGGTTTTTAGCCTGGTGGGTTCCGGCGCGGGGCCCACAGCGTGTAATACTCCCGTAAGGTTTTGGGGGTGTTACACTGAGGAGCTCGTAGATGAAGGCAAGGAAATTGGTAATGGCTTCGCTATCGTCATGGCGGTATCGAGGCAAGTTTATAGTTGTTCAGCTTATAATATTTAATGATTGGTTTCAGTTTCGTTTCATTTATAATTCATATAGCAATGAGTATAAGTGTGGATTCTGGAGATTTCAGTTGTATATTATTATCTGATTTTGGAGCTAAATCATACGGTATATGATTTACATTTGTTATTGGTATACTTGGGTATAGACGAGAATATGAATTACCTAAAGTCTATGATATTTGGATCGCCGAATATTGAGGATAATCATTGGTGATGGTTTTCGACATTGAGATTGCTCTCTAAGGATCCGAGGGAAGTACTCTAATCATTTTTATCATTATCATGTCGTCATGCATTTATGTATAGTTGTTGTCATGAATTTTTGTATTGTTGTTGTCATGCATTGGTGCATTATTGTATGTCCACCACGTGTTGGTCCGATGGGATCACCTTGGAATCTATGCTGGCGCGAGATGGATAATTGGATGGGGTTTTCCACCACGTATTGGCCCGACGAGATCATCTTGGGATCTATACAGCCAATGCTGGATCATAGATTACCATGAGTGTATAGTGTCATTGTCGTTTGGAGTGAATGTCGTTGTTGTCCTATTGAGCATTTTGATGTTGTCATGTTGAGTGTGAATTGTAGGTCTTATGTTAGGACCATATACATATGTTACGTGGATCTAATC
The DNA here is from genome assembly GCA_033398695.1 of Orobanche coerulescens. Taxonomy (NCBI): domain Eukaryota; kingdom Viridiplantae; phylum Streptophyta; class Magnoliopsida; order Lamiales; family Orobanchaceae; genus Orobanche; species Orobanche coerulescens. The sequence goes on from CM065803.1 coordinate 205,405,263, forward strand.
TCAGATTAAACTGACATGCTTCGTCATGGCATTGCGTATCTTGAGGTATGTTTTGTATTCCTTCTTGTTATTTGTCCTTTGATTGATAGTTGGTTATTAGATTGAGATTCGATGATGTTATCTAATGGGATGGATTGGACAGAGCTTGTATATTTTGTATTGGTGAGTTGCGATGATGCTTTTGGGATCTGAGTATTGTTTGGGATACAGTACAGATGTTTGTGTCTGAGTTCATTATGTTGTTTAGAATACGAGATGTGGAATATGGTAAGGATTATTTTGATGAGGCTTAGCACGAGTTGGTAAGGTTATATCGGTAAATTACATTGGTAGTATTTTTTATTTGTAGTTACATTGGTATGAATTTATTGATGTGATGTGATCATTGTCTTTGTTGAGTATTATGGAAGACCCCATCATGGGCTTTATTTTTAGGTACTCGTATATTGAGCTTGTAACGGTCGTGAAGATATGAGCTTACCGGATGATACTGGCTATGATGTGTATTTGGGAATCGAGTATTTTGTCTGATTGTTTTATTCCACTGCAATATATTTTTAACTGTTGATTATATCCGATGCGTGAGTGTTTTAAAATGGCTTTTTGGTATTTTGAAACTTAGGTTATTTTGGGAAATCGTTTCCTCAACTATTTGTTGGTAAGTATAAACGGTTACTTGACGTACCTTTTGAAACTATTTAGTTTTGGCATTTCGGGCCTTGTACTTTCAAATAAGATTTTATGTCGGTATTTGGTAAATGAATTGTGTATAGTCTTCGAGTATTTTAAATATATTATCGTCATTAGCCTTTTGTACATATCTGTATTGATTGGAAAAATATCTTTTAGCCTTGTGTGTTCCAGTGCGGGGCCCACGACATTGTAATATTTCCGGATGGCTCTGGGGGTGTTACTGTCAGAACTTGAAGTATTTCCCAGATGTAATACTTCTCTATGAATTGTTTCTTGGTTGTTCCCCACATAGGTACAACTTCCTCTGATATAAACTCCTCCACAAAATACAGTTCTTTTCCCTCCTAACTGAGTTGTTGGACAATGTCGTTTTTTATTCTCCTCTTCTTTGCAGGAGGGTCCTGATCCTCACCTCATTTTTTTATTTTGAGCTTTGGGGAGCTCGTTCCTAGTTCTGGATAGTGAATGAATGGAGGCGGGGCATTTCTGGGAATCAAAACTAGGGATGCTTTCCATTTGCTTCTCATCTCTTTCCCCTTTTTGCCAGCATCAATGAGTTGTGCCAGCTACTCTTCCACCTTGGTCATAAAATCTTGTATGCCAAGGGGTAATCTGATAGAGCTAGGAGCTGGGGAAGATTCCTTCTTGTTTAGCAAGAAATCCATTTTGTTGTTTAATTCCAGTAGATCAGGTTCGACTTTTGCGGCCAGAAGTGTTTTAACAGCTTCTTCGACCATCTTTTTGACCAGTTCAGCCAGCAGCTGTAATTGATCAATAGGAGCCTGCTGTGAAATTTCAGCTAGGTTCCCGGGTAGCTGATTTTTCAACAGGGGGAGACTTGGCTGATGAATGTTCCCCCTGTTGGTCTGACCCTTTGCAGCATTTGATTCAGCAGCTGTCCTTCCTCCATGTTGATCAGGTCCACCCTGATCCTCATCATGATCAGAGTCATCCTGAGCATCTAGTTTTTCTTCTTCTTCTTCTTCTTCTTCTTCTTCTCCTTCTTCTTCTTCTTCTTCTTTTTATTGAACTTCTTCATCTTTTTCTTTTTCTACTTCTTCAGTTTTTTCTTTTTCAACTCCAACAAATTTTTATTTCAACTTCATCTTTCTCATCCTTTTCGTCAAAGTTTTTGCCTTATGCTACCCCTTCCATAATGTATAGAATAAATTGGTCATATTTGATTTGAAGTTGTTTATGAACCAACTTTCATCTATTAATAGACTCATTTCAGTTTCATTACAGAAAACCTGAATGAGCTGCTCTGTGCTCAGTGGGTAGTCCCAACCACTTCTATCAACTAATTCCTTGAGAGCATTGAAGTTAAGGGACTTCAACCACTTCCATTGTTTATAAGTAGAAACAATAGAAAGCTTAGTGATGTGCTTTATTCCGGTTTTGAGTTGTTCCTTGCTGATGTAACATCCCCGCCCCGGGTCGGAACTGTTACAGCATCGTGGATCTATTTTGGGAATCCACAAGGCTAGACCTGACTAACCCACATACACACACACACCAACCAATTAGGTCGAATATAAAACCAAAGCAACACACGTCAACAGGTAAGGTCGAAGACACATTACATCGACAATATCTCGATCGGAGAGGTCGAATATGACCACGGTCGAAACCAACTCAACATACCGATAACAAACTTTAAGACAATACCCAAGCCCTAACCCGCGCGTATCATCAATGGAAACAGTACTCGCGAGTACTTACCCAAAACAAGATAGGACAAATAAAATGACCTCGGCATCACGAGAGAATATCACTGCTGCTCGTCATCCTCGTGCCCTTCCTGTGCCGGCTCACCGTTAAAACTGGTACCTGAATACACACAAAAGGTATCCACCCCCAAAGGGGTCCGCAAATAGCCGGTGCAAGTACTTGATAACAGGAATATGTATAATGTGCAGTAAATAAAATTCATGACGACTGATTATATTAGTATATCAAGAAGAAGGATATTCTCACCAAGTACCAGCGCCTCAACAGTACTGTGAAAACGACATCATTCTCAATCCAAAGGCATAAGTAGTACCATATCATGTCATTATTCCGGAATAATATGGACATCATTAAACCACTAGGCATCCAGGTATATACCCAGTCCAAGTATATACCCCAGAGTCCCCGTCGGGACGTCCCTGGTTAGATTACACTACGGGTGGTACATACCACGTTAGGAGTCGGCTGAACTGCCTGAACACTACCATGTACCCCAGAGCCCTCGTCAAGGCAATCCCTGGTTTTACCCGGTCCACAAGTCTCAAAACATCTCAATATTGGTACAACTTCAACATGTCGTATTCCAATCATATCTTCCACATTTCACAATACGTTATCATTTAACTTTGTCGACGCAAGTCCCAAAACAATATCCAAAACTCTCAGCAATTTTGCTTTTCAGTCCATTTGAAATAATGTTTCGAGGCATCCTCGATAAACCATTTATAAAATGATATCATTCCAAAAAGCAGTAATCAGGATCAGTCATCCAGTATTTGCAGGAAGTCTTCCTCAAATCATTTTCAAAAATATTTTCAAAATCCTTTCTAAAAACATTTTCGAAATCCTTTCGAAATCATTTCCAGAACATTTTTGAAATTCTTTTGAAAAACATTTTTGAAATCATTTTCAAAACCAATTTTGAAATCCATTTGAAACATATTATTTTAAGAAAATTTTCAAAAACATTTCAAAGTATCAACGTATAGTCGCTGAATTTAACGCATGAACAAAATCATACGAAAATCACAGTATATACATATTCAATTGCAATTTATACATAAAGCACGATCAAATACTTGTCTGGCCTATGAACGGATGGAAAAGTTCGAATGACATGAAGACAGAATGGGCGATTCACCCGAATTTTGACCTCGGTAATCTCCCGTGACCACTCCGAGGAACACGGTTGATCGGAACTTCAGAATCTTGATGAAGATGACGAACGGAAGGGCTCAAAGCCAATCCCTCGCAGGGAACTCGATCCTAATACCCTATTATCAGTCATACAACGATTACACGAGGAAAAACATCATCGAACACTCGAATTCCTCTTCGGCATTCTACCGGACACCATGTAGGCGTCGGTTTAAAACTCAACAAAACGGCAAATTACGGCCAATCAACCCGAAGAAAAATAATAAAATTGGTAGAATACCACTAGATTATTGATAATCTTTCAATAATCTAGGCTAACTCGGAATAGTCGGACCAAACCATTCATAATACCCAAATTTCCCAAAACTAGGACTTTAGAAAACGTACCCTGATTTGGTCGATCGGAGGTGACTGGAGGGTGATTAGATCGTCGTTAGGAACTAAAAAATATTGTGGATTGATAGTTTGAAAGCATGCCTTCGTGTGTTCCAAGTACCAGCCGCGGAAAGAAAAGAGTAGGAATGAGAAAACGCGCGAAAAATCCCATTGCTCACCCATATTTATAGACCTGCCCGCCGCCTCCCGGACACGCTCGAGAACTGTCCGGCCCACCGCCTTTCGGACACGCTCGAGAACCTTCCGGACCGCTGCCTTCCGGACATGCTCGAGAACCTTCCAGACCGCCGCCTTCCGGATAGGCTTGAGAATCTTCCGGCCCGCCGCCTTGGACACACTAGAGAACCTTCCGGACACGACCGGCCCGCCGCCTTCCAGACATGATCGAGAACCTTCTGGCCCGCCGCCTTCCGGACACGTTCGAGAACCTTCTGGACACGACCAGCCCACCGCCTTTCGAACACACTCGTGAACCTTTCAAACATGACCTGCCGCACCTGGCCGGTTCCTGCCGTACCTAGCCGGTTCCTGCCGCACTTGGCCAGTTCCTCCCGTACCTGGCCGGTTCGTTCCGCATCTGGCCGGCCAGTGTCCAACCGTCATGACTCGGCAACTCAATTTTCCAAAATAGCACGGAAACGAAGATGACGAAACGCTCGGTAAGAGTCTCGATCCCAAATCTAAATTTTTAATTACGCACCGAGAGAACACGTGGCAGGAGAAAATAAAACGGAGGATAATAATTATAATACATTGGCATAAACGAATCACAAAAATCGAGATATATAGAAACGGGAAAAATAGGGGTATTACATTCTACCCCCCTTAAAATAAGTTTCGTCCCGAAACTTAAAATATGGAGTGGTAGAACAATAAAAGAAAACAAACACTTTGCTCAGCTCCAAAACATCACGAGCAATAGGTGAACGTGACAATTTCTGAAACGCGATGAACTAATTACGCAAGTATCTGATACACGAGCCGAGGCTAGAGATGTACATATGAACATGAGAAATCGAATTGGGGGAGTATGAGTTCGAAAATAAATGATCCCAGAGTTAGAAAGATTTTAAAATGGCTCAAACGTCCTGAAACCATGTTCCGAGTTTGAGAACATCCAAGCTCACAACCCGTTAGAAAATATTGGTTGCACTGGTAGAAATACTTAGGTGATATTTTCAAACAAAATTTGCAACCACTAAACTCAAATGCGGAAGGGTCCCAATAATTCACGGGCTTCGATAAATCAGTTTTGAAATTTGTTCGGATGACGGTAAACTGAGCAGAACGAGGTAGTTTTAAAATTGACGAGGGGATCACGAACAAGTTATCAACAATGAAAGTTCACCCCTCCTAGGGGTTACTGAGAAAGGTCACGAGCAATACATTCCCCCATACTAAGAAGAAGTTTCGGCTCTGAAACTTTAGGACAACCAGAGTTGGAAGCATAAGGCGGTGAAATGAAAACCAATCAAAGTCACGATTATCGAGAACAATAATGATTATGACTTATTACAAAATCATCACTCGCCAATGTTAGGCTATTCAAAGGAGAAGTAGGGGTACGGGATTCCCTCCTATCATTTATTTTGCTCCGCTCGGGGACTATCACACCGTACCGCATCCGATGACCTTCCTACCCATACTGCTAATGAGTCAATGGTGAAGAACGACAATTGCACGAACATGCCTTTGAACGTTGTAGTTGTAGCACTTCCCTGTCGTATCGGAATTTAACGACGCTGGCTTGGAATTCCCTGCGTTTCGACCGTGGAGACGATGCATCCGAAAGACATTGGGATTCGGAAACTTTAGTTCCTCCGCCGCCCAAGAAATATCTAGATGTCTTCAGCCTCTTCGCCTTGTTCGTAGCCTTAACCACTGGGGAGATTTCGCAGGATATCATCTGATCCCAGTACCCCCTTTACCGTAGCATGAATTGTTTTCGTACGAATCACATTACCGCTTCAACAATCATCACCACATCTACGTCCTCCAATATCCGGCATGCTAAGACATATAACACCATTCCGCATAAGCAATCACACAGTAACACCACTAGGTTCAGTCAGCGTCCCCGAATGCCCAAGGTAGGCAACACGAAAATTAATGACGAAGAACTCGGGAAGCATGTGTATCATATACAAGCCCAGGTGTTTTTATTATATAAAAAAAGCGTCAGTATACGAGCTGCATAATACTAGAGCTCACCGGGTGTAAAATCGACTTTTAGCCCTCTGTCGAGGACGATAATATCATGCCTGCATTTTATGAAAACAATATTTTGAAGATATTGGGGGCGAGTCACGTTTTGCCCAAAACTTGTAAATACTTTTTAGAAGAGGATGTTTTATTCCACATGTCGACTTTCAAATTATTTTTTAATAGTGTAATTAACAATTTATGTTCTTAAAATTCGAAAGATATTGGAATTAATTTGAAATATTTCAAAAATTTAATCTGAGTTTCAAATACCACAAATCTAAAATCTTTCCTCTTCTACCAAAATGTTTAATCGAAGAAGATTTTCCCCCGAAATACGTGACTATTTCATAAGGCGATATTAAATCGTAGGTTTTCACAATTTGTGAAAATTTCAAAATATCACTTTAAAAATGTTCATGCAGCGGATAAAATTGATACTTAAAAACTCATTCTTGATGGAATATAGAAACCGATAATATACCCGGTTTTCCAAAATACACTACATAACTATTTTAGCCAGGACCATATATGCATTGTATATCCCAGAACCCTAATACCACCAACAAGTTCCAGCCCCTCAACTAATGTTGATCGAGTTAGCACAACAAAATCATCGCACACATAAGAGGGGATTTATAATCGAGAGACCATATATGGTCGTCATGCCTATAATGAAGGGCTATCAAGAAAATATGTCGTCAAGGTTCAACTTGACGCACACAGGACCAGCGTATCAAAAAGAGGGTGGTGCAATAACGAGAGCTGATCACAGCTTAAAGATTTCAATTATGTGCAAGGAAAGGGACTTGCTTCTCAAGAAAGGTAAAGGAGAAGGATGTTTAAAGTACCAAAAAGAGAATTATCCGTAGCAAGTCAGAATGTTAATATGTTGGATCTCAATTGGAGCGATGAGATCACAAAGCTCCAATGTCGTACGTAAATAATCCGTGCTCAACTATTTAAGAAACTATTTTACACGTTGTAGCTATGATGCATCTCGTGCTCCCGGTACCTGGGCTCCTATATTTACTTTTCAGAAAGAAAATTTTCACATTAACATGTTATGTTTATACATATATATTCCTGGTGAGGAGTTCTTAGTGCATAAATCACTTTTCTACTTTAACTCTGAGAACATTCAGCTTGAAAAGTACAAAACTCAGAGTTTATCATCGAGAATTGCCGACATCTTCTCAAACTAATGACATTCCTTAAATCGCGTTGTTTTTGAAAGAACTCAAAAGATACGTCTTATCAAAATCATGTTGCAAGATAACTTGACTTTCATGACAAATCTGCATGTCATACATCTGAATCCAAAATTTAAATTTACAGGCTCTTATAAGAATATGTAGATCAAAATTTCAAAATTAAGTTTCTCTTTCTAAAAAATGACAAGTTTAATTTTTCAAAGGTTTTGAAAACTTTTGCTATTATCTTAAAAGAAATTGATAATAACATGGGTTGTAAAATAACTTACCCTCATTCAAATAAATATATGAGCCTAAATACCACTGAGCATTTCAACCTGACAGTGACTTTGATATCTCGAAGGATTTTGACTAATCTTCATTAAGATCTGGAATCTCTAATCCAACGAATAGAATCTCGCAGGTATTGGATTCGAATAAAGGATCAACACGATTTATTCATGTTCTCAAAAAGTTTTATTCTTGGTAACCATCACCATACGCCAGTTTACCCAAATTCCACAAAGGAAAGGTAATGAACAAAGTTCGAACGAGACCAAAGTACAAACATGTTACTTTGGTTCCTCGTGGAATTCAGATAGGATCAGAACAGAATCAATGAGTACGACCCCAATACAGTTCCCAAAAGGTCGGAACTGTTACAGCGCCGTGGATTCATTTCGGGAATCCACAAGGCTAGACCTGACTAACCCATATACACACTGGCCAATTAGGTCGAATATAAAACAAAAACAACACACGCCAACCGCAAGGTCGACGAGACATTACATCCACAACATCTCAACCGGCAAGGTCGAATATGACCACGGTCGAAACCAACTCAACATACCGATAACAAACTTTAAGATAATACCCAAGCCCTCACCCAAGCGTATCATCAATAAAAATAGTACTCGCGAGTACTTACCCAAAACAAGATAGGACAACTAAAACAACCTCGGCATCACAAGATAATATCACTGCTGCTCATCATCCTCATGCCCTTCCTGCGCCGGCTCACCGTTAAGACTGGTACCTGAATACACACAAAAGGTATACACCCCCGAAGGTGTCAGCAAATGGTTGGTGCAAGTACTTGATAACAGGAATATGTATAACGTGCAATAAATATAATTCGTGATGACTGATTATATTAGTATATCAAGAAGAATGATATTCTCACCAAGTACCAGCGCCTCAACAGTACTGTGACAACGACATCGTTCTCAATCCAAAAGGCATAAGCAGTACCATATCACGTTATTATTTCGGACCTCCTTCACATTCTTAGGCGGTGCCCAATCCAGCACTGCCTCAATCTTCTGTGGATCCACACGGACCCCCTCGGCTGAAATCACGTGACCCGGATGTTGGGATTCGGTGCCTAAAATGAAGGCGCAACGGAAGCAATATACGAATCTCATTTGATCCGAATCCTTAAGTAGGATCGATAAAACTACGTATATACAAATAAATAAATGAAAACAAGAGTAGGATTCGAAATCATACCCTCGTAGTCCGTTGATTAAATGGTGAAAATATGATGTCCCTTGCGAATCCAATCCGCAACAAGATTTAGGTTGATCCAACGCCGAAAACACTGCGTCTATACTTGCGACGCGCCAGAAGTCAACCGGAATAACTCCTACCTTGTTATCTTCCAAAGACACGGCTACAACAAGGTAGTCGGAACTTACTAAATTTATTTATATCACTCCAAGTGTATAAAATAAATTTTCTCTCTTTTAATTTTAATTTTCTCACAATTTTTCTCTAAGAAAATTATGAAGAAGAAGGATGAAGAAGAATGTAACTCTTGAGAAAAACAATTTCTCTCTCTCTCTCTCTTGCTCTTCAAATGGACCTGAGGTTGGTTGGCAAAATAAGAGGTATGTCTTTCTTTTATCCTCTTTCTTTAAGACCAAATCACCTCACTTTATCTCACATGAGATATTGTCCCATAAAATAGTCATTGGTCTTCCACCTATTAAGGTGGAGACAAAGACTAAGACAAAGGTGAAGTAGGTGGGGCGGCCATCTAGAAGGACCTAGCGATTGGTTTGTTTCGGTCTCTCGTGAGTCCAAGCAGATAAACCCCAATCCGTTCCGATGTATTGATATCAATTAATTAATTATATTAAATACAAAATAATATAATTAATTTCTCCAAGAAAAAATTATATCTATGAATTAAATTAATTACCCAGTAATTTATTTAATTCATTAGGCCGTAAATTAATTTATCCAATAAATTAATTTAGACATCCGATGTCCCTAAATTAATTAGACATCCAATGTCCAATAAATTAAATATCCAATATCTAATATTAATAAAGAGAATATAAGCTCGATTCATTCCGTCATCAATCCTATTGCGCGACTCGGCAGGTCCGTCTCAGTTAGCAGTGGGAGGAACCAAAGAGTAGAAGCATCACATAGCCAGCTTGGCGGCCTACACTGCACCCTAACTGAGAACGAATGATGGGGATCATTTCAAAACCTTTCTGTCGTGAATACCAGTATACATATAAACCTTTCTTTCAAATGTCCTGATCAAGTTATAGGGTCACGGTCAGTCAAACCCTATCTGTACTTGATGCTATGCATGAGTTAATGCAAATCGAGATCATCGAGCTCTCGTGTATCCAATACAACTAGCTCCAATGCTTTTGCCAAAGACTTATGATCTCATTTGACAATAACTGCATAGGACATATACCCGTTCACTAACAGGAGAAAGAATCATATCTTGGTATTTAGTAGAACCTGCTACTTGCCCGTCAAGATGCATGTCGAGGTTGACCCCACCTTCCGGTTTTCTGCGATGAACTACTCTAGTGAAAATCTTAACGTCACAAGCACATCCCTACTAAATTCTCAAGTCGAAGGTTCACGAATACCAATCACAACCTTTCGATTCCGTCATTGACTGTCCCGGAGTGATATCCGTGTGACGAATCGAGGGTGAGTCGGTTCGAGTATACTAATCTAATTAGCATACCTATAACATGTTCTCCCACTAACCATTAGTGTTCGACAGGCACTCTCCAAGTCAAAGAACACGTCATACAAGTTTTCACATAAACTTAACACCCAGTCAAGTTTCATCAACTTGCCAACGATTAAGTATTTGAGCCATAAATCTTTCCAATGCCGATCCCCTTATCCAATAAGGAGTGGAATGTTTTGCTCTCAAATACATGGACTAGTTTCTATATATGTATTTACGAGTCAGGAATTCCAGTGACTTCCAATAAATAAAGTAACAAACAATTGACTTTTAATAATGAATTACATAATAACAAGTACAATGCCCTCACTCTAACATCCCCTGAGTCGGATTCGAGGGCATACTCCTAACAATCTCCCACTTGCACTGAATGCCACACACTATGGTATCTAATACCCATGTTCTCCAGATGACGCTCCAAGCTAGTCTAAGAAAGTGGCTTGGTCAGTGGATCGGCGGCATTGTCGGCCGAGTCTACTCTGTGCAGCACAATGTATCCCTTGCGAACAAATTTTCTTACGAGATGATACTTACTCTCAATATGTTTGGTGCTGTTGTGAAACCTCGGCTCCTTGGCCTGCACTACAGCTCCATCGTTGTCGCAGTACAGCGGAACAGGCAGCTCAGCACATGGTATCACTTGAAGTTCTCCCAGAAACTTCTTAATCCAGAACCCTTCCTTGGAAGCCTCCGAGACTGCTTGATACTCAGCCTGACAGGTGGAATCAGTAGTCGCGCTTTGCTTGGTGATACGCCAAGATAATTATCCTCCATTAAGAGTAAATATGTAGCCAGAAGTAGCCATCGAATCGTCTTTCTGTCCTTAGAAGTCTGAATCAGTGAAGCCCATCATATTCAGTTCTCCACTGCCATACATAAGAACCAGATCTCTAGTCCTTCTTAAGTACTTGAGAACGTTCTTTACAGTAGTACAATGTTCCCTACCTGGCTTTGCCTGAAACCTACTTACCACGCTCACAGCGTGCACAATGTCAAGTCTTGTATACAACATTGCATACATAAGGCTACCCACGGCTGAAGCATATTGTATACTACTCATTTACTTTTGTTGTTCCTCGCTTTGAGGACACATCTTCGAGGACAATTTTATCCCATGTTGCATCGGTAGGAACCCTCTTTTAGAATCATCAATCTTAAATCACTTTAAGATCTTATCTATATAGAGGGCTTGGGAAAGACCTATCATTATCTTCGCTCTATCCTGGTAGAGCCGATTTTCAAGAATATATGTTGCTTCTCCCAAGTCTTTCATGGAGAAACTACTCAAAAGCCAAGCTTTTACAGAACTGAGCATTCCCACATCATTTCCTATTAGTAGAATGTCATTTACATATAGTACTAAGAATGCGATCTTGCTCCCACTAACCCTCTTGTATAAACAAGGTTGCTCTTCATTTTGCATGAAGTCAAGCTCTTTGACTGCCTCGTCAAAACGAAGGTTCCAACTATGCGAAGCTTGCTTTAGTCCATAAATGGAACGCTGATGTTTGCACACTTTATGAATATCGACCTCGGACACAAAGCCTTTAGGCTGCTTCATATAGATTTCCTCCTCGAGGAATCCATTAAGAAAAGCCGTCTTTACATCCATCTGCCATATCTTATAATTGTGGTAGGCATCTATAGCAAGCATCATGCGAATAGACTTGATCATAGCTACGGGCGAGAAGGTATCATGGTAATCGATCCGTTCTTTCTGGGTATATTTCTTTTCCACAAGCCTGGCCTTATAGATTTCAACCTTGCCATCCCCATCAGTCTTTCTATTGTAGATCCACTTATTCCCAATAGGCACTATGCCCTTGGGGCGGTCTAATAGAGTCCAGACCTGATTGACATGCATTGATTCTATCTTAGCTTCCATAGCTTCACGCCATTTCGTGGAGTCTACATCCACTATCGCTTGGTCATAGGTCGCGGGGTCGGTCTCTTGGCTATCACATGGAACCTCATGGAGACCCAGCTCATCTAGGTGTACAAGGCCATACCTCTCAGGTAATTGAGACACCCTACTAGACCTACGAGGTGGTTGTACTTGTGTTTTAGAAGGTTCAATTCCAATTTATTGTACAAGTGTCTCCTGAGGAGTTTCATTGTATTCTTCCAAAGAAATACTTCTACCTGCTCCGCCTTCCTGAATGAACTCATCTTCCAGGAAGTGTGCTTTTAAAGCAACAATGATCTTTTGATCTTAGGGCAGGTAGAATAGATAACCCATCGTCCCAGATGGGAATCCAATGAAACGTCCCTTCACGGACCTTGCTTTCAATTTCTCCACCTTAGTCTTCTTGACATAGGCGGGACATCCCCAAATCCTAATGTGATTAAGACTTGGTTTCCTACCCTCCCACATCTCATGTGGAGTTTTAGGAACTGACTTGGAAGGACATCTGTTCAAGATATAAGCAGTAGTCAGGAGTGCATACCCCCATAGGTAAATTGGTAAGTCAGTATAGCTAAGCATGGAATGGACCATGTTCAACAAGGTCTGGTTCCTTCTTTCTGACACACCATTTAACTGAGGAGTTCCTGGAGGTGTTAGTTGTGATACTATTCCATGCTCCTTAAGGAACTCATTAAACTCTGTACTCATATACTCACCACCTCGGTCCGACCGAAGTGATTTGATATGCTTAACAGTTTGTTTTTCGAATAGGGCCTTAAATTCCCCGAATTTCTCAAAGGCCTCGGATTTATGTTTCATTAAGTATACGTAACCATACCTTGTATGATCATCCGTAAATGTAATGAAATACTGATATTCATCACGTACTGCTTTCAAAGTACCATATACATCGGTATGGACTAATCCAAGTTTATCAGCGGCTATTTGAAAAGTCTTTGTGAAGGGGGACTTAGTCATTTTGCCTTTAAGGCAAGATTCACAAGTTGGAAAGGGATTCGATCCCAATGGACCCATAAGTCCATCTTTTTCCATTTTGTAAACCTCGGTCTGACCAACATGACCAAGTCTAAGATGACATTTCAAAACTTTAACAGTTTCATCCCTACCACGATTCCTAGCCATAGTATTCACAATGACTTTGTTACTAAGGTTTAGATGATACAGTCCATTTAACAATGTAGCAGTGCCTACTAGTTTATTTCTAAAATAAATTTTGCAGGAACCATCACCAATGAAAAATAAAAAGCTTTTTCGATACATGATCGGAATGGATACAATGTTTTTATGTCCCTTGGGAAAAAAAAATACATCATTTAATGTTAAAACAAAGTCGGATGCCAAATGCAAAAGAAGTGATCCTATGTTAGTTGCTTCGACACAATGCTCGCTTCCGACAGTAATCATCACTGTTAGGAGTATGCCCTCGAATGCCACTCAGAGGATGTTGAGTGAGGGCATTATACTTGTTATTATGTAAATCATCAATATAAGGCAATGGATGTTTCTTTATTTACTGGTGGTTACTGGCATTCCTAACTCGTAAATATACATGTAGAAACTAGTCCGTGTATTTGAGAGCAAAACGTTCCACTCCTTATTGGATAAGGGGGTCGGCACTGGAAAGGTTTATAGCTCAAATACTTAATCGTTCGCAAGTCGATGAAACTTGACTGGGTGTTAAGTTTATGTAAAGACTTGTATGACGTGTTCTTTAACAAGGAGAGTGCCTGTCGAACACTAATGGTTAGTGGGAGCACACGTTATAGGTATGCTAATTAGATTAGTATACTCGAGCCGACTCACCCTCGATTCGTCATACGGATTTCACTCCGGGACAGTCAATGATGGAATCGAAAGGTTGTGATAGGTATTCGTGAACCTTCGACTTGAGGATTTAGTAGGGATGTGCTTGTGACGTCAAGATTTTCATTAGAGTAGTTCGACCCTATAAACCGAAAGACGGGGGTCAACCTCGACGTGCATCTTGATGGGCAAGTAGCAGGTCCTACTGAATACCAAGATAGAATTCTTTCTCCTGTTAGTGAACGAGTTATATGTCCTATGCGGTTATTAGCAGATGAGATCATAAGTCTTTGGCCAAAGCATTAGAGCTAGCTGTATTAGATACACGAGAGCTCGATGATCTCGATTTACATGAACGCATGCATAGCGTCAAGTACAGATGGGGTTTGACTGACCGTGACCCCATAACTTGATCGGGAAATTTGAAAGAAGGGTTTATACGTATACTGGTGTTCACGACAGAATGGTTCTTGAATGATCCCAATCATTCGTTCTCAGTGGGGGTATAGTGTAGGCCGCCAGGCTGGCTAGGTGGTGCTACTACTCTTTGGTTTCTTCCCATTGCTGACTGAGACGGACCTACCGAGTCGCGCAATAGGATTGACGACGGAATGAATAAATCTAATTCTCTCATTATGAATATTAGATATTGGATATCTAATTTTGGAACATTGGATGTTTAAATCGATTTATTGGAAAAATTGATTTACGTCCTAATGAATTAAATAAATTACTGGGTGACTAATTTAATTCATGTATATAATTATTTCTTGGAGAAATTAATTATATTATTTTGTATTTGATATGTTTAATTAATTGGATTAATTAATCGATATAAATACATCGAAACAGAATTGGAGTTTATCTGTTTGGACTTTCGGGAGTTCGAAACCAACCGAACTCGCCCGATTTCTACATGGGCCGCCCCAACCCCTTCCACCCACCTTCCCATTGTCTTGTTGTTTCCTTTTAATATTAAGGAACATGACTTGTGGGGAAAAATATCATATGGGATGATTTATTTTGCATGTGAGTGGAAATAGAATAAAGAGAGGAAGACTTTTCATCAAACTTACCTCATTCATTTTGATTCCATTTCCAACGTGAGGTTGTAAGAGGAGAGAGAGATAGAAGTATTCTTCAGCATCTTCTTCTTTATTCATCTTCTTCATAACTTCTTAGAGAAATTTTGTGAGGAAATATTGAGAGAGATAGATATTCATACACTTAGAGTGATATTAATATCTATAACAAGCTTCATCTCCTAGATCTAGCCGTATCCTCAGAGGATAGCAAGGTGTTGTCTTTTCGTTCGTTTTTCCGACGTGGCAAGTAGAGACGCGGTGCTTTCGGCGTTGGATCGTTCAAGGGCTTGAAGCGGAATAGATTCGTAGAGATCAAGCAAAGCTTGGGGAATAGCTCAAGAGAAGGTTATCCATCTAATCAACGGACTACAAGGGTGAGTTTCTATATCTCTTGTGAATTCGTTTTTTTGATATTCGTATATACGTAGCTCGATCGATCCTCGTAAGGATTCAGATCAAATTAATTTTCGTTTTACCGCTTCCGCTGGGCCTTCGTTTTAGGCACCGAATCCCAACAGCGGTATCAGAGCGTAGGTCTTGCGATCGTATATACGATATTAGCATTTGGAATGCTTGATTAGATGGTGAATGATTTAGAATCATTTTAGTCATAATCGTGGTATATGTTTTTACGTTCGTTATAGTTATATTTTTCGTAATTTTATGTCTAAATATAAATCTTAATTTCTTGGAAATATGATTTATATTGAAGATATGAATGTTGGAGAATATAGATATTGGATATCTGGTCGAAAAACTAGCCCCAAAATGCCGTTGGAAGGTCCGGGAGGGGTCCGGGAGCAGGGGGCCGCGGCCCAGGGCTCGGGGGCCGCGGCCCAGGGCTCGGGGGCCGCGGCCCAGGCTCAGGGGGCCGCGGCCCAAGGCCGCTGGGCTGCTTCGTGGCGTTTTCGGCTGCGATTCGGCCTATTTCGGACCCGTTTCGGGCTTGTTTGCTTTGTGTATTCCTAAAAATGTTTTCCCTCATTTTAAATTGGATTTAATATGATTAAAATGATTTATGGTATTTCATTTTATAAGGGAAAATTGATTTATTGGAATACTTGTGATCGACCGAATTATTTTGAACGTTTTCATATTACCGATTGTGTGAATCAATTTGATCGGTTCGTATTGTTGATGGATCAATGTATCTCTACGCTTTCCATTTATTTAGTATTTATTGGATGAATGCTTTTGAATGGTGATGTGGTTCGTGGACTTAGTTTTTGAATCGTTCGTTTTATTCGATTAGGTTGTAAAGGCCGTTTTGAGCCTATTTATTTTACTAGAAAAATTTGTATCTAGGATGCAATTTTCAATGTCAAAATTTATATGTAATGACGAAGACCGGAGGAAGATCCGTTTCGAGAAGACGAAGATTCCAGACGAAGACTTGTAATTAGATTACGAAGTTTTTGTTTTCTAGGAACGGTCCATGAACCACATGTTGGTAGCAACTAGGTTGTGAATGGTTTTTTTCATATTATATGAATACCACAAACGCGCTAATATGATTAATGTGCAAAGTGTAACATTAATCGCGAAAATTCTCCCACGACAAATTATTAAGTTTATAAGGTTTCAAGGTTTTCCTTCCCTCCATCGAGCTTTCGGGAAATTGAAATCCAAATCGAATGTGTTATGCTTCCGAGTTATCGGGGTAGTCGTTCGGGGAGGATGGATAAATTACCGAGAGCGCATTGGATGCCTTCGGTTGGAGCAAATTTTATCCCTAGAAACCTGATAGGTTGCCGGATAAGATTCAATTGTGAAACTGATTTGCGTCGATGGTATAAACTTAACATGTTCACGAACCATAGAAACCGTATAGGTTGAGGGGAGTGAACAAGGGGAAAAAGAAGATCGAATCATCCATTAGATGGGTTGGTGTTGGACACCACTTTATGAAAATTAATAGACTAGAAACCTGTTCGGTTGCTCTCTATTAAGATTTATAAAGAACTCAATCACCACTATGAAGTAGAGCGACGATACTTCCGGATTTCACATGGGAGTGTGTTATTCCGATAAAAATAGTGGGAGCTGGGCAACAAGAATAGAAAGGACCTTAATTCTATACTCAGAACATAATTGAATGAGTCACTAATTAATCTATCGTACTTAATGCAGACTCAAATCTCAATATGACAATGACTCCACTCGCAATTCTGCTCGAAAAGAACACCTTAACGGGACCTAACATTGTGGATTGGCTCCGCAATATGATGATTGTCCTCAGTATAGAGGCACTGGGATACGTCTTGGAGACGGACATTCCGGTGCCTCCTATGCGGACCCGAGCCAATCAGGAAGAGATTGAAAACCACGAAAAGTGGGTTAAGGATGACGTGAAAGTCCGTGCTTATATGATGGCTTCCATGTCTAATGAGCTTCAGAGAGCTCATGAGAAAATGACTTCTGCTGCGCATTCTATCTCACTTAACCGAACTTTATGGTGAGCATGTGAATCGCTAGATATGAGATATCCAAGCAACTGTTCGGTGTAAGGATGAAGGAAGGTGAGAAGGTTGGGGAACACGTCCTCAAAATGATATCCATGATCGAGAGATTGGAGGCTCTTGATTTTAAAATGGATACTTCTCTCCAAACCGACCTTATCCTATAGTCTCTCCCTGATTCCTTCTCACAGTTTGTTATGAACTTCAACTGCAATGAGATTGCATGTAATTTAGCTGGGCTAATGAACAAACTTATGACCGCTCAGTCTCAGATGAAGACTCCACGGATGAAGGAGTCTGCTCTTCTGATTTATTCTGGACCTCGGAGGTCTAAGAATAAGAAGAAAAAGACCAACAAGCGGACTGGACCGCAAGCTAAAGACCTTAAGGGAAAGGGCAAGGCCCCGATGGTTCCGAAGAACAAGAAGAAGAAGGATGCTTGTCTCAGGTGCGGTGAGCTGGGCCACTGGGCTAGAGACTTTCTGATTCTTCATGGCACTTCAGGTACAAAACTTTTAGTTTTGGAAACAAATTGTTCTGCTACTCTATTTTCTACTTCCTGGATACTGGATTCTGGTGCTAGTTCTCATATTTGTACCGTGAATCAGGATCTGGAACAAAGTAGGAAGCTTGGAGCTGGAGAAGTTATGATCACAGTCAGAAGCGGGCATAGTGTCGAGGCGACCGACATAGGATCACTTCTTTTGGGTTTAGAATCCGGCTTTGTTTTTACTTTAGAAGATGTACTTGTTTTGCCCAAGGGGCACAAAAACATTGTATCCATTCCGGTCACGGACCAAAAAGGCTTTTCATTTTTCATTGGTGATGGTTCCTGAAAAATTTATTTTAGAAATAAACTAGTGGGTACTGCTACATTGTTGAATGGATTGTATCATCTAAATCTCAGCAACAAAGTAGTTGTGAATACTATGACTAGAAAACGTGGTAGGGATGAAACCAATCAAGTTTTGAAATGGCATCTTAGACTTGGTCATATTAGTCAGACCAAGGTTTACAAGATGGAAAAAGATGGACTTATGGGTCCATTGGGATCGGATCCCTTTCCTACTTATGAATCTTGCCTTAAAGGCAAAATGACTAAGTCCCCCTTCACAGGGACTTTTGAAAGAGCCGCTGATAAACTGGGATTAATCCATACCGACGTATGTGGTGCTTTAGAAGCAGCACGTGACGGATATCAATATTTCATTACGTTTACAGATGATCATACTAGGTATGGTTATGTATACTTAATGAAACATAAATCCGAGGCCTTTGAGAAATTCCAGGAATTCAACGCCCTAGTCGAGAAACAAACTGGTAATCATATCAAAGCACTTCGGTCGGACCGAGGTGGCGAGTATATGAGTACGGAGTTTGACTAGTTCCTTAAGGAACATGGAATAGTTTCACAACTAACACCTCCAGGTACTCCTCAGTTAAATGGTGTGGCATAAAGAAGGAACCGGACCCTGGTGAACATGGTTCGTTCCATGTTGGGCTATACTGACTGGCCGATTTACCTGTGGGGGTATGCACTCCTGACTGCCGCGTATATCTTGAAGAGATGTCCTTCGAAATCTGTTTCTAAAACTCCACATGAGATGTGGGAGGGAAGGAAACCAAGTCTTAATCACATTAGGATTTGGGGATGTCCCGCCTATGTCAAGAAGACTAAGGTGGAGAAGTTGGAAGCTAGGTCCGTGAAGGGACGTTTCATTGGATTCCCATCTGGAACGATGGGATATCTATTCTACATGCCCGAAGATCGAAAGATCGTTGTTGCTTTACAAGCACACTTCCTGGAAGATGAGTTCATTCAGAAGTGAGCAGTAGAAGTATTTCTTTAGAAGAATACAATGAAACTCCTCAGGAGACACCTGTGCAAGAAACTGGAACCGAACTTTCTGAAACACAAGTACAACCACCTCGTAGGTCTAGTAGGGTGTCTCATTTACCTGAGAGGTATGGGCTTGTGCATTTGGAGGAGCTGGGTCTCCATGAGGTTCCAAGTGATAGCCAAGAGACCGACCCGACGACCTCTGACCAAGCGATGGTGGATGTAGACTCCGCGAAATGGCATGAAGCTATGGAAGCTGAGATAGACTCGATACATGTCAATCAGGTCTGGACTCTAGTAGACCGCCCCAAGGGCATAATGCCTATTGGGAACAAGTGGATCTACAAGAGAAAGACTGATGGTGATGGAAAGGTTGACGCCTATAAGGCCAGGCTTGTGGCAAAGGGTTATACCCAGAGGGAAGGGATCGATTACCACGATACCTTCTCGCCCGTAGCCATGATCAAGTCTATTCGCATGATGCTTGCTATAGCTGCCTACCACGATTATGAGATATGGCAAATGGACGTAAAGATGGCTTTCCTTAATGGAATCCTCGAGGAGGAAATCTATATGGAGCAGCCTAAAGGCTTTGTATCCGAAGTCGATATTCAGAAAGTGTGCAAGCTTCAGCGTTCCATTTATGGACTGAAGCAAGCGCCGCGTAGTTGGAACCTTCATTTTGACGAGGCGGTCAAAGAGTTTGACTTCGTGCAAAATGAAGAGGAACCTTGTGTATACAAGAGGGTTAGTGGGAGCAAGATCGCATTCTTAGTACTATATGTGGATGATATTTTGCTAATAGGAAATGATGTGGGAATGCTCAGTTCTGTAAAATCTTGGCTTTCGAGTAATTTCTCCATGAAAGACTTGGGAGAAGTAACCTATATTCTTGGAATTCGACTCTACGGGGATAGAGCAAAGAGAACAATAGGTCTTTCCCAAGCCGTCTATATAGATAAGATCTTAAAGCGATTTAAGATGGATGATTCTAAAAGAGGGTTCCTACCGATGCGACATGGAATAAAACTCACCTTGAAGATATGTCCTCAAAATGAGGAACAACGAAAGGAAATGAGTAATATACCATATGCTTCGGCCGTGGGTAACCTTATGTATGCTATGTTGTGTACAAGACCTGACATCGCGCATGCTGTAAGCATGGTGAGTAGGTTTCAGGCAAACCCAGGTAGGGAACATTGGACTGCTGTAAAGAACGTTCTCAAGTACTTAAGAAGGACTAGAAATATGGTTCTTATGTATGGCGGTGGAGAATTAGATGTGGTGGGATTCACTGATTCGGACTTCCAAGGACTGAAGGACGATTCGATGTCTACTTATGGCTACATATTTACTCTTAATGGAGGAGCAGTATCTTGGCGTAGCGCCAAGCAAAGCGCGACTACTGATTCCACCTGTCAGGCTGAGTATCAAGCAGCCTCAGAGGCTTCCAAGGAAGGGTTCTGGATTAAGAAGTTTCTGGGAGAACTTCAAGTGATACCTTGTGCCGAGTCACTGTCTACTGATCATCGGCAACGATTAGCCGTGAAGATGTGCCAAGGAGCCGAGGATTCACAACAGCACCAAACATATTGAGAGGAAGTATCATCTCGTAAGAGAATTTGTTCGCAAGGGATACATTGTGCTGCACAGAGTAGACTCGGCCGACAACGTCGCCAATCCACTGACCAAGCCACTTTCTCAGACTAGCTTGGAGCGTCATCTGGAGAACATGGGTATTAGATACCATAGTATGTGGCACTGAGTGCAAGTGGGAGATTGTTAGGAGTATGCCCTCGAATGCCACTCAAAGGATGTTGAGTGAGGGCATTGTACTTGTTATTATGTAAATCATCAATATAAGGCAATGGATGTTTCTTTATTTACTGGTAGTTACTGGCATTCCTAACTCGTAAATATACATGTAGAAACTAGTATGTGTATTTGAGAGCAAAACATTCCACTCCTTATTGTATAAGGGGGTTGGCACTGGAAAGGTTTATAGCTCTAATACTTAATCATTCGCAAATCGATGAAACATGACTGGGCGTTAAGTTTATGTAAAGACTTGTATGACGTATTCTTTGACAAGGAGAGTGTCTGTCGAACACTAATGGTTAGTGGGAGCACACATTATAGGTATGCTAATTAGATTAGTATACTCGAACCGACTCACCCTCGATTCGTCACATGGATTTCACTCCGGGACAGTCAATGCTGGAATCGAAAGGTTGTGATAGGTATTCGTGAACATTCGACTTGAGGATTTAGTAGGGATGTGCTTGTGACGTCAAGATTTTCACTAGAGTAGTTCGACCTTATAAACCGAAAGGCGGGGGTCAACCTCGACGTGCATCTTGATGGGCAAGTAGCAGGTCCTATTGAATACCAAGATAGAATTCTTTCTCCTGTTAGTGAACGGGTTATATGTCCTATGCGGTTATTAGCAGATGAGATCATAAGTCTTTGACCAAAGCAATGGAGCTAGCTGTATTATATACACGAGAGCTCGATGATCTCGATTTGCATTAACGTATGCATAGCGTCAAGTACAGATGGGGTTTGACTGACCGTGACCCCATAACTTGATCGGGACATTTGAAGAAGGGTTTATACGTATACTGGTATTCACGACAGAATGGTTCTTGAATGATCCCAATCATTCGTTCTCATTTGGGGTACAGTGTAGGCCGCCAGGATGGCTAGGTGGTGCTACTACTCTTTGGTTCCTTCCATTGCTGACTTAGACGAACCTACCGAGTCGCGCAATAGGATTGACGACGGAATGAATAAAGTTAATTCTCTCATTATGAATATTAGATATTGGATATCTAATTTTGGAACATTGGATGTTTAAATCGATTTATTGGATAAATTGATTTACGGCCTAATGAATTAAATAAATTACTGGGTGATTAATTTAATTCATTTATATAATTATTTCTTGGAGAAATTAATTATATTATTTTGTATTTCATATGTTTAATTAATTGGATTAATTAATTGATATAAATACATCGAAACGGAATTGGAGTTTATCTTTTTGGAGTTTCGGGAGTCCGAAATGAACCGAACTCGTCCGATTTCTACATGGGCCACCCCAACCCCTTCCACCCACCTTCCCATTGTCTTGTTGTTTCCTTTTAATATTAAGGAACATGACTTGTGGGGTAAAATATCATATGGGATGATTTGTTTTGCATGTGAGTGGAAATAGAATAAAGAGAGGAAGACTTCTCATCAAACTTACCTCATTCATTTTGATTCCATTTCCAACGTGAGGTTGTAAGAGGAGAGAGAGATAGAAGTCTTCTTCATCATCTTCTTCTTTATTCATCTTCTTCATAACTTCTTAGAGAAATTTTGTGAGGAAATATTGAGAGAGATAGATATTCATACACTTAGAGTGATATTAATATCTATAACAAGCTTCATCACCTGTCTTTAGCCGTATCCTCGGAGGATAGCAAGGTGTTGTCATTCTGTTCGTTTTTCTAGCGCGTGGCAAGTAGAGACGTGGTGCTTTCGGCGTTGGATCGTTCAAGGACTTGAAGCGGAATAGATTCGTAGAGATCAAGCAAAGCTTGGGGAATAGCTCAAGAGAATGTTATCCATCTAATCAACGGACTACAAGGGTGAGTTTCTATATCTCTTGTGAATTTGTTTTTTTGATATTCGTATATACGTAGCTCGATCGATCCTCGTAGGGATTCGGATCGAATTAATTTTCGTTTTACCGCTTCCGCTAGGCCTTCGTTTTAGGCACCGAATCCCGACAATCACTTCCCCAGCTCCAAGCTTCCTACTTTGTTCCAGATCCTGATTCACGGTGCAAATGTGAGAACTAGCACCTGAATCCTGTATCCAAGAAGTAGAAAATACAGTAGCAAAACAGTTTATTTCCAAAACTAAAAGTTCTGTACCTGAATTGCCATGAAGAATCGGACAGTCTCTAGCCCAGTGGCCCAACTCACCGCATTTGAGACATACGTCCTTCTTCTTCTTGTTCTTGGGAACCATTGGGGCCTTGCCCTTACCCTTAAGGTCCTTGATTTGTGGTCCCATCTGCTTCTTGGTCTTTTTCTTCTTATTCTTAGACCTCTGAGGTCCAGAAGAAATCACAAGCAGACTCCTTGACCCGCGGATTCTTCATCTGAGACTGAGCGGTTACCAGTTTGTTCATCAACCCTGCTAAATTACAAGCAATCTCATTGCAGTTGAAATTCACAACAAACGGTGAGAAGGAATCAGGAAGAGATTGCAGGATAAGGTCAGTCTGAAGAGAAGTATCCATCTTAAAATCAAGAGCCTCCAATCTCTTGATTGTAGGGAGACACTGTAAAACTCCCTATGAGGTTTGGAATGGTAGATTGCCAATTGTTACATATTTTCATACTTTGGTTATAAGTGTTTTATACACATCAATGGTAAAACCAACTGAATGCTTTTGATGCTAAAACTGATGATGGTCACTTTATGAGATACTCTAAAATAAGTAAAGTATACAGAGTCTGCAAAGCTTCAAAGATAACCGGAACTAGTTAAGGTGTTACGGTGCTAAGAAGTGGAAAAGTGGTCGACAATCAAGTTCAAGACCCTACTCCTAGTGAAGAGCCACCTTGTGAGCCTAGGAATGTTCTGCTTGCAGTTAAAAAAGACTCACCCTTGAAAACATATACCAACAAGAAGGATAATGAGACAGCCCTCCACGAGATGTCGAATCCCTACAAGCCTTCTATTCCATATTCGATCTGCCTCAATCCGTCAAAGCAAGATAAGAAATTTTTTTATCTTTACTATATGCTTTTTAAAGTGAATATTAGTTTGCCTTTGCCTGATGTTGTTTGTGACATTCCAGCTAATGCTATGTTTTTCAAGGATTTGATGTCTAAAAAGAAACTTTTCTTGATAATGAAAAAAAATATATTTTCGAATGCGTCTAGCAGTTTATTTCACCCCATCTGCTCCCTATAGAAAAATATCCCGATAATTTTCTACTCAAAATTACTTTAGAAAATGGGAAGAGACTAGAGGAATGCTTGACTTGGGGGTGGGAATTAATTTGATGTCATTCTATATTTTTCTACAGCTTGAACCTGGGGATTTACTGTCCATTTGTATATGCTTTCAACTATATTAAAGGACTCTCAGGTCCCCTAGGGGAATTATCAAAGATATTTTACTTGATGTTGGTGGTTTAATTGTCCGAGCTGAATTTGTCATACTTGATATTGGAGATGTTCCCAATAATGATAATGGCATACTATTCTTCTTGCTCATCCCTTCATGGCTATGACTAACACTATTATTGATGTTAAAAATGGGAAAGTAACCTTTACGGCGTTATTGTGAAACCGTGGTTGTCCATAATTGTGATATGCAACCTGTTCCCTCTTTTTGTTTATTGTCCGATTGTTCATTTTTAGATACTCTTGATCAGACCATCGAGAATATTTCTATGCAGCACAAGTCTCTTGATACACCCAATGATGAGGTTGATGGTTCTCTCAACATCGAGGACAGTGAGTAGTACACTCCTCAAGAACAGGGGATGATTGATATTATGGAACCCTTGTTGTGCTATTTCACACTATTACAAAACTAGCCTTTAACAGCGCCCTTTTAACAGCGGTTGTTCGAAAACCGCTGTTAAATGACGCGGTGGGATACTTGTAAATAGTGTGCAATAAATTAACAGCGGTTTTATAATAACCGATGTTAAATTTATCCCGAAAAAAAAAAAAAACTTGCAATTTAACATCGGTTTTTAAGGAAAACCGATCTTAAATAAGTGACAATTAACAGCGGTTTAAACGATAACCGCTGTTAATTTTTTTTATAAAAGAAAACTATATTTAACAGCGGTTTTAGGTGATAATCGCTGTTAAATAAACACTGTCAACAGCGGTTGAAAAAACCGCTGTTATTTGCACATACATTTAACAGCGGTTGTTGCTTAACAACCGCTGTTGTTTGATCATTAAAAAACAGTTCACGGTTTTATTTTTCTTTCCTCCGCCTCTCTCTACCCTCTAAATGCTGGCATCAGTAGCTTCGGTTGTTGAATATCGTGCAAGTTAGGTTGTGGCTGCAAGCTGGGAGACGGGACTAGCCCGGTGACGGGAGAAAGACAACCAGAGTATCTGATTCCTCCTTTGGCTGCCTTGTCACTTCGGCTGTGCTTTCGAGCCCCACTGAACTAAGAAAGAGTCTCGCTCACCCCCTTCTAGCATCACCCAGGGGTTGGCACTGTTCGGCCCTCCACCAAGGGGATTTGGTAGCCTTGCATGACCACGGGGAAGTAATTCAGTAATTAAACCTGCATGAAGCCATTTTTGTTTCTTTCATTCTAGATATCCCTTGAAACTACGTTATTCAAAGCATCGAGAAGGATTTTGAGTTATTTTTCCCATCGCCTTGAGGAATTTGTTTTGCTATTGCTTGCGTCATCGGACTTGCTGTTTGCTTCTCTCTGCCATGTATTATTGCAATCTTGTATGCTGTTGCAGACCAGGTAGGTTAATATTTTGCCATGCTGATGCTATGAACTATGCTTTGCCCTTTTTCTTGTCATAAGCATTTGGAGCAAAATTTTGTACTTTGTCTAGGTTGAATTGATGAAGAAACTGGATTTAGTTTCTTGAAATTACTTTTACTGCTTGTTCCTTGTTTTTCAACAAAAATGATGATGATTTTTGGTATCTTCAATTGAAGTAGATCTGACTTATTTGGACTTTTCATTGTCAAATTAGAGGTGTTAAGAAACTTGGGAATGATATCTATTTCATTGTCAATCGAAGACGAAATATAATCATGGGGATAAATTCTCCGGTTGCAAGAATTTTGACAAGAATTATTGCTCATTTTTTAAATGGCTTGATGAAATTGATGTAGTAAGCCCGGTGAATGTGCACTATGAAAACCTATAGCTTAACATGAAGATACAACATTTAAGGATGGAAATTGAGTCTCTTAAAAAACAGATGGCGATGGCTAACAATTGTTTATCTGATTTAAAGAAGAATTAGGAATCGTAATGAAGAAGAAGAAGAATATATGTATGTTTGTATGTTACTTGTCAATTAGTCTGTTTTTTTGTTGGTGGAACAAAGACGTTTAATGATTTTTTTTTGTTTGCATGTTATTTGTCCAATTATTATGTATTTTGGTTTGTGGAACAAATATGTTCAATAAATTTTCTTTTGTTTGCATGTTATTGGTTAGTTATGCTGTATTTATGTTTGTAGAAATATATCCATCAAAACACACTCAATTACTGTAAAACTTATTTCAAGTGTTCTAGCGTGCTTCCTTTTCTTTTTTCTTTTTCGTATCTTTACTGTTCTTTTTTGTTCTCCCTCTTTCTGTGGGGTTGAGAATGAGATTGTGGTATGGAATTTGCCGCATTTCCCCAGTAGTTGGTAATAGTCATGCATTTGCAACTGGTCTTGATATTGTTTTCTTGTATACTATATATCTAGATAGTCTTACCAATAAAATTTGAAGCAATAACAGTTTACAGTTAAAATTTCATTTCTTACTGATGGTTAATATATACTCTCCTTCTCAAGTTTCAGATTTTTGTCATAGGTTGAGGCACATAAAAAAGTGAACAATGTACGGCTAAATATTTAAAAGGATCCTTAATTAACCCCCCTCTATCTCCCTCTTCCTGATTACTATTATACTACCATATATATTTCTCTATTTGTTATTAATCGGGTCTACCGAAGGCATAGGGCCAGGCCGTGGGTTAAAGGCTGCGTGAGCCGTTTATTATTATTATTATTATAATTATTATTATTATTATTATAAGTTTTTATATTTTAAGTTTTATTATTGTGGCCCTGGGTATAAATATTACTATTAGGTCTTTTAATTAATTATCTAATAAGTCATAAATAGAATCAACACTTGGTACTAAGAAGTCATTATTTTACTTATATTCAATGTCATAATCTTTATTTAAAACGTCAGAAAAGTTAAGGAAGTTTCTTGCTTAACCACAGTAAAACAAAACAGGAAATTTTGCTTTTTGTCATGGTTTATTTTTTGTTCTGGATGTTATGCTACATGTTTTGGAGCAGCAATGTTATTAATCTAGATCGGTTGACAAGGGAATAATAGTAGTTTGTAAGGGCTCATATTCTTGTTAAGGGAGTAGTAGTTTGTGAAGTACATATATGAATTATGAACTTGTGTTTCTATTTTTAGTCTGTATGCAGCTTTTGGATATTGCATTTAAAGTGGTTGAGTAGTTATGGTGCCTACCTGTATAGGTTATGTGTGACATTTATGCTTTGACACTTATTTGTGTTTTTTTCCATCAATTCATAGAATTTAATTCAGGAAGGCGTGGATCTCCTAGCTTGTAGCAGGTGGGCAGTCTCATAATTGTGAGTTCGTTAAGTTTCAAATAGTTATGTTCCTTCTATTTATTGCCTACAAGTTTGAAGCACACGCTGCGTGCAGAATTTTAGAAATTTTCGCAATATTTTTTAGCGTGTTAAAAATAATAATGGTTTATTTATATAAAATGCATATGGTTGGAGAATTGAACAATAAAATGAACTTAAGCTCTTATTAATGTTGTAAATCAACAACTTAAAGTGTCTTTATTATAAAACATATGAAGAAGAAGGAAAAAATCCCCACATAAACGCTGAAGAAACTCAGTTGCCCATATTTTTAAAGATCATTTTACATGATATTGTCACTGTGCTAGGAACTTTAAACAATTTATACATAGAAAATTATAATTTATACAAATAGTACATTATTACTTAAGATGATTTCTATGATTTGTAGTTTGAAGACTCAAAGACATTACATATCCTATAAATAGTATGGACTAAGTCTTA
The DNA here is from genome assembly GCA_033398695.1 of Orobanche coerulescens. Classification (NCBI taxonomy): domain Eukaryota; kingdom Viridiplantae; phylum Streptophyta; class Magnoliopsida; order Lamiales; family Orobanchaceae; genus Orobanche; species Orobanche coerulescens. The sequence continues at coordinate 205,433,621 of CM065803.1, forward strand.
GTTGTCGTACATGTTTTTGGTAGAAGATTAAAATAACACTAAATGTGGCTGGTTCTAACTAAAGGAATTGCAAATTGAATTTCACTATGTGTACAACAGAAAAGAATAAAAATGGATCGAAGTTGGATGAATGAAAGTCGTAACAGTGATGAGTATGATAATGGAATCGAACAATTTCTTGAGTTCGCCCAACAAAATCGCCCGGAACCCGATGAAAGATATTTTTGCCCTTGTGTCAAGTGTATGAACGGGAGACGACATGAAGCTGACATAATTCGTGAACATCTTATTTGTGAGGGAATAAATACGAACTATATGATTTGGATATGGCATGGCCAACTAGTAGACTTTCCAACTGAAGACACACACGTAGATATAGATGGTGATCAATTTGAAGACATGATTCGTGATGTTGGAGAAGAATCATTCCGACGAGCGCATGTTTATGATGCATTGAAAAGTGATTCAGAGATTCCTTTATATCCGGGTTGTAAAAATTTTACATGCTTGTATGCCGTGTTGAAGTTGGTTAATGTGAAAGCAAAAAATGGGTGGAGTGATAAAAGTTTCACCGAATTACTCGAGTTGATACAGGAGATACTTCCAGAAGGTAATAAATTGCCTAACCGTACTTATGAGGCGAAGAAGGTTTTGTGTCTGATGGGTTTAGCGTATAAGAAAATACACACCTGCCCTAATGATTGCATATTGTACCGAAAAGAGTTTGAATTATTGCATAAGTGTCCTAGGTGCGGGGCATCACGCTACAAAGTGAAGCATGATGATTCTAGTGATGGAGAGAGCACACAACGAGGGCCTCCAGCAAATGTGTTGTGGTATCTTCCAATTATTCCAAGGTTCAAGTGACTGTTTGCTAATAAGGATGACACAAAGAATCTGATATGGCATGCAAAAGGGAGAAAATGCGATGGACTAATTCGTCATCCTGCTGATTCTGTACAGTGGAAGAAAATAGATCATATATTTCCGGATTTTGGGGGTGAGGCAAGAAACCTGAGGCTTGGACTTGCCACAGATGGGATGAATCCGTTTGGTAATTTAAGCACTAAGCATAGTTCATAGCCCATCCTACTTGTGATCTATAATTTACCTCATTGGTTATGTATGAAGCGGAGATATGTTATGTTGTCAATGATGATTTCAGGCCCAAAGCAGCCAGGAAATGACATAGATGTTTATCTAAGTCCGTTGATTGATGATTTGAAAATGATGTGGGATGAAGGGGTTGACGTGTTTGATGAGTACCACCAACAAAGTTTCAAGCTACGTGCAATGTTATTTTGTACCATTAATGACTTTCCGGCATATGGAAACTTGAGCGGGTATAGTGTGAAGGGGCATCATGCATGTCCTATATGTGAAGAAAACACAAGCTATGTTCAGTTGAAACACGAAAAAAGAACAGTTTACACTCAACGTCGGAGGTTTCTCAAGCGCCATCACCCATATCGTAGATTGAGAAAAGCTTTTAATGGATACCAGGAAGAGGGATTTGCACCGATACCATTAATAGGTGATCAAGTTTACGATCGCGTTAAGAATATCAATATTGTGTTTGGGAAAGCTACAAAAAAGTCCGTTGCGACAAACATATGGAAGAAGAGGTCTATATGTTAGGAGTATGCCCTCGAATGCCACTCAGAGGTTGTTGAGTGAGGGCATTGTACTTGTAATTATGTAAACCATTTATATAAGGCAAATGAATGTTTCTTTATTTACTGATAGTTACTGGCATTCCTAACTCGTAAATAAACATATAGAAACTATTCCGTGTATTTGAGAGCAAAACGTTCCACTCCTTATGGGATAAGGGGGTCGGCACTGGAAAGGTTATAGCTCAAATACTTAATCGTTCGCAAGTCGATGAAACTTGACTGGGCGTTAAGTTTATGTGAAGACTTGTATGACGTGTTCTTTGACATGGAGAGTGCCTGTCGAACACTAATGGTTAGTGGGAGCATACGTTATAGGTATGCTAATTAGATTAGTATACTCGAACCGACTCACCCTCGATTCGTCACATGGATTTCACTCAGGACACCAATGACGGAATCGAAAGGTTGTGATAGGTATTCGTGAACCTTCGACTTGAGGATTTAGTATGGATGTGCTTGTGACGTCAAGATTTTCATTAGAGTAGTTCGACCCTGTAAACCGGAAGGCGGGGGTCAACCTCGACGTGCATCTTGACGGGCAAGTAGCAGGTCCTACTGAATACCAAGATAGAATTCTTTCTCCCGTTAGTGAGCGGGTTATATGTCCTATGCGGTTATTGGCAGATGAGATCATAAGTCTTTGGCCAAAGCACTGGAGCTAGTTGTATTAGATACACGACAACTCGATGATCTCGATTTGCATTAACGCATGCATAGCGTCAAGTACAGATGGGGTTTGACTGACCGTGACCCCATAACTTGATCGGGACATTTGAAAGAAAGGTTTATACGTTTACTGGTATTCACGACAGAATGGTTCTTGAATGATCCCAATCATTCCCTCTCAGTTGGGGTACAGTGTAGGCCACCAGGATGGCTAGGTGGTGCTACTACTCTTTGGTTCCTCCCATTGCTGACTGATACGGACCTACCGAGTCGCGCAATAGGATTGACGACGGAATGAATAAAGCTAATTCTCTCATTATGAATATTAGATATTGGATATCTAATTTGGGGCATTGGATGTCTAAATTGATTTATTGGATAAATTAATTTACGGCCTAATGAATTAAATATATTACTGGGTGATTAATTTAATTATGAATATAATTATTTCTTGGAGAAATTAATTATGTTATTATGTATTTAATGTGATTAATTGATTGGATTAATTAATCGACACAAATACATCGGAACGGAATAGGAGTTTATCTGTTTGGACTCACGTGAGTCCAAAATGCACCGAACTCATCCGGTTCTTCTAGATGGTCGCCTCATCTCACCAACCTCATCCTTGGTCTTTATCTCCAATTTTATAATTGGAAGACCAAAGACTTTGGAGGGAACACATATCTCATGTGATCTTAAAGGTGGTGATTTTGTCTTGTGGAGAATGAATAAAAGGAGTAGAAAAACTCAACTCTCAAATAGACACTTCTTAGTTTCCAGCCGTGAGCTTTGATAGTGAGAGAGAAAATCATTTTTCTAGTCTTCATCATCTTCTTCACTTTTTGAGTTTTCTTGGAGAAAATTCAAGATACATTGAGAGAGATATATTATACACTTAGAGTGTAATAATAAAAGCTTCATCACTTGATTCTAGCCGTAACCTTAGAGGTTAATCAAGTGTTGTTATTCCGATCGTTTTTCCGGCGCGTGGCAAGTAGAGACGCGGTGCTTTCGGCGTTGGATCGTTCAAGAGCTTGGAGCGGATTGGATTCGTAGAGATCAATCAAAGCTTGGGGAATAGCTCAAGAGAAGGTTACCATTTAATCAACGGACTTCGAGGGTTAATTTCTTACGACTCTTGTTTTTCGTTTATATATTCGTATATACATAGCTCGATCGATCCTCGTAGGATTCGGATCGAATTAATTTTCATTTTACCGCTTCCGCTGGGCTTTCGTTTTAGGCACCGAATCCCAACAGTGGTATCGGAGCCAGGTCTTGCAATCGTATATACGATATATTGCATTTGGAATGCTTGATTAAATGATTAGTGATTTGGAATCACAACCGTTTAATTCGTTGTTTTAATTGTTCGTCGAAAATTTAATTTTTCCATGTTTTTATGTTACTATATAAATCGGTTTTATTTATTAAAACTGAATTATATGGGTAATATTAAATTAAAAAAATATAATTTTTGAAATCGGGACGAAAAAGAGTCGGAAAATCGCCTGCCCGTGGGACTGCCCGGGCTGCCCAGGGGATTGCCCGGGCTGCCCAGGGCTGCCCAAGGGTGCTGGACCGCTGCCGGGCAGCTTGTTTCCTGCACTGGGCAGATCAGCCCCTCGGCTAAGGACCGGCTGTGATGCCGGACCACGGGCTAGGCCCGAGCGATTTTATTTCGATTCCGTTTTGTGTTTATGTTTCGTTATAATAATTTCCGGAAATTAAATTGGATTTAATTTGACTAAATAAAATACTTGGTGTTTTATTTTTAGGAAATTTATTATTGTGAAATATTTATCATCCGGTTTATACGAACGAATTAAAACTACCATGTTTGTGAATTAATTGGATTAATTCTAATAGATGGTTATTTTTTATATTGGTTGGATCAATATATTTAATGTGTAGTCCATTTATTTAGTATTTATTGGATGAATGCTTTTGAATGGGGATGTGGTTCATGGACTTAGTTTTGAATCGTTCGGTTTTATTCGATTGGGTTGTAAAGGCCGTTTTGAGCCTATTTATTTTACTAGAATTATTTGTATCTAGGATGCAATTTTTCAATGTAAAAGTTATATGTAATGACGAAGACCGGAGGAAGATCCATTTCGAGAAGACAAAGATTCAAGACGAAGACTTGTAATTAGATTATGGAGTTTTTGTTTTCTAGGAACGGTCCATGAACCACATGTTGGTAGCAACTAGGTTGTGAATGGTTGTTTCATATTGTATGAATGCCACAAACGCGCTTAAATGAATTAATGTGCAAAGTGTAACATTAATCGCGATAATTCTCCCACAACAAATTATTAAGTTTATAAGGTTTCAAGGTTTTCCTTCCCTCCATCGAGCATTCGGGAAATTGAAATTCAAACCGGATGTGCTATGCTTCCGAGTTATCGGGATAGTCATTCAGGGAGGACGGTTAAATTACCGAGAGCGCACTGGATGCCTTTGGTTGGAGCAAATTTTATCCCTAGAAACCTGATAGGTTGCCGGATAAGATTCAATTGTGAAACTGATTTGCGTCGATGGTATAAACTTAACTTGTTCACGAACCATAGAAACCGTATAGGTTGAGGGGAGTGAACAAGGGGAAAAAGAAGATCGAATCATCCATTAGATGGGTTGGTGTTGGACACCACTTTATAAAAATTAATAGACTAGAAACATGTTCGGTTGACCTCTATTAAGATTTATAAAGAACTCGATCACCACTATGAAGTAGAGCGACGATACTTCCGGATTTCACATGGGAGTGTGTTGTTCCGATAAAAATAGTGGGAGCTGGGTAATAAGAATAGAAAAGACCTTAATTCTATACTCAGATCATAATATAATAAGTCACTAATTAATCTGTTATACTTAATGCAGACAAATCTCAATATGACAATGAATCCACTTGCAATTCTACTCGAAAAGAACACTTTAATGGGACGTAACTTTGTGGATTGGCCCTGCAATCTGATGATTGTCCTCAGTATAGAGGCACTGGGATACGTCTTGGAGACGGACATTCCGGCGCCTCCTGTGCGGACCCGAGCCAATCAGGAAGAGATTGAAAACCACGAAAAGTGGGTTAAGGATGACGTGAAATTCCGTGCTTATATGATGGCTTCCAGGTCTAATGAGCTTCAGAGATCTCATGAGAAAATGACTTCTGCTAGGCAGATTCTATCTCACTTAACCGAGCTTTATGGTGAGCACAGCAGAACTGCAAGATATGAGATATCCAAGCAACTGTTCGGTGCAAGGATGAAGGAAGGTGAGAAGGTTGGGGAACACGTCCTCAAAATGATATCCATGATCGAGAGATTGGAGGCTCTTGATTTTAAAATGGATACTTCTCTCCAAACCGACCTTATCCTACAATCTCTCCCTGATTCCTTCTCACAGTTTGTTATGAACTTCAACTGCAATGAGATTGCATGTAATTTAGCTGGGCTAATGAACAAACTTGTGACCGCTCGATCTCGGATGAAGACTCGCGGATGAAGGAGTGCTCTTGTGATTTCTTACGGACCTCGGAGGTCTAAGAACAAGAAGAAAAAGACCAAGAAGCAAACTGGACCACAAGTTAAGGACCTTAAAGGTAAGGCCAAGGCCCGATGGTTCCGAAGAACAAGAAGAAGAAGGATGCTTGTCTCAAGTGCGGTGGTGGGCCCTTTGGGCTAGAGACTGTCCGATTCTTCATGGCACTTAGTCTGAGAACTTTTAGTTTGGGAAACAAATTGTTCTCTTTGTATTTTCTACTTCTGGGATCTTGGATTCGTGCTAGTTCTCATATTTGTAGTGAATCGGGATGCGGAACAAAGTAGGAAGCTTGGAGCTGGAGAAGTTATGATCACAGTCGGAAGTGGGCATAGTGTCGAGGCAACCGACATAGGATCACTTCTTTTGGGTTTAGAATCCGGCTTTGTTTTGACTTAATAAGATGTACTTGTTTTTCCCAAGGGGCACAAAAACATTGTATCCATTCCAGTCATGGACCGAAAAGGCTTTTAATTTTTCATTGGTGATGGTTCCTGCAAAATTTATTTTTGAAATAAACTAGTGGGTACTGCTACATTGTTGAATGGATTGTATCATCTAAATCTTAGCAACAAAGTAGTTGTGAATACTATGACTAGAAAACGTGGTAGGGATGGAACCAATCAAGTTTTGAAATGGCATCTTAGACTTGGTCATGTTGGTCAGACCAAGGTTTACAAGATGGAAAAAGATGGACTTATGGGACCATTGGGATCGGATCCCTTTCCTACTTGTGAATCTTGCCTTAAAGGCAAAATGACTAAGTCCCCCTTCACAGGGACTTTTGAAAGAGCCGCTGATAAACTAGGATTAATCCATACTGACGTATGTGGTGCTTTGGAAGCAGCACGTGACGGATATCAATATTTCATTACGTTTATAGATGATCATACTAGGTATGGTTATGTATACTTAATGAAACATAAATCTGAGGCCTTTGAGAAATTCCAGGAATTCAAGGCCCTAGTCGAGAAACAAACTGGTAATCGTATCAAAGCACTTCGGTCGGACCGAGGTGGCGATTATATGAGTACGGAGTTTGACGAGTTCCTTAAGGAACATGGAATAGTTTCACAACTAACACCTCCAGGTACTCCTCAGTTAAATGGTGTGTCAGAAAGAAGGAACCGGACCTTGTTAAACATGGTCCATTCCATGCTGGGCTATACTGACTTACCAATTTACCTGTGGGGGTATGCACTGATCGCCGCTTATATCTTAAACAGATGTCCTTCCAAATCCGTTCCTAAAACTCCACATGAGATGTGGGAGGGAAGGAAACCAAGTCTTAATCATATTAGGATTTGGGGATGTCCCGCTTATGTCAAGAAGACTAAGGTGGAAAAGTTGGAAGCTAGGTCTGCGAAGGGACGTTTCATTGGATTCCCGTCTGGGACGATGGGATATTTATTCTACATGCCCGAAGATCGAAGGATCGTTGTTGCTTTACAAGCACACTTTCTGGAGGATGAGTTCATTCAGGAAGGCGGAGCAGGTAGAAGTATTTCTTGAGAAGAATACAATGAAACTCCTCGAGAGACACCTGTGCAAGAAACTGGAACCGAACTTTCTGAAACACAAGTACAACCACCTCGTAGGTCTAGTAGGGTGTCTCATTTACCTGAGAGGTATGGGCTTGTGCACTTGGAGGAGCTGGGTCTCCATGAGGTTCCAAGTGATAGCCAAGAGACCGACCCAACAACCTATGACCAAGCGATGGTGGATGTAGACTCCGCGAAATGGCGTGAAGCTATGGAAGCTGAGATAGATTCGATGCATGTCAATCAGGTCTGGGCTCTAGTAGACCGCCCCAAGGGCATAGTGCCTATTGGGAACAAGTGGATCTACAAGAGAAAGACTGATGGTGATGGCAAGGTTGACGCCTATAAGGCCAGGCTTGTGGCAAAGGGTTATACCCAGAAGGAAGGGATCGATTACCATGATACCTTCTCGCCCGTAGCCATGATCAAGTCTATTCGCATGATGCTTGCTATAGCTGCCTACCATGATTATGAGATATGGCAAATGGACGTAAAGACGGCTTTCCGTAATGGATTCCTCGAGGAGGAAATCTATATGGAGCAGCCTAAAGGCTTTGTGTCCGAAGTTGATATTCAGAAAGTGTGCAAGCTTCAGCGTTCCATTTATGGACTGAAGCAAGTGTCGCGTAGTTGGAACCTTCGTTTTGACGAGGCAATCAAAGAGTTTGATTTCGTGCAAAATGAAGAGGAACCTTGTGTATACAAGAGGGTTAGTGGGAGCAAGATCGCATTCTTAGTAATATATGTAGATGATATTCTACTAATAGGAAATGATGTGGGAATGCTCAGTTCTGTGAAAGCATGGCTTTCGAGTAATTTCTCCATGAAAGACTTGGGAGAAGCAACCTATATTCTTGGTATTCAGCTCTACCGGGATAGAGGGAAGAGAACAATAGGCCTTTCCCAAGCCCTCTATATAGATAAGATCTTAAAGCAATTTAAGATGGATGATTCTAAAAGAGGGTTCCTACCGATGCAACATGGAATAAAACTCACCTTGAAGATGTGTCCTCAAAGTGAGGAACAACGCAAGGAAATGAGTAATATACCATATGCTTCGGCCGTGGGTAGCCTTATGTATGCTATGTTGTGTACAAGACCTGACATCGCGCATGCTGTAAGCGTGGTGAGTAGGTTTCAGGCAAACCCAGGTAGGGAACATTGGACTGCTGTAAAGAATGTTCTCAAGTACTTGAGAAGAACTAGAGATATGGTTCTTATGTATGGCGGTGGAGAATTGGATGTGGTGGGATTCACTGATTCGGACTTCCAAGGACTGAAGGACGACTCGATGTCCACTTCTGGCTACATATTTACTCTTAATGGAGGAGCAGTATCTTGGCGTAGTGTCAAGCAAAGCGCGATCACGATTCCACTGTCAGCCGAGTATCAAGCGGCCTCGGAGGCTTCCAAGGAAGGGTTCTGGATTAAGAAGTTTCGGGAGAACTTCAAATAATACCATGTCTTGAAAGCCTGCTCCACCGTGTGACAACGACGGAGCAAAGAGCGCAGCCAAGGAGCCGAGGTTTCACAACAAAGACCAAACATATTGAGAGGAAGTATCATCTCGTAAGAGAATTTGTTCGCAAGGGATACATTGTGCCGCATAGAGTAGACTCGGCCGACAATGTCGCCGATCCATCGACCAAGCCACTTTCTCAGACTAGCTTGGAGCGTCATCTGGAGAACATGGGTATTAGATACCATAGTGTGTGGCATTGAGTGCAAGTGGGAGATTGTTAGGAGTATGCCCTCGAATGCCACTCAGAGGTTGTTGAGTGAGGGCATTGTACTTGTAATTATGTAAACCATTTATATAAGGCAAATGAATGTTTCTTTATTCTTGGTAGTTCTTGGCATTCCTAACTCGTAAATAAACATATAGAAACTAGTCCGTGTATTTGAGAGCAAAACGTTCCACTCCTTATTAGATAAGGGGGTCGGCACTGGAAAGGTTATAGCTCAAATACTTAATCGTTCGCAAGTCGATGAAACTTGACTGGGCGTTAAGTTTATGTGAAGACTTGTATGACGTGTTCTTTGACATGGAGAGTGCCTGTCGAACACTAGTGGTTAGTGGGAGCACACGTTATATGTATGCTAATTGGATTAGTATACTCGAACCGACTCATCCTCGATTCGTCACACGGATTTCACTCCGGGACAGTCAATGACGGAATCGAAAGGTTGTGATAGGTATTCGTGAATCTTCGACTTGAGGATGTAGTAGGGATGTGCTTGTGACGTCAAGATTTTCATTAGAGTAGTTCGACCCTGTAAACCGGAAGGCGGGGGTCAACCTCGACGTGCATCTTGATGGGCAAGTAGCAGGTCCTACTGAATACCAAGATAGAATTCTTTCTCCCGTTAGTGAGCGGGTTATATGTCCTATGCGGTTATTGGCAGATGAGATCATAAGTCTTTGGCCAAAGCACTAGAGCTAGTTGTATTAGATACACGACAGCTCGATGATCTCGATTTGCATTAACGCATGCATAGCGTCAAGTACAGATGGGGTTTGACTGACCGTGACCCCATAACTTGATCGGGACATTTGAAAGAAAGGTTTATACGTTTACTGGTATTCACGACAGAATGGTTCTTGAATGATCCCAATCATTCGTTCTCAGTTGGGGTACAGTGTAGGCCACCAGGCTGGCTAGGTGGTGCTACTACTCTTTGGTTCCTCCCATTGCTGACTGAGACAGACCTACCGAGTCGCGCAATAGGATTGACCACGGAATGAATAAAGCTAATTCTCTCATTATGAATATTAGATATTGGATATCTAACTTGGGACATTGGATGTCTAAATTGATTTATTGGATAAATTAATTTACGGCCTAATGAATTAAATATATTACTGGGTGATTAATTTAATTATGAATATAATTATTTCTTGGAGAAATTAATTATGTTATTATGTATTTAATGTGATTAATTGATTGGATTAATTAATCGACACAAATACATCGGAACGGAATAGGAGTTTATCTGTTTGGACTCACGTGAGTCCGAAACGGACCGAACTCATCCCGGTTCTTCTAGATGGCTGCCTCATCTCACCAACCTCATCCTTGGTCTTTATCTCCAATTTTATAATTGGAAGACCAAAGACTTTGGAGGGAACACATATCTCATGTGATCTTAAAGGTGGTGATTTTGTCTTGTGGAGAATGAATAAAAGGAGTAGAAAAACTCAACTCTCAAATAGACACTTCTTAGTTTCCAGCCGTGAGCTTTGATAGTGAGAGAGAAAATCATTTTTCTAGTCTTCATCATCTTCTTCACTTTTTGAGTTTTCTTGGAGAAAATTCAAGATACATTGAGAGAGATATATTATACACTTAGAGTGTAATAATAAAAGCTTCATCACTTGATTCTAGCCGTAACCTTAGAGGTTAATTAAGTGTTGTTATTCCGATCGTTTTTCCGGCGCGTGGCAAGTAGAGACGCGGTGCTTTCGACGTTGGATCGTTCAAGAGCTTGGAGCGGATTGGATTCGTAGAGATCAATCAAAGCTTGGGGAATAGCTCAAGAGAAGGTTACCATTTAATCAACGGACTTCGAGGGTTAGTTTCTTACGACTCTTGTTTTTCATTTATATATTCGTATATACGTAGCTCGATCGATCCTCGTAGGGATTCGGATCGAATTAATTTTCATTTTACCGCTTCCGCTGGGCTTTCGTTTTAGGCACCGAATCCCAACACTATATTGTTTGATCTTCCATACTGGAGCAATCTAGATGTTAGACATTGCATAGATGTTATGCATGTCGAAAAAAATATGTGCGGTAGTGTGATCGGCACACTTCTCAATATTAAAGACAAAACAAAAGATGGTGTCCAGGCTCGTCTAGACCTAGAGGATATGGGTATTCGTCCTCAGTTGCATCCGCAATCAGTTGGTAAACGAACTTATCCCCCCAGCATGTTATACTTTATCAAAAAGGGAGAAAATCAGCTTTTGTAAATGTTTACAAGGCATTAAAGTGCGACAAAGTTACTCTTCAAATATTAAGAGTATTTTGTTGTTGCAAACTCTTAAATTGGTTGGCTTAAAGTCCCATGACCGTCATGTCTTGATGCAACAACTTCTAGTAGTGGCTATACGTGATGTTTTGCCTAAAAAAGTGAGGCATGTCATAACTCGCTTGTGCTTTTTTTTCAATACTATATGTAGCAAAGTGATAGATCCTCTAGTTTTGGATGAGTAGAAAAATGAGGCTGTTGTTATCTTGTGCCAATTGGAGATGTATTTTCCTCCTTTTTTCGATATCATGGTTCACTTACTTGTCCATCTAGTTAGAGAGATTGAAGAGTGTGGCCCTGTTTATTTGAGATGGATGTACCCCATTGAGAGATACATGAAGATTTTCAAAGGGTATACCAAAAACCCATTTCGTCCGGAAGCATCTATTGTGGAGAGGTACATTGTACAAGAAGCTATCGAGTTTTGCACAGGTTACATATCACAAGTGGAATCTGTAGGGCTTCCTAAGTCTCGACATGAGGATAGAATTAGAGGAAAGGGTACACGTGGAGTTAAAGTTGTAACCAAGAGTTGAGATGAGGTGCTTCAAGCACATTTGTATATTTTGAATAACACTGATGATGTTCTTCCCTACTTGTCAGCTCACAAGAATCATTTGAAGATAAAGAATCCCCGAATGAGTGAAAAATGGTTGTTGATCGAACATAATAAGACTTTCTTGAGATGGTTTAAGGAACAAATTTCTAGCAGTGCATCTGAAACATTGTTAGGCGTATTTTTATACGCTTATTTATCATTATTTTGTAGTGTTTTGGAGTGTGAAATCATCTAAATGAGCTTTTAATGCCTTGATTTTGTATGATTGACAGGAAATTGAAGTCCGGAAGCTAAAACGAGGCAAAACGGGCGAAGACGGCAAAATCGACTCGAGCGCGGCACAAGGAATCGAGCGGCACGCAGAAGACATCACCAAGGGCGAGTAAGTTGTACTGTGTCGCGGCACCCAGTGAGCCGCGGCACGTAAGAATAAATTAACGCCTGTGCATTCGGCTTTGCGATGTGCGCGGCACGTTTAGTGAGCCGCGGCACACTTAGCGGGTTTGGTACGTCTGCGCGGATTTTGGGCCGTTTGGCCGATTTTCAACCGATTAATACGGACGCGATTTGTGGAGGTGCTGAGCTATAAATAGGGTTTAAGACCCTAATTTAATCATCTGGGAATCATTGAATCTAAGACCTTGGAGAGCTTAAGCTTGGAGACGGCAGAAGAGGAGGAAAGCAGAAGAATTCAAGGGCAGAAGGCGGGAGCTGAAGAACGGAGGAATCCGAGCTTCATCTGCGTTTGAATTTTATGCTTTCGTTTATTTATTCTGTATTTTCAGTTTTTAGTATTTCAGGCTAAAGCCCTAATCTAGGGTTTTGATGAAACCTTTGTTTTGACGAATTGCTTGAGATTATCCAATTTATTACCTTTTTATTGAGTTTTCCCAATTATGTTTAATGCTTGCAATTATCTGGCCAGTAGTTGTATTGATTTAATCATTCACTTCGAATCGGGAGAGGAGATTTGGTGAGGAACTATTGGTGAGAACCGTTTTATTCTGTGAGATAGGAATATACTCATAGGAACTACGTGGCCCTTAGGAGATTTCATTCTTTTTGCCTATCGACGAGATAATTCACCTAGGGATAGAGTGCGTTAGTCGCCGTTAGATAAATCTATTGACCTCGGGAGAGGCGGTAGAATATATTAGCAATCTCCGCCTTCAATAAATTGGGAAAATTATTTATTACGGATAATCGAGAACAAATTCGGATAAACTAAGGTGGATTCAGAACCCTAGACTTATTCATCATTTGATTCCTTTTATTCAAGCTATCGTTTTCTGCGTAGTCTTTTATTAATTCTTTTAGTTATTAATCGCAAAACCAAAATTCGATTGTTCAGATAAAATTGGAATACGAAAACATCGGTAGTTAGAGATTCAATCCTCGTGGGAACGCTACTCTACTTATCACTTTATTACTTGTAAACGATGACGTGCACTTGCGTGTAGGAAATATCACAACAAGTTTTTGGCGCCGTTGCCGGGGATTGAAATTTTTCTAATATCGATTTAAGTATTTCCAGTCTTAATTTGAACGTTTTATTTTTATTTTTTTTTGTATTTAATTTTGTTTATTTGTTTTTTCCTTTCAGGACCTTTCGTGTAGTGCATGAGAAGACTCGGTAACGAAGGCCTACTACCTTTGGACACCGAGCTCGAGCGCACGCTAAGAAGGAACAAAAAGGAGAAAAGAGAACTGCAGACGACGGTCATCATGGCCGAGAATATCGAAATCCAGGGAGGAGACAACCAAGCAAAATTCTGGTTAAATTCCTTACCGCCGGGGTCGATCACAACATGGGAGAGGTTAGCGCAAGCCTTTCTTGCCAAATTTTTCCCACCAGCAAAAACGGCGAGGTTGAGAAACGAGATAACCACTTTTGCCCAGTACGATATGGAAACGCTCCACGAGGCGTGGGAGCGATATAAAGAATTGCTACGAAGATGCCCTCATCACGGCATTCCTGATTGGCTTCAGCTTCATACATTCTATAATGGTTTGAGTGCTTCTACACGCACTCTTGTGGATGCAGCCTCCGGTGGGACCTTCATGGGAAAATCTATGGCCGAGGCACACGTGCTTTTGGAAGATATGGCCGAAAATGCATACCAATGGCCATCAGAAAGATTAACACCGAAGAGAGTCATGGAAGTTTCAAGCAATGACCCGATTTCCACTCTGTCAGCTCAAGCCGCCGCTTTGACACAACAGCTCCAGGCATTTTCGCACGCACCAGCCCCCGTTACCATTGAGACATGCAATTGGTGTAACGGATCACACTCGAGCGCGGAATGTCAATTTGGAAATCCGTTCGAGCAACATCAGATGGAGCAAGCTCAATTCGTGGCAAATGGAAATCGACAAAGCAATTTTTACCCCAGCACTTTTAATCAAGGGTGGAGGAATCAACAAAATTTTCCATGGAGAAATGGGCAAGCTATGAAGCCTCCACAACCTCACTTCGTGCAACCCCCACAGCAGCCCCCTCAATCACCAAAGGTATCCTTGGAAGATGCTCTTGCTCAATTGGCGGCTAACACAAGCCAATTCATGACCCGTACCGAGACGACCCTCCAAAATCATTCGACCTCCATCCGAAATCTAGAAACACAAATGGGGCAGATTGCTAATTTATTGTCCTCTCAATCTCAAGGTGCAGCCCCCAACGCAGCCGAAGTGAAATCCAAGGAAAATGTGCAAGCGATCGAATTACGAAGCGGAAAGGAGTTGAAGGGGCAGCCTATTAATGACAAAGAGCAGCCGATCGAGCAGAACGAGAAGGAAAAGGATGAGACGCCTAAGCCAAAGGAAGTATCGACTACTCAGCCCACTCCTCAAATTCCATTCCCACAGCGTTTTCAAAAGCAAAAACTGGACAAGCAGTTTTCAAAATTCCTCGACGTCTTCAAGAAATTGCACATAAACATTCCGTTCGCCGATGCATTGGAACAGATGCCGAGTTACGTCAAGTTCATGAAAGAGATCTTATCCAAACGAAAGCTCGAGGAATATGAGACGGTCGCTTTAACGGAAGAGTGCAGCGCTATTTTGCAAAAGAAACTCCCACCTAAATTGAGAGATCCGGGAAGTTTCACCATCCCTTGCATCATCGGAAATTCATCTTTTGAAAGAGCCCTATGCGATCTCGGGGCCAGTATAAATCTTATGCCCCTTTCGATTTTTAAAAAGCTGGAGATTGGGGAAGCCAAGCCGATGACAGTCTCTCTACAATTGGCCGATAGATCCATCAAATATCCGAGGGGTGTGATAGAGGACGTTTTAGTCAAAGTGGATAAGTTCATCTTTCCGGCCGATTTCATCGTACTTGACATGGAAGAAGACCAAGATATTCCAATTATTTTGGGAAGACCATTTTTGGCAACAGGCCGAACGTTGATTGATGTGGAAAAGGGAAAGCTGACTTTGCGTGTTCAAGAGGAACAAGTAACATTCAATATTTTTCGATCCGTAAAATATCCAAGTGACGCTGAAAATTGCTTCCAAGTTGACGTCATTGATTCGTGCGTGAGTAGAACTTTTCGAGAAAATTATCCACCCGATCCATTGGAGTCCGTTTTGATTGGGAAATGTTTCCGAACCAAATGGAGAGCATGCCGCCTACGTACGACACATGGATGCTTCCCCGCCAATTTTTATTCGTAAACCATTCGAGGAGCTAGGAAGTTCACTAACTCGACCGACCCCATCGATTGAAAAACCTCCAAAATTGGACCTCAAAAAGCTGCCACCTCATTTGAAATATGCATTCCTGGGGCCCGACAACTCCCTTCCAGTTATTCTCTCGGCCACTTTAGCAGGAGATCAAGAGGCAAAATTATTAAGAGTTTTGAGGGAGTACAAATCTGCTCTTGGATGGTCTATTGCGGATATCAAGGGGATCAGCCCATCGATTTGCATGCACAAGATTTTGATGGAGGAAGACTACAAACCATCCGTGGAGCATCAACGTCGGCTGAATCCTAACATGAAGGAGGTGGTAAAAGTCGAGGTTTTAAAACTCCTCGACGCAGGTATGATCTTTCCAATTTCTGATAGTAAGTGGGTAAGTCCGGTTCAAGTTGTGTCGAAAAAGGGTGGGATAACGGTTGTTCAAAACGATAATAATGAATTAATTCCCACCAGGATTGTTACGGGGTGGCGTATGTGCATAGATTATAGGAAATTAAATAAGGCCACTAGAAAAGATCATTTTCCCTTGCCTTTTATTGATCAGATGTTAGATAGATTAGCCGGACACGATTTCTATTGCTTTCTCGATGGTTATTCAGGGTATAATCAGATTTACATAGCCCCCGAAGACCAAGAGAAAACGACGTTTACATGTCCTTACGGCATTTTCGCTTATAGGCGCATGCCTTTTGGATTATGTAATGCGCCGGCTACTTTTCAACGGTGTATGATGGCTATTTTTTCTGACATGGTAGAGCAGTGTATTGAGATTTTTATGGATGATTTTTCTGTTTTTGGAGATTCATTTGACATTTGTTTGGAAAATTTGCAGAAAGTCTTGCGAAGATGCGAAGAGACCAACTTAGTCTTGAATTGGGAGAAGTGTCATTTTATGGTGCAGGAGGGCATTGTGCTTGGCCATCGAATATCCTCACATGGAATTGAAGTCGACCGAGCAAAAATTGAGACAATTGAGAAGATGCCTCCGCCCACGTCGGATTAGGAGTTTTTTGGGACATGCCGGTTTCTATCGCCGATTTATTAAGGATTTTTCAAAGATCACGAAGCCGCTGTGCAATTTACTCATGAAAGATGTCCCATTTACTTTCGACGAGTCTTGTAAAGAAAGTTTCGAGTTGCTGAAGAAAGCTCTAAGCACGGCACCGGTGATAGTCGCTCCGGATTGGGACCTTCCGTTCGAACTAATGTGCGATGCTAGCGACTTTGCCATTGGGGCTGTTTTGGGGCAGAGACGAGGGAAGGTGTTTCATGTCATATACTATGCGAGCCGAACGCTCGATGACGCCCAAATAAATTATGCCACAACGGAGAAGGAATTGTTGGCGGTGATCTTTGCATTTGATAAATTTCGGGCTTATCTACTAGGAACGAAAGTGATAGTGTGGACCGATCATTCGGCGATAAAATACCTTTTGGAGAAGAAGGATGCCAAACCAAGGTTGATTCGGTGGGTGCTACTCCTTCAAGAATTCAACTTGGAAATTCGGGACAAGAAAGGGACAGAAAATGTTATAGCCGATCACCTTTCACGATTAGAGAGTTCCCTCGAGAAGGAAGAAAGTCAGCCACAAATTATAGAAACCTTCCCCGACAAGCAGCTCTACAAGTTGGATTCAACACATGCGCCTTGGTATGCTGATCTAGTGAACTACTTAGCAAGTAAAACAATTCCAAACGACCTCTCACGTCATCAAAAGAAGAAGCTAATCTCGGACGCTAAGTACTATTTGTGGGACGATCCTTTTCTTTTCAAGCGATGCCCCGATCAAATCATCCGTAGATGCATTCCGGATGAGGAAATCCACAGTGTGCTGAACCATTGCCATGCATCGCCCTACGGTGGACACTTTAGTGGAAATAGAACAGCATCGAAGGTCTTACAATCGGGATTTTATTGGCCGTCCTTATTCAAAGATGCTCACTCCTTTGTGTCTACATGTGATCGGTGTCAACGGACAGGAAACATCTCAAGACGACACGAAATGCCGCTGAACACCATACTTGAAGTCGAATTATTTGATGTATGGGGGATCGACTTCATGGGTCCATTTCCCCCATCAAACAAGAATCTCTACATTTTGGTGGCCGTGGATTATGTCTCAAAATGGGTTGAAGCGGTGGCACTACCTACGAATGGGTCCAATGTCGCAATCAAGTTTATTAAACAACATATCTTCTCACGCTTTGGGACTCCACGTGCTATTATAAGTGATGGTGGGTCTCACTTCGACAACAAATTTCTTGATGCGGTTTTGAGAAAATACGGAGTCACTCATCGTGTTGCCACAGAATACCATCCGCAAACGAGTGGTCAAGTCGAGATATCAAATCGAGAGCTGAAGTGGATTCTAGAAAAGACAGTCAGCTCGTCTCGAAAAGATTGGGCAGTTAAACTCGATGATGCACTTTGGGCGTACCGGACTGCATATAAAACACCTATCGGAATGTCGCCCTACAGATTGGTCTATGGAAAAGGTTGCCATCTACCCGTAGAGATGGAACACCGTGCTTACTGGGCGATAAAGAAACTAAACTTTGATCTAAAATCCGCTAGGGAAAAGCGTTGTTTGCAGCTGAACGAGTTGGAAGAAATTCGCCACAACTCATACGAAAATGCAAAACTTTATAAGAAGCGGACAAAAATTTGGCATGATAAGCACATCACGCAGAGAGAATTTGTCCCGGGTCAAGAGGTGTTGCTATTCAACTCACGCTTAAAGTTATTTCCTGGGAAATTGCGTTCACGATGGTCGGGACCGTTCACCGTAGTTCAAATGTTTCCACATGGTGCAGTAGAAGTTCAAAGAGATGGCCGAAAATTCAAAGTTAATGGACAACGGTTGAAGGCATACTTGGGAAATCCAATAGACACTCAGAAAACGAGCGTCACCTTATCCACCGCCGGATGAATGCAAGAAAAGTCCGGCTGAAGACTATAAACTTAGCGCTCCTCGGGAGGCAACCCGAGTATTAGTTGTAGATTCTTTGTTGTTTGCTTGCATTTTTTAGAGTCTCTCTTTGTCTTTTTTCTTCTTTGATCCATCCTTCCCTCTCACCTTAATGTTTTCGTGTAAAATTTCTGTGCAGGAATCAGCAAAGGGGAGAAATTCAATGATGGGCCGCGGCACAGGTTTAGTGAGCCGCGGCACACACCAGCTGATGAAAAATGGCCGATCAAACTGTACCCTGTGCCGCGGCATGATCTTACTGAGCCGCGGCACACCAGGTCGCTGAGCCGCGGCACACTAAAGCTGAGCCGCGGCGCACTAAATAGCCAAGAAACGCCCAGGGAGCCTGTACTTTGTGCCGAGGCACACTAAACTTAAGCCGCGGCACACTAACACATTGAGCCGCGGCACACGGAAACTGAGCCGCGGCACCCGACGACCTTACAAAACGTCCCAGTCCGACTGTACTTTTGGCCGCGGCTCACTTATATTGTGCCGCGGCCCCCGTCGCAAAATAAGAACAGCCAGGTAAGGCTCATTCAGTCGATAGGCCTGCATAGGATACTTCTTCCCTCCCTTTCTTCCTTCCTGCACACGATGAGGTTAGTTGGTTCCATTCTATTAGTCTCCTTCTCAAATTCTCCAGGTAATTTTTGATTTCTAAATCATAAGTGATTCTTGATGTGAAAAGTTTTGAAGTTCTATATTGCTAGTTGTTCTTCACTTTTGTTTCTAAAATGGAGTTGGAATATGGGGAATTTGATATTGTGATGGAATTGATGTTTATGAACGAACTGTTGATGATAGTTGTTGTGATTCAGGGTTATAATCTGTGTTATTATTTTTGGGATTTGGAATTAACCATCAAAATTCTTGTTCTTCATTTTAACTTGTGCACACAAGGTGTTTGATAAATTGCAGCAATGAAAAATGGGTAAGCTAGGCATTTTCAAACTTATATGCAATGAATCATGTTGTCCAATTACATTATCCCCAACCCCTACATCATGTTCAACTTGAGAGCTCGTACTTAACTTCCTTTTTGATGATGCAAGCTCGTTTATTCACATTCCGCATGATGTAGTCAAGAAGCATGCAAGCTCACCGGACGATGCCGGCACCAGCTCCTGAGCAGACTGGAGGTGAGTACTTGACCTTTTTACTTTTATTGCATATCATCTTTGTCCATTGAGGTCAATGTACGTCCTAAGTTTGGGGGGGGATTTACTTTCAGTCTACATTCATTGCTGTACCTTATTTTATTGTTGTACATTATTTTATTGTTGTACATTATTTCGTTGCACTTTTCATTTCTTTGCATAAAATTTTTTATTTTTAGATAGCCTTGCTTGTCGTAGTTTTTCCTTATTCGTGAATTTTCGTGCTTCTATTTATGTGATACTGATGTTACGACACTGTTTTTCTCTTTGAAGAAACGGTCGAGTTTTAGCCGAGCTGTAGTCAGTTATTTCTGTTCTGCTTAGTATTCAATTAGGTCCGAAATTTTTCGTGATTTTAGAGGTCTTGGCAGATAAGAGACGATACATACTTGTTGCTAAATCCCCATCAATACGTTTGGCTACATTTTCTGTATAGTGAGTCGTACTGTTTCTTTAGTCGTGTTGGCACTTAGATTGAGTTTGGAGTCGGTCAGTTTTTCCCAAAAGTCGAGATAAAGTGTTCTATGAAGGGAAGTCTAGTAATCGGGGGTATTCGCGTGACCCGTTGTTTACTCTCGCGTAAAACGACGACCCCGACTAGACTAGTGATTTAGTGATTTCACATGTGCCAATGATAGGAAGCCTAGTAACCGGGGGTATTCGCGTGACCCGCTGTTTACTCTCGCGTAAAACGGCAACCTTGATTCGGACATGCGGAAATTATGTATTCGAGTTGTTTCTCCGCTGTAGACGGGAACTTAGTAACTAGAAGCATCCATGTGCCCCATGAGTGTCTTTTACGTCAAACGGTTTCCTAATACATGAGAATGGAAGTTCCACCCTAGGATTATCCCGATGAAACATCCCGAGATCCTAACCTAGTGGTCGACT
Organism: Orobanche coerulescens; assembly: GCA_033398695.1. NCBI lineage: Eukaryota > Viridiplantae > Streptophyta > Magnoliopsida > Lamiales > Orobanchaceae > Orobanche > Orobanche coerulescens. Next base: position 205,454,362 of record CM065803.1, read on the forward strand.
CGAATCAAATTCTTGAGCATATTTATATAAGGGGATACTGTCCGAGGTTTATTTGTTATGAGACTCGTGAAAATTGTGACTTTAGACTGTGGAACGCGACGAACTAGCTTGTTTATGTTAGCCTTTCATATTGACGGACGATTTGACTCATGTTTTGTTAATCTTTGAGCTGAAATTTTCTTCATGAACGAGTGATTAGGACTGAAGTTGATTACTTTGCGGAATCATTATTCTGAGTGCAACTCGCTTTTATGACACTCGTATTATTTAGAGAGAATTACAGGATAGTATTGATTAGGTTGAACACTATGAGTTGCACGATTATTCACGACATTCTTTTATTGACTTTAATTCTTTTTGCTTGAGGACAAGCAAAGGTTTAAGTTTGGGGGTATTTGTTAGGCGTATTTTTATACGCTTATTTATCATTATTTTGTAGTGTTTTGGAGTGTGAAATCATCTAAATGAGCTTTTAATGCCTTGATTTTGTATGATTGACAGAAATTGAAGTCCGAAGCTAAAACGAGGCAAAGCGGGCGAAGACGGCAAAATCGACTCGAGCCGCAGACAGAAGACATCACCGAAGGGCGAGTAAGTCAGTACTATGTGCCGCGCACGGCCAGTGAGCCGCGACACAGAAGAATAAATTAACGCCCAGGCATTCAGCTTTTTGCGATGTGCCGCGGCACAGGTTTAGTGAGCCGCGGCACACTTAGCGGGTTTGGTACGTCTGCGCGGATTTTGGGCCGTTTCGAAGCCAGTTTTCAACCGATTAATACGGACGCGATTTGTGGAGGTGCTGAGCTATAAATAGGGTTTAAGACCCTAATTTAATCATCTGGGAATCATTGAATCTAAGACCTTGGAGAGCTTAAGCTTGGAGACGGCAGAAGAGGAGGAAAGCAGAAGAATTCAAGGGCAGAAGGCGGGAGCTGAAGAACGGAGGAATCCGAGCTTCATCTGCGTTTGAATTTTATGCTTTCGTTTATTTATTCTGTATTTTCGCTTTTAGTATGTCGTGCTAAAGCCCTAATATAGGGTTTTGATGAAACCTTTGTTTTGACGAATTGCTTGAGATTATCCAATTTATTACCTTTTTATTGAGTTTTCCCAATTATGTTTAATGCTTGCAATTATCTGGCCAATAGTTGTATTGATTTAATCATTCACTTCGAATCGGGAGAGGAGATTTGGTGAGGAACTATTGGTGAGAACCGTTTTATTCTGTGAGATAGGAATATACTCATAGGAACTACGTGGCCCTTAGGAGATTTCATGCTTTTTGCCTATCGACGAGATAATTCACCTAGGGATAGAGTGCGTTAGTCGCCGTTAGATAAATCTATTGACCTCGGGAGAGGCGGTAGAATATATTAGCAATCTCCGCCTTCAATAAATTGGGAAAATTATTTATTACGGATAATCGAGAACAAATTCGGATAAACTAAGGTGGATTCAGAACCCTAGACTTATTCATCATTTGATTCCTTTTATTCAAGCTATCGTTTTCTGCGTAGTCTTTTATTAATTCTTTTAGTTATTAATCGCAAAACCAAAATTCGATTGTTCAGATAAAATTGGAATACGAAAACATCGGTAGTTAGAGATTCAATCCTCGTGGGAACGATACTCTACTTATCACTTTATTACTTGTAAACGATGACGTGCACTTGCGTGTAGGAAATATCGCAACAAACATTACAATGGCTAGCTTATGGACCCAAATGTGATGTCGTAACTTGGAGTGGATACGATATTATTAAGTACTCATTCTATACAAAGTCACAAGATGACAAGAGTACGGTTCAAAATAGTGGAGTTACTCTTCAAGCCGAGTCTATGCACTTTTCAAGCTCAAAAGACAAAAACCCAGTTTTGGCATCGACGAGTTACTATGGAGTTATAAAAGAGATCTGGGAACTTGATTATGTTAAGTTTAGAGTGCCTGTGTTTAAGTGCAAGTGGGCTGATAATAATACGGGTGTGGAAACCGATGAGTTAGGATTTACTTTGGTAGATCTTCACAAGGTAGCTTACAAAGACGAGCCTTTTATCATGGTACACCAAGCAAAATAGGTGTGCTATGTCAACGATCCATGTAATGAAAGATTGTCCGTGGTTATTCCTGGTAGAAGTGTGGATATGAATGAAACTGAAGAATCAACGTTTGACAATTGTGAATTTATTCCTTGGTCAACACGGTTACCCACTATCGTTGAAGAAAATGAAGCTGACGACATACATGCCATTCGAAATGACCATGATGAAGGTTTATGGGAGAACTATGTTATCTCAAAATATAAATAATAATCAGGCACATGAACGACTACATCTAAGTTTTGCATAGATACATATGTCATTTTTGTTCTCATTCTAATTCTAACCGAATTAATTTATTCTCCTCTTATAAAGTGAGTAGGTGTTCACTTAGAAATCAGTAGATTTTGTACTTACTAATCAAAATGTAGGTAATTAGATGTTAAGTTATAATAAGAGTCAATTTAGACAACTAGGTACTACGTTGTGTTTGACAAGTTTTAGTTTTTTGACAAAGAGTTTTTCCAAAAAAAAGTATTACTGTTGTGTTTGACAAGTATTAGTTTTTTGACAAAGAGTTTTTCAAAAAAAAAAAATATTACTGTTGTGTTTGACAAGTATTAGTTTTTTGACAAAGAGTTTTTCAAACAAAAAATATTATTGGTGTATGTTGTGTTTGACAAATATTATTTTTTTGGTTTATGTTGTGTTTGACAATATTTTCATTTGTTTATACAGGCACATGACTTCTCCTCGGCATCCTTCTCGTTCTCCTTCTCATTCTCCTCATACTCCTCGTCATTCTCCTCCTCATTCTGCTGCTTCTCCTCATACGCAGACTACTACATCGAGAAATCCTACAAGATGTAGAACTATGGCCAAACGGCGTGTAGATGGGAAAAAGCTACCTCTTGATATCGATCCAGTCAAGGGAAAACATAAGTACGAGCACAAAGTCAAGTTGAGTACGTATTTGGTAAACTTGCGAAAGATCATGTTTCTATATTGTACGATCGATGGAATCACGTACCGGACAAGCCCGATAAGGAATTGCTGTGGCAGGATGTATTGGTACGTGCATTACTTTTGTGATTAATTATGTGTTTCACTTTGTGCTTAAATTAAATAAAATAACAATATATAATTGATTGATAATATGATGTGATGAATGAAATTATTTTCTGATCTCTTTTGTTAGTGATACTCTCTGATTTTAGGTAAAAAACTGAAATTTATAAAAAAAACTTAATTTAAGTAATTTATTTTCTAAAAACTGAAATTAAATAAAATAATTTAAAAAACTGAATTAAATATAAATAATCTGGAATAAAATTAAAATTTATGAAAAAACATTATTTGATCAAATTATTCTATAAAAACTTAAATTATTGCAAATAATTTAAAATTGTATTATTGATAACGTTTCAATTTGAATTGTCAATGTAGGCCAACTTTGATGTCAGTCAAATTAGCAATATTGGTCAATTTCGCACGAAGACATTACAGTCTATTGGCAGGATGTGGAGGCAATTTAAGACTGATTTGACCGGCGAGTATATATATGGTCTGTCGAAAGGGTTGTCTCCTTGCGAGAAATATGGTATATCGGAGGACGATTGGAAAGAATTCAAAAAGACTCGTGAGGACCCTACTTGGGAGGTAAATCTGAATTCAAAAGACATTTTCTGTAGCTCGATTACTTGCAGATATTTCCTTACATATTATTTCGATTCCTTGCAAATAATTTTCGATTATTTGCAATATGTAAAATCTGTATATTTTGATAACAAATAAACTGGTTTGATTTTGAAAATAAAATTCCTATATAGTTGAAATTACAAAGTGTAATTTTCTTATCTTATGCTGCTCATAGTATTAACTAGATAGTTGCTTGTTGATCTGTTTGGCCTTTTGAATTATGTTTATGCAATAGAGATTGTTTTGCATATATGTGGGTGCTGCTTGTTGTAACACCCCCAAATCCCATTGGGTCATTACAGTGTCATGGACCCCACACCAGGAGATCCACCAGGCGAACATGACTAAAATACAACAAACTGACCAAAAGGGGAATCACAATCCATACACTGACATCCAACATAATATTCCGATATGGAACTTCAATGACAACAGTGGGCCTACATGGCCTAAATAAAATACAACGACATCTACGAGCCTTGCTCGGATGATACAAAATGACAACGACTGAATAAAACTGGAGTACTCCAACTGTCTGACTGGCATGAACACCAAAACATCTCAGACTAGTATAGCTCGAATGCCTCGTTGCCATCGTCATGCCCCTGTGTCTCAACTCTCTCCTCGCAAACACCTAAAATATGAAAACATGTTCCGCCCCCACGGGGTCAGTCATCCAGATAATGAATATAAAATACATGTACAACATGATATGCATCCAAAGGCAGAAAGAACAGTACAACAATGGTAGACGAGATGCTCACAACCTAAAGTAAGAATCGAGCATTTGTGAAACACTATGCCCACAGCACACGATCAATACCTGCTCAACAGGTTAGAACATAAGTGCCCAACGGCGAATCATCAATTCAGAACATAACAATGCATTACCCTAAGGTAAACCAAGCCACAGCTGCAACAGATTCGAATCACAATGCCCGAAGGCTCCAACAGAAATACCAAGACATCATAAAAGCCTGAAAGCCCCTCAGACGAAGCTGCCAAGATATTAGAATGGTCTGAAACCACTCAGCCGAAGCTGTCCATCATCACAATGGCCCGAAGCCAAAATAGCCCGAAGCTGTATCAATGAGGGCCGAAGCCACGGCACGAAGCCGTATCACAATAATGGCCGAAGCCACGGCACGAAGCCGTATCACAATGAGGCCCGAAGCCACGGCACGAAGCCGTATCACAATGAGGTCATCCAACGATCGTGACCTGCTGAATTGCAGGTGCTGGGAAACCAACCGCGAAGGTTCAAGCCCCAGACTTACCCATCGAGCACTAGCCGAGACTAGCGTCCAAAACATAATTAATTACAACAGTAACGAACCCAAGATGACCAAATTCACAAGAATGATAGCGTGCTGCCTTGTGTCGGCCAACACGGCAACATTAACTCACGGATGGGCACCATCCATGGTGGTCCTAATTCAAATACCTCGACTGCCTTGGAATGGCCAATCGATCACAACAACTCAACGGATGGAAACTATCCTTGATAGTCCCAATTCAATACATCGATTACCTTAGAACGGTTAATCGATAACCAATGATACAACGGATGGGAATTATCTTCGATAATCCTAATTAAACACATCGATTACCTTAGAACGGTTAATCGATAACCAATGATACAACGGATGGGAATTATCTTCGATAATCCCAATTAAATACATCGATTACCTTAGAACGGTTAATCGATAACCAATGATACAACGGATGGGAATTATCTTCAAAAATCCCAATTAAATACATCGATTACCTTAGAACGGTCAATCGATACACAATGATACAACGGATAGGAATTATCTTTGATAATCCCAATTAAATACATCGATTACCTTAGAACGGTTAATCGATAACTAATTATACGTTTAGAATAGATGTCCCGGCGCCTTAAACCGGCCACCGAAACAGAGATGATAACGAATATATCAAACGCCTTCAATCGGCCGATACAACATCATAGCAACAGTTCCAATTCGATATTAACGATTCAACGATGCCTCAGAACAAGATTAACGTCAGCAATAATAATCGATACATCGATACCGCGAACCGGCTATCGACAACATCAGTATTAACAAGAATCTCAATGCCTTAAACCGGCCGTTAACGAATAACAATAATATTTGGCATAATTTGCCGAAGGGTATTGTATCAAACAATCCCTTGATATCAACATAATCATAAAGAGACCAAATCTCGAAATGATACACACATTCCTACACATATATGATAACATTGATCTCATTGATCAGTACAAGTATAAAACTTGCCTCAAACCGAAGGTGAGAAAGTCCTCCCACGATCAGCATCCTGGCACGAAATGATGAACGGCGCCTCCCGACGATCACAAACACTCGAACAACCTTGAATGAAAATGATTCATTCAAAAACACAAAATCAATAGAAAGCAATGACAAGGTCAAAGCCCGATTCAAACACGAACGAATATCATAGTTCTCAACTATGAATTCTAACATCCTCCAACACCTCGATGATCAATTAACATGATCATTACGTTCTTAACACTTGGGAAATCCATTCAACAAGTTTCACTTAAGAACAATCATTAAAACGAACATCTCAAAATGATAATATCACCAATATCATCAAATTGATCCTCCTACAATGATAATATTCTCAATATTATCATTATCACCCCAAGAACATCATCAACTCAATAATCATGATGTCTGAAATAAAAATCCTTCATCAATACATCATAAATTCGGATTAAACAACAAAATTCAGTCAACCATTTCCAAATTATGATAATCACCCCTTAAATTATCATAAATCCTTACTAAAATGGTTAAAATCTTTCAAGAACACCAACAACAACAATAATTATCTTAAGACTATGTTAATCATATAAAAATCTTAACATAATCCTTCCTAGACATGATTAAAAACCTCCAAACAATCTAAAACATCAAGAACATAATTCAACTCAAGCAATACCATCATGTTCTTCATCAAAAGTTTATCAAAACTATGAAGAATCATGATATACTCCATCAATCAAACAATACCCGAAGAAAACAACAACAACAACAACAAACTCGAAAATCACTTGAAGAACAAGAGATTGAGGGAACTTACCAAAGAAGAACAAGAAAAACCCTCCAAACACCAAAGGAGCACCAACAAGCTTCCAATTTCAAGCTTCAATGCAAGATAGGATGATCAAGATCGAATTGGAAGAGGCTAAGCATCAATAACAAGTCCAAACAGATGATTCTAGGAAGAGAAAATGTGTTTTGGTTCGTGAGGAAATGAAATACGAAACCAAGATAAATAGACTGACAAGTCCATTACGTACGTTATACGCCCATGCTAACGTACGTAAGGGCCTTTACGTACGCTATGTAAAAACATTAACGTACGTAAAGCCAAATCCAGAACTAAGTGAACTAAAATACGAAGGCCTTAACGTACGTAAACAAAAGCTTATTACGTACATTATCAAGACCTGAATTACGTACGTAGAGCTCACCTCTTAACGTACGTAAGGGTCCGTTGACTGCAATAGTGAGATCCGATCGGAAGATGCTCGGGACCCACCGTCCGAAAGTGACTACGAGGAAGGTTCCTACCACCTACCAAGCATTACGTACGTAACCTTACAGGCATAACGTACGTAATGACAACACATTAACATACATAATGCTACATCTGTAGCGTACGTTAAGGCAAGTGTACTTAGCCAAAAATCCAAACTCTCCAACCAACATTCAAACGACGAAACCAACCCGACGACAAGTATAAATATTCCAATCCCGAAATATTCCAATATCAGTCCAAAACAACAACATTTGTACAATTCCAAATGAATACGTACAGATCAACAGTAACACAAAAAAAATTACCCCCGGATATTACATACTCCCCCCTTAAAAAGAGTTTCGTCCCCGAAACTCAGGGTACGCAACAAGGGATAAAAACTATCCAACAGGATAAGAAAACAACATCTCCAGGAATACTCCTCACTGCAAACCACTTCGCCTGAGTAATCGGGCCAACCCCACGGGTCCCCGCGTCTCCTATGCCCGAATACGGCGAAAAACAAGGGATAAAAACACTCAACCAACTGCGAGATCAGCCGAATCATAACTCTCCCGCTAGAGACCAGCCAGGAAGTCGTACCAACCGCATGACTAGTAGCACCGGCGTACACATCCTGAGGGAGCCGCTGATTGTACATGCCTACAACCATTGGTGTACACTTCCCCGTTCTCATCAGCATCGAACGTCCATGCAAACACTGACTCACGCCATGCAAAAATAATGACAACACAAACATAGTCCTCGGGACCATATCAACCGCACGCCCAAGTCCTCACGACTTGGCATCTCGAATTGCAATGAACAATTGCCCAGATTACCACAAAAATCTCGGGTACAATACCGAAAGAGAAAGAATAAAGCATCAGATGACGTTAAATCTCAAGATTCTCAAAAGTTATCATAACAATATAGATCAATAATAAATGGTTCACAACCACAATATTACAATACAGACTGAGTCAAATATCAATTCGAAAATAAGGAAAATACAAATCAAGACTACAGTTCAAATGTATCCGAAATCAACATCCTCTAGGTCATCGAACTCCTCGATCTCATCAACTCGAGGAAGACCCAAATCTGAGCTCGCTGCCCCTCCTCGAGTGTCCATACCTCTGGCTCCCGAAGCTCGATAGGACCCCTTGGATGAAGTACGGACTGAAGTAACGAAATCTCTCGAGGCCCGTGAGCTCTCTCGAGACCTACTGGTACTAGAACTCCTGCAGTATTTCTGAAGGTGTCCCGGCTTCCCACACAGAAAACAAACAATAGATGGCACGGTACATCGAGTGCTAACATGCCCCGCTGAGTCACAGTTAAAGCAAACAACAGTCGAACTCGTCGTGTGAGAAGAAGATGATTTCCCAGCACGAAGACGACTAGAAGACGACCTCTTGGACGTCGGAGCCCGATGTCCCTCTGAACGAACCGGCATCCTAGTCTTCTCACCAGAAGAAACTGAAGGGTTCTTCCGAGCAAGCTCCTTGATCAAAAGCTCTGCTCCAAGAGCCTTCTCGATGACTTCACCAAGTGAATTACAATTATGGTTGAACAACTGCATTCGCAACTGCGGGTTCAGCCTCTTGCTAAAATACTTGATCTTATCCGCCTCAGTATAGATAACAGATGAAGCAAACTGAAGAAGTCCATGAAACTTCTCAGCAATAACAATAACACCCTCGTCCTCGACGGAACTGTGGTTCAAAACCTCTGACAACTTGGCTTCACGAAGTGGATCCGGATAATACCTCTCTAACATGAGAGTCTTAAACTCACTCCAAGCACAATCACGATCGGTGGGTTTCACAGAAAGCCACCAAGAATAAGCGCCTTTACTCAAATAGTAAGCCGCTACTGCCACCTTACTCTCTTCCGGACACTGAACCATGTCGAAGAGTTTATCAAAATGTTCAATCCAGTGAACAATATCAGCTGGTTCTGAAGAACCCTCAAAGATAGGCGGCCTCTGACGAGAGATGTCGCCGATAATCTGACTCACTCTCCCGGCTTGTCCATAAAACGGCACCTGGAGTCCCTGCTGCTGTGTACCACGAACCATCGAGGTCTGCATGGTTTCCATTATCTGCGTCATCTGAATCATCTGGGTCATCATGCCCCTCATAAGCAAGAAAGGGTCGATGTCAGTCTGATCGACTCCTCGAGTATGACGTTTCGAAGGGGAACAGGTCGCATAAGTCACATCTTCGGCCGAATTCTGATCCATCTCGGCATCTGCACGCGCATAAACATGAGGTTCTGGGTTTCGGCCTGCTCTGCAGCCGTTACCCCTCTGCCACGTCCTCGGTTTCCTCTTTCCATACTGAAAGAATAACGCTCGATCATGAATAAAGCTCAAATATGCCTCAACGGCCAATCCACAATGCTAAGTCAATAGCCAAACACGAGTATACATACTCAACAAATAAAAAATCACTTCAAACATGCTAATTATAGCCAATATTGAGCCGACACGCTCCAAAGCAATTAATCATGAATGGGTTGTAACACAATGTTACATACAGATTTCAACAAAACATGTATAATCAATGGCATAATGAATGTATGAACATATAAGAGAATCGAGTCCTTACACAGGGCATACGAAGCTTCGACGTTTTGCGATACTAGTCTTCACTGAAGATGACTCGATGAAAGAAGGACTCAAACAGTCGCTCAACTATCATGACTCACAAAACCCGACTGTCCAGATTGTCATAACCTGACAGCCCTACTACTACCACGTCGGTAGATCCACATAACTCACATATCAGGGTATCTCACAACCCAATTCTGTGATACCATCTTCTGTAACACCCCCAAATCCCATTGGGTCATTACAGTGCCGTGGACCCCACAACAGGAGCTCCACCAGGCGAACATGACTAAAATACAACAAACTGACCAAAAGGGGAATCACAATCCCTACACTGACACCCAACATAATATTCCGATATGGAATTTCAATGACAACAGTGGGCCTACATGGCCTAAATAAAATACAACGACATCTACGAGCCTTTATCGGATGATACAAAATGACAACGACTGAACAAAACTGGAGTACTCCAACTGTTTGACTGACATGAACACCAAAACATCTCGGACTAGTATCGCTCGAATGCCTCGTTGCCATCGTCATGCCCCTGTGTCTCAACTCTCTCCTCGCAAACACCTAAAACATGAAAACATGTTCCGCCCCCACGGGGTCAGTCATCCAGATAATGAATATCAAATACATGTACAACATGATATGCATCCAAATGCAGAAAGAACAGTACAACAATGGTAGACGAGATGCTCACAACCCAAAGTAAAAATCGAGCATTTGTGAAACACTATGCCCACGGCATACGATCAATACCTGCTCAACAGGTTAGAACATAAGTGCCCAACGGCGAATCATCAATACAGAACATAACAATGCATTACCCGAAGGTAAACCAAGCCACAGCTGCAACAGATTCGAATCACAATGCCCGAAGGCTCCAACAGAAATACCAAGACATCATAAAGGCCTGAAAGCCCCTCAGACGAAGCTGCCAAGGTATTACAAAGGTCTGAAACCACTCAGCCGAAGCTGTCAATCATCACAATGGTCCGAAGCCAAAACAACCCGAAGCTGTATCAATGAGGGCCGAAGCCACGGCACGAAGCCGTATCATAATGAGGGCCGAAGCCACGGCACGAAGCCGTATCACAATGAGGGCCGAACCCACGGCACGAAGCCGTATCACAATGAGGTCATCCAACGACCGTGACCTGCTGAATTGCAGGTGCTGGGAAACCAACCGCGAAGGTTCAAGCCCCAGACTTACCCATCGAGCACTAGCCGAGACTAGCCTCCAAAACATAATTAATCCCAATAGTAACGAACCCAAGATGACCAAATTCACAAGAATAATAGCGTGCTGCCTTGTGTCGGCCAACACGACAACATTAACTCATGGATGGGCACCGTCCATGGCGGTCCTAATTCAAATACCTCGACTGCCTTGGAATGGCTAATCGATCACAACAACTCAACGGATGGAAACTATCCTTGACAGTCCCAATTGAATACATCGATTACCTTAGAACGGTTAATCGATAACCAATGATACAACGGATGGGAATTATCTTCGATAATCCCAATTAAACACATCGATTACCTTAGAATGGTTAATCGATAACCAATGATACAACGGATGGGAATGATCTTCGATAATCCCAATTAAATACATCGATTACCTTAGAACGGTTAATCGATAACCAATGATACAACGGATGGGAATTATCTTCGATAAACCCAATTAAATACATCGATTACCTTAGAACGGTTAATCGATAACCAATGATACAACGGATGGGAATTATCTTCGATAATCCCAATTAAATACATCGATTACCTTAGAACGGTCAATCGATACACAATGATACAACGGATGGGAATTATCTTCAATAATCCCAATTAAATACATCGATTACCTTAGAACGGTTAATCGATAACCAATGATACGTTTAGAATAGATGTCTGGACGCCTTAAACCAGCCACCGAAACAGAGATGATAACGAATATATCAAACGCCTTCAATCGGCCGATACAACATCATAGCAATAGTTCCAATTCGATAATAACGATTCAACGATGCCTCAGAACGACAATAACGTCAGCAATAATAATCGATACATTGATACCGCGAACCGGCTATCGACAACATCAGTATCAACAAGAATCTCAATGCCTTAAACCGGCCGTTAACGAATAACAATAATATTTGGCATAATTTTCCGAAGGGTATTGTATCAAACAATCCCTTGATGTCAACAAAATCATAAAGAGACCAAGTCTCGAAATGATACACACATTCATACACATATATGATAACATTAATCTCATTGACCAGTACAAGTATAAAACTTGCCTCAAACCAAAGGCGAGAAAGTCCTCCCACGATCAACGTCCTGGCACGAAATGACGAATGACGCCTCCCGACGATCACAATCACTTGAACAACCTTGAATGAAAACGATTCATTCAAAAACACAAAATCAATAGAAAGCAATGATAAGGACAAAGCCCGATTCAAACACGAATCGATCACACCACACGAACGAATATCATAGTTCTCAACTATGAATTCTAACATCCTCCAACACCGCGATGATCAATTAACATGATCATTACGTTCTTAACACTTGGGGAATCCATTCAACAAGATTCACTTAAGAACAATCATTAAAACGAACATCTCAAAATGATAATATCACCAATATCATCAAATTTATCCTCCTACAATGATAATATTATCAATATTATCATTATCACCCCAAGAACATCATCAACTCAATAATCATGATGTCTGAAACAAAAATTCTTCATCAATACATCATGAATTCGGATTAAACAACAAAATTCACTCAACCATTTCCAAATTATGATAATCACCCCTTAAATTATCGTAAATCCTTACTAAAATGGTTAAAATCTTTCAAGAACACCACCAACAACAATAATCATCTCAAGACTATGTTAATCATATAAAAATCTTAACATAATCCTTCATAGACATGATTAAAAGCCTCCAAACAATCTAAAACATCAAGAACATAATCCAACTCAAGCAATACCATCATGTTCTTCATCAAAAGTTTATCAAAACTATGAAGAATCATGATATACTCCATCAATCAAACAATACCCGAAGAAAACAATAACAACAACAACATCAAACTCGAAAATCACTTGAAGAACAAGAGATTGAGGGAACTTACCAAAGAAGAACAAGAAAAACCCTCCAAACACCAAAGGAGCACCAACAAGCTTCCAACTTCAAGCTTCAATCCAAGATAGGATGATCAAGATCGAATTGGAATAGGCTAAGCATCTATAACAAGTCCAAACGGACGATCCTAGGAAGAGAAAATGTGGTCCGTGAGGAAATGAAATACAAAACCAAGATAAATAGACTAACAAGTCCATTACGTACGTTATACGCCCATGCTAACGTACGTAAGGGCCTTTACGTATGCTATGTAAAAACATTAACGTACGTAAAGCCAAATCCAGAACTAACTGAACTAAAATACGAAGGCCTTAACATACGTAAACAAAAGCTTATTACGTACGTTATCAAGACATGCATTACGTACGTAGAGCTCACCTCTTAATGTACGTAAGGGTACGTTGACTGCAATAGTGAGATCTGATCGGAAGATGCTCGGGACCCACCGGCCGAAGGTGACTACGAGGAAGGTTCCAACCACCTACCAAGCATTACATACGTACCCTTACAGGCATAACGTACGTAATGACAACATGTTAACATACGTAATGCTACATCCGTAGCGTATGTTAAGGGTAGTGTACTTAGCCAAAAATCCAAACTCTCCAACCAACATTCAAACGACGAAACCAACCCGACAACAAGTATAAATATTCCGATCCCGAAATATTCCAATATCAGTCCAAAACAACAACACTTGTACAATTCCAAATGAATACGTATAGATCAACAGTAACACAAAAAAAAATTACCCCCGGATATTGCACTTGTATAATCCTTTATTTAGATTTTGATGTGATTTTGAGGTTTTGCTGATGAGTTCTTTTCTTTTCTCTTAACTATATAAAAGGATGTGCTTGACTGCTACAAGATGGCAGGCCATAATCCTTTTTTTTGTTGTTGCTTAGCTAAATTTAATTTTATCTCTGATACTTCATGTTTGGAAACGTCTAAATCCGGCTAATAACGTCTATTTTAAATAATGACTCAGGTATCTGGGATATAGTATCATGAAGTGGTTTGTGATGGGTTGCTTTACCTTAAAGAGTGTCTCATGGTTTCCTAACCACTTTTGTTCTGTCCTGGGGCTCTGTCTTACTGTTGATCCTTGCTGTGTGAATCTTGCAGCATGTCTATTTTTCTCCCTGTTATGTCCCACAACTGATTACTCTATATTGAACGAAATTTTCTCCTAAGATAAAAACTCTAGCCATGTAATTCTTCACATTATTCTCTAATTAGATACAGTAATTATATGTGTTGCGAGAAGATAGATCGGTCATTTGCTTTGTCCTTTCAGCTACCTGCTGCAGTTATATATTTCTGGTTTTTCTTTTCATTTCTTGTTCATCCTTGGTGATCTACAGAGGATTGGGAAGACTTTATTCATATTTGTTGCATCCTTTTTTACATGAGAGGAAAATGCAACGAATGAACTGCTATGCTTGTGTTTATCTGGAGTGTAAGTTTACCTGTGTATGTTTGTTTCTTGCACCTTTATTGACCTGTATTATCTGAGTTGTGTGTGTGAACCATGATTGCACTATGATGATGGTGTGACCTGTCAAAAGCATCACATTGTACTTGACCTATGAACACATTGATAGTACAAATATTATTTCGATTCCTTGCAAATATTTTTTTCCAGGAAAAGAGAATCAAGAAACAAGATATAGCGAAGATGAACAATACTCCCCATACTATGGCTCGAGGCGGATATGATTTTGTGGAGGTACAGGAGATGGAGAGAAAGATGAAGGAGCGTAAAGAAGAAGTGTCAAAGTCTGGAGAAGATGTTATTATTGATCCTCCATCTCCTCCTTCACGTCATCAGAGGTGGAAACTTGGTCGCCAAAAAAGATCTGGAGGAGTGTCATCAGATGCAGCACGAGAGATTATTACTAAGATCGTAAGTTTAAAAAATCATTTAATATTTGACATTGTACTTAAAATTAAATAAACTTAGTTTTCTTATCTTTTCAAAAGTTGATTCTGGAAATTTTTGTTTTGCAATTAAATTCTATAACTTAAATTTTTGTTGTTGAAAAAAATAAAAGTCGTAATATTTAATTTGAAATATTTAAAGGTTGTGAATAAAATTTTAAAAGTTCACTTTTATGTTCACTTATGAAACAAAGTTTTTTTTATCCTTACAACAAAAATATTAACTGTTCTTCACATTTGTGTTACACTTACGAAAAACGTTCTTTTGTAGGATGAGTTGGAGGCACAGTGTACACAGGGCAGCTTCACTCCCGAGGGACGACATGATATATTGGCCGAGGCCATTGGGAGACCGGAGCACCCTAGTCGTGTTCGTGGGATTAGATTTGGTGTAGGCATTCTAGATTATTTTGGGCGATCTTCATGTCGATCTGCATCATCAAGTGTGTTGGAAGAACTAACGAAGAAGATCACATATGATGTGACACAAAATTTGATGAAGACATTTGGCCATATATTGCAGTCTTTGGGTGTAACACCCCAAATCACAAATGGGACATTACACGCCGTAGAACCTTCATGAGGTCTACCAGGCTAACATATAACACACCAACTGAATATGAAATCCCATAAGACACAATCATCAAGTAAAAATAGGGTAGTGGCCTCGGCCAAAACATTTTAATCCAGTAATAAAAAATGTAAATACAGTAAATCCATTGCCCACGCAGGGGACTTTAACCAATAACGAAAAATAAAATGGACTCGAGCCTCATCATCATGCCAGTCCATCCTTTGCGTGCGCATCCCGTGCCAGCTCCTCAACTCGACCAGTACCTGAAATGCATAAGACGCATTTCCCCCATTTAAGGGGTTAGCATTCGAATAGTTAGTGCAATTACACAGTTACACAACATTATATACATACGCGATTCAACGCAAACAAACCATTAGGACAATCATTTGAAAATCAATATTCCGGAATATCACATTTACATCAAAACAGTGTATCATCAAGTTTTTCACATCACAAATATCCACGCTTGGTAACTCGCGACCGTACCCATTAGTATCGGCCCCCAGAGGTCCCGTCGAACCGTCCCCAGGTGAGAAACCACTTCCGTGGCCGTACCCATTAGTATCAGCCCCCAGAGGTCCCGTCGAACCGTCCCCAGGTGGAAGAACATCAACACACGCACCCAAGTCTACTTCCATGGCCGTACCCATTAGTATCGGACCCCAGAGGCCCCATGCCATCCCCGGGTGGAAGAGTAACCATCACAATCATTCAATAATCCAGTTTACATCATTCGCATCAAAATCGTACACACATAATGAAATATAATACATGTACTTGACTTGGATGACACGATACGAAGAAAACGGCGAAAGGAAAGGTTTTGGTCCGAACAATCTTCACAAATCCGATCCTAAGAACAATAGAGACTCAAAAAACTACAATTCTACTGAGAAATCACGAATTAATCGGTGTTCTACCCTAAGGGACAATACGCCGAACACTATGAAGGCATAAGGTTCAAATTCGATCAACAAAGGGAAAAACTTGGGAATTGATCCGCTAAAGTTCTAGGAAAACATAACACCACGATTACCCAGCTATAATTCATCAACAATCGAAGCAAAAACGAAAGGAAAAACGAATAATAGCCAAGAACCCTAAAAATAGGTATAATGTCCAATTACCTCAATTCAACGATGGAATGGTGGAAGGAAGATAATTGATTCGTGCTAGAATGTCCAATTCCGAGTTATAAGATGATGGAAGGTAGTATCCGAGGGAGATCGCCCGAAATCGCCAAGTAGAAGTGGAAAAACAGGAGAAAAAGGAAGAAAATGGGGTTAAAACACCCGTCTGTCCTTTATGTACTGGACAGAACACGGCGCAACAAACGGTCCAAATAGCGCCGTGTTCATCGCCATTTTGCAGGCCAGCGGCCGACCCCTGTGCGACACGGGGCCATTTCGCAAGATAGCGGGAACCACTGGGCAACACTGCGCACAGACACGGCGCAGAATGCCGCGGGTCTTGCGCCGTTTTGCACAGGTCAGGCCAGACAGCCTCTTGACACAAGACGACGCTACCAAAACTGAAAGAAAAACGATAAACCAAAACACGATATGCCGACACAATGGTCCGGGAAAATTACATGCAACGAGAAACAATATCCAATAATCCGAAACGGTACGAGGTACACAACCAAAATCGAACAAGGAACAAATTCCCTGAACTTATAGAAAATTACGAAACGGCCCAAATGTCCGAAAATCACGATACAGCGTCGGATTAATATTCCGAAACTCACAACATGCTCCACTCAACCATACGAACTCATGGAAATAAGGAAATGACGAAATCGAACGAGTTCTACGAGAATCGAATACACATGCAATTAAATATAACTCAAGATGAAACTACGTAAAAACATCATCGAAACTCGTCCAAATGGAGAAACTCCAAGAACAAAATAGATTCAGAATTCCAAAACAGTGTCAAGCGAGTTGTCCGAAACGAACATACACCAAAATTAGAAATTACCAAAAATAGAAAACACGGATATTACATTCTCTCCCCCTAAAAATAAGTTTCGTCCCGAAACTTACAACGCGAATAACTCGGGGTATCTCGACCTCATACTCTCCTGTCTCCCATGTGTCTTCCTCGGATCCATGCCTCGACCATTGCACTTTAACCAAAGGAATGGTTTTGTGCCTGAGTTGCTTCACCCGACGCTCTAAGATCTGAATCGGCCTCTCCTTGAAGGTAATGTCGGGCCCCAACTCGATCTATCCAAAATCAATAATATGGCTAGGGTCCGGTACGTACTTCCTAAGCTGGGAAACATGAAATACGTTATGCACGTGGCTCAGGGACGGCGGCAAGCCTAACCGATATGCAAGCTCTCCAAATCTCTCTAGAACCTCGAATGGCCCAATAAATCTCAGACTAAGTTTACCCTTCCTGCCGAAGTGGTAAAATCCCCATGTCGGCGACACCTTAAGCAACACATGGTCTTTCACCTCAAACTCCAACAGCCGGTGACGTGTATCGGCATAAGACTTCTGTCGACTCTGGGCCGTCAACAACCTATCGCGAATCAGAGCAATCTTCTCTCTCGTCTCAACTACCATATCGGGCTTGGTGCCAATTAGCTCGGATGCATAATCCCAACACAACGACGATCTGCACCTCCTACCATACAATGCCTCAAATGGTGCTATTTTGATCGAGGCGTGCCAACTATTGTTGTACGTGAATTCGATCAATGGAAAGTGCGACTCCCAATCATCCTTACAATCTAAAGCACAGGCTCGCAACATATCTTCCAGTGTCTGTATCGTCCTCTCAGACTGTCCGTCTGTCTGAGTGTGGTAGGATGTATTGAGTCTCAACTCAGTCCCCAAAGCCCGATGAATGGCCTACCAAAAATGTGATATGAAGCGACCATCTCGATCTGAAACAATACTCTTGGGAGTCCCATGCAACCTCACGATCTCCGCAACGAACACTCGCGCTAGTCTCTCTGGCCCCCAAGTGTCCTTAATACCCAGAAAATGAGCTGATTTGGTTAGTCGATCGACAACGACCCAAATCATGTTCATTCCAGTCTGAGTCCTAGGCATACTGGTACTGAAATCCATAGAAATATCCTCCCATTTCAACTCTGGGATAGGAAGTGGTCGCAAAAGCCCTGCGGGTCGCTGATGCTCGATCTTAACCTGCTGACAGGTCAAACACCTCGACACAAACTCGCTAATGTCTGTCTTCAAATTACTCCACCAGTAGTTACTCCTCACATCCTTGTACATTTTGCTCGTACCACGATGTATGGAGTAAGGTGTGGTATGTGCTTCACTCAAGATCTTCTGTCTCAGCTCAATAATACTCGGTACACATAGTCTGCCGCGAAATCTCAAAACTCCATTATCCTGAACCAAAAATCCAGGGGCTTTCCCCTTCCTCACATCCTCCCTCAACTGGACAAAAAATAGATCATCATACTGTTTCGCCTTGATATCATCAGTCAAGGACGAAGTGATCTCCAACGCACATAACTAACCCTGAACTCTCCGAACCCAAACCTCGATATTCTGACAAATAAAATCTCGATGGATCCTACTCTGTGGTGTAAGTACCTCTAACATTTGTAACGCCATCGGATTTCGGCTCAACGCATCAGCCACTACGTTAGCCTTACCCGGATGATAAAGTATCTCGAGGTCGTAATATTTAATTAGCTCCAACAACCTATGTTGTCTCATATTCAACTCTTTCTAACTGAAGATATACTGCAAACTCTTGTGATCCGTAAATATCTTACACGACGACCCATAGAGATAATGCCTCCAGATCTTTAAGGTGAAAACAACCGCAGCTAACTCCAAACCGTGCGTGGGGTAATTCACCTCATAGGGTTTCAACTGTCGGGACGCATAAGCAATAACCCTATCTCTCTGCATCAAAAGACATCCGAGCCCGAGGCCCGAAGCATCACTATATACCACGAAATCTTCGTTCCCCTGAGGCAATGCCAACACGGGTGCGGTAGTTAGTCGTCTCTTCAACTCGTCAAAACTACCCTGTCTGTCTGCGGTCCACTCAAATTTCTGAGTCTTCTGGAGCTACTGAGTGAGCGGTCTAGCAATCTTAGAAAATCCCTCAACAAATCTACGGTAATAGTCGGCAAGACCCAGAAAACTCCTCACCTCCTTCACATTCTTTGGCGGCTCCCAAGACATCACTGCGTCTATCTTCTGCGGGTCTACCCGAACTCCCTCTGCTGAAATCACATGCCCGAGGAACATCACTTCCTCGAGCCAAAACTCACACTTAGAGAACTTCGCATATAACTGCTCAGCTCTCAAAATGTCTAATACAACCCGGAGATGTAAGGCATGCTCCTCCCGACTCCGTGAATAGATAAGAATATCATCGATAAAGACGACTATAAATTTGTCCAGATACTCAATAAAAACATTGTTCATCAACTGCATGAACACTGTTGGGGCATTGGTTAGCCCGAAAGGCATAACCACAAACTCGTAATGGCCATATCTCGTCCGAAAGGCAGCTTTTGGTATATCGCTGTCCCGAATCCTCAACTAGTAGTAGCCCGATAGCAAATCAATCTTCGAAAAGACTGTCGCCCCCTGAAGCTGATCAAACAAGTCGTCAATCCGGGGCAAAGGGTATTTATTTTTGATGGTTAAATTGTTTAATTCTCGATAGTCGATGCATAAACAAAGCGATCCATCCTTCTTATTAACAAAAAGTACAGGCGCACCCCAAGGCGATGCGCTCGGTCAAATATACCCTTTATCTAACAACTCTCCCAACTGATTCTTCAACTCTAACATCTCTGACGGTGCCATACGTTACGGCGCTCGAGAAATAAGGGCCGCATTCGGCTCTAGATCAATAGGAAACCCCACCTCTCGCTGTGGTGGTAATCCCGGCAAGTCATCCGGAAATACGTCGGGATATTCACTAACAACTAGAATTGACGACAAATCAACTCCACCATCTTCCGCCTTCAGAGCATAACACCAGTAGCCGACACAACCCTGGTTGAGAAGTTTTATCGCCTTCAAGGCGCTAATCATCCTCCCCGATCTACCCGGCTTACAACCAACGAGAGTATGCTCGGTGCCGTCCCCGGCCACTATCGAGATGGTACGAGTCCGATAGTTCATGATAGCACCGTGACGATCCAACCAATCGTCCCCGAGGATCAAATCCTCACCCTTAAGGTCTATAACAATGAGATTCGAGGGCCAATCCCGGCTCCCGATCCTCACTGGGCAATCCCTAACTTCTCGGTCCCCAACCATACGATCCCCGCTGGGCGTACCCACTACAAACGGTTCACACTCAAACAAGCAGTCAAAACCAATACGACTCACACAATCCGAAGCAATAAAGGAGTGGGTAGAACCCGAATCAAAAAGCACTGAAACTGGATGAGAAAGGATATGAGTGGTACCTGATGCCACCGGAACATCTGTCTTCTCTGCGCGCCTCATCTGATACAATTGGGGGTGAACTGAACCCAAACTCGACGCTGTACGGCGATCCGGCTGACCCCGACCCCTACCACGGCCCAAACTCTGCGGAACATGAGTAGCTGGGGTGCTGTGCTCCCTATGATCGGCGGTGGTAGTCGGAACTCTAGCGGCCCTGGTGGCCCTCTAACAATGAGCTGCCCGATGTCCGGTCTGTCCGCAAGTAAAGCAAGTAACTAACGGAAATGGGCACTCCTTCATCACGTGCTCGGGCTGATTGCAATTAAAACAAACTCTCCCACCAGGTGCAACAGACTGGACCGAACGGTTACCCTAAGATCCACCGGCCTGATGAAATGGCCTCTTCCCAGATGTAGGAGCAGACCGAGACCTCGAAAAGTGACCACCCTTACCGGCCGATAATCCGCCAATAGTCTTCTGCTTCTCAGCTTCTGAAACCGACTCTGATTCCAGGGCAGCCATCTCGATCGCTAGAGCGCGATCCTGGTATTCCTTCAAAGTGGCACACATGAGCGGTGCCATAATCTGCCTGATGTGCGGCTTCATACGCATATTGAAGTAACGGATTTTGTCAGCCTCAGTCCTCACCTGATCTTTCACGAAACCCAACTGCTGATTGTAAGAGATAATGGCCTGAGAAATCTGCACATCCTGGGGTGTGGCAGTGAAGAACTCCACAATCCTGCGTTCTTTGACTGGCGGCGGACAATATTCTGCTTCCATAGCAGCCCTGAATTCCTCCCAAGTGGATCGACGGTCTCTGGGCACCACAGCCTCCCACCATTCCACAGCTTCCTTATCCAGGAGGTAATGGGCAATATGTACCCTCCTGTCTTCGGGACAAGCTACGGCATCAAAGGTCCTGGACAATTGAAAGAGCCAATTCTCCCAACCGAGGGAGTCAGAAGATCTGGAGAAATGCGGAGGGTGCATCTTAGTCACCGTCTGAAGCCACTTACTAGCTTCTTCTTCAGGTGTCGAGGGCGGATTTTGGCGTCCACCCTGAGCTATCTGAGCAAGCTGTGCTACTAAATGCTGAAGTACGACAGTAGCCCTGGCGTCAGCATTATTACCTGACGGCACTGAGTGAGAAGCTGAGTCCGCAGAGGACTGAGAAAGTGACCCTCTTCATTATTAGCACCTCGACCACAGCCTCGGACGCGTCCCCTAGCTGGTCTACCACGACCTCTCAACATACTGAAGAAAATATGAAAAGAACAAGATCAGAAAGATTCACAATCTACAAGGTTGGTATCACAATTCTCAATTCCGAACAACGCAAGAAAACGAATTCTAGAAGTATAAGAGTTCGAGGAGACTTACAGCCACGAGTCACATGTTAAGACGGTGGGATGATGATATTAGGCTCAACGACTGACTCTAACGACGCAACTGACATACCCAATATTAACCGACAGCCTAGGCATTCAAAACCTAAGGCTCTGATACCATAAATGTAACACCCCAAATCACAAATGGGACATTACACGCCTTAAAACCTTCATGAGGTCTACCAGGCTAACACATAACACACAAACTGAATATGAAATCCCATAAGACACAATCATCAAGTAAAAATAGGGCCGTGGCCTCGGCCAAAATATTTTAATCCAGTAACGAAAAATGTAACTATAGTAAATTCATTGCCCACGCAGGGGACTTTAACTAATAACGAAAAATAAAATGGACTCGAGCCTCATCAACATGCCAGTCCATCCTTTGCGTGCGCATCCCGTGCCAACTCCTCAGCTCGACCAGTACATGAAATGCATAAGAAGCATTTCCCCCCATTTAAGGGGTTAGCATTCGAATAGCTAGTGCGAGTACACAATTACACAATATTATATACATACGCGATTCAACGCAAACAAACCATTAGGAAAATAATTTGAAAATCAATATTCTGGAATATCACATTTACATAAAAACAGTGTATCATCAAGTTTTTCACATCACAAATATCCACGCTTGGTAACTCGCGACCATACCCATTAGTATCGGCCCCCAGAGGTCCCGTCGAACCGTCCCTAGGTGAGAAACCACTTCCGCATCCGTACCCATTAGTATCGGTCCCCAGAGGTCCCGTCGAACCGTCCCCAGGTGGAAGAACATCAACACACGCACCCAAGTCCACTTCCGTGGCCGTACCCATTAGTATCAGTCCCCAGAGGTCCCGTCGAACCGTCCCCAGGTGGAAGAACATCAACACACGCACCCAAGTCCACTTCCGTGGCCGTACCCATTAGTATCGGCCCCCAGAGGCCCCATGCCATCCCCGGGTGGAAGAGTAATCATCAAAATCATTCAATAATCCAGTTTACATCATTCGCATCAAAACCGTATACACATAATGAAATATAATACATGTACTTGCCTTGGATGACACGATGCGAAGAAAACGGCGAAAGGAAATGTTTCTGTCCGAACAATCTTCACAAATCCGATCCTAACAACAATAGAGACTCAATCAACTACAATGCTACTGAGAAATCACGAATTAATCGGCGTTCTACCCTAAGGGACAATACACCGAACACTATGAAGGCATAAGGTTCAAATTCGATCAATGAAGGGAAAAACTTGGGAATTGATCCGCTAAAGTTCTAGGAAAACATAACACCACGATTACCCATCTATAATTCATCAACAATCGAAGCAAAAACGAAAGGAAAAACGAATAATAGCCAAGAACCCTAAAAATAGGTATAATGTCCAATTACCTCAATTCAACGATGGAATGGTGGAAGGAAGATGATTGATTCGTGCTATAATGTCCAATTCTGAGTTATAAGATGATGGAAGGTAGTATCTGAGGGAGATCGCCCGAAATCGCCAAGGAGAAGTGGAAAAACGGGAGAAAAAGGAAGAAAATGGGGTTAAAACACCTGTCTGTCCTTTATATACTGGACAGAACACGGCGCAACAAACGGTCCAAATAGCGCCGTGTTCATCGCCGTTTTGCAGGTCAGCGGCCGACCCCTGTACGACACGGCGCAAAGACACGGCGCAAAATGCCGCGGGTCTTGTGCCGTTTCGCAAGACAGCAGGCACCACTAGGAAACATGGCGCACAGACACGGCACAGAATGCCGCAGGTCTTGCGCCGTTTTGCACAGGTCAGGCCAGACAGCCTCTTGACACAAGACGACGCTATCAAAATTGAAAGAAAAACGATAAACCAAAACACGATATGCCGACCCAATGGTCCGGGAAAATTACATGCAACGAGAAACAATATACAATAATCCGAAACGGTCTGAGGTACACAACCAAAATCGAACAAGGAACAAATTCCCTAAACTTATAGGAAATTACAAAATGGCCCAAACGTACGAAAATCACGATACAGCGTCGGATTAACATTCCGAAACTCACAATATGCTGCACCCAACCATACGAACTCATGGAAATAAGAAAATGACGAAATCGAACGAGTTTTACGAGAATCAAATACACATGCGATAAAATATAACTCAAGATGAAAATACGTAAAAACATCATCGAAACTCGTCCAAACGGAAAAACTTCAAGAACAAAATAGATTCAGAATTCCAAAACAGTGTCAAGCGAGTTGTTCGAAACGAACATACACCAAAACTAGAAATTACCAAAAATAGAAAACACGGATATTACATTGGGTGCCCATTCACAGTAGCCCCACACCGATCTACATACACCTGATGATCATCATGTTACCCATACCAGTACGAAGGGGAGTTGTGCCGATGATGTTTCTGGCCCTTCACGAGGGAAGACTCCGCCTGGGGACACTGGTCGATTTGGATTTTATGTGGACGAGCGTCCTCCTCGTCTAGTCGCTATCGGTCAAGTTCATCATGGTGATTCTACCCTGCACTGTGCACCTTTACCAGCTCATTTTTTTAAGGTAGTAGTCGAGGAGGCCGTAGATGGCGGTGCCGAAGTTCCTATACCTACTCAAGAGGTAAGCTTAGTGATGGAAGCTCTAGGTACCTTTATTGCATGGCCAAAGGATCTTGTCGTTGCCGACTTTATCAAGGTATATTTCTTTCATGTTTTAATATTAAATCTAAATAAAGGATACTCTGTTTATAGTTGGTTTTTACACTGCTTGTCCTCAAGAAACTAGCTGAAAATTTAGAATATTTAGAATTTAGAAAATTAAGAATAAAATTTGTAGTTGTTTTTAATATTAAAATCTAAACAAAAGATACTTCGTTTACAATTGGTTTTACAGTTGGTTTTTACAGTTTTCATGTTTCTTCTATTTGATTTAGGATATTGAGCGACCCGAGCCACCTAAGAAACATGCTCGTCAAGATGACCGATCGAGTGAGAGTGACACGTTGAGAGAGTTATTTAGTGTTGCAGCGACTCTCTTTAGTGAGCCGTTACAGGTGCCATGGTATACAGCTTCCTTTGGTTGTGGTGGTGATGACGTTCCCTTGTACATAAGTTACAATGATCTTTTGGAAATCATTCAAGACAAGTCGTGGCTTAGCTTATCGATTCTACAGTTTTGGACTTTGTAAGTAATTCTTTACATGCATATTTATGTATTTTTATCAAAAATTCATAGTTTGAAATGTAAATAAGGTAGTAATATTTCGTTTAACAAATTAGATACTTATCGAAATTGAACGTGGGCACGATGGACGAGGATTTGTATGGATATTTTGATCCTCAATCCATACAAAATATGGGAAATAAGGGAGAGGAGGCCTCCAGATACATCGCTTCACGTATGTCGGATGCCAGAAAATAAATATACCTTGGAGCTTACCATCATGAGTAAGATCTAACATATTCGTCTCACTACACTCTTTTTTTCTCTAAAAGTCTTAATATTTCTTTCTTGTCTTTGTAGATTATTATATATTAATAATTATGTAAGTAGATATATTTAGATTGATTATGGAAAAATTAAATATTCCGTTTGTTAATGCAGTGAGCATTGGCAACTTTTGGTCGTTATTCCAGCAAAAGCCGAAGTTGTGTGGTTTTGCTCACTACACCATAAGCCCGACAATCGCATTAAGGCCGTAGTCCAGAAGTAAGTTTTAACTTGTAGCATTTACTTGAAAAATATATATTATATATATGTTTGTGTTGTTTAAATAAAAATTAGTGGAAAAAACAAATAATCCTTGGTTCGAGTGAAAGTGTAGAATTTAGACATATATAAGTATTGTTGTAGAGTATAGAACGATAATTGAAATTATTCACCGAAAAAATGAATTTTTTTTATTAAATTAAACTAGGATAGATTTTAGCATGAATGAAGTATGTATTGCGATTCTGTGAAAATTACACAATCTATTGGTATCTATTTTCTAATTGTTTAATTATTACATACTACTAACAGAAACTTGGTCATTTAATTTGATAATTAATTTGGCAGTATTAATGTGGGCTGTTGTGCTAACAACATACTCAATGTTTTCATTTCGTAATATATTATTACTTCTTTTAAACAGTACCGTGACCGCGTATAAGGTGATGGGGGTATGATACAAGTAGATCCAAACAGACGAGTACTTGGATATATCCCAAAGTAAGTAATACATTCAATCATATATATATATATTAGCTATATAAGTATATATTATTATATATTATATATTATATAATTGAGCAACATATTCTTTTTAGTGTAATAAACAAAACGGAGGTTGGGAGTGTGGGTAGTACGTCATGCACTGGATGTCGACTATTGTCCGAGCTCGTATTATGGATGGAGGTGATAAACTTTTATTTCAGTTTATTAAATTATTTAAATTAATTTCAGTTTTTTAAATTATTTCAGTTTAAAAGTGATTCGTTTAAGTTGATGAGTTTGTTAATTTATATATATATGTTTATATGTACAGATGTTTGATGATGTTGCGGCACTTACTATAGAGAGTATTCGTGCAATTCGAATCGAATGGGTAAAACAATTTTTGGAGGTTAGGGACCTTTTATGTGCGTAGACCTTTGATATTTAATTTTGTAAGAATACCATTGTTGTACCTGAAGATTCAGTTTCTTTTCTGGTTTATGGTTGTAGGGAAAAAATTTACTTACCCATGAAATTTTCTAGATATCCTTTTGCCCCCAAATTGGTGTTTGTGCAGGGGTATTCCTAAGACCTGAATAAGTTGTTCTGCATTGCCTTTTTTTTCTGAATGGGGTGCTTCAAGAATTTGGTAATTTATGTGCGAAGCCACAATCTGTGATTGATATGTTCTCATTAAATCCTTAAAGGGCAGTTGCTTTTTGATTGATATGTTCTCATTGATTGATATTTTTCGGGCATTGTATTCGTTGTTGTGTTCTTCTTCTTCCATTTTTCCTTTTATTTGTGCTTGATTTTGCTTGTTGTTGTTTGTTGCCGTTGTACTTGAATTGTATTGTATTTTTTTTGTATTGGATAGAATGTTATTGTATTTGATGGTTGGATAAAAGTTGTTTAGTTGTATTGGTGAATGGATGAAATAAAGTTGTGTTGTTGAGGTTTTATTGGATGTTTTATGGTTGGGTGTTGTTTTTGGTGTTTAGGATGCTGTTTTATGTGTATGTGTAGCAGGTTGGAAATAAAAAATACAAACCTGGTATTTGAAAAAAAAAAATTAATAGCGGTTCTTAGGAGAAACCGCTGTTAATTTTGCAGTGTAAATTTAACAGCGGTTTCTACGGGAACATTGTTAAATCGACATTTAACGGCCGGTTTCTACGGGAACATTGTTAAATCGACATTTAACAATGGTTCCCATAAAAACATTGTTAAATGCTGATTTCTTCCGCAGGCCCGATGTTAAATGTCGATTTAACAGATTCCCATAGAAACCGCTGTTAAATTAATAGCGGTTTTTAACTGGAACCGCTGTTAAACTGGACATTTAATGAGTTCGTAGAAACATTGTAAAATTACATCGCAAAATTAACGGTTTCTGCGAATCATTAAATTAACACCACCTTTAACGATTCGGAACAGCCGTTAATGTAGAACCGCTGTTAAAGGTCCAGTTTTGTAGTAGTGTCACGAACTTTGAGAATAATCAGTTGATAGATTTTTCATTGATAAATGGCGATATGATGAGGGTATATGTAAAAAAGGTGGCAAAATGGTCGATATTATGGAGCCTTCTTCATGCTATTCACCGGCTTGAGAACTATAGATTCAAGGAGTTATTGTTAAAGAATGATGATGCAGTGAGATTACAGACTCAATGTGAACATAGTAGGGATATAGTTGGTATTTTGGAGCCTTATTCACGCTGTTTTACCAGATTTTAGAATCATGTGGTCAACGAATTTCTGGTGGACAAGGGCAAAACCATGAGATTAAGATCTAGATGTGAAGAAAATGATTAAGTGTTCGTAGAGATCAAGGAGGAACCTAAGTGTGGTGGAGTATGTGAACCCAACTTAAGCGACTTAGCTATTCCGATCATCAATACCCCGTCTTTTTACATGACAGACTTCTTCATTTTCGATGAGGACACATACCGGATTTCCTAGTGGCATCCATTCACTCCTTTTGAGTCGTACAGTTTCTTGCCTTGATGTCAGGAATATAGAAATCCGAGCTTTCTATGCCCATGTTTTCTACCTTGGACGCTTGCTTCTACAAGTCAAGAACATGAAAGCATGGTATGATTGCCATCTATCCTCGGAACTCGGACGACTCTTGCTCTTAAGCGACGAGCTAGCAACGTTAAAAAATGCTTCTTGGGAGGCAACCCAAGTTTTTTCTTCATTTTTATTGCCTTTTGTCCATTTTTGCATTTTCTCACTGTCTCGTATTTTTCATATTTTCCTTATTAGTTTCATATTTCTAGCTTCTAATCTTATTTTTACTTTCATATTGTTGGAGTAGGTGAAAATCGAGTCATGGGGCAGAAAATGGGTGAAAAACAACCATTTCGAAAATTGCCTGGCGACCAACCAAACGAGTCACCCTGTGACCTACCATAGCGTTTCTCGACTCTGAGCCGTCGATCAGCAGGTTCAGTCAGCCCTCGATCACTTTGGAGCGAGTCTGCCTCGGTGAACTGTCTAGCTATAAGTTCCCAATTGGCTTTTTATGGTGAAACTGGCAATACTTTTGACCTTTATTATTTGTAATTTTTTAATTACACAAGTCATAAGTTTATAATTTTTGAAAATATATTTCATGAAAAAACTATTTATAATAATTAAACGATAACTAAATATATTTTTTTCACAAATTTATGGTTTCAGAATAAAAAACTTGAACAAGAAAAAAGTCAAATGGGAAACTTACAGAGGGACGCAACGGTTATTTATATATTTTCATTTTTATATTTGGCTATTAACTTATAATTTTATTAGTGAAATTTAAACTGCCACCCGGATATGAATATTATATTTCTAAAGTCCATCAATAGAAAATAGAAAAGTTGGAAGAGTTATGTGAAGGTGAAAAAATTTAACTGGAAGTTCCTGATGTAGGTGGAAAATGAGCAGTTCAGAGCATTAGTTGAACATTGAATGCGTGATAAAACAAAGATAGGAAATACATAGTTACAATTGTTGTTATAAATCTGATTACAATTGTGGTGGTGGAGGAGAAGAGAGAGTGGATGGGTTCACGAATTCGGGTTTCCAGGGCGACATGGATGAAGGAAAGTCTACTTCAGGGTACATATTTATAATAAATGGCGGACCAGTATATTTGATGAGTTCCAAGTAAACTGCGAGTGCTCACCTCACCTTCCAGGCTGAGTACCAATCTATCTCAGGGGCATCAATGGAAGCATTATGGATCAAGGAGTTTCTTGAATACAAGTGGTCCGTAGCACAGAGATGTCGGTGTCACTTTACAGCGACAATGAAGGAGCTGTTGTACATGCTAAAGAGTCCAGGTCTCATCACAAGACCAGTCATATTGATACGAAGTATCACATCATTAGAGAGATGGTGAAGAATCGATACATCAAACTGCAGAGAGTAGACTCATCGAATAATCTCGCTGACTCGCTGACCAAGCCACTATCACGGATTGTTTTAGAGAGAAATCTGGACAATATGGGTATTAGTATCATAGTTTTTGGCGTTTAGTGCAAGTGGGAAGTGTAGCTTAATGGGTAAGTAATAGTCTTTACTAAACACTTAGATAGTATTCTTTCTCCTGTAAGTGAGTAGGTGAATGTCCTATGCAATTAGTGGACGATAGGATCAGAAGTCTTTGGCCAAAGCAAATGAGCTGGTTGTGTTTGATACATGAGAGCTGTGTGATCTTGATTTACACTAACACTGCATATTATCAAGTTGAGATTAGTTTTGACTTTACCATGATCCTAAAACTTGACCGAGATATTTAAGTGAAGGGATTATACGTATATGGTACTCATAACATGAAAGGTTTGGAATGATCCTAATCATTCGATCTTAGTTAGGTTACATTGTGAACCACGGGTCCAGCTAGATATTTCTCACACTTTTTGGATCCTCCCATTGCTAACTGAGACGAACCTGTGGAGTCGCGCAGCAGGATAGATACGGGATTAATATGAGCTAATTCTCTCACTACGTGAATATTATACATGTCTAATTAAATTTATTGAATAAATTATCATGGTGTAGTGAATTCGATAATTTGTTTATTTTTCTAAGTCTGTCATTTAATTCTTGGAGTATTTGATTAATTAATTAGAAATATTATTTCAATTGGATTACTTAATGCCGGACAAATTAAGCATACTGGCTAAGGTCATATTAGACCGGCTCGTAGCACATGACAGCCGAATCTAGGTGGCTCTGAGGTTATTATTGAGGCTTTTGGAAAGCCTTGAATCCCCTAGGTAAGTAGTATAAATACTACTTTACCTCCTCTTCTTTAGTCTATGGTTTTGACATAATATTCCTAGCAACTAAGAGACACAAAAAGAAAGCTCACCCCTCAAATCTAGCCGCAGCCAAGAGGCCATCGACGAAGAGGAGGATTTTTACAGAGAACTCAAATTAGATCAATTGCTATCCTAAATGGCTCATTTGCAAAAGGTAATGGAAAAAAATATGTGTATGGTTGGTTTGGTAGTTGGTCAATATAATGTATGTGGGCCACTCTCGAGTCTTGATGTAAGTTATGGACTTGCCATGGATATAAAGAGAAATCTGAGGCTCTATCAGTAAAAGCCCATGTGTGATCACAAGTTGCAAAAGGGTATGATCACCATTACATTTCATTGTCATGTGCAAAGAATCAACTATTGGGATTTGGGCCAAAATAAATATGTAGTGGAAAATAAAAGCACATAAAACGTGCTCATACGAACCCCCAAGGAGGATCAATCAAGATTTATATATAAAATAAAATAAAAAGTGTTGGGTATCGGGTCTATCAATGGCTAAAGACAGGATCGTTAATACAAGCGGATTAAAACGAATACAACTATTACAATTATATTTAACGGGAAAAGGGATTAAGGATTACAGGCCAACTAATGAACCTATAATAACCAATACTTAAATAAATCAACGAGAACAAGCGAGACCCCGACAGGGAATTCAATCGAAACGATCGAAAAACACAATGATACGTTCAAGTTAGCCGAGATATGATAATACCGATCGAAATACACCAAGTAATACGAATGCAGTATAAATATATAGGTATATATATAGCTGATATATATATACTATATATGAGTATAGATTAAACAGAAACTGTAGTATTTATATATATAAATTATATATATAACTAATATATATATAAAGCAGTATATATATATATAAATACTAATCTGCAGGGTATTTATATAAATATATATATAACAAATATATATATAATATATATATATATATAAATACCGTAAATGCAGAATATATATATAAATATATATATATATATATAACAAATATATATATAATATATATATAAATACCAAGAAAAACGGAAGAAATAAAAGGGACAAGAAACCCCCTTTTGTGAAAGTGGCGATTAGGCTCGGATCTTCCGAACCCTATGCAATTTGACACCAAATATGTCCGATCCACGAAGGACGAACGCCGATCCAACGCCGGCCGGCACACAGCCCGGTAGCACCTTTCTAATCCAGAAAAAACCCTCAGAAACCTCAGGAACAAATCCCGGTCACCCTCAATGATATCACAATAAGAATATCACTCTTTTCACTTCGGATTCTCAAGGCACAAGACGATTTCTTTCTCTCGGTGTGTAAAACTCCTTCCCAGCTGCGATTTAAATACTCACAAGGATGGAATCGGTCACGGGATTCCATTGTGATATTCAACCGCTCACGGGGGAGAGGAGGTAGTGAGAATCGGGAGCAAAATCGCGGCGGGAGGAGGAGTTTGACCAGGGAAGGAAGGTCACGGGAGAGAAGAGAGTGTAATATCCGCAATTTCGAATTTCGGTAATTTTCTTTTTTTTTGGTGTATTTCTCGATCGTAGTGACCCTCGTGTACCTTTCAGTGTGTCCTTCCTGTCAACTGTTGAACTGTATTCTCGTTATTGTTGTGCGGAACCGCCGTTTCGGGGTTGCCGTGGATCCATTTCGTGTTATTGGTTCCCAAATATTGATTCCTATCGTTTTATTCTCTTTCTGGATCATTTTTATCATTTTGGGACCCAGAAGGGGTGTGGGCCGCGGCACAAGGTGTGTGCGCCGCGGCACACAAATTTCTCCAGTCGATGGTCGAGCGAATCATGCGTGTGCGCGGCACACCCATCGATGCCGCGGCACGGTGCCGAGTCGGTGCCGCGGCACACCGTCGTCGGTGCCGCGGCACACCCGTGTGACACTGCGACCAAAACCCGGCCCATGCCGGGTGCGCGGCACGCGGTATCCGTGGCACACTGCCGAAACCTGGGAGTAAATTTTTGGCCTGTGCCGCGGCACACTTCGGCTGTGCCGCGGCACACCAAGCGGTCAACTGTGCAATCTCGTCCTTATTAGACGAGATCGGCCATTCCTCCTCCATTCATCACCTGCGCGAGAGAGAGGTCTAAGGGGCGGAGAACTTCTCAAGCATTCTTCATTCGGGGGTTGATTTTCATCATTCTCCTTCGGTTGTGAGGCCCGGATTATCAATCTAACGCGTGTTCTACGGATCTTAGTACTTGAATCTCCAAAGGTAATATCTCTAGAACCCTATTTTCGATTAATTTGGGGGTTTTGGGATTTTCTTCCGATTCGTTCCGTTTTGTTGGTGGATTCATGGTGTATACGATTAATATTGTTAGTATCTATAGTTTTCCTACGGATTCATGGATATTTTGTGGATTTTTACGGAATCGAGAGGGTTTGGTTGTGGTCCACCCTCATTGTTATTTTTGGTACGAATATACATGAATCGTAGGCGGGTTTTCGGGTGTATTCCATTTCCGTAATCGTCTAGAGTTGGTTGTGATTGTGTTATTCGAATCGTTAGGTTCGGTTCCGTTGATTCCTAGTGTTCGTCAGTGATTATCCTTTCCGCTCGTTGTCGTCTTCCTTTTCGATGACATCGGGCGTTTCGTAGCCTCCCGGTTGAGCCGTGTTCGTCGGACTACTTGCGTGCCGATTTCGAGGCAAGTACCGTGTCCATACTATTCTTGTTTTGAGGATATGATAATTGGTGATCGTCTTGGTGTGTTGTTTATTGGTTTGAAATGAGCTTTCAAAAGATTTCGGTTCGGCCTCGTTAAAGGCTTTCTTTCAAAATGCGTGTGTGTTTTGTGAACGGCGTGTTTTGGGAATTGATTATGATTCAATTATTTTGAACGTTGAAGGATTTGATGATGATACTCCTATTGTTTAAAGTTATGGAATCGTGTATTCCGTATTTAATCTTGTTATTGTGTTTTGAAGAGTTTGATAATGGTGTCGAGTTAATGGCCATCTCTAGTGAGTATTCTTAATGAACTTACATTCTTAGCATGTTAGTTTTGCATGAGTAATGTGTGTGTGTATGCTCACTACGGGTTAGATCCGACGGGGTCTCGGTAGGGGTCCACAGAGACGTGGATCGACGAGCTTGCTTTTAACCACTACGGGTTAGATCCGACGGGGTCTCGGTAGGGTCCACAGAGACGTGGATCGACGGTTAATTGTGGTGCATTTTACAAATGTGACTTATTTATGGCATTTCCGGAAATGAGCGCTTTTGAACGGTTTTCATGATTGCATGCATTGACTAAGTGTGTAAGAGGTAAGTTGTTCGTTTGGCCTACTTGGCTAGGATGGCTCTAGAGTATTTTGTTGTTTGTTTTAAATCCTTTATTTGTGGATTTTGATGTTGGGAGACGAACCTTGTGGTCGTTCTTGTATACTGTGAGTTGATGAGATTGGGGCTAAAATCCCAACGTTTTTGTAAAGGTCATTTGACGGATTTGGGGCTAAAATCCCAACGGCTTGGTAAATGTCATTTTTTTTGGAAAGTAAACCTTTGGGGCGGTGACCCCTTTTGTCCTTTGGATTTTGAAAGGTAGGATTTGATA
The DNA here is from genome assembly GCA_033398695.1 of Orobanche coerulescens. Taxonomy (NCBI): domain Eukaryota; kingdom Viridiplantae; phylum Streptophyta; class Magnoliopsida; order Lamiales; family Orobanchaceae; genus Orobanche; species Orobanche coerulescens. Next base: position 205,488,853 of record CM065803.1, read on the forward strand.
ATCCTAAATTATTTTCTATTAAAACTCTCGATGGCATCCTAAACCGTTTTATAAATTATTTCCATTGATTTATGATATTTCGATTTTGAAAGGGTTTTCTCAAACTCTTGCCTCGGGAAGTACTTTTCGTTTCGTTTGGATCTTTGAGGATTCCTGGTTATTGTTATTCGTGGAATGTGAATTGTATGGCTCGTATTTGCACTTGTACTTGCACTAGCAAAACAGTGGAGTTTTGCTAACCCCCGAGTATTCGGGGTGGATGTCTATTTTGCATTCGGGTTTTGGAGCATAGCACATGGTGCACGAAGGATGATGAAAGATGAACGATACTAATCACACGAGGTTCCGTTGATGTCGTATTGGTCCATTGTATTTTCTTTTCCGTTGCGGTATCTTTTCCCGTTGTACGGGAGTTTATCATATTTTGACCTGCGTGGGTATGTGTTTGGAATTGAGTTGTATGTTATTATTGAAAGACCAAGTCGGTCTCTCGAGTCATTTTAGCCTTAAAGGCGATGTTTAGATGTTTGATTTTAGTTATCGGCTGGTAGATCCTCGAGGAGAGGGTCTACGGCGTGTAATATCCCTGAGTGGATTGGGGTGTTACATAAATGGTATCGGAGCTTAGGTTGAGGAAACCTAGGCTGTCGGGTCAAGTCGTGTTGTTTGAGTCTTGTTTCGTCGGATTTTATCTGACTGAGTCGTGTCGCGACGCGTCGTTTGAGTTTGTTGGTCGTGATTAGTATCGTGGGGCGATCATCATCTTCGTGCGACCTGTGGAAGTAAGTCTCCCTTCTTTGTGTTGTGCCTCGTGTGACACGAGCTATTTTTATGATTATTTGTTAAGTGATGGAATCCTTATGTGGATTTTGATTTCAGGATATGTATTTAATCGACTCTCGTATTTGATTTATACGAGGAGTCTCATCGCTTGTGATGTCTTTTTATTGTTGTTTTTGTCCATTGCTGATGATTTTCGAATCGATTTGCACATTTTACAAGTTCTCTTGTGGAAGCTTTGTGCTTATACGCGTTCGACTTGTTCACTAGCCAGTGCGTGAGGGTCCTTAGAGGCCTCGAATGGGGCCAGTGGATTTGTTCTGAATGTGGTTATTTGACTCTAATATTTTGTTCTTATGAGGAGTAGTGTTGCTGGATTGTGCATGTTGAACTGTATTTCTTTTATCCGCTGCGTTAGTTCTTTTGTAATGACTTTCGGTATTTTACCGACCGAGTTTTATTTCGAAAATCGATTCCCTTAACCGAGTTTTTGGCATTATGGCCTTGATCATTTTGGCGAAATTCTTATGACGGTATTTAACATTTTGTAAATGGCTTCTGTGAGTTTTTGAAATATTACCGTCATCAGCCTTTTTGGCATTTTTGTAAATGGTTTTTAGCCTGGGGTTCCGACGCGGGACCCGCAGTGCTATGATGTTCCGTGTGATTACCTGAAATTTTTGGGCATTCTAGCCTTTTTGGCATCGTCCTTTTTGGCATCGTCCTTTTTGGCATTGAATTAATTTCGAAAACTTGAGTATCTTAGAAATAAATTTCGAGACATTTTTTTTTCAAATGAGTTATTTTCTTGTGGTACATCTAGGTGCCACAATATATTTCAAAATTTTTCTGCCTCGAGGACCAAAATGTTTTGAGATATTTTCAATGTTTTAGAAACACTTTTATTTAGACCCGAGGGTCGAATATTCTGAAAGTTTTCACTAAGAGAAAGTGTCCTCATTTTTATCAAATGCGAAATGGTTCTCCAAAGTCTCGATAACGATGTTTCACGTTTGTACTTTTTGAAAGGTGATACTCAAGATCAATCGGTGTTCTTCTAAATTATTATTAAAATGAGGTTTTCGTTTTTAAAACCTATCCATTCCCGTTTGAGGGTTGGGTATATATGTATGATGTTCGCGTTGTCATTTTGATGTTTGCTCCCGAGTATGACCGAGTTGGCGGTGTGAGCGTTGAGTCGTTTTCCACACATTTGTTGTGTTAGCCCCTTGTGAGAGGTGGGATGTTGGTGTTGAATATTGTCGCCTCGTGGTGATTTCTGCGTTGTCGCGCATGTGCGAGCTGTTAGAGCTTGGGTTGGAATGGCCGTGTGCATCGGTGATCGTTCCGTTATGTGTCGGTTGTTTAATGTCTTGTTACCTTGCTCCCGTTTTTGTGAATTTCATGGATGAGGTCGGGGGTAATACTCGTACTATTTTGACTTCTGTATTTTCTCTTTCTCCAGTCTATCGATTCGCTCATGTTCGTTGAAACTTTATGAAATTGTTCTGTATTTCGGTTTCATCGTCCGAACGAACTGTGATCTTGTTGTGGGTCGATCTGGTTATCGTTGTGACCTTTTCGAGTTCGGTTCGATTCTTGTGAACCTTGTTCGGAAGTGACATCATTTGGTCCTATTAGTTCTTTTATTTGAAGTGGATCGGATTTGGAACTCCTGTGTTTTCGACTCTGTCGACTCGTTTATACTCGTTAACATTTTCTGAACTTTTCTTGTCCCTTGCTTTTGTTGATCGGACGAGTGCGGTATTCTTTCGGAATAACTCGTTTGTCGTTGTGATTTTTTTTTCGATTGCTATTTCCCTTTCCTGTGGATCTTATGTGAGTGCACATTTTGTTGTTTTTACCGGATCATGTTTCGTCTCGAGTCGAGATGTGAACTTTGGAGTTGTCGGTTGAACCTTATTGTTCTTCGTTATCCGAACAGGATTATTCGATTTTTTTTTGTTGACTCGATCATTGTGGTTGATCGTTGATTGTTCGGTTTTTGTTAATCTCGCTTCGTGATTGTTGAACGTTCAGACTGCTTCGTAATTCCCTTAAGTTCGGGAAATTAGTCTCGTTTTCGATCTTCCAACCCTTGGGCGGTGGAATTCCGTATTAGTTCAGCGATTGGCTCGCGTTTCGATTGATGTACCGTTGGGTTGGTCAATCATACTGACTTTCGTTCGTTGTGTTTTGTGATTGTCGGATAATTGACTTGGCTATATTATCCGTTTGATGACACTTGTCACTTTTTTATTTTATTATGTCTCTACCGGTGGCATTGTGTTGGTCGTCCTGGAGCGTGTTTTCACGCCGTATATTCCTTTGCATTGCTTGTAACGTTTCGCCGATGGGCGTCAGTTACGTATTTCTTGTGTATCTCGTTGAGTTTTCCTGGTAGGGATATTGCTTCTCCCTACTTGTTTTAAGTTTCGGGACGAAACTTTTTTTAAGGAGGGTAGAATGTAATATCCGCAATTTCGAATTTCGGTAATTTTCTTTTTTTTGGTGTATTTCTCGATCGTAGTGACCCTCGTGTACCTTTCAGTGTGTCCTTCCTGTCAACTGTTGAACTGTATTCTCATTATTGTTGTGCGGAACCGCCGTTTCGGGGTTGTCGTGGATCCATTTCGTGTTATTGGTTCCCAAATATTGATTCCTATCGTTTTATTCTCTTTCCGGATAATTTGTATCATTTTGGGACCCAGAAGGGGTGTGGGCCGCGGCACAAGGTGTGTGCGCCGCGGCACACAAATTTCTCCAGTCGATGGTCGAGCGAACTGTACTGTGTGCCGCGGCACACCCATCCGGTGCCGCGGCAGACCCATCCGGTGCCGCGGCACAATGCCGAAGTCGGTGCGCGGCACACCGTCGGTGCCGCGGCACACCCGTGTGACACTGCGACCAAAACCCGGTATCTGGTGCCGCGGCACTGCCCGTGGTCTTGCAGACACCTGCCGAAACACAGGAGTAAATTTTTGGCTGTGCCGCGGCACACCCGGTGTGCGCGGCACACCAAGCGGTCAACTGTGCAATCTCGTCCTTATTAGACGAGATCGGCCATTCCTCCTCCATTCATCACCTGCGCGAGAGAGAGGTCTAAGGGGCGGAGAACTTCTCAAGCATTCTTCATTCGGGGGTTGATTTTCATCATTCTCCTTCGGTTGTGAGGCCCGGATTATCAATCTAACGCGTGTTCTACGGATCTTAGTACTTGAATCTCCAAAGGTAATATCTCTAGAACCCTATTTTCGATTAATTTGGGGGTTTTGGGATTTTCTTCCGATTCGTTCCGTTTTGTTGGTGGATTCATGGTGTATACGATTAATATTGTTAGTATCTTTAGTTTTCCTACGGATTCATGGATATTTTGTGGATTTTTACGGAATCGAGAGGGTTTGGTTGTGGTCCGCCCTCATTGTTATTTTTGGTACGAATATACATGAATCGTAGGCGGGTTTTCGGGTGTATTCCATTTCCGTAATCGTCTAGAGTTGGCTGTGATTGTGTTATTCGAATCGTTAGGTTCGGTTCCGTTGATTCCTAGTGTTCGTCTGTGATTATCCTTTCTGTTCGTTGTCGTCTTCCTTTTCGATGACATCGGGCGTTTCGTAGCCTCCCGGTTGAGCCGTGTTCGTCGGACTACTTGCGTTCCGATTTCGAGGCAAGTACCTTGTCAAAACTATTCTTGTTTTTAGGATATGATAATTGGTGATCGTCTTGGTGTGTTGTTTATTTGTTTGAAATGAGCTTTCAAAAGATTTCGGTTCGGCCTCGTTAAAGGCTTTCTTTCAAAATGCGTGGGTGTTTTGTGAACGGCGTGTTTTGGGAATTGATTATGATTCAATTATTTTGAACGTTGAAGGATTTGATGATGATACTCCTATTGTTTAAAGTTATGGAATAGTGTATTCCGTATTTAATCTTGTTATTGTGTTTTGAAGAGTTTGATAATGGTGTCAAGTTAATGGCCATCTCTAGTGAGTATTCTTAATGAACTTACATTCTTAGCATGTTAGTTTTGCATGAGTAATGTGTGTGTGTGTATGCTCACTACGGGTTAGATCCGACGGGGTCTCGGTAGGGGTCCACAGAGACGTGGATCGACGAGCTTGCTTTTAACCACTACGGGTTAGATCCGACGGGGTCTCGGTAGGGTCCACAGAGACGTGGATCGACGGTTAATTGTGGTGCATTTTACAAATGTGACTTATTTATGGCATTTAAAATGAGCGCTTTTGAACGGTTTTCATGATTGCATGCATTGACTAAGTGTGTAAGAGGTAAGTTGTTCGTTTGGCCTACTTGGCTAGGATGGCTCTAGAGTATTTTGTTGTTTGTTTTAAATCCTTTATTTGTGGATTTTGATGTTGGGAGACGAACCTTGTGGTCGTTCTTGTATACTGTGAGTTGATGAGATTGGGGCTAAAATCCCAACGTTTTTGTAAAGGTCATTTGACGGATTTGGGGCTAAAATCCCAACGGCTTGGTAAATGTCATTTTTTTTGGAAAGTAAACCTTTGGGGCGGTGACCCCTTTTGTCCTTTGGATTTTGAAAGGTAGGATTTGATAATCCTAAATTATTTTCTATTAAAACTCTCGATGGCATCCTAAACCGTTTTATAAATTATTTCCATTGATTTATGATATTTCGATTTTGAAAGGGTTTTCTCAAACTCTTGCCTCGGGAAGTACTTTTCGTTTCGTTTGGATCTTTGAGGATTCCTGGTTATTGTTATTCGTGGAATGTGAATTGTATGGCTCGTATTTGCACTTGTACTTGCACTAGCAAAACAGTGGAGTTTTGCTAACCCCCGAGTATTCGGGGGGTGGATGTCTATTTTTGCATTCAGGTTTTGGAGCATAGCACATGGTCGGCACGAAGGATGATGAAAGATGAACGATACTAATCACACGAGGTTTCGTTGATGTCGTATTGGTCCAGTTGTATTTTCTTTTCCGCTGCGGTATCTTTTCCCCGTTGTACGGGAGTTTATTGTATTTTGACCCCTGCGTGGGTATGTGTTTGGAAGTGAGTTGTATGTTATTATTGAAAGACCAAGTCGGTCTACTGAGTCATTTTAGCCTTAAAGGCGATGTTTAGATGTTTGATTTTAGTTATCAGCCTGGTAGATCCTCGAGGAGAGGGTCTACGGCGTGTAATATCCCTGAGTGGATTGGGGGTGTTACAGAGAGAAAAGGGGGAAGGGGGGTGACGGCGCAGAGAGGTGAAATGAGGGAGTGGTGATTAGGTTTAGGATTAAATAGGGGAGTCCGGACGGTCCATATTAAAAGGAGATATTAAGTCTGGATCGGACGGCTCCTAATTAAAGGGCTGCCATGGGCCGGGCCAGCACAACTGGGCCAATAGAGATAATTAATTCTGGGCCAATGTTTGGGCCAAAATAATAACATTTCTCCACCTTTTTGGGCCAACCAGTCAAATTGCATTTTCGGGTTACGGAGAAGATTCATCATCGCCTATCTTCGAGGTTACCTGCATATACACAAAGTAAATAAGGTAAAAGAATTCACAAAGAAGACTAACTCACAAAGAGATCCCCTAAAGAACACAAAGTTCAGAAAATTTATTCGACTGAATCAAAATTCAGTCTTTTTAAACAAGATTTAAATTTTTCGACGGGTAAACACTTAGTACCCATATCTGAAGGATTAAATTGGGAGGGTATTTTTTCAAGATAGATTATACGTTTAGCAACAACATCTCGTATGAAATGGAAACGAACATCAATATGTTTTGTTCTATCATGAAAACTGGATTCTTGCGATTGAATACGGATTGACTATCCGAAAAAACTTGACTTTATCTTTTAGAAAACCGATTTACGATAATAGACCTTTTAACCATATAGCTTCTTTTAATGCTTGTTATAGCAACATACTCGATTACGTAGTGGATAGAGCAACTATAGGTTGTAATTGAGACTTCCAAGTGATCGGTGTGCCACACAAAGTAAACACATATGAAGTAGTAGACTTACGGTTATCACGATTAGCGGCGTAATTAGAATCCACGTATCGACCAATTTTACACCTTGTGGGTGTCGAGAAAATTTAAGACCATACCTGGTTGAGCCCTTCAAATACCTTAAGAGCCACTTAACGGCTTGCCAATGGTAAACCCCTGGGTTAGCCATATAACGACTAAGACAACTCACAGCACAAGCTATGTCCGGTCTTGTGCTGACCATTAGGTACATGACCGAACCAGTGGCATTTGAGTAAGGTACCTTTTTCATATAATTGATATCATCCTCAGTTTTCGGGGATTGATCCTTACTTAATAGGAAATGACCAGCTAGGGGCACAGAGGTTGATTTGGACTGACTCATAGAAAATTTGGATATAATTTTCTGCACATAGGAATCTTGGTTTAAAACAATGGTGGATTTTTCTCTATCACGAAAGATGTTCATCCCAAGAATACGCTTAGCATCACCAAGGTGCTTCATGTCAAACTTCGCACTTAAGCATTTAATGACATGATCCACTGTTTTCACACACGGACTCACTAAGAGCATATCATCAACATATATGAGTAAGAAAATAGGATTTTGGGAATCAGTTTTGAAATACAAACAATGGTCATAATTGCTCCTTGAAAATTTAAGTGAGAGCATGTACTCATCAAACTTTTTATTCCATTGCCTAGGTGATTGTTTTAAACCATAAATCGATTTCTTAAGCAAGCAAACATGATTAGGGAGCTTGGGATCAATAAAGCCTTTAGGTTGACTCATATAAAGCTTTTCTTCAAGTTCACCATGTAAAAAGGCGGTTTTGACATCTAATTGTTTTAGTTCCCAATTAAATTGAGCAACAAGAGCAAGCATGATACGCACAGTAGTAAACTTAACAACTGGAGCAAAGATTTCAGTGTAGTCAATACCTTCTTTCTGGGTGAAACCCTTAGCAACGAGTCTAGCTTTGAATCTGACCGACTCATTTTCTTCCTTAACTTTGAAAAGCCATTTAGAGTCAACCACCGAACAGTTAGGTGGTCGGGGCACAAGAGCCCAAGTTTCATTTGAGTGGAATGAAGTCATTTCTTCATTCATTGCAAAAAGCCACTGTTCTGAGTGTTCAGATTTCAAAGCTTCATCATATGTTTTGGGTTCACAATTATCAATAGATTCAAACATATTGAATGCATATGATGCCATATGATAATCATTCAAGTGAGAAGGTCTTCTAATTTCTCTCCTAGACCTATCTCGAGTAAGTTGATAATCATGCAAATTATCTTCAAGAACTTCCTCTGTTTCATCATGCACATCAGCATTATTAAGATTATCAAGAATAGTTTCGGTTTGCACATTATCCATATTATCCAAAGAAATGTGCAGCTCCACCTCATTTGGAGTAGGGGGGTTTTCCGGATCCGGTAAAAGGCAAGGAAATTCATTTTCGTTGAAAAAAATATCTCGACTAATCATGGTTTTGAAACCGGGTTGGCCTTTCAGCCAAACCCTATAGCCTTTTACCCCTTCCGGGTATCCCAGAAACACACATCTCACAGAACGAGGCTCAAGCTTATCATTTTTCTGATGAACATAAGCAGAGCAGCCAAATACACGAAGATTAGAAAAATCAATAGATCGACCAGACCAAACACATTCAGGATAATTACCATTCAACGGCACAGAGGGAGATCTATTTATCAAATAAGCAGCCGTAAGTAAAGCCTCACCCCAGAATTTTTTCGAGAGCCCAGGCATAGCCAACATGCTTCTGACCCTTTCTAGCAAAGTTCTATTCATGCGTTCAGCCACCCCATTCTGTTGGGGTGAGTAAGGGACAGACTTATGTCTTTGAATACCAGATTGAGCACAAAGCTCATCAAACATTTGATTGAAAACTCAAGGCCATTGTCGGTCCTTAAGATTTTAATTTTCTTCCCAGTTTGATTTTCAATCAACATTTTCCAATTTTTGAATTTCTCAAAGACATCAGATTTGTTTTTCAAAAGGAACACAAAGACCTTACGGGAATAGTCATCAATCACAGATAGGAAATATCTATTTCCACCATGTGTGGGTTCACTAGATGGCCCCCACACATCAGCATGCAAATAATGCAAAGTGTCATAAGTTGTAGGAGTTCTAGGGGGATGGGGATTTGGAAATTTAACACGGTGTTGTTTACCTACCACACAAGAGTCACAAAACGGCACAGGGGACAATTTATCTTTCCCAAAAACCCCTTGTTTTTGCAAAATTTCCAGACCCTTATCACTGATGTGGCCTAGACGTTTATGCCAAAGATCTGTCGAGTCATCTTGGACATCATTCACAAAAGAATCATATTTTGCAATTTTTACATAGAGGTTATTCCGTTTTATAGCTTTGAAAACACACAAATTTCCTTTAAAGATTTTCATAATCCCATTTCCCCACTTACCTTCATACCCCTCATCATCAAGGGTACCACAAGAAATAAGATTGTGACACAAATCAGGAACATGCCTCACGTTCTTTAAAGTTAACAAATAACCAGAGTCACATCTTATCTGAATATCTCCTAAACCCTGAACTTGACACTTTTTCTCATTAGCCATAGAGACAGACCAATTTGTCATTTCTCTATATTCAGAAAATAGCCTTTTGAAAGGCGACATATGAAACATACAAGCAGAATCAACAAGCCACTCATTTTTACACAAAGTGAGAATATGCACAGTATTAGCTTGTTCACAAATTTCAGAAACCATGAAAACTTCATCTTCACGATTATTTTCAGCCACAAGGTTGGCATTATCATTTTGATAATTTTTCTTAGGTTTAGTGCACTCATGAATGTAATGACCAGATTCACCACAATTATAGCACTTACGATTCTTAGGTCGAGACTTTGACCTACTCTTCCATTTGCCCTTCTTCTTTTCAGAAAAATTACTCTGAAGATTTTGACTTGATGAAGGTTTTAGTTTTCGAAAGCGGTTTTGAGGTCTTCCCCTCACAAAATTAACCTCACCAAGAGATTTATTCCCCTTATTGTTTTTCAAATCCAATTCTTTACTTTTCAAACCGTTTATAACAGTATCAAGAGTTACTTTGTCTCTGCCGTACTTAATAGCAGACTTAACATCACTGTAAGAATCAGGGATGGCATTTAAAAGAACAATAGGGGTGTATTCATCAATATTTTTATCACCGGTTTGTTTGATATCCTGGATTAATTTTGTAAAAGTGTCCAGGTTATCATTTATATCCTTTGAAATATCAAGTTTGAACCGGAAAAATTTTTCAAGTAAAAACAATTTGCTAGGCAAAAAAGTTTCAGTATAAGTCTATTCCAATTTTTCCCATAAAGCCTGAGCAGTATCATATTTACCGATTTTCCGAATTACAGAATCGGACAGATTTAGAATAATTGATGAATACGCAAACTCATCTGCCTCAGCCTTTTTATCGGAAGCAGTATTGTCAGAAAAAGATTGATCAATTGCTTTGAAAACTTTTTGTTGAATCAAAATGCCCTTCATTTTTTGTTGCCAAATTTGAAAATCTCCTTTTCCATCGAAAGGTGCAATGTTAAACACAGAGAAAGAGCCCATTGATACACACAGTATAAGGTAATCACAAAGACAACCGCAAATCACACAGAAATGAAAAGCACACAGCTGATGAGAATCAGAATTCAGGGACTCGATTTGATTTTTGAGATTAAAACCCGTTTAAATTAAAACCGGGATCCTCAAGCTCTTGACAAAGATCCGAGGAACACTTTTGGTCCAGGCAGCGCAAGATTAGTGCCGTTTTGGATTTTAAGGTTTTAATTCGTTTGAGTTTTAATTAAAAGAGGAAACAAGAGTCGCCCGAAAACTGAATCCAACCAAATAACAAAGAGATATAGGCAGCGGCAAGCAATCCAGCTTGATAATGACAATTTGTGATGGGACAAAGAAACAAGAAACAATAATAAAAGAGAGGTTCAAGCCGATATACCTGAGCGGAAACCCGGATGGGTTATTCCGTATCAACACGAAGCCAAAGAACCCGACACCCGACAAAACGGGCTCCGATACCACTGTTGGGTATTGGGTCTATCAATGGCTAAAGACAGGATCGTTAATACAAGCAGATTAAAACGAATACAACTATTACAATTATATTTAACGGGAAAAGGGATTAAGGATTACAGGCCAACTAATGAACCTATAATAACCAATACTTAAATAAATCAACCCGAGAACAAGCAGACCCCCGAACAGGGAATTCAATCGTCAGAACAGATCTGAAAAACACAATGATACGTTCAAGTTAGCCGAGATATGATAATACCGATCGAAATACACCAAGTAATACGAATGCAGTATAAATATATAGGTATATATATAACTGATATATATATACTATATATGAGTATAGATTAAACAGAAACTGTAGTATTTATATATATAAATTATATATATAACTAATATATATATATATCAAGCAGTATATATATATATATATATATATAAATACTAATCTGCAGGGTATTTATATAAATATATATATAACAAATATATATAATATATATAGATAAAAACCCAAAGAACAGAATATATATATAAATATATATATAAGAAATATATATATAATATATATATATAAATACCGTAAATGCAGAATATATATATATAAATATATATATAACAAATATATATATAATATATATATATAAATACCAAGAAAAACGGAAGAAATAAAAGGGACAAGAAACCCCCTTTTGTGAAAGTGGCGATTAGGCTCAGATCTTCCGAACCCTATGCAATTTGACACCAAATATGTCCGATCCACGAAGAATGACGCCGATCAACGCCCGGCACACACGGCCAGTAGCACCTTTCTAATCCAGAAAAAACCCTCAGAAACCTCAGGAACAAATCCCGGTCACCCTCAATGATATCACAATAAGAATATCACTCTTTTCACTTCGGATTCTCAAGGCACAACACGATTTCTTTCTCTCGGTGTGTAAAACTCCTTCCCCAGCCGCGATTTAAATACTCACAAGGATGGAATCGGTCACGGGATTCCATTGTGATATTCAACCGCTCACGGGGGAGAGGAGGTAGTGAGAATCGGGAGCAAAATCGCGGCGGGAGGAGGAGTTTGACCAGGGAAGGAAGGTCACGGGAGAGAAGAGAGAAAAGGGGGAAGGGGGGTGACGGCGGAGAGAGGTGAAATGAGGGAGTGGTGATTAGGTTTAGGATTAAATAGGGGAGTCCGGACGGTCCAGATTAAAAGGAGATATTAAGTCTGGATCGGACGGCTCCTAATTAAAGGGCTGCCATGGGCCGGGCCAGCACAACTGGGCCAATAGAGATAATTAATTCTGGGCCAATGTTTGGGCCAAAATAATAACAAAAAGGATAGGAAGTAGAAATCATATCATCGAAGTCCTTTAATTATTTTGTTGATGATGATGAATGCAATTCCAAATTGTGTACCATTGAAAAATCCCAAATATTGATGATACAATGCCTCTACATTACGGACGTCAGAAAATGACCTGAATAATTACAACCACCAGCACTAGACCTCCAAGGCCGACGACTATTAGTGGCAATAGTAAAATAGATTTTTCTTCTTAATTTCCTTACTCCCCAAGAGTGAAATGTGAAGAAACAAAATGATCTCTATTTACAACTCTTTATTTACTTTGCACCTAAAATAAGTCTCTCTCTTTTCAATTCTTCCTTCTCTATCTCGTATATCACACCACTATGGAAGCCTACAAATCTTCCATATTTTATACTTAGCAGTTCACACCCCACATTAAATAATGCCATCTTTAAGCATTACTAAAGAACAAATGACAAAAATGATGATAATGATCATCATGGTGGGGAATATGGGGGGTATGAGAGAAAGATAACAGAGTTGGTTCATTTTGGTCCATGAAATGGACCCTTGTATATCTAATATGATAGATACACCTTCGTACGTTTCAAAACTAGTACAATTAATTAAACCAATTAATTAAATAACATTAATTACTATTAATTTATTTAATTTATTAGACCCTTTTAATTTTTCTAATAAATTAAATTAGACATCTAATGTCCAATATCTGCAAAAAAGGAATATCCTCAATTTAATCCGTGGTCTATCCGGTGCCTCGACTCCAAAAGTTCATCTCAGTCAGCAATGGGAGGAATCAAAGAGTGTGAGTAGCACTTAGCCAGTGTCGTGGCTTATACTATAACCCAACTGAGAAAAAATGATAAGATCATTCCAAAATATTTTCCTTTATGAATACCTTATACATATAAACCCTTCAATACAGGCACCCTACATGTCAAAGTACATGTTATACAAGTCTTGTCCAAACTTAATACAAGTTAAGTTTTATCGACCTGTGAATAAGTTAAGCATTTGACCCCTAAACACTTCAAGTGCCTATCTCCTTATTTAATAAGGGGTGGAATATTAGCTCTCAAATATAAGGACTGTATTTCTATACACCAAATTATGAAGCCATTGATATACAATAATTTAAAAATAACACATGCCTTTCATAAACATAGGAGTGATGTTCATATTATAATATAATGACCCATCATCCTCTGAGCGGAATTCGAGGGCATGTTCCTATCAATCTCCCACTTCCACTGAATGCCACAAAATATGGTATCTAATACCCACACTCTCTAAATGTTGTTCTAAGACCCTGAATTGTCAACATTCAAAGACAAGACTCCATGTCAGCAGACAAACCGAAAAGCAATGTCTCAAAGTCCGCTCAAGATAGAGAGATGTTGGAATAAAATAAAAAGTGGATTACATGTGTTTGAGTAAACAACATGAAAGTTGACAACTTGTCCAACTTTCCACCAACCCTTCAAAAGTTAATTTCAAAAAGGATCAATTATAAAAGGAGGAACGAATGAATAAAAATGGAAAAGAATGAGATAGTGTGAAATACATTAAAAAAGCACAAAAAGAAATCGTTGTTAGTGAGATTATTTTCAATTCTTTCTAAAACAAAAATACAGATTAAAACAGGTCGGTCAAGTCTATTAGGGATACATTTAAGATTTTGATGATGCCATCCCTGTATTCTAAGTTTAATTCAAATGTAATATTCTAATTACTTGGCATTGTAAAGAAGAACCAAATGGGTATCTTCTATAGAATCAAATAGTTTTTACAGTTAAGTTCGTTCAGCTAAGTATAGCCAAGACAAACTAACAGCTGAGTATCGCCAAGTTAAAAATATCAACTGAGTCTGGCCAAGACAAAATATCAGTCGAGTATAGCCGAGACAGAATGTCAGCTGAGTTTAGCCAGGATAAATTATCAGCTGAGTATCGCCAAGTCAGAATATCAGCCGGGTATTGACAAATCTTCAGTAGAGCATGACCAAGACATTTCAATCAACTAAGTTTGGACATCAAAATACTTAGACAAAAAATCAGCAAGTATTAATTAGCTATGTCCACGTCAGCAAAGGTTGAAAAATCAAGAAAGACGAAAAATCACATGCAGACGTAAATAAACGAAATGAGATGATCTGAATGATTCCCCCAAGTTAAGGAATAAAATATTCCTCAAGATTCGTGCCCTGAAGACTTCTTATTTTAGAAATCAAAGAAAATGGTACGGATAACTGTATATCTTCAAACGGTCAGATTTGAAGAAAGAATCAATCCATGCGAAAGAGGTGAAAAGAAAAACAAAGAAGTCAACTCTCTAACGGACCAATTTGTTTGAAGGATGCAATGGCTATGAAGAGATCAAAGAAAGTACTCTAAATATCTGAAGAACTCTTGATCAGAAGTATTATGCGATTAACACCTACAAGCAATGAAACCAAACAAAGAAATATACTCCACTAGCATCATGAAGAGCTAAGATCATAAGATTCAAATCCTAAGAAACTCTTAGAAGTTGTAGAATACAAACAATCTTGTCTTAAAAATTTGAGTAATGGTACTTTCTTGAACGATATTCTTGTAAGTTGAGGTTGTGCGACATCCGCGGGTTCTTGATTGGAAGGTGATAAGAAACTTAAAGTTGTGAGGTATCCACGGGTTTTCGATCAGGAGGTTACAAGCAACTAAGGGAAGGAGTTACTGTGGCCACATGGTTTCACTAGTTGAAAGGTGCAGTAACTAACTCATTATAACCATCAAAAGTTATAGTGAATTTATATCCAAGTGGATTGGAGAAAAGTGGACTAGTAGAGGATTACCCCACCTCTGAAACCAATGTAAGTGTTATTTACTGCTTTAATATACTTAACTGCTGCATCCATATTTAACTGTCGTATTAAAAGTCAGCTAAGTCTTCCGCACATTATTTTCCGCTGACATCTGAACTGTACTTAGCTGAGATTTCATCTAAGTTTAAAGATCATGTAAGTGTACCTAGTTTCTCACATCACAGCTCCAGCTATTTCAGCAAAGTATTTTTAAAAGTATATTCACCCCACCCTCTAAAATTTTACCATACGTACTTGTGACCTACAAGTGGTATCAGAGCGGTTGGTTCATAGACCTCATATTTGGTAGTCACAGAACCAGATCCATACTTAAATGTATAATTTACTAATATCTCATATTAAGATGGAGCACATGCACTCTACACTCCTTGTTTCTCTGTGATGATTATAATCTCTGGAAGATAATAATGCAGGCATACCTGTCCTCTATCTATGATGACATAGAGCATTTTTGAAGAAGGTCTACATGAAGGACAACACTGCTGAAGAAATCACAGCTGGGAAACCAAAGCTGATTCCCAAGACCAGATCAGAGATGACCACTGATGAAAGAAAGCTGTACAATCTTGACAACTAGGTGAGAGATATTTTATATCAAACTCTTGATAAAGCAACCATGGTGAAGACCAAAAACTGCAAAAACACCAAAGAAGTTTGGGACACATTGGCAGTAATGTGTGAAGGAACAGAATTGATCAAGGAAAATAAGTTATCAATTACTACACAAAAATTTGATAACCTCAAAATGAGGTATAGAGAAACCATAGATAATCATGAATGAAATCAACTTCCTCGAAAAAAAATATGAAGGTTCTAAGGTCTCTTATCCTAGAGTGGAGCATCAACGCAGTAGCTATGAGGGAATCAAAGAATCTTAACAAAATAAAGATCCAAGAGCTATTCTCAGACCTCAAGCATTTGAGCTCCAACTCCCTTGCTCAACGTCCAGTGAGCCAGCTGAGAGAGGAATTTCCTTTGCTGCAGAGTCCCCTACAAGAAACCTAGCTGAAATTATTCCTCCCAGTCCTCTGATCTTTGAGGAAGAAATGGCATTCACAATGCAAAGATTTGGATACTTCAGAAAGAATTACTCAAAATATTATAATAACTACAATGAGAATCCCAAAAGAAACCAACAAGATGGGATATGGAAGGTGGAATGCTGCAACTGCCATAAGACCGGTCACATTCAATATGACTATCCTGACATGCAGAAAGAAGAATAAAATAAAGACATATGCAGAAAGGAAGACAAAAGAAAAGCTCTAATTGGAGACGACCAGATACCTGAGGTTGTGGAATCAAGTGGTGGATTTTTCTCAGAAGATGAAGATGACTACAACTGCTTGGTGGAAAATACTATTGATGAAGAGGTATCATCTAAACCACAACCTTTAGAATGTCTTAGTCCGGACACATCTGAAGATTTTAATTTACACAGGTATCTCAATCAATTAATAAAAGACTTTGAAACTCTAAAAGCAGCACATCTGGCTGTGTCAGCTTAGAATACTCAGCTGAAAAATGAGAAAGTACAACTGAAAAATTATTTAGACAAACTCATCCAACATTCATCTAATTTCAAAATCAACCAAGATGAAAATAACATAGTCGTGGCTGAAATAAACAGACTGGCAATCTTAAACAATGAAGTGTCAGCTGCACTCACTCAAAATTCACACAACTGACTAATATACAAGCTGAGGAAATAACATCTTTAATGGCATCCATAACCTTGGTTGGACTATGTATAAACCAGAGACCACTATATTTAATGCCAGGTCTTGGGTATGATCCTAGTACTCGCTCAATTTCAAAAATTACTTTCGTAAAGGGAGAAACTAGTGTACACATTCTTGAGACTTTCCAAACTAGGCAGCATTCAAGTCAAAAGTTTAGTCAATAGCCAAGGATGTTTATGCAGAAGCCAAAACAATCTAGGCAGCAACCAAGACAAGTGACTAGTGTAATATCCAGGGATAATTTTTTTTTTCGTGTTACTGTTGAGTTGTACGTATTCATTTAGAATTGTACAAGTGTCGTTGTTTTGGACTGATACAATGTATATTGTATTGGAATATTTTGGGATCGAAGTATTTATACCTGTCGTCAGGTTGGTTTCGTCGTTCGAATGTTGGTTTGGAGAGTTTGGGTTTTTTGGCTAAATATACTAGCCATAACATACGCTACGGGTTTAGCATTACGTACGCTAGCGTGTTGCCATTACGTACGTTATGCCTGTAAGGTTACGTACGTAATGCTTGGTAGGTGGTAGGAACCTTCCTTATAGTCAACTTTCGACCGGTGGGTCCCGAGCATCTTTCGATCAGATCTCACTATTGCAGTCAACGGACCCTTACGTACGTTAAGAGGTGAGCTCAACATACGTAATTCAGGTAGCTTGTTAACGTACGTAATAGCTTTTTGGTTAAGTACGTTAAGGTCTTCGTATTTTAGTTCAGTTAGTTCTGGATTTACATTACGTACGTTAATGTCTTGGAATAGCGTACATAATGTCTCTTACGTACGTTAACTTTTGTGTATAACGTACATAATGAGCTTGTCAGTCTATATATCTTGGTTTCGTATTTCATTTCCTCACGAACCAAAACCCATTTTCTCTCCCTAGAACCGTCCCTTTTGATTTGTTCTTGATACTTAGCCTCTTCCAACTTGATTTGGAGCTTCATAAGTTGGATTGGAGCCTAGGAATTTGAAGATTGGAGTGAGTTCTTGATGGTTTGATGTTGTTCTTCATCTTTTGAGGTATGTTTGGTTAATCTTGTGGATTATCTCGAGATTATGTTGACATTGTTGTTGTGTAGTTCGTTTTATGATGACTTGTTGGGGGATAATATGATTCTTCATAGTTTTGATAAACTTTTGATGAAGAACATGTTGGTATAGCTTGAGTATGATTGTGTTCTTTATGTTTAAGAATACTTGGAGGTTATAATCATGTCTAGGAAGAGATATATTACGATTTTTAGATGATTAACATAGCTTTGATATGATTATTGATGTTGGTGGTGTTCTTGAGGATTTTAGCCATTTTGGAAGGATCTATGATGAATTATGTATAGATTATCATAATTTTGAAATGGTTGAGTGAATCTTGTTTTTTAATCCGAATGCATGATGTATTTATGAAGTATTTTTATTTAGACATCATGTTTGTTGGGATGATAATGTTCTTGAGGTGATAGTGATAATATCTATGATATTACCATTGTAGGAGAATCAATTTTTGATGATGATAGTGATATTATCATTTTCTGATGTTGTTTTGATGTTGTTCTTAAGTGATTCTTGTCGAATAGTTTTCACAAGTGTTAAGAACATTTGATCATGTCAATTTTGAGGTGTTGGGGGATGTTAGAATTCATAGTTAAGAACTATGATATTCGTTGGTAGAGTTTAACGATTCGGGGTTGAATCGGGTTTGTCCTTGGTATTGTTTTCTATCGATTTTGTGTTATTGAATGAATCATTTTTCATTTAAGGTTGTTCGAGTGTTTGTGATCGTCGGTAGGCGCCGTTCATCATTTCGTGCCAGGACGTTGATCGTGGAAGGACTTTCTCGCCTTCGGTTTGAGGCAAGTTTTATACTTGTACTGGTCAATGAGATTAATGTTATCATATATGTGTATGAATGTGTTGTATCATTTCAAGACATAGTCTCTTCGTGGTTGCTGATATCAGGGGATTGTTTTATACGATACCTTTCGGCAAATTATGCTAAATGTTGTTATTATCCGATAAAAACCGTTCAGGACTTTGAGATACTCGTTGTTGATGTTATTGTCGATAGCCAGTTCACGGTATCGATGTATCAGTTGTTGTTGTTGTTGATATTGATGTCGATTTAAGACATTGTTGGGATTGTTGTTATCAAATTGGTATTGTTGCTAATGATGTTGTATCATTGTGTATCGATTGACCGTTCTAAGGTAATCGATGTATTTAATTGGGATTTTTGAAGATAATTCCCATCCATTGTATCATTGGTTATCGATTAACCGTTCTAAGGTAATCGATGTATTTAATTGGGATTATCGAAGATAATTCCCATCCGTTGTATCATTGGTTATCGATTAACCGTTCTAATGTAATCGATGTATTTAATTGGGATTATCGAAGATAATTCCCATCCATTGTATCATTGGTTATCGATTGACTGTTCTAAGGTAATCGAGGTATTTAATTGGGATTATCGAAGATAATTCCCATCCGTTGTATCATTGGTTATCGATTGACCGTTCT
This sequence comes from Orobanche coerulescens, assembly GCA_033398695.1. NCBI lineage: Eukaryota > Viridiplantae > Streptophyta > Magnoliopsida > Lamiales > Orobanchaceae > Orobanche > Orobanche coerulescens. The sequence goes on from CM065803.1 coordinate 205,508,134, forward strand.
AAGGTAATCGAGGTATTTAATTGGGATTATCGAAGATAATTCCTATCCGTTGTATCATTGGTTATCGATCCACCGTTCTAAGGTAATCGAGGTATATAATTGGGATTATCGAAGATAATTCTCATCCGTTGTATCATTAGTTATCGACTGACCGTTCTAAGGTAATCGACGTATTGAATTGGGACTGTCGAAGATAGTTCCCATCCGTTGAGTCGTCGTGATCGATTGGCCATTCTAAGGTAGTCGAGGTATTTAAATTGGGACCGCCGAGGATGGTGCCCATCCGTGAGTATTTTATCATGTTGTCCGATTCAAGGCAGCACATTATTATTCTTGTGAATTCGATAATCTTGGGATCGTTGCCAATTGTGATTAATCATGTTTTGGAGGCTAGTTCGGCTAGTGCTCGATGGGTAAGCTTGGGGATTGAACCTTCGCGGTTGGGTTCCCAACACCTACAGTTCAGTAGTTCACGGTCATTGGATGGCCTCGTTGTGATATAGCTTCGTGCCATGGCTTCAACCCTCATTGTGATACGGCTTCGTGCCGTGGCTTCGGCCCTCATTGTGATACGGCTTCGTGCCGTGGCTTCAGCCATCATTGTGATACGGCTTCGTGCCATGGCTTCGGCCCTCATTGTGATACGGCTTTGTGCCGTGGCTTCGGCCCTCATTGATACAACTTGGGCTGTTTTAGGTTCGGGCCACTATGATGATTGATAGCTTCAACTGAGTGGTTTCAAACCTTTGTGATATTGTGACAGCTTCGGCTGATGGCTTTCAGGCCTTTGTAATGTATTGGTATTTCCATTGGAGCTTTCGGGCATTGTAATTCGTATTTACTTCAACTCTTGTTTAGTTTACCTTCGAGTAATTCATGGTTGTGTTCTCTATTGATGATTCGCCGTTGGGCATTTGTGTTCTAACCTGTCGAGCATGTATTGATCGTATGCCGTGGGCATAGTGTTTCACGAATGCTCGATTCTTAGTTTGGTTTGTGAGCATCTCGTATTACCGTTGTTGTACTGTTCATTCTACCTTTGGATCCATATCATGATGTACATGTATTTGATATTCATTATCTGGATGACTGACCCCATGGGGGTGGAACATGTTTTCATGTTTTAGGTGCTTGCGAGGAGAGAGTTGAGACATAGGGGCATGACGATGGCGACGAGGCATTCGAGCGATACTAGTCCGAGTTGTTTTGGTGTTCATGTCGGTCAGACAGTTGGAGTACTCCAGTTTCGTCAGTTGTGGTCATTGTTGTATTATCCGAGCGAGGCTCGTGGATGTTGTTGTATTTTTATTTTGGCCATATAGGCCCATGCTTGTCGTTGAAATTCCATATCGGAATCTTATGTCGTACATCATAGTAGGAACTGTGATTTCCCCTTTTTGGTCAGTTTGCTGTATTTTAGTTGCGTTGCCTGGTGGATCTCCGGGTGTGGGGTCCACGGCACTGTAATGACCCGATGGAATTTGGGGGTGTTACAGAAGATGTTATCAGAGATTGGGGTTGTGAGATACCCTGATATGTGAGTTATGTGGCTCTACCGACGCGGTAGTAGTGGGGCTACCAGGTTATGACAATCTGGACAGTCGGGTTTTGTGAGTCGTGCTAGTTGGACGATTGTATGAGTCATTCTTTCATAGAGTCGTCGTCAGTGAAAACTAGTATCGCAAGACCTCGAAGCTTCGTATGACCTGTGTAAGGACTCGATTCTCTTGTATGTTCATACATTCATTATGCCATTGATTATACATGTTTTGTTGGAACCTATATGTAACATTTGTGTTACGATTCATTCATGATTATTCGTTTTGGAGCGTGTCGGCTCAGTATTGGCTATAATTAGCATGTTTAAGGTGATTGTTTATTTGTTGAGTATGTATACTCATGTTTGGCTATTCACTTAGCATTCTGGATTGGCCGTTGAGGCATAATTTAGCTTTGTTCATGATCGATCGTTATTCTTTCAGTATGGAAAGAGGAATCCGAGGACATGGCAGAGGGGGTAAAGGCTGCAGAGCAGGCTGAAACCGAGAACCTCATGTTTATCCTGTAACACCCCCAAAACCAAATGGGAATATTACACGCCGTAGACCCCTTTTTACGAGGATCTACCAGGCTATACCTTACAAAACGACCAAGTGCTTGCCCGGCCAGGGTCAAACAATAAAATACTACAGACTGTTATGATCACTTACACGTGAATACACAGACCGATGAGGTCACACAACTCAATCAACAAACTGACTTATACAACATTACCCACACAGGGGTTGAAACACAATACAACGGAAGACTGAAATCAACCCTGACAATACAAACAAACTCTACCAACTCTCAACTCTTGATTAGTATCATAGCTCGTCACTTCCTATGCCAATCTTGTGACTGCTCCCCGGAACCTGCATGTACCTGGACGCAAAAATAGACATCCACCCCTAATTACTCAGGGGTTAGTAAAACTCCACTGTTTTACTAGTGCAAGTATCAAATCATACGAAAAGTAACGAGCAAACATTGATTATAATCAAATTTAATAACCAAGTACCAAAATATTCCCTGGAAGTTTTAACAAGGGAAATAAGCTATGAAGCATTTAAAAGTAAGATCCTCCTCTCGGGGATTATTAGAATTTCAAAACTTTTAAGACCTCAAGTCCTGATTTGGTAATCCTTTTTAGAAAAAACATTAGGGTTCAAACCCAAATCCGATTCTCATTTGGGTAATTTACAGTACGAAAATATTTCCACAAATCTCGCGGGGCTCAGCCCAACATTCCTTTCTAGAATACTTCATTTTCAAAACTTACACGATCAAAACATATTCATGACCCCATGATCTCCTGCCACGAGTCTCCGTAGGTTCGACAACCCGCACGGAAAGAATCAAACACATCAATCACAACAACTAGTCCTGACCCCGCTGTGTCACGTGTCACCGTAGGTTCCGTCGAACCCGCACAGTTAGACGTACTGTGTCCTGATTCGATGGACATATGCCATGAATCATCGTAGGCCTTGTCAGGCCCGCACGATTGGACCTCAGCACCACACACTAAGTTCTGATCCCATGGACCGGTGCCATGAATCCTCGTAGGCCCCGTCGAACCCACACGAGTGAACATAGCGTTCCAGCACACAACATTCACATTCACATTACCCCAACACGCACACAATCAAACAATCATCTTGTCCATTACAATTTCACACAAATAGTATACTTAACCCGAAGCCAACATTACAACCAATACAAGCTTTACAGAATCAAACACATATAACCCAATATTATCATCCAAATCCTCGATGAATCGATGTCACATAACTCACAATCAATACCTATAACACAATACACATCCAAGTGTACAATCGACTAATATAGACACATTTCCAAGTTTATCACAAATAACCACAATTCATTCATTTCAACGCGTAGTCATATTCACAAGGTACAAAACGTATAAGTAAGATACTTGCCTCGATAGTCGGCACCCGAATATTCCTACGAATACGGCACAACCCGGAAAACACCAAACACCTACAATCCTCCGTGAAATCCAACGGAAACACGGTTACTACGAGAATAACAATTGAAAAACAAAGGAAAACACGATCAAGAATCGAAGGGAACCCTTTGAGACATTTAATCGGATACTAAATGTTCAAGGTTCCTTAGAAAACCAAAAATCCCGATTGGGTTCCAACAAACTCGAAATACGGATATACAATCCGTAGAACACGTCCAAAACAACGTTTATACAACAATCAATTGATCAAAAATGGATTGGAATCGAAATCAAAAGGAAAATCCCTAAAATCTTCAAAAACAAGGGTTCAAGCCAAAATACCTCGATTTAACGATGGAATGGTGGAAGGAAGATGATTGATTCGTGCTACAAACTCCAATTCCGAGCTATATGATGATAGAATGAAACATCCGGATGAAATCGCCCAATATCGTGATGAAGGAGTGGAGAGCCGAGAGAAAAAGAGAAAATGGGGTTAAAACCCGTGTCTGTCCTATTTATACTGGACAGAACACGGCGCAACAAACGGCCCAAATGGCGCCGTGTTCAGCGCCGTATTGCAGGTCAGCGGGCGACCCCTGTGCGACACGGCGCATAAACACGGCGCAAAATGCCACGGGTCTTGCGCCGTTTCGCAAGGCAGCGAGCACCACTGGGCAACACGGCGCACAGACAGGGCGCAGAGCCGCGGGTCTTGCGCCGTTTTGCACAGGTCAGGCCAGACAGCCTCTAGACACAAGACGACGCTACCAAACCGAAAGAGACGATAAACCAAAACACGATATGCCGACCTAACAGTTACATGAAACGAGAAACAATATCCAATAACCCGAGACGGTCCGAGGTGCACAACCAAAAATCGAACAAGGAACAAATTCCCTAAACTTATAGGAAATTACGAAACAGCCCAAACGTCCGAAAATCACGATACGTGATCGAATAACCAAACTGAAGTTCACAACACGTCTAACAAAGTTAAACGGACTTACGGGAAACTCGAAACAGTAATTTTGAATGAGATTCACAAGAATCGAACTCGAGTATGGAAAAGCCGCTAAAGAACACGGAACTCAACAAAACGATACCGAAACGAACTCGGATGACAAAAAGTGTAGAATTAAATATTCTCAGAATGAAGAAACGATCACAAGCGAGTCATAGAAACGGACCCCGTCGAAAAAAGAAAATTACCGGAAATCGAAATTGCGGATATTACATACTACTCTCCTTAAAAGAAGTTTCGTCCCGAAACTTAAAACAAGTAGGGAGAAGATGTAATACCCGAGATTTCAGATGTGTATTTGAACCTTATGATAATGTAATTGTTGCATTTTGATATGATTATTATTCTCTGGAAGTTTTAACAAGGGAAATAAGCTATGAAGCATTTAAAAGTAAGATCCTCCTCTCGGGGATTATTAGAATTTCAAAACTTTTAAGACCTCAAGTCCTGATTTGGTAATCCTTTTTAGAAAAAACCTTAGGGTTCAAACCCAAATCCGATTCTCATTTGGGTAATTTACAGTACGAAAATATTTCCACAAATCTCGCGGGGCTCAGCCCAACATTCCTTTCTAGAATACTTCATTTTCAAAACTTACAGGATCAAAACATATTCATGACCCCATGATCTCCTGCCACGAGTCTCCGTAGGTTCGACAACCCGCACGGAAAGAATCAAACACATCAATCACAACAACTAGTCCTGACCCCGCTGTGTCACGTGTCACCGTAGGTTCCGTCGAACCCGCACAGTTAGACGTACTGTGTCCTGATTCGATGGACATATGCCATGAATCATCGTAGGCCTTGTCAGGCCCGCACGATTGGACCTCAGCACCACACACTAAGTTCTGATCCCATGGACCGGTGCCATGAATCCTCGTAGGCCCCGTCGAACCCACACGAGTGAACATAGCGTTCCAGCACACAACATTCACATTCACATTACCCCAACACGCACACAATCAAACAATCATCTTGTCCATTACAATTTCACACAAATAGTATACTTAACCCGAAGCCAACATTACAACCAATACAAGCTTTACAGAATCAAACACATATAACCCAATATTATCATCCAAATCCTCGATGAATCGATGTCACATAACTCACAATCAATACCTATAACACAATACACATCCAAGTGTACAATCGACTAATATAGACACATTTCCAAGTTTATCACAAATAACCACAATTCATTCATTTCAACGCGTAGTCATATTCACAAGGTACAAAACGTATAAGTAAGATACTTGCCTCGATAGTCGGCACCCGAATATTCCTACGAATACGGCACAACCCGGAAAACACCAAACACCTACAATCCTCCGTGAAATCCAACGGAAACACGGTTACTACGAGAATAACAATTGAAAACAAAGGAAAACACGATCAAGAATCGAAGGGAACCCTTTGAGACATTTAATCGGATACTAAATGTTCAAGGTTCCTTAGAAAACCAAAAATCCCGATTGGGTTCCAACAAACTCGAAATACGGATATACAATCCGTAGAACACGTCCAAAACAACGTTTATACAACAATCAATTGATCAAAAATGGATTGGAATCGAAATCAAAAGGAAAATCCCTAAAATCTTCAAAAACAAGGGTTCAAGCCAAAATACCTCGATTTAACGATGGAATGGTGGAAGGAAGATGATTGATTCGTGCTACAAACTCCAATTCCGAGCTATATGATGATAGAATGAAACATCCGGATGAAATCGCCCAATATCGTGATGAAGGAGTGGAGAGCCGAGAGAAAAAGAGAAAATGGGGTTAAAACCCGTGTCTGTCCTATTTATACTGGACAGAACACGGCGCAACAAACGGCCCAAATGGCGCCGTGTTCAGCGCCGTATTGCAGGTCAGCGGGCGACCCCTGTGCGACACGGCGCACAGACACGACGCAAAATGCCACGGGTCTTGCGCCGTTTCGCAAGGCAGCGGGCACCACTGGGCAACACGGCGCACGAGGCAGGCGCGAGCGCGGTCTTGCGCCGTTTTGCCTGGTCGTGCCGACGGACCTCTAGACACAAGACGACGCTACCAAACCGAAAGAGACGATAAACCAAAACACGATATGCCGACCTCACAGTTACATGAAACGAGAAACAATATCCAATAACCCGAGACGGTCCGAGGTGCACAACCAAAAATCGAACAAGGAACAAATTCCCTAAACTTATAGGAAATTACGAAACAGCCCAAACGTCCGAAAATCACGATACGTGATCGAATAACCAAACTGAAGTTCACAACACGTCTAACAAAGTTAAACGGACTTACGGGAAACTCGAAACAGTAATTTTGAATGAGATTCACAAGAATCGAACTCGAGCATGGAAAAGCCGCTTAAGAACACGGAACTCAACAAAACGATCCCGAAACGAACTCGGATGACAAAAAGTGTAGAATTAAATATTCTCAGAATGACGAAACGGTCACAAGCGAGTCATAGAAACGGACCCCATCGAAAAAAGAAAATTACCGGAAATCGAAATTGCGGATATTACATACTACTCTCCTTAAAAGAAGTTTCGTCCCGAAACTTAAAACAAGTAGGGAGAAGATGTAATACCCGAGATTTCAGATGTGTATTTGAACCTTATGATAATGTAATTGTTGCATTTTGATCTGAGTATTATTCTCCATATTTCATGATTTTATGTTGTTGAGCGGATGATTTTATGAATGTGTTCAAAATTGTGATTTTTGCACATGTAGGGCACGCTATCGACTAGGCGTAGCGTACGCTAAATTTGGGTTTCATAGCGCACGCTATATATGAACCTTAGTGTGCGCTATACGTAGTCAGCATGATTAAGACAGGGTGGTAGGTGAGATCAGCCGCAGATCTTGGTCGGATCGTGTCGGGATGAACCTGGACGGCTTTCGGGAAAAGCCGAGTCAACGCGGTACTGCACGCTACTGATATGAGGATAGCGCATGCTAAATTTTGAGTACAGTGAGGTCAGTAAGCTTCGTATGGCCGTTAGCGCACGCTATGGATATGGACTAGCGCGCGCTAAGAACCATTTTCTATATATAGGACAGCATCCTTTTTCATTTTTCAGACTTTTTCACTTCCCAAATCCGAATTCTTAGACATAGAGACTTACTTCCCCCACCCTCAACCTCTCATATCATCATTCTAGCACAATTTTGAAGATTGTAGGTCATTGGAGATTGGTGTTCAAGCCCTCGGTGTTGAATTTCTTCAAGATTCCTCCTTGTTCTTCACTACTTTGAGGTAGGTGATTCTTCCCCAATTTAAGTAGTATTCCGAAGGATGTTTTGATCATGATTTGGGATTATCTAGTCAATTAAATTCGTACGTAGTCGAACATCATGTTGTTAACAGGATATTTTCGATGTTTCGGTACTTCTTCACCGTATAGATCATTGAACCTTTTAGTGTTTGAACTCCTAAGCACATTCATATAACTACAAAACCGATTGTGGCCAGCTTATGGAGATTATAAAGTTCTTATGTACTTACATAATGGAATTATACATTTTGGGACATATAATGGATTGAACTTAGGATATCTTCTTGAAGATCAAGATGAATTATGGTGTTGTGATGATTATACGTAACCTTGTATCTTGAAGTCGTTTAATCTGTAACGATCATTTATAAACCGTATGAGCATGATATGCATGGAGATGACATGTATTAACACTGAAGATTTCATGAGTTTCATCACCATTAGATCAAGTCTGCTACCTAGTAGTAAACTGCCATGCACGGTTAGCGCACGCTAAGATATGTATATTAACGTGTGCTATCGGGAATGAGTTAACGTACGCTATGTTTGTTACGTAACGTACGAGTCAGTCGGATGATCATAGAGGACTGTCGGTACATAGTTAGTGTACGCTAGACTTCGTCGTTTACATACGCTAACAAGCAAGGCTTAGCGCACGTTACGTAGAGTACGTAGCGTACGCTAAGTAGTTCAGGCAGATTACATTTTTAGAGCTTTCGGCCGTAGACCGGATTGTTAGACATTCGTAAGACATGAGATGAATTCTTTATTATTTCTTTTGAACAAGGTCCGAGCCTTGCATAGGGGACGATCGAGGGGTGGTGGCATACGGACGCGTGACATTTGTTGGAGTATTTCATTCTTGCCATTTTCGAGGCAAGTATCATATGTTGAGTTTGGTTTGTATTGGAACTTTGATCATGCATATGGTTTTGTTCATGTTGTCGAGTATGAGATTAATTTCTTTGATTTCTCATGGTATTCGTTGTTAATTATTCGTATTAATGGACATATTGAAATGCATATATGTATGCATGATTGCATGGTTTATATTGTAAATGATCCGAGGGGGTCATGAGGATCTATGCTGAGGGCGCTGGATCGAATGTCCACCATGCGTTGGTCCGACGGGATCCTCATGGGGATCTATGCTGAGGGCGCTGGATTGTTGGATGGGTTTTCCACCATGCGTTGGTCCGACGGGATCATCATGGGGATCTATGCTGAGGGCGCTGGATCGTTGGATCACCCTGTATTATGTTGATGGAATCGTGAGGATTCGCATCGTTGGATTCCGGTGACGGAAGTCCATTTTGTATGTTTTATAATGCATTGATGAAATTTGTATTGTGATACTTGTACTAGCATCGTTTTTCTAACCCCTTCGGGGGTGGACATTCATTTTGATGTTTAGGTAGCCGAGGAGCGGGGCGGCAGCCATAGTACCGGCATGACGATGAAATGGCTCAGTGATGTGGATGATGTTTATTGTTATTGTGATTGGTCTTCTTGGTTCACTTTCAGTACTCGAGTACGTGTGTCTTAATAATATTATTTCGATATGGTTGTATTAATGTCTCAATGGATCAATTGAAACCGGTTTGTATTTTGAACTTCTATGGTACTGTTGTATTATATTTTCATTTCTTTTAATTAGCCTTGTAAATCCTTACTTTAGGGGTTTACGGTGCTGTAATTATTCCGAATATCTCGGGGTGTTACAGAATATGGTATCGGAGCTAAGATTCATGGATATCTTGGTAGTTGGGTTTTAGTTGGGTCTGTTTACATTATTTGAGTATGGGTCGTTTGTAACATCACTCCTGAGCCAGCATCGTCGTGTGGACCGTGGTTGTAAGTCTCCTAATCTCAATTACTACCGTTTTATTTAATTCCTTTTTGTGAATATTGACGGACTTTCTTTTAGAAAAGTTGCCCTGGATATTGAGTATTTGTGTTTACAGTATGTTGAGGGGAGGTCGTGGACGCGGATGTGGAAATGCGAGACAAGAAGATTCGGCGTCTACCCCAGAATTAACCGCTAGTCGAACCGATTCCCATTCTGGAGGACAGCAGGGATCGGCAAATAATAATGCAGATCCTAACATGCCGGGAGTGCTTCAACAGGTGGTTGCTCAGATAAACCAGTTTGCTCAAGTTGTTGATCGCATGCAGATGGAGATGGGACAGCATCATGACGAGGATAATCGGGAGGACAAATGGCTTACTGAGGTGGTCAAATTGCACCCTCCAAAATTTGACGGTTCTGCTGAGACAATTACTTGGGACCACTGGCTGAAGGAGTTAGAAAAGATCTTTGCAGGGATTAACTGCCCTGACCACCGAAAGGTTCCGATAGCCCAGTATCTCCTGACTGGGGAGGCTTTCGACTGGTGGGAGGCCATTCGACCTGAGAATCATAATACTGACTGGACGGAGTTCAAATTAATGATGGAAGCGCAATATTGTCCTCGCCCAGTTAGAGAGGCCCGAGTCCGGGAGTTTTTCTCACCACAAAATTTAGAGGCATACGTGATGACGTGATTAAGACTTTTAATCACCGGTGACTTATGTGCGCCACTTGGTCGATCGAGGCGGAGGACTTTCCATTTCGACATGCGGATGAAGCCGGAAATTCAGCAGTATATGTCCGGATTTGAATGTACCACCTTGCGACAGTATCAGGACAAGGCACTGGCCTATGATATGAAAGAGGCGGCAGTAGAAAAGTCAACGGAAGCAAAGAAGCATAAAGTGTCTGGAAACTTCACGGAGAATAAGAGTAGTGGGCCCCGCAAGGGCCAGTCCTCATTTCATTCGTCCAGGAGGCCTCCGCATTCTTCTCGAGGTGGAAAGAAGTTCCGAGCAGCACCAACCATTTCAGACGCAGGGAAGAAATGTTATAACTGTGGCAAAACGGGGCATGTTCGACCTGATTGTTTCGCACCTGCTGTGACCTGTTTCGAGTGTGGACAGGAAGGACACCGCGCAACATTTTGTGGAGATGCGACTCGATCTTTTGGTACTCACACTCCTGCACCGGTTCCGAAGGACACCAGTGTAAACCAGACACAGCAAAGTGGTTTCCAGCAGCAGAATGTTGGGAAAAGAGAAGCATCCAGCATTGGGTCCGTTCCTCTGCATATTTACGAGATGAAGAAGTCAGACGATCAGAACACGGCTGTTGCATCAGGTACGATTCAGATTCTTTTGCAACCAGTTAGTGTCTTATTCGATTCAGGAGCTACGCATTCTTTCATATCTTTGAACTGTGTTAATCGTTTGAAAATCTTGTGCTTATATGATTGTGAACCTTATGTTGTGGGGTTACCGAGTGGAGAGAAACTAGTGGGAACCCTAGAAACTAGAGATTTTCCAGTGACTATAGGAGGGAAAGATTGGCCATCAAATCTTATTGTAGTCGACATCCATGGTGACGATCTAATTCTCGGAGACGATTGGCTCAACCGTTATGGAGCTATTTTGAATTACTGAAACAGAGTTATTTCTATCATTGCCGATGATGGATCTGAACATTTATTCAAAGGGTGGAGACCGAGAAGCTCGGGAAAATTGATCAAGGCTATGAAAGCGGTGAAATTACTGAAGCAGGGTTGTCACGGATTTTAGTGCTACGCCATGAGGAAAGAAGGAGGAGTAGAGCTCTCATCTATTCCAGTTGTGAAGAAATTCTCAGATGTATTCCCTGACGAACTACCTCGGTTACCTCCGCAGGGATAAGTGGAGTTCACTATTGAATTAGAACTTGGAGCCGCTCCTATTTCCAGAGCACCATACCGTATGGCGCCAACCGAGATGTATGAACTAAAGAAGCAACTGGAAGAATTATTACAGAAGGGTTACATTCAACCTAGCGTTTCTCCTTGGGGAGCGCCCGTTCTCTTTGTCCGGAAGAAAGATGGATCCCTCCGATTATGTATCGATTACAGGGAGCTAAACAAGGTGACGATCAAGAACAAGTATCCTATACCTCGGATCGACGACTTGTTTGATCAACTGCAAGGGGCAAGGGTATTCTCAAAGATTGACTTGCGATCAGGATACCATTAGTTGAGAATTAAGGAATTAGATATACCAAAATCTGCCTTCAGATCCCGGTACGGACACTATGAATTTGTGGTAATGCCATTCGGACTTACCAATGCTCCTGCAGTGTTTATGCAATTGATGAATCGGGTATTCTTGGAATACCTAGATAAGTTTGTGGTCGTTTTCATTGATCACATCTTGATCTATTCGAAAGACACAGAAGAGCATGCTGAGCATTTGCGTGTGGTTTTGAGCACCTTGAGGAATGAACAGCTCTATGTGAAGCTTTCCAAATGCGAGTTCTGGCTTAGGGAAGTAACCTTCCTTGGGCATGTGGTATCAACTGACGGAGTTCAGGTGGACCCGAAGAAAGTCGAAGCAATCCTGAAATGGGAACCTCCTCATAACGTGAAATAAGTCCGAAGCTTCTTAGGACTTGCTGGATATTATCGCCGTTTTGTAGAAGGATTTTCTAAAATCGCTCGTCCACTTACTCAGCTGTTACAGAAAACCCAAAAATTCGTGTGGAATGAGAAATGCCAGGCTAGTTTTGATAAACTTAAGAGGAGACTAACGACAACGCCTATATTAGCATTACCAGATGGAACTGATGGGTTCATGGTATACATCGATGCTTCAAATCAGGGTCTGGGATGTGTGTTGATGTAAAAGGATAAGGTGCTTGCCTATGCCTCTCTACAGTTGAAACTGTACGAAGTTAATTACACGACTCATGATCTGGAGTTAGCAGCTGTGGTCTTTGCTTTGAAAATTTGGCGACATTATTTGTACGACACTCATTGTCAGATCTTTACAGATCATAAGAGCCTCAAATATATTTTCAGTCAGAATGAATTAAACATGAGGCAGAGAAGGTGGCTGGAATTGATCAAGGATTACGACTTGGAAATCCTCTATCATCCGGGTAAAGCAAACGTAGTGGCTGATGCACTAAGCCGTAAACTTATTTCTCTTCGAGTGTTGGAAGCACTTACATCCCAAACCAGCATTCAACGAGAACTGATCCGTGAAGGGATTGATGTATGGGCACCAGGAATCCAAGGGCAACTATATGTGATGGAACTAACTTCGTCACTAGTCGAGGAAATCAAATCTAAACAGTTGAACGATTCTCTGATTCTTCAGTTTGTGACGAAGTAAATAAAGGAAAGGCCCCAGGATTCGTGATACAAGATGATGGAGTTCTGAGATTTCAGAGTCGACTTTGCATTCTCGATGATGATGATTTGAGGCGGACAATTCTGAAGGAAGCTCACAGCGCTCCCTATTTTATTCACCCGGGCAGCAGTAAGATGTATAAGGATCTAAAACAAAACTTCTGGTGGGGAAATATGAAGAAGGACGTAGAAGAGTACGTTTCGAAGTGTTTAACTTGTCAACAAGTTAAGATTGAACATCAGCGACCTGTTGGAATGTTAAAGCTGCTTTCGATCCCTGAGTGGAAGTGGGAGGACATCTCGATGGATTTCATCACCAATATGCCAAGGACTAAGACGGGAATGAACATGATTTGGGTTATAGTTGATCGATTAACCAAGTCGGATCATTTCCTAGGAATTAAAGACACTTGGGGACCCGAGAGATTGGCGCGAGTATTTATTGCAGAGGTAGTCAAATTGCATGGGATGCCGAAGACCATTATTTCGGATCGAGATGGTCGCTTTGTATCGCATTTTTGGAAAGCAGTTCATAGGGCTTTGGGAACCGACCTGAACTTTAGCACGGCTTATCATCCTCAGATAGACGGTCAGTCCGAAAGGACTATTCAGACAGTAGAAGACATGCTTAGAGCTTGTGCCTTAGATTGGTCAACTAATTGGGAAGTTCACTTGCCGTTGATTGAATTCACCTACAACAATAGCTGGCATGCTTCTATTAAGATGGCGCCATTTGAAGATTTGAACGGGAGGAGATGCCGATCACCCTTGTGCTGGGATGATTCTCCAGACTTGATCGGGACGGAACCGAAATTGATAGTTCAGACTCAGGAGAAGATAACTTTGATTCGGGAAAGACTGTTGACTACCCAGAGTCGACAGAATTCTTATGTTGATGTGCGCTGTCGCCCACTGGAGTTTGAGATTGGGGACCATGTACTATTGAAGGTGTCTCCTACTTGAGGAATTTTCCGTTTGGAGAGGAAAGGTAAGCTAAGTCCGAGAGATATCAGACCATTTGAGATCGTTGAGAGAGTTGGGGATTTAGCATACAGGGTGGCCTTACCGCCATCACTGAGTCACGTTCACAATGTGTTTCACGTATCCCAATTGTGGAAGTATGTACCAGATCCCAGTCATATTATTGATTTCGATGAGATCGAGGTAGCTAATGACGGCACCTTCGAAGAGAGACCAATCAAGATACTTGAGAGTCGGATCAAACAATTGAGGAATAAACCAATACACTTGGTTAAAGTATAATGGTCACGACACGGAGTTGAAGAAGCCACTTGGGAAACAGTGGACAATATGAAGACTAGGTATCCAGAGTTGTTTTCATCTTAAGTTTCGGGACGAAACTTCTTTTTAGGGAGAGGGGATGTAATACCCGAGATTTCTGATGTCTATTTGAACCTTATGATAATGTAATTGTTGCATTTTGATCTGAGTATTATTCACCGTATTTCATGATCTTATGTTGTTGAGCGGATGATTTTATGAATGTGTTCAAAATTGTGATTTTTGCACATGTAGCGCACTCTATCGACTAGGCGTAGCGTATGCTAAATTTGGGATTCGTAGAGCACGCTATATATGAACCTTAGCGCGCGCTATACGTATTCAGCATGATTAAGACAGGGTGGTAGGTGAGATCAGCCGCAGATCTTGGTCGGATCGTGTTGGGATGAGCCTGGACGGCTTTCGGGAAAAGCCGAGTCAACGCGGTAGCGCACGCTACTGATATGAGGATAACGCACGCTAAATGTTGAGTACAGTGAGGTCAGTAATCTTCGTATGTCCGTTAGCGCACGCTATGGATATGGACTAGCGCGCGCTAATAACCATTTTCTATATATAGGACAACACCCTTTTTCATTTTTCAGACTTTTTCACTTCCCAAATCCGAATTCTTAGACTTAGAGAGTTACTTCCTCCATCCTCAACCTCTCATATCATCATCCTAGCATGAGTTTGAAGATTGTAGATCATTGGAAATTGGTGTTCAAGCCCTCGGTGTTGGATTTCTTCAAGATTCCTCCATGTTCTTCACTACTTTGAGGTAGGTGATTCTTCACCAATTTAAGTAGTATTCCGAAGGATGTTTTGATCATGATTTGGGATTATCTAGTCAGTTAAATTCGTACATAGTCAAACATCATGTTGTTAGAAGGATATTTTCGATGTTTCGGTACTTCGTCACCGTATAGATCATTGAACCTTTTAGTGTTTAAACTCCTAAGCTTTTGGATCATTGCCGATGGCGTTGTGTTGGTCGTCGTGGGGCGTGTTTTAACGCTGTATATTCTTTTGCGTTGCTTGTAACGTTTCACCAATGGCCGAAAGTTACGCGTTTCTGGTGTATCTCGTTAAGTTTTCTTGTCGGGATATTGCTTCTGTAACACCCCGAGATATTCGGAATAATTACAGCGCCGTAAACCCTTAAAGTAAGGATTTACAAGGCTAATTAAAAGAAATGAAAATATAATACAACAGTACCATAGAAGTTCAAAATACAAACCGGTTTCAACTGATCCATTGAGTCATTAATACAACCATATCGAAATAATATTAATAAGACACACGTACTCGAGTACTGAAAGTGAACCAAGAAGACAAATCACAATAACAATAAACATCATCCACATCACTGAGCCATTTCATCGTCATGCCGGTACTGTGGCTGCCTCCCCGCTCCTCGGCTACCTGAACATCAAAACGAATCTCCACCCCCGAAAGAGTTAGCAAAACTATGCTAGTATAAGTATCACAATACAAATTTCATTAATGCATTATAAAACATACAAAACGGACTTCCGTCACCGGAATCCAACGATGCGAATCCTCACGATTCCATCAACACAATATAGGGTGATCCAACAATCCAGCGCCCTCAGCATAGATCCCCATGATGATCCCATCGGACCAACGCATGGTGGAAAACCCATCCAACGATCCAGTGCCCTCGGCATAGATCCCCATGATGATCCCGTCGGACCAATGCATGGTGGACATTCGATCCAGCGCCCTCAGCATAGATCCTCATGACCCCCTCAGATCATTTACAATATAAACCATGCAATCATGCATACATATATGCATTTCAATATGTCTATTAATACGAACAATTAACAATGAATACCACGAGAAATCAAAGAAATTATCTCATACTCGACAACATGAACAAAACCATATGCATGATCAAAGTTCCAATACAAACCAAACTCAACATATGATACTTGCCTCGAAAATGGCAAGAATGAAATACTCCAACAAATGTCACGCGTCCGTATGCCACCACCCCTCGATCGTCCCCTATGCAAGGCTCGGACCTTGTTCAAAAGAAATAATAAAGAATTCATCTCATGTCGTATGAATGTCTAACAATCCGGTCTACGGCCGAAAGCTCTAAAAATGTAATATGCCTGAACTACTTAGCGTACGCTACGTACTCTACGTAACGTGCGCTAAGCCTTGCTTGTTAGCATATGTAAACGACGAAGTCTAGCGTACGCTAACTATGTACCGACAGTCCTCTCTGATCAGCCGACTGACTTGTACGTTACGTACCAAACATAGCGTACGTTAACTCATTCCCAATAGCGCACGTTAATATACATATCTTAGCGTGTGCTAACCGTGCATAGAAGTTTACTACTGGGTAGCAGACTTGATATAATGGTGATGAAACTCATGAAATCTTCAGTGTTAATACATGTCATCTCCATGCATATCATGCTCATACGGTTTATGAATGATCGTTACGGATTAAACGACTTCGAGATACAAGGATATGTATAATCATCACAACACAATAATTCATCTTGATCTTCAAGAAGATATCCTAAGTTCAATGCATTATATGTCCCAAAACGTATAATTCCATTATGTAAGTACATAAGAACTTAATAATCTCCATAAGCTGGACACAATCGGTTTTGTAGTTACAATAACGAGCAATTAACGACACAGCACATACCTCATCACATGCACACATTTAATCAAAGAAACGCACGCGACAACAAGTCGCACCCGACTAAAACGGCTATGCGATAGAAACAAATAGAGTATCACGATAGAAATCACTCCGATTTTCATCAACAAGAAAATGTCCGACGTCAAAACACAAGCAATTCAAGATAACGGAAAACGAGGATACCGGATATTACATTCTATCTCACTAAAAATAAGTTTCGTCCCGAAACTTAAAATAAAACATCAGGGTAGAATACAATCAAAACCAAAAAGTTCACGCAACAAATATCAATCTCTACACGAATTACAACACAAATACAACACGCAACTGCGCTACTGGGCACCACTGAGCTCTCCACGAGTAGGGGCGGGATCTCGACTCCCGAACATCTCAATGAAGGTCTCGCAGTGTACCGCCTGATGTCCCACATGTCCACATTTGAAACAGTTAACTTGCAGCGAGCGACAATTCTTCTGAGAATGGCCCACACGGCTACAATTGAAACATAACTTAATGCCGCTTGTCTTACTCGACTCGTGAGCAGGATTCTTAGACTGATCGAACGAACGATGAGTGTTCCCAGAAGGGCAATGCAAAGTAATAGGCTCACGAATCTCACTTCTCTGGCCTCTTGAAAAGTTACTCGAGGTCTTCTGCCTCTTACCTCCTGAACCAGATTCCGTCACAGAAACAGCCATCTCAATGGCTAAAGTTCGGTCCTGATATTCCTTCAGAGTGGTACACATGAGCGGAGCCATACTCTCACGGATATGGGGTTTCTTGCACATATTGAAGTATCGGACCTTGTCCGCTTGACTTTTCACTTGATCACGAACATAAGCCAACTGTCGATTATAATCGACTATCGCCTGGGATATTGACATATCCTGGGGCGTAGCCGAGAAAAACTCAACGATCCTGCGTTCACGAACAGGAAACGAGCAATACTCTGTCTCCATGGCGGTCTTAAACTCAACCCATGTAGGTGTACGATCTGCAGGCATTACAGCTTGCCACCAGTCTGTAGCTTCTTTGTCGAGCAAATACTGAGCAATGGGTACCCTCCTTTCATCCGGACAAGCTACAGCATCAAATATTCTGTCCAACTGGAAGAGCAAGTTTTCCCAACCTAATGAGTCAGACAAACCCACAAAACGGGGCGGGTGCATTCTCATCACATCTCGTAACCACTTACACTACCAAAAAAAGTACTTTAGCCGACGACCCAAAAAAAAACGGCCGACGACTATAAAGTGTCATCGGCTAAACTTCGCACTTTAGCCGACGACTCAAAATACCGTCGGCTAAAGGGTTTTAGCCGACAACTTGGTGGAGGTCATCGGCTAAAGCTCGAAATAGTCGTCGGCTATATTGAAGATATTTAGCCGACGACCGTCATAACGTTTAGCCAACCGAAAGGGAAAAAAAATATACTTTAGCCGACGACCTAGATCTAGGTCGTCGGCTAAAGTCCTTCCGAAAAAAAATAATAATGTAATGGTTTAGCCGACGACCTAGATCTAGGTCGTCGGCTAAACTCCCACAAAAAAATAATTTACTTTAGCCGACGACCTAGATCTAGGTCGTGGCTAAACTCCTTCCGAAGAAAATAATAATGTAATGGTTTAGCCGACGACTAGATCTAGGTCGTCGGCTAAACCCACAAAAAAATAATTTACTTTAGCCGACCTAGATCTAGGTGGTCGGCTAAACTCCTTCCGAAAAAAAATAATAATGTAATGGTTTCGCCGACGACCTAGATCTAGGTCGTCGGCTAAACCCTTTTTAAAAAAATAATTTACTTTAGTGACGACCTATATCTAGGTCGTCGGCTAAACCTCAAAGTGAAAATTATTTATAGTTCAGGGAACACCAACCCAATGTTGCACCTCTCCTCGCTAAAGAGCACATTTCTATTCCCGATTATTTCAATTATTCCCGAAAAAAGCTTGTGAGTTGCTACTTTGAGTTGTGCTAATGGAGTGCCGAAGGTTTCTATCGGTTGTTATAATCACCATTTCGATTAAGGTATGTATTTTATTGTATTTTTATTGTGATTTGAAACTTTGTATTATTCATGTTACATTCGATAGCTTTTATGTAAAACGATTAAGTTTTATGATGATAATCATTATGATTAATTGTTTGTTGTGATTTCATTTATAATTTGAACAAAATTAATTAGTTGGATTAATATTGGAAAATGTATACATTTTCAGGATGGATAAGAGTTGGATTGGGTTACGAAAATGGGATCCAAGTGTAATGGATGGGATGAAGCAGTTTATGAGATTTGTAAAAGAGCACGACAGTGGTAATACGTTGCACTACTGTCCATGTAATAAATGTAGATGTCGCAGTGATATGTTTCGTTTTCCATTTGATGAGGTCTGGGAACACCTAAAGAAGAATGGTTTTTGGAGTAAATATACATGTTGGATATACCACGGTGAAACACCGAATTCTGTTATTCCGTATGATCGCGGACAATTTAGTGGTAACGGCGGGTTCACCGATCCGAAGAGGAGGTTGACAGATGATGTGTTTGGTTTTTCCGAGACGTTTGTACCAACTGAGCAAATCCCACGACCCCGTAGACCGTTGCCTTGCAATACTGCTGGGCTTGACAGGTACAATAAGCTAATTCAACTCCAACAGACCCCTCTATACCCAGGGTGTAACATGACTTTGTTGATTGTGTCATGGAAACGATGAGATTAAAGGTGGAAAACAAATCATCCATCAAGTCTGTAGATGATTACTTGGAGCTTACGAGTAATATGCTTCCACAGGGTCATCATCTTCCTAATACATATTCAAAAATGAGACGAATTTTGAAAGATCTTGGTCTTTCCTACATTAAGATCCACGTCTGCATGTATGATTGTGTTCTATTCTGGGGGCATCCTAATGAAGACCTCACGAGATGTCCTGTATGTGATACAGAGAGATATATGATCACTCCTTCTGGAAAAGAGAAACCGGTGAAGGTACTTTGGTATTTTCCATTGAAGGACAGGTTGGAAACGGCTTTTTATGTCTCCTCACACGGCAAAAGCAATGAGATGGCATGTCGAGCCGCGCACGAATGACAGGGATACTATGATACACCCTTCAGATGGAGAAGCGTGGAAGCATATAGATAGGGAGTATCCGAATTTTTCTTCAGATATCCGAAATGTGAGGCTCGGGATTGCATCTGATGGTTTCAACCCTTTTGGTAACATGAGTCTTTCATATACCATATGGCCTGTTGTAGTGATTCCTTACAATCTTCCTCCGTGGATGTGTATGCGGAAGGAGTATAATATGTTGACCTTGTTAGTCCCGGGGCCGGGATATCCGGGAAAGTGTATCGATGTGTATATGAGACCTTTGATAGAGGAGCTGAAATTGTTGTGGGAGCAAGGTCATCCCACGTACGACAGTTATTCGTCCGAGACGTTCTACTTGCACGCCATGTGTATCGGCACTATTAGTGATTTTCCTGCATATGGAATGCTGTCTGGATCTGTCATTAGTGGATATAGAGGTTGTCCAGTGTGTTTGAATGCAGATTGTGCTAGGTACCACTGTAGGAAAGTTATCCGAATACGTCATCGGATATGGCTTGACAGGGAACATGAGTGGCATATGGATGCTGCAGCATTTGATGGCACTGTAGAAATGGGCGACCCACCACGACAGTGGACAGGTGATGACATACTATCAATTCTTAATGAGTACGATTTTGGTCAGCTTAGCAACCATCCTGATGTGCTTGCAGCAACCCCTGAAAGGCCCGACAGGTATAAGTATTGGTCGCACAAAAGTATATTCTGTGAATTGCCTTACTGGTCCAAGTTACTGATAAGGAACTTCTTGGATGTCATGCACATTGAAAAGAATGTTTGCGAAAGTGTGGTTGGGACAACCTTAGGTTGGGATGGAAAGACCAAAGACGGGCCAAAAGCACGTAAAGGTTTGGAAGAAATGAGCATAAGAAAACATTTGTGGTTGAAAACTGTCAAGGGAAAACAAAAAATGCCTAAGGCAGCTTACACCATCAACTGTAGAGAACTGAGATATTTTGTTGGATAAAGGCGCTAGGTATCCTACTGTATCTTTGGAAATATAGGAAGATGTGTTAATTTCAGGGAGAACAAGTTAACTGGTTTGAAGAGTCATGATTGTCATATCCTACTCCAACGCCTATTTCCGGTATTTATTCGACCGTACTTACCAAAACAGGTGGTCGAGCCATGTGTTGCATTGTCAAGATTTTTCCAGAAACTATGTACGAGAGAAGTCAAGAGATCTGATTTGCGTAAAATGCAAGATGAGATCATCTATATCTTGTGCAAGTTTGAGCGAATATTTCCTCCAAACTTTTTTGACCTCATGCCTCACCTCATGATCCACCTTCCCAGGCAGTTATTGGTCACTGGTCCAGTGCACTACACGTGGATGTACCCGGTTGAAAGGCAACTCGGTGATTACAAAGACTCCGTGGCCAATAAGTCTGCACCAGAAGGATGCATTGCAGAATCTTACCTTGCGTCGGAGTGTATTACGCATATCAAGTTGTATTTGGGCAACTTCGATCCCCCTTCCCGCTCTATTCCAGCAGATAAAATACAATTCAATCTTTCTATCATATCCACTGAGGTTGACGTCTATGGGAGGTTGCCAGGAAGACAATTAGACCCGTACGAGTCACGAATTGCACATTGGTGGATATTGCTCAATTGTCCAGAAGTTCAGTACTGGAAAGACATCCACTTGTCATGCGATATGGAGCGAGGTGACACTAGATTCCACAATGACACTTTTGCCGACTATTTTGGAGAATGGGTACGTATACATTCAATTGCTATTGCATTTTGGACTTAAGATGTTTTTTTACATAAAAAGTTTATTTACGACAGATGACACACATACAAGATGACGGACACCCTAACTGGTCGCGTGAACTTATGCTTCTTTCTATGAAGCCGGTTATGTCAAGAATTTATTCGATGGCCAAAGTCAACGGTGTCACATTCGTATGCCTTGGGAGAGACCAAAAAAGAAGATGTCAAAATTCTGGGGTTATGATAGATGGTGGATATTACGGTGTTCTTTTGGAAGTGGTAGAACTAATTTACGGGGAAGGCATGACAATTTACTTGTTTAAGTGTCGATGGTACGACACCAGTCTTGGAACCGATATGCAAGACGACTACGGGCTGTTATCTGTTGACACTTCCACTTCATGGTATGAAAGTGATCCTTTTGTATTTGCTACATCAGCAAAGTCGGTGTATTATTTGGACGACTTGGTGAAGAAAGGCACATGGAAGGTAGTGAATGTTGTGACAACGAGGAATATTTTTAGTGCTGCTACACTGGGAGAAACAACAGGTACTGATGACGATGATGCTTATCAAGAACCAAATGCAGCAAATATTCCACCATCAACGACAACTACAATGAATAATGTTCCTGAAGGACGAGTCATCCGACTCCGTGGTGATGCTCGCGGGTACGTTGACGTTGATACAAACAAATTACTTGAAAATTCTGATGACGATAATGTGGACGACTTGAGGCATATGTTGCCGGATATCAACTCAGATAATGAGACAGACTGTAGTGATGACTCAAACTATGAGCCATAAATTTAGTAGATGTATATTTTTATTTGTTAAATATAATTAAAAAATAGTAATAATAATAATCATAATCATAACATTAATATAATATCAATAATATTATTAAAAACACAGGGTTTAGCCGACGACAAGATCTCGTGTCGGCTAAAGGTTTTTAAAAAAAAATATATACTTTAGCCGACATATATGACGGCCGTCGGCTAAACACGAAGTGACCCGACCATGTTAGACAACACGGTCGGGTCACCATCTGATTTGTTTTCCCATTACGAGTGGTGCGACACGGTCTGTGTCCCCTGACACGATCGACTAATGTTTTTAAAAAAAAAAAATTTGAACTTTAGCCGACGACTTATAAGAAGGTCGTCGGCTAAACACCCGACCGTGTCCATCAGCACGACCCGTGTCGCACCCGCCCAGAAATTGAAAACAAACTGTTTGCCTGCCCGACCGTGTTGTCTAACACGGTCGGGTCACTCGAGTTTAGCCGACGACCGTCATATATGTCGTCCGCTAAAGTATATTTATTTTTTTAGAACTTTAGACGACGACTGAGAGATTGACCGCGGCAAAACCCACCCCTTTTATACGTATCTCGTACCTCCCTTTTCTTATTTTCTTCTTCTGCCCCCTTAGCCATTCGCCCGCCGATCGTCACCCAGGCCCAACTACAATCGCCCGCCGATCGTCCAGCCCGCCAGCCCCGGTCTCGTCGCCCGCCCGCCCGTGGTCCCGTCGCCTGCCCGCCCGCCCGCCAGCCCTCCGCCCGCCAGCCCCGTCCCTTCGCCCGCCCGCCCGACGCCCTCCGCCCGTCGCCCTCCGCCCGTCGCCCTCCGCTCCGCCCGTCGCCCTCCAGCCCGACCGCGGTAACCCTTGTCCCCTTTTTTTTTATTTTTTTTGTTGAATTTATTGTATTTGTTTGATGAATTTGTTTAGAATATGTGGTGAATTTGATAAAATGTTTAATGAGTTGTGATGCAATATTTGATGAATTTAGTATTTTCAATATTTTGTGTTTAATGAGTTGCGAATATGATGAATTTGTTTGAGGAGGAAGGGATTGTATATCCGGCGTTAATCGAAAGATTAACGTGGTATGGCATTGATAATTACTGTTGTGTTGAATTGTTTAGTTGATGAATTTTTTTAGATTATTTGATGAATTTGTTTAGAAATATTTGATGAATTTGTTTGAGGAGGAAGAAATTTTATAGCCGGCGTTAATCGAAAGATTAACGTGGTATGGCATTGACAGTTACTGTTGTGTTGAGTTGTGAATTTGATTGATTTGTTTAGATTATGGATAGAATAAAGAAAGCGTTGGGGAAGAAGTCGACAAAGTCGACCACTCCCGGTCGGGGAGTTCGCGGCCTCTAGTAAGGCGGATCCGGTACACTATACATATCTCGGAGCGGCGTTCATGCCCGAGATACTAGAAGCTACCGGCATGAATGCCGACGATTTTATAGGGCGGCAGATGAGCCCTGCACTAACGCGGCGTTTATCCTTTCGCACACCACGGCCGACCCCTCGCAATGTGAGACTCGTATGCCTCCCATCCACCGACCCACGTCTAGCCCTCACACATCGGGAGATGTACGGAGTTCCTCGTCGCGGTGCCCCACGGTCCGCCGCTATTCATGCCTCCGATGGTTCCGACTATTCCGGAGGTCGATGAGTCGGGAGCCCGAGTTCCCGTTCGATTGATTAGCCCTGACGAGGCATACGTGTATGAGTCTTGGCCAGACAACATGTTTTGGTGCAGTTGTCGGGTTTCGAAGACGAAACTGTATGAGGAGATAGAGAGGGAGAAGGAGAAGGGGAAAAATGTAGTCGAGGAGGAGAAGAAAAAGAAGAAGACTCGTGGCCGAGCAAAGAGTCTGGCGCTCGACTCGTACGTAAGTAAGAATGGCCGTTATGAGATTCCTCTAGACAGACACGGCCGGCCGGTGATGTCTTCTGACGCTGCGGCGTCATATAGCCGTAATGTTGGCTTTGTCATTCGGGACAGAGTCCGTTTGTGGCCCGATTGGGGGACGTGCATGATGCGTGAAGGATGCTTTGAATAATGCTATGTCGGTAAGTTAATAAATATTTAATAAGTGTTTTTCAATCAACACGTAGTTCTTGAAAATGCAATATGTGATGTTTTTAAATTATTGCGTATTTATGCTGTTCATAGGTGTGGTTTGTCATTCCCGACTCTCTACTACGTACTTGGTGTGACGAGGTGCAGTCTACCAAGTAAGTCATTTTAATTTATTTTGTATCTACATTGTTTGCGTAATTTTTTTCTTACGAATGATATATGTTGTGCAACGTGTGTTGTAGGTACAAATCTTGGAAAAATGAGATGCACATGTTCGATGACTGGGGTGATACCCGAGAGGCTACCGGAAGAATTCACGTTAAGGGAGTACGAGTGGAAGTGGCTACGCGCCCATTTTCGCGACTCGAGTTCATGGTATGACTAAAATACCCTCATTTCATTATTCCTCTTTGATTTTATTTTTGAATTCAAAATATAAACTCCATTTTTAAATTAATGTTTGAGAATATAAAATACTTGAAGTTCCGTTTTTTTAAATTAGAAAAATCGGAACTTCATGTATTTTTTAAAATTGGAATATTATTAATATTAAAAATCGGAATTTTTATTCAAAAGTGGAAATAAATTGTTTTAATAAAAATAAAAACTAGAATATTATTTTCCATAAAAAATAAAAATCTGAATATTGTATTTTATTTATTAAAAAAATGCTAGTATTTAATAAAAATAATAATATTTGATTTTTATTTTTTGAATTCTAAATATAAACTCGATTCTAAATAATATTTTTTGAAGGCGACTAGCTTGACCAACACGACCAATCATGCTTTGATCGACCATCACGATGCGGGTTCGATCGTTAGCGAGTTGCGCACGAGGCCATTTCTTCGATTCGTTGGATGCATTTGCCTACGTGATGAGAAAGCATTTCCGAACCGTCAGGAGCATGTAAGTCTTTTTTATTTTATTTTAGTAATAAAATAAATGCCTTTGTATCATACTTTTATTGATATTCAAATATTTATTTTCATATTAACTTAGGAGCGTGTACGGGAGGAGTCTCGGCGGATGCTTCCGAGATTGCTCGGGAGCGATATCCGGACTTAGCGAGACCGACCTCGATTACGCCATTGGACGGATCGATCAGGCCCGATCCTTATGTTCGCGCTAGGGTGTGGGGTACCGTCTACCCTCCTAGAGGTAGTCGGTACCGCACTAAGATGATGGGAGCCGAGGGTCACCATGTATTGAAAGATACCCCGGCTTCCGGCGCCCTCACGGATGGGATGCACTGCCTATCTCGAGGAGCGATTGAGGCGGAGAGGGAGCTCGGTGAGAATGAAAGGAGGACTCGAGACGCGGTTACATGAGAGCGAGCAGAGGACGAGTCGCGGTTAGAGAGTTTCCAGAGAGGCAGCGAGGCCATGATGGACTATATGATGACGGCTCGAGACCATTACTCAGCCGGATCTGAGCACTGCTCCACCGCCTTCTCTCTTCGGACAGACCCCATCTTCACAGCCTCGTGACGAGGATCTAGGGGATGGTGGTAATCCTTCTACTACTACATTTCGACATTTAGATGATTTTGGCAGTGGATTCTAGTTGTGTCGTTGTAGTACTCTTGTATATTTATATTTGTGTTACAATTGTGTAAGTGATTTTATTGACGCTACTAGTATGTTGATGAAATTAATGTTCTTGAATATGTTGTGCGTTGATTGTCGTTGATAATGAGAGCTGGTGTATAAAAATTGTAGGTGCAAAAAATACAGGTTTTGGGATAGCAAAATCTGAATTAATTTTTTTTTTTAAAATAGGGTTTTAGCCGACGACATATAAGACGGTCGTCGGCTAAAGTAATTTATTTTTTTTATTAAAAGGGGTTTTAGCCGACGACAAATAAGACGGTCGTCGGCTAAAGTAATTTTTTTTTTAAAAAAATAGGGTTTTAGCCGACGACCTGTAAGACGGTCGTCGGCTAAAGTAATTTTTTTTTTAGAAAAATAGGGTTTTAGCCGACGACCTGAAAGACGGTCGTCGGCTAAAATAATTTAATTTTTTTTTTTTAAAAATAGTTTTAGCCGACGACATATAAGACGGTCGTCGGCTAAACTATATTTTTTTTTAAAAAAAATGGTTTTAGCCGACCGTCTCGTTAAGGTCGTCGGCTATATTTTTTTTTTTTTCCAACAGGTTTAGCCGACGACCGTGTACTAGTGGTCGGCTAATGGTTGAACTTTAGCCGACGACTGCATAAAGGTCGTCGGCTAAACCTTGGCCGACGAATATCGGCCGACGGTTTTTTAGCCGACGGCTGGCATGATTAGCCGACGACTTTGGGGTTTAGCCGACCACTTTAAGTCGTTGGCTAAAGTCTGATTTTTGGTAGTGTTACTAGCTCCGTTATCCCCATTTAGGTTCTCATTCTGACGTACGGCCTGATTCATCTGCACTAGCTGGTCAACCACCTGACGAAGGATGGTGGCGGCGCCAACGTCAACGTTAACGCTGGATGAATGAGAATGTCCCTGCTCTGTACCGAGCTGATTGGTACTCAGCAAGGAGTGAGTCGCCCTCTCATGCTCCTGATTACGACCACTACCACGACCACGACCTCTGCCTCGACCCCTCAGCATACTGCACGGGCGACCATTCAGAACAGCAAAATAAATACCACATAATGAACATAGGGCAACAACCAGTAGCACAATAAAGTATTCACTCCTAGTCATCACACGAGTACACGAACTAACACTGCAATAATAGACTTAAATTCGTAAGTAATTCGCACGGTTATAACAACAGAGGTGCACGACTTTTACCAAAATAAACACGGTCAAGACCACATACATGTCATTAAGACTAGACACTTGTAACATTATTTACAAATAAAATTTTTTTCCGAGGTATTTGTTCAAATGGTAATAATTTAAAATTCGCGAGTTTCGAAAGATTTTGCTGGGATGAAATTTTGAAAACACTTTGTTTAATACCTCGGTCGTTGAAGTGGGGAACGATACCTAACAACGTATCCCACCACTTGGGCATACAACCTAGATTTTCTGACAAGAATAATAACATAGCAACTCACTGTATGACTTAACCTCAATACATAAACACATAACGTTCTAATTTACGAAAGCCAAAGTTGTTTTGCAAAACAGAAATTTCCCAAAATCCTTTGATTCGTAACCAAAACGAAAGTAATATTTCGCAATATCCAAAGTACTTCAAAACACATTTTCCAAATACCGTCTGATGTGTCATTTGAAAATACACGGCCCATTTGTCAAAATTTAACTGACTTTTAAAATCCATACAAACCGTGGTTTGACCGCACCACCAAAATATTTTACAAAAATCGATTTCTACAAAAATGCTCAAACCATAAAATCCTTTAGAAAAACGTTCTCAAACCTACCCGTAGCGTCCAAAAGTACAACATTCCAAAAACAGTTGAATTTAAAACCCTATGCTCAAACAGAAACCAAATGCATCTCGTGGTACCCAGTTTAAACACACAACAAAATCATTCATCGGAGTTTCTCACAAACTCTACCGTCGATACCTTTTCAAAACCCATCAAGGTTTACAACTTTCACCCCATACCACCCCACACGGTGGTTCAAAGGTAAAACAACAATACGCCCAGCTTTATACATATACTATGTGCCACAAGTATTAAATACACTATATTACACAACACCGTGCAAATAAAATTATGCACCAGAATTAACTTACTAAGATAAAATCATGATACACAAGTACCTCGCATAAAAGAGGAGACTTACATCCACAGGACACACGGAGATGACGGTCGCCCACGATACTAATCTCATCCGACAACATATCCGACACGTTGTAACTACGCACAACTCAAATTGTCACCCGACATCTCGAATGACAAAACCACACAATACTCGACAAATCATGATTCGACTTGACCCGAGAGCCTAGGTTTCCGCAACCTAAGCTACGATACCATAAATGTAACACCCCCAAAACCAAATGGGAATAATACACGCCGTAGACCTCTTTTTACGAGGATCTACCAGGCTATACCTTACAAAACGACCAAGTGCTTGCCCGGCCAGGGTCAAACAATAAAATACTACAGAATGTTATGGTCACTTACACGTAAATACACAGACCGATGAGGTCACACAACTCAATCAACAAA
The DNA here is from genome assembly GCA_033398695.1 of Orobanche coerulescens. NCBI lineage: Eukaryota > Viridiplantae > Streptophyta > Magnoliopsida > Lamiales > Orobanchaceae > Orobanche > Orobanche coerulescens. The sequence continues at coordinate 205,537,021 of CM065803.1, forward strand.
ACTGACTTATACAACATTACCCACACATGGGTTGAAACACAATACAGCGGAAGACTGAAATCAACCCTGACAATACAACCAAACTCTACCAACTCTCAACTCTTGATTAGTATCGTAGCTCGTCACTTCCTATGCCAATCCTGTGACTGCTCCCCGGAACCTGCATGTACCTGGACGCAAAAACAGACATCCACCCACCGAATACTCGAGGGTTAGTAAACTCCACTGTTTTACTAGTGCAAGTATCAAATCATACGAAAAGTAACGAGCAAACATTGATCATAATCAAATTTAATAACCAAGTACCAAAATATTCCCGGGAGGTTTTAACAAGGGAAATAAGCTATGAAGCATTTAAAAGTAAGATCCTCCTCTCGGGGATTATTAGAATTTCAAAACTTTTAAGACCTCAAGTCCTGATTTGGTAATCCTTTTTAGAAAAAACCTTAGGGTTCAAACCCAAATCGATTCACATTTCGGTAATTTACAGTACGAAAATATTTCCACAAATCTCGTGGTGCTCGGCCCAACATTCCTTTCTAGAAAACTTCATTTTCAAAACTTAGACGATCAAAACATATTCATGACCCCGTGATCTCCTGCCACGAGTCTCCGTAGGTTCGAAAACCCGCACGGAAAGAAACAAATACATCAATCACAACAACTAGTCCTGACCCCGTGAACCTGTGTCACGTGTCACCGTAGGTTCCGTCGAACCCGCACGGTTGGACGTACTGTGTCCTGATTCGATGGACCTGTGCCATGAATCATCGTAGGCCTCGTCAGACCCGCACGATTGGACCTCAGCACCACACACTAAGTTCTGATCCCATGGACCGGTGCCATGAATCCTCGTAGGCCCCATCGAACCCACACGAGTGAACTTAGCATTCCAGCACACAACATTCACATTCACATTACACCAACACGCACACAATCAAACAATCATCTTGTCTATTACAATTTCACACAACTAGTATACTTAACCCGAATTCGACATTACAACTAATACAAGCTTTACACAATCAAACACATATAACGCAATATTATCATCCAAATCCTCGATGAATCGATGTCACATAACTCACAATCAATACCTATAACACGATACACATCCAAGTGTACAATCGACTAATATAGACACATTTCCAAGTTTATCACAAATAACCACAATTCATTCATTTCAACGCGTAGTCATATTCACAAGGTACAAAATGTATAAGTAAGATACTTGCCTCGATAGTCGGCACCCGAATATTCCTACGAATACGGCACAACCCGGAAAACACCGAACACCTACAATCCTCCGTGAAATCCAATGGAAACACGGTTACTACGAGAATAACAATTGAAAACAAAGGAAAACACGATCAAGAATCAAAGGGAACCCTTTGAGACATTTAATCGGATACTAAATGTTCAAGGTTCCTTAGAAAACCAAAAATCCCGATCGGGTTCCAACGAACTCAAAATACGGATATACAATCCGTAGAACATGTCCAAAACAATGTTTATACAACAATCAATTGATCAAAAATGGATTGGAATCAAAATCAAAAGAAAAATCCCTAAAATCTTCAAAAACAAGGGTTCAAGCCAAAATACCTCGATTCAACGATGGAATGGTGGAAGGAAGATGATTGATTTGTGCTACAAACTCTAATTCCGAGTTATACGATGATAGAATGAAACATCCGGATGAAATCACCCATGATCGTGATGAAGGAGTGGAGAGCCGAGAGGAAAAGAGAAAATGGGGTTAAAACCCGTGTCTGTCCTATTTATACTGGACAAAACACGGCACAACAAACGGCCCAAATGGCGCCGTGTTCAGTGCCGTATTGCAGGTCAGCGGGCGACCCCTGTGCGACACGGCGCACAGACATGGCGCAAAATGCCGCGGGTCTTGCGCCGTTTCGCAAGGCAGCGAGCACCACTGGGCGACATGGCGCAGAATGCCACGGGTCTTGCGCCATTTTGCACAGGTCAGGCCAGACAACCTCTAGACACAAGACGACACTACCAAACCAAAAGAGACGATAAACCAAAACACGATATGCCGACCCAACAGTCCGAGAAAAGTACATGCAACGAGAAACAATATCCAATAACCCGAGATGGTCCGAGGTGCACAACCAAAAATCGAACAAGGAACAAATTCCCTAAACTTATAGGAAATTACGAAACGGCCCAAACGTCCGAAAATCACGATACGTGATCGAATAACCAAACCGAAGTTCACAACACGTCTAACAAAGTTAAACGGACTTACGGGAAACTCGAAACAGTAATTTCGAACGAGATTCACAAGAATCGAACTCGAGTACAGAAAAGCCGCTTAAGAACACGGAACTCAACAAAACGATACCGAAATGAACTCGGATGACAAAAAGTGCAGAAATAAATATTCTCAGAATGACGAAACGGTCATAAGAAAGTCGTCGAAATGGACCCCTGCCGAAAAAAGAAAATTACCAGAAATCGAAATTGCGGATATTACATACTACTCTCCTTAAAAGAAGTTTCGTCCCCAAAATTAAAACAAGTAGGGAGAAGCAATATCCCGACATGAAAACTTAACGAGATACACCAAAAATGCATAACTTTCGCCCATTGGCGAAACGTTACAAGCAACGCAAAAGAATATACAGCATGAAAACACGCCCCACGACGACCAACACAACGCCACCGGCAATGATCCAAAACAATAACGAGCAATTAATGACACATCACATACCTCATCACATGCACACATTTAATCAAAGAAACGCACGTGACAACAAGTCGCACCCGACTAAAATGGCTGTGCGATAGAAACAAATAGAGTATCACGATAGAAATCACTCCGATTCTCATCAACAAGAAAATGTCCGACGTCAAAACACAAGCAATTCAAGATAACATAAAATGAGGATACCGGATATTACATATACGCGTACGGATGCCGAGATGGGTCAGAATTCGGCCGGAGATGTGACTTATGTGACCGGTTCTCCTTTGGGACGTCATACTCGAGGAGTCGATCAGACTGACATCGACCCTTTCTTGATTATGAGGGGCATGATGGCCCAGATGACTCAGATGACACAGATAATGGAGACCATGCAGACCTCAGTGATTCGTGGTCCACCACAGCAGGGATCCCAGGTGCCGTTTTATGGACAGGCTAGGAGAGTGACTCAGATTATCGGCGATATCTCTCATCAGAGGCTGCCTACTTTTGAGGGTTCATCGGAACTAGCTGATATTGTTCATTGGCTTGAACATTTTGATAAACTCTTCGACATGGTTCTGTGCCCGGAAGAGAGTAAGGTGGCAATAGCGACTTACTATTTGACTAAGGGTGCTTATTCTTGGTGGCTTTATGTAAAGCCCACCGATCGTGATTGTGTTTGGAGCGAGTTCAAGACTCTCATGTTAGAGAGGTATTATCCGGCTCCACTTCGTGAAGCCAAGTTGTCAGAGGTTTTGAACCTCGAATCCATCGAGGACGAGGGTGTTATTGTTATCGCTGAGTAGTTTCAAGGACTTCTTCAGTTTGCTTCGTCTGTTATCCGTACTGAAGCGGATAAGATCAAGTATTTTAGCAAGAGGCTAAACCCACAGTTGAGGATGCAGTTGTTCAATCATAATTGTAACTCACTTGGCGAATTCATCTAGAAGGCTCTGGGAGCAGAGCTTTTGATCAAGGAGCTTGCTCGGAAGAACCCTTCAGTTTCTTTTGGTGAGGGGACTAGGATGCCGGTTCGTTCTGAGGGACATCGGTATCCGACGTCCAGGAGGTTGTTTTCTAGTCGCCCTCGTACTGGGAAAGCATCTTCTTTTCAGGCGATGAGTTCGACTGTCATTTGTTTTAACTATGATTCAGCGGGGCATGTTAGTACTCGTTGTACAGTGCCAGCTATTGTTTGTTTTCTGTGTGGGAGACAGGGACACCTTCAGAAATACTGCAGGAGTTCTAGTACTAGTGGGTCTTGGGAGAGCTCACGGCGCTCGAGATATTTTATCACTTCAGTCCGTACTTCATCCAAGGGGTCCTATCAGGCTTCGGGAGCCATAGGTAGGGACATCCGAGGAGGAGGATCAAGTTCAGATTTGGGTCTTCCTCGAGTCGATGAGATCGAGGAGATCAATGATCTGGAGGATGTTGATTTCGGGTACATTTGAGATGTAGCCTTGATTTGTATTCTTCCTTTTATTATTTTTCAGATTAATGTTGAACTTAATCTGTATTGTGGTATTGTGGTTGTGAACCATTCATTTCTGATCTATCTCGTAATGATAGTAATTTAGAACCTTGAGATTTGAGTCATTTGATGTGATTTCCTTTCCTTTTGGTCTTGTAACCGAGATTTCGTGATAATATAGGTAATTATTTGTTGTGATTCGAAACGTCAAGTCGTGAGGACTTTGGCGTGCGATTGATATGGTCCCGAGGGCTATATGTGCGTTGTTATTTTTTCTTTTGTGGCGTGAGTCAGTGATTGCATGGGCATCCGATGCTGATGAGAACGGGGAAGTGTACACCGATGATTGTAGGCATGTACAATGAGCCGCTCCCTCGGGATATGTACGCCGGTGTTATGAGTCATGCGGTTGGTACGACTTTCTTCCAGGTCTCTAGCATAGGAGTCATGATTCGACTGATCTCGCACTTGGTTGAGTGTTTTTGTCTCTTGTTTTTTCGCCATGTTCGGGCAGAGGAAATGTGGGGACCCGTGGGGTTGGCCCGTTTACGCAGGCGTAGCATTACGTATGCTAGCGTGTTGCCATTACGTACGTTATGCCTGTAAGGTTACGTACATAATGCTTGGTAGGTGGTAGCAACCTTCCTTGTAGTCAACTTTCGACCCGTGGGTCCCGAGCATCTTTCGATCAGATCTCACTATTGCAGTCAACGGACCCTTACATACGTTAAGAGGTGAGATCAACGTACGTAATTCAGGTAGCTTGTTAACGTACGTAATAGCTTCTTGGTTACGTACGTTAAGGTCTTCGTATATTAGTTCAGTTAGTTCTGGATTTACATTACGTACGTTAATGTCTTGGAATAGCGTACGTAATGTCTCTTACGTATGTTAACTTTTGTGTATAACGTATGTAATGAGCTTGTCAATCTCTATATCTTGGTTTCGTATTTCATTTCCTCACGAACCAAAACCCATTTTCTCTCCCTAGAACCGTCCCTTTTGATTTGTTCTTGATACTTAGCCTCTTCCAACTTGATTTGGAGCTTCACAACTTGGATTGGAGCTTAGGAACTTGAAGATTGGAGTGAGTTCTTGATGGTTTGAGGTTGTTCTTCATCTTTTGAGGTATGTTTGGTTAATCTTGTGGATTATCTCGAGATTATGTTGACATTGTTGTTGTGTAGTTCGTTTTATGATGACTTATTGGGGGATAATATGATTCTTCATAGTTTTGATAAACTTTTGATGAAGAACATGTTGGTATAGCTTGAGTATGATTGTGTTATTGATATTTAAGAATACTTGGAGATTATAATTATGTCTAGGAAGAAATATGTTAAGATTTTTAGATGATTAACATAGCTTTGATATGATTATTGATGTTGGTGGTGTTCTTGAGGATTTTTAACCATTTTGAAAGGAACTATGATGAATTATGTAAGGATTATCATAATTTTGAAATGGTTGAGTGAATCTTGTTGTTTAATCCGAATTCATGGTGTATTGATGAAGGATTTTTGTTTAGACATCATGTTTGTTGGGATGATGATGTTCTTGAGGTGATAGTGATAATATCTATGATATTACCATTGTAGGAGAATCAATTTTTGATGATGATAGTGATATTATTATTTTCGAGATGTTGTTTTGATGTTGTTCTTAAGTGATTCTTGTTGAATTGTTTTCACAAGTGTTAAGAACATTTGATCATGTCAATTTTAGGGTGTTGGAGGATGTTAGAATTCATAGTTAAGAACTATGATATTCGTTGGTAGAGTTTAACCGATTCGGGGTTGAATCGGGTTTGTCCTTGGTGTTGTTTTCTATCAATTTTGTGTTATTGAATGAATCATTTTTCATTCAAGGTTCTTCGAGTGTTTGTGATCGTCCGTAGGCGCTGTTCGTCGTTTCGTGCTAGGACGTTGATCGTGGAAGGACTTTCTCGCCTTCGGTTTGAGGCAAGTTTTATACTTGTACTGGTCAATGAGATTAATGTTATCATATATGTGTATGAATGTGTTGTATCATTTCGAGACATAGTCTCTTCGTGTTGATATCAGGGGATTGTTTTATACGATACCTTTCGGCAAATTATGCCAGATGTTGTTATTATCCGATAAAAACCATTCAGGACTTTGAGATACTCCTTGTTGATGTTATTGTCGATAGCCAGTTCGCGGTATCGATGTATCAGTTATTGTTGTTGGTATTGATGTCAGTTTAAGACATCGTTGGGATTGTTGTTATCAAATTGGTATTGTTGCTAATGATGTTGTTTTGTCCGATTGAAGGCGTTTGATGTATTCGTTTATCATCTCTGTTTTCGGTGGTCGGTTTAAGGCGCCGGGACATCTATTCTAAGCTTATCATTGGTTATCGATTGACCGTTCTAAGGTAATCGACGTATCGAATTGGGATTATCGAAGATAATTCCCATCCACTGTATCATAGGTTATCGATTGACCGTTCTAAGGTAATCGAGGTATTTAATTGGGATTATCGAAGATAATTCCCATTCGTTGTATCATTGGTTATCGATTGACCGTTCTAAGGTAATCGAGGTATTTAATTGGGATTATCGAAGATAATTCCCATCCATTGAATCATTGGTCATCGATTGACCGTTCTAAGGTAATCGAGGTATTTAATTGGGATTATTGAAGATAATTCCCATCCGTTGTATCATTGGTTATCGATTGACCGTTCTAAGGTAATCGAGGTATTTAATTGGGATTATCGAAGATAATTCCCATCCGTTGTATCATTAGTTATCGATTGACCGTTCTAAGGTAATCGACGTATTGAATTGGGACTGTCGAAGATGTAACTCCCCCGATATATTCAAGAATATTACAGCACCGTAAATCCTTTACATAAGAATTTACAAGGCTGAATAAATGAAACGACAATGACAGATACCAACTTATGAAATCACTAGAAATAAAATACGACAGTTCTGGTTCAATACCAAAAATATAAATGTCCAAATGGAGAATATTAATACATCACTGAAATCCAAACATCACAAATTACGATGTACTCGAGTACTTATTAAATAACCAACAACAGATAATAACCTCGACCGGAACATCACTCTGCACCCTCGTCGTCATGCAACTCCACTGGTTGTTTCCCCGCTCTCCTGGATCCTGAACATAAACAAATGTTCACCCCCTAAGGGGTTAGCACAACTATGCTAGTACAAGTACCACAAGATATTATTCAACATCTCATGAAGAATAATAATAACGTAAATGACTAAATACCAACGAGTCTCCTCCTACGAGAAACTCATAAATAACTGATAATCACAACATGATATCATAACATACACATGGTAATTCCGACGATCCAGCGTTCACTGCCTAGAACCCACGATGATCCCGTCAGACCAACCCGTGGTGGAAAAACCCATCCGATAATCCAGCGCACGCTAGCATAGATCCCCCGATGATCCCATCGGACCAACACGAGGTGGACATACAACAACGACATATATGCACGACAATATGTATAACATCAATACGTAAAACAAATAAGGTACTTGCCTCGATTCGAAGACAAGAACAATACTTCCACGAAAACGAAACACTTGAAGGTCGCCCCTTCGATCAATCACGTAACAAGCTCGAACCTTAACAAAAGAAATAATATAGAATTCCTCTCAAGTCGAATGAACATCTATCAATCCAAATTACGGTCGGAAATTCTTAAAATGAAATCTGTCTGGCTTTCTTAACGCACGCTACGTATCCTATGTAGCGTATGTTAAGGCTACTCATATGCATGACGATATACTTATGTACAAAGATACCAATGTGAGAAATATCATACTCCAATTATCGAGATCACAAATCCGAATAATACAGGGTTCGAATACAGATGAAATACACAATAATAAATCCGGATATTACATACTCTCCTACTAAAAAGGAGTTTCGTTCCGAAACTCAAGACGAAAATAACTCTGGATATCTGGACTTCATGCTGTCTTCCGTTTACCAGGTGGCTTCTTCCACTCCGTGGCGTGACCATTGAACTGTGACCAAAACGATTGGTTTGTTCCTCAACTGCTTAACTCGACTCTCGAGTATCTTGACTGGTCTTTCTTCAAATGTTCCATCCTGAGCGACTTCGATCTCGCCCAAATCAATGACATGACTAGGATCCGGTATATATCTCCGTAACTGGGATACGTGGAACACATTATGAACATGGCTCAACGACGGCGGCAATGCCAATCTGTATGCCAACTCTCCAACTCTCTCAAGGATCTCGAATGGTCCGATATATCTCGGACTCAGCTTTTCCTTCCTTCCAAAACGAAAGATTCCCCAAGTAGGAGAAACCTTTAAAAGTACGTGGTCTCCCGTACTGAACTCCAATGGGAGACGGCATATGTCTGCGTAAGATTTCTGGCGACTCTGGGCGGTCAACAGCCTCTCATGAATCAAGGCTATATTCTCTCGTGTCTGCACGATCAACTATGGTTCTGTCCCGATCAAGTCTGATGAATCGTCCCAACATAGGGGCGATCTGCATCTCTTCCCGTATAATGCTTCAAACGGTGCCATCTTAATGGAAGCATGCCAACTATTGTTGTAGGTAAATTCAATCAACGGTAGATGAACTTCCCAATCGTTTGACCAATCTAAGGCATAGGCCCTTAGCATGTCTTCCACCATTTGAATGGTCCTCTCGGATTGTCCATCTGTCTGCGGGTGATAAGCTGTGCTGAAGTTCAATTCGGTCCCCAAGGCCTTATGAACTGCTTTCCAAAAATGTGATACAAAGCGACCGTCTCAGAAATAATGGTCTTCGGCATACCATGTAATCGGACTATCTCTGAAATAAATACTCGTGCCAACCTCTCTGGTCCCCACGTGTCCTTAATGCCTAGAAAATGAGCTGATTTGGTTAAACGATCAACTATCACCCAAATTATGTTCATTCCTGTCTTGGTTCTCGGCATACTAGTGATAAAGTCCATCGATATGTCCTCCCACTTCCATTCAGGAATCGGGAGCGGCTTCAACATTCCGGCAGGTCGTTGATGCTCAATCTTAACCTTCTGACAAGTCAAGCATTTCGAAACATAGTCTGCTACATCTTTCTTCATGTTGCCCCACCAGAAATTCTGCTTCAAGTCCTTATACATCTTACTGGTGCCCGGGTGTATAGAATAGGGCGTGGTGTGAGCTTCCTTAATAATCGTCTGTTTCAGAACATCGACATCGGGAATGCAAAGTCGGTTCTGAAATCACAAAACTCCATCATCATGAATTACGAATCCAGGGGCCTTTCCCTTGATCACTTCATCACGTAACCGAATCATCAGATGATCATCTTCCTGCATAGATTTGATTTCTTCGGTTAATGATGAAGTTATTTCCATCACGCACAGTTGTCCTTGGACTCTTTGTAACCACACTTCAATTCCTTCTTGAATCATCTCTCATTGAATGCTGAGCTGGGAGGTCAGAGTCTCCAGCATCTGGATAGAAATAGGTTTGCGGCTAAGTGCATCTGCCACTACATCGCTTTGCCTGGATGATACAAAATTTCCAAGTCGTAGTCCTTAATCAGCTCTAACCATCTTCTTTGCCGCATGTTCAATTCTTTCTGACTGAAGATGTATTTGAGACTCTTGTGATCCGTAAAGATCCGGTGAGTCCCGCATGTAATGCCTCCATTTTCAAAGCAAAACTACTGCCGCTACTCCAAATCATGTGTTGGGTAATTCACTTCATAAGGTTTCAGCTGTCGTGACGCATAAGCGATCACCTTATCATTCTGCATCAATACACATCCGAGTCCTTGGTTCGAAGCATCACTGTAAACTATAAATCCTCCAGTTCCCTGTGGAAGTGTTAAAATCAGTGCTGTCGTCAATCTCTTCTTCAATCATCAAAGCTATTCTGGCACAACTCGTTCCACTCAAACTTTTGAGTTTTCTGCAGGAGTCGAGTAAGTGGGCGGGAAATTTTGGAAAACCCTTCCACGAACCGACGATAATATCCAGCAAGTCCTAAGAAACTCTGGACTTCTTTCATGTTCTTTGGAGGCTTCCAATCCATATCTGCTTCGATCTTCTGAGGATCTACTCGGACTCCTATAGCTGATACCACATGGCCTAGGAACATTACTTCCTTTAGCCAGAATTCACACTTAGAAAGTTTGGTGTACAATTGCTCGCTTCTCAAAAGATCTAATACAATCCGAAAATGCTGCGCATGTTCTTCCGGGCTCTTGGAATAAACTAGAATGTCATCAATGAACACCACCACAAATTTATCTAAATATTCGATGAACACTCGGTTCATCAATTGCATGAATACAACAGGTGCGTTAGTGAGACCAAATGGCATCACTACAAACTCATAGTGTCCGTAGCGAGTTCTGAACGCTGATTTCGGAATATCAAATTCCTTAATCCTCAGCTGATGATATCCTGATCTCAGATCGATTTTAGAAAATAACGTTGCTCCTTGTAACTGGTCAAACAAATCATCAACCTGTGGCAACGGATACTTGTTCTTAATCGTCATTTTGTTCAGCTCTCGATAGTCAATACACAGTCGAAGCGATCCATCTTTCTTCCGGACAAAAAGAAATGGCGCTTCCCAGGGCGAAATTCTTGGCTGGATATAGCCTTTGTCCAGTAACTCCTCCAGCTGCTTTTTCAGTTCATACATCTCAGTAGGTGCCATACGATACGGCGCTTTAGAAATTGGTGTAGCTCCGGGTTCCAGCTCAATGGTGAATTCTACATCTCGTCGTGGAGGTAGTCCAGGTAACTCGTTAGGAAATACATCCAGAAATTCGTTCACGATAGGAATAGATGAAAGTTCCACCATTTCGTCTTCTTTCTTCATTGCATAGCACCAGTATCCGGTACATCCCCGTTTCAACAATTTGACAGCTTTCATCGCCTTGATCAACTTTCCTGAGCTTCCTGGTTTCTATCCTACAAACAATATTTAGGAACCATCGTCAGCGATGAGCGAGATATTCCTCCTTCGGTAGTTTACAATAGCTCCATATTGATTAAGCCAATCGTCTCCGAGTATCAGGTCGTCTCCTTGCATTTCTATCACAATCAGATTTGAGAGCCACTCTCTGCCTCCAAGTGATACAGGGAAATCTCTAGTTTCTAAGTTTCCAACAACCCTCTCTCCACTCGGTAAACCAGCAACATAAGGTTCACAATTATGAAAACCAGAAATATTCAAACGATTTACACAAGACAAGGATATAAATGAATGCGTAGCTCCTGTATCGAATAAAACGCTAACTGGCTGGGAAAGGATCTGAACAGTACCTGATGCGACAGCAGCAACAGGCATGTGCATAGCGCGTGCTAAGTGTTGAGTACAGTTAAATCAGTGAGCCATTAGCGCACGCTACGAGCAGGGACTAGCGCGCGCTAATAGCCATTTCTTATAAATAGGACAACATCCTATTCGTGATTTCAGTTCTTTCTTCTCCCATACCCAAATTCTTACACTTAGAGCATAACTTCCTTCATCCTAAACACTTCATATCAACATCCTAGCTCGTGATTGAAGATCGTATATCATTGGAGATTGGTGTTCAAGCCTTTGGCGTTGGATTGCTTCGATTTCCTCCGTGTTCTTCACTACTTTGAGGTAGGTGATTCTTCACCAATACTAGTAGTGTTCTAAAGGACGTTTGATCATGCTTATCTTGTCAGTTAGATTCTTAAGTAGTCGAACATCATGTGTAGAAGGATATTTTCGATGTTTCGATACTTATTCACCGTATAAACCATTGAAGCTCTTGGTGTTTGAACTCCTAGCATATTCTGAAGCTTCAAACCTATTTGTGATCAGTAGACGGATTTACCTAGTTGTTACGTTTTACACATTGGAATCATGCGTTTTGGAACGTAGGACGAACGGAACTTAGAATATTTTCTTGAAAATCTAATATGAACTATGGTGTTGTGATGATATACGTATCTTTGTATCTCATAGTCATTTTATACATATAGAGCTTTCACAAACCTTATTAGCATGATATGCTCGAGGATGACTGGTTTTATCACCATAGAATTTATGAGTTCATCACCATTCAATCCAGTTTTCTGTCTGTAGTAATCTGCCATGCAAGGTTAGCGCACGCTAACATACGTAAGTTAACATGCGCTATCGGGGATAAGTTAACGCACGTTATCGTGTGGTACGTAACGTACGTTACGATATCAGCCGAGTCAGTCGGCTGATCAGAGAGAACTGTCAGTCCGTGGCTAGCGTACGCTAGGCTTATATGATAGCGTACGCTAACAGGCAGGCTTAGCGCACGCTACATAGAGTACGTAGCGTACGCTAAGTAGTTCAGGCAGATTGTTTATTTTGAGCTTTTGGGCCGTAGACCGAATTGTTAGGCCATCGTTCGACTTGAGATGATTTATATATCATTCCTTTTGTTAAGGTTCGAGCTTGTTACGTTGATCGAAGGAGGCGGCCTTCGAGTGTGTTGAGATCATTGAAGTGTTTCGTTCTTGCCATCTTCGAGGCAAGTATTGTAATATGTTAATATTGGTATTTTGAGCATGCGTGCGATTATTCATGTTGTTGAACATGAGATTTATTTCGTTGAATTATCATGATATTCGTTATCTAGTGTTTGTATGTTCATGTTGATGAACATAATGATTTGGCATATGTGTATGCATGAGTTGTGTTTGTGTACGTTGTACGATCTATGCTGAGGGCGCTGGATCGGATGTCCACCTCGTGTTGGTCCGACAGGATCATCTTGGGATCTAGGCTGAGGGCGCTGGATCCTTGGACGGGTTATTTCCACCTCGTGTTGGTCAGACGGGATCATCTTGGGATCTATGCTGAGGGCGCTGGATCATTGGAATACCCTTGCTGTGTTAATGGAATCTTGTGGATTCGCATTGTCGAATTCCGGTAGCGGAAGTCCGTGTGGTGTATCTTGTTATGTATTGTTGATGCATATTCGAATTGTTTAATATGATACTTGTACTAGCATCGTTTTGCTAACCCCTTCGGGGGTGGACATTTGTTTTGAGGTTTAGGTAGCCGAGGAGCAGGGAAACAGCCACAGTACCGACATGACGACGAAGGGGTTCAGTGATGTTTGTTGTTGTTGGTGATTTGTTTTCTTGTTTTGATTTCAGTACTCGAGTACGCGTGTCGTATTAATATTATTTCGATATGGCTGTATAAATTACTCGTTGAACCAGTTGTTCGGTTTTGTAAACTTGAATTTCCGATGATGATGACGTCTTATATTTACCTTTCTTTTAAATTAGCCTTGTAAATCCTAACTTAAAGGGTTTACGGCGCTGTAATTATTCCGAATATCTCGGGGTGTTATAGAATATGGTATCGAAGCTAAGATTTATGGATATCTTGGCAGTCGGGTTTTAAGTTGGGTCTGTTTACGTTATTGATTTACGAGTCGTTTGTAACATCACTGTTCAGCCAAAAGTCGTCATGTGGACCGTGGTTGTAAGTCTCCTAATCTCTCTTACTACCGTTTTACTTAATTACTGTTTTGTGAGTATTGACGGGTTTTATTTCGAAAACCTTTACCTGGATATTGAGGAATTGTGTTTACAGTATGTTGAGAGGAGGACGTGGACGCGGACGCGGTCGTGGACACGGACAGGGTAACATGAGACAGGAGGATTCTGCAACTACCCCAGAATTATCAGCTAGTCGAACCGACTCCCATTCTAGAGGGCAGCAAAGATCAGCGAATGACGACGTAAATCCTAACATGCCGGGAGTGCTTCAACAGGTGGTGGCGCAGATAAACCAGTTCGCCCAGGTAGTCGACCGCATGCAGACGGCGATGGGACAGCAGCACCACGAGGATAACCGGGGAGACAGATGGCTTGCTGAAGTGGTCAAATTGCACCCGCCAAAATTTGACGGATCTGCTGAGGCAATTACTTGGGATCACTGGCTCAAGGAGTTAGAGAAGATATTCGCAGGTCTTAACTGTCCCGAGGACCTAAGGTTCCCATTGCCCAAGATTTTCCGACCGGGAGGCCTTTGATTGGTGGGAAGCTATTGGACCCGAGAATCATAATACGGATTGACGGAATTCAAATTAATGATGGAAGCACGTATTGTCCTCGTCCAGTTAGAGAGGCAAAGATCCGAGAGTTTTTCTCACCACGAGTTCGAAGCATCATGATCGATGTAATCAAAACTTTTAATCATCGGTTGACTTGTGTGCGACACTTGGTCGAACGGAGGCGGAAAAGATTTTTCATTTCGATATGCGGATGAAGCCGAGATTCAAAGGTACATGTCGGATTCGAGTGTACTACGTTGCACAAAGATCAATACAAAGCGCCTACGACATGAAAGAGGCGGCGGTGGAGAAATCGGTGGAGGCGAAGAAGCGAAGATAACCGGCGGCTTTTCGAAAACAAGAGTGGTGGGCCCCGCAAGGGCCGGTCTTCCTTTTATTCGGCTAGGAAACCACCACATCCTTCTAGAGGTGGGAAGAAGTTCGGACTACATCGGCGATTCGGACGCATCAAAGAAATGCTACAATTGTGGTCGAGCAGGGCATATTCGACGTGATCGCCCGCATCTTACGTGACTTGCTACGATTGTGGACAAGAAGGGCACTGTGCGGCTTTACGTGGAGTTGCTACTAGATCTTTTAGTACTCGTACTCAGCGCCGATTCGAAGGAGACAAGTGTGAACCAGACGCAGCAGAGTGGATTTCAGCAGCAGAACGTTGGGAAGAGAGAGACATCCAGTGCTGGGTCCGTTCCTCCGCGCCTGTACGAGATGAGGAAATCTGAAGATCAGAACACTGCTGTTGCATCAGGTACGATTCAGATCCTTTTGCAACCAGTTAGTGTCTTATTCGATTCCGGAGCTACACATTCTTTTGTATCATTGAACTGTGTAAATCGTTTAAAAATCTCGTGCTTATTTGATTGTGAACCATATGTTGTGGGTTTGCCGAGTGGAGAGAGAATTGTGGGAACCCTAGAGGCTAGAAATTTTCCAGTATCTATAGGAGGAAGAGATTGGCCATCGAATCTTATTGTAGTTGACATCTACGGTAATGATTTAATTCTCGGAGACGATTGGCTGAACCGTTATGGAGCTATTCTGAATTACCGAGAGAGAGTCATTTCTATCATTGCTGATGACGGATCTGAACACGTATTCCGAGGATGGAGACCGGGAAGCTCGGGAAAATTGATCAAAGCGATGAAAGCAGTGAAATTACTGAAGCAAGGATGTCATGGACTTTGGTGCTACGCCATGAGGAAAGAGGAAGGAGTAGAGCTCTCGTCTATTTCAGTTGTGAATGAGTTCTCAGATGTATTTCCGGACGAACTACCTAGGTTACCTCCGCAGAGAGAAGTGGAGTTCACTATCGAATTAGATCCTGGAGCAGCTCCTATTTCCAGAGCACCATACCGCATGGCGCCAACCGAGATGTATGAACTCAAGAAGTAACTGGAGGAATTGTTACAGAAGGGCTATATTCAACCTAGCGTTTCTCCTTGGGGAGCGCCCGTTCTCTTTGTCTGGAAGAAAGACGGATCCCTCCAACTGTGTATTGATTACAGGGAGCTCAATAAGATGACGATCAAGAATAAGTATCCTCTACCTCGGATCGATGACTTGTTTGATCAACTGCAAGGGGCAAGGGTATTCTCGAAGATTGACTTGCGATCAGGGTACCATCAGTTGAGGATTAAGGAATCGGATATACCAAGACTACTTTCAGATCCCGGTACGGGCATTATGAATTCGTAGTGATGCCATTTGGACTTACCAATGCTCCTGCGGTGTTCATGCAATTGATGAATCGGGTATTCTTGGAATACTTGGATAAATTTGTGGTCGTCTTCATTGATGACATCTTGATATATTCGAGGGATGCAGAGGAGCATGCCGAACATTTATGTGTGGTTTTGAGCACCTTGAGGAAGGAACAGCTGTATGCAAAGCTTTCAAAATGCGAGTTCTGGCTTAGGGAAGTAACTTTCCTTGGGCATGTGATATCAGCTGACGGAGTTCAGGTGGACCCGAAGAAAGTCGAAGCAATCTTGGAATGGGAATCTCCTAATAATGTGAAAGAAGTCCGGAGTTTCCTAGGACTTGCTGGATATTATCGCCGCTTTGTAGAGGGATTTTCCAAGATTTCTCGTCCGCTCACTCAGCTGTTACAGAAAACTCAAAAGTTTAAGTGGGATGAGAAATGCCAGGCTGGTTTTGATGAGCTTAAGAAGAGACTGACGACAGCACCTATTTTAGCATTGCCAGACGGAACTGGTGGATTCATGGTTTCTGACGCTTCAAATCGTGGTGCAGGATGTGTGTTGATGCAAAAGGATAAGGTAATTGCCTATGCTTCTCGGCAGTTGAAACCGTACGATGTAAATTACCCGACTCATGATCTGGAGTTAGCAGCTGTAGTCTTTGCCTTGAAAATTTGGAGACATTATTTGTACGGCACTCATTGTCAGATCTTTACAGATCATAAGAGCCTCAAGTACATCTTCAGCCAGAGAGAATTAAACATGAGGCAGAGAAGGTGGCTGGAATTGATCAAGGATTACGACTTAGAGATTCTCTATCATCCGGGGAAAGCAAATGTTGTAGCTGATGCATTGAGCCGTAAACCTGTTTCTCTTCGAGTGTTGGAAGCACTTACGTCCCAAAACAGCATTCAACGAGAACTGATCCGCGAAGGGATTGAAGTATGGGCACCAGGAATTCAAGGGCAACTATATGTGATGGAAATGACTTCGTCACTAGTCGAGGAAATCAAATCTAAGCAGTTGAACGATACTCTGATCCTTCAGTTATGTGATGAAGTAAAGAAGGGAAAAGCCCCAGGATTCGTGATACAAGATGATGGAGTTCTGAGATTTCAGAGTCGACTTTGCATTCCCGATGATGATTTGAGACGGACTATTCTGAAGGAAGCTCACAGCGCACCTTATTCTATTCACCTTGGGAGTAGTAAGATGTATAAGGATTTAAAACAAAACTTCTGGTGGGGGAATATGAAGAAGGACGTAGCAGAGTATGTTTCGAGGTGCTTGACTTGTCAGCAAGTTAAGGCTGAACATCAGCGACCTGCTGGAATGTTAAAGCCGCTTCCGATCCCTGAATGGAAGTGGGAGGACATCTCGATGGATTTCATCACCAGTATGCCAGGGACTAGAACGGGAATGAACATGATTTGGGTTGTAGTTGATCGACTAACCAAGTCGGCTCATTTCCTAGGAATTAAAGATACATGGGGACCCGAGAGATTGGCGCGAGTATTTATTGCGGAGATAGTCAGATTGCATGGGACGCCGAAGACCATTATTTTGGATCGAGATGGTCGTTTCGTGTCACACTTCTGGAAAGCAGTTCACAGGGCTTTGGGGACTGAGCTCAATTTTAGCACGACTTATCATCCCCAAACGGACGGTCAGTCCGAAAGGACTATTCAAACAGTAGAAGACATGCTTAGAGCTTGTGCGTTGGATTGGTCAACTGATTGGGAAGTTCACTTGCCTTTGATCGAGTTCACTTATAATAATAGTTGGCATGCTTCTATTAAGATGGCACCATTTGAATCTTTGTATGGGAGAAGATGCCGATCACCCCTGTGTTGGGATGATTCTTCGGATTTGATCGGGACGGAACCGGAATTGATAATTCAGACTCAAGAGAAGATAGCTTTGATTCGAGAAAGACTGTTGACTGCCCAGAGTCGACAAAAGTCTTACGCAGACGTACGTCGTCGCCCTCTAGAGTTCGACGCTGGGGACCATGTACTATTGAAGGTGTCTCCTACACAAGGGATTTTCCATTTTGGAAGGATAGGCAAGCTTAGCCCTAGATATATCGGACCATTCGAGATCCTCGAGAGGGTTGGAGATTTAGCATATAGGTTGGCCTTACCGCCATCGCTGAGTCACGTTCACAATGTGTTTCACGTATCCCAACTGTGGAAGTATGTACCAGACCCCAGTCACGTCATTGATTTCGACGAGATCGAGATAGCTAATGATGGCACTTTCGAAGAGAGACCAATCAAGATACTTGAGAGTCGGATCAAACAGTTGAGGAATAAACCAATACACTTGGTTAAAGTACAATGGTCACGACACGGAGTCGAAGAGGCCACTTGGGAAACAGAGGACAATATGAAGACTAAATATCCGGAGTTGTTTTCATCTTAAGTTTCGGGACGAAACTTCTTTTTAGGGAGGAAGGATGTAATACCCGAGATTTTTGATATGTATTTGGAACTTGTGTTATTGTAATTATTGTACTTTTGTCTGAGTATTATTCTCCGTATTTCATAATCCGATGTTGTCAAGCGTATGATTTCGTGTAAGTGATTTAAAGATTGTAATTCTGCGTATGTAGCGCACACTATCGGCTATGTGTAGCGTACGCTAACATGGATTTATAGCGCACGCTACAAAGGAACATTAGCGCACGCTATGCGTGGTCAATTTGATTGAGATGGGCAGTAGGTGAGATCTGGCCGGGGGACCCTTGTCGGATTGTGTCGGGATGAACCTGGACGGTTTTCGAGAAAAGTCGAGTCAACGCCTTAGCGCACGCTACAGGCATGTGCATAGCGCGCGCTAAGTGTTGAGCACAGTTAAGTTAGTGAGCCGTTAGCGCACGCTAATAGCCATTTCCTATAAATAGGACAGCATCCTATTCGTGATTTCAGTTCGTTCTTCTCTCATACCCGAATTCTTACACTTAGAGCATAACTTCCTTCATCCTAAACACTTCATATCAACATCCTAGCTCGTGATTGAAGATCGTATATCATTGGAGATTGGTGTTCAAGCCTTCGGCGTTGGATTGCTTCGATTTCCTCCGTGTTCTTCACTACTTTGAGGTAGGTGATTCTTCACCAATACTAGTAGTGTTCTAAAGGACGTTTGATCATGCTTATCTTGTCAGTTAGATTCTTAAGTAGTCGAACATCATGTGTAGAAGGATATTTTCGATGTTTCGATACTTATTCACCGTATAAACCATTGAACCTCTTGGTGTTTGAACTCCTAGCATATTCTGAAGCTTCAAACCTATTTGTGATCAGTAGACGGATTTACCTAGTTGTTACGTTTTACACATTGGAATCATGCGTTTTGGAACGTAGGACAAACGGAACTTAGAATATTTTCTTGAAAATCTAAGATGAACTATGGTGTTGTGATGATATACGTATCTTCGTATCTCATAGTCATTTTATACGTATAGAGCTTTCACAAACCTTATTAGCATGATATGCTCGAGGATGACTGGTTTTATCACCATAGAATTTATGAGTTCATCACCATTCAATCCAGTTTTCTGTCTGTAGTAATCTGCCATGCAAGGTTAGCGCACGCTAACACACGTAAGTTAACGTGCGCTATCGGGGATAAGTTAACGCATGCTATCGTGTTGTACGTAACGTACGTTACGATATCAGCCGAGTCAGTCGGTTTATCAGAGAGAACTGTCAGTCCGTGGCTAGCGTACGCTAGGCTTATACGATAGCGTACGCTACCAGGCAGGCTTAGCGCAAGCTATATAGAGTACGTAGCGTACGCTAAGTAGTTCAGGCAGATTGTTTATTTTGAGCTTTTGGGCCGTAGACCGAATTGTTAGGCCATCGTGTTGGTATATTATCGGATATTTGCGCCGTTTTGTGCGGAAGCGAATATAAATTGCGGAAATAAATCACACAAGGATTTATAGAGGTTCGGCTATTAACGAAGCCTACGTCCTCTCTCGATGTATCTTTTTCCTTAGGCTTAAGATCAAAACCTCTACGCCTCTCTTCTATCGGTCGAGGGATTACCGTTACAAGCTCGTCTTCTATCGGTCCGAGTAAAACCGTTTTTCCTTTTCTATTGGATAAGGAATCAACCACTCTAGCTTTCTATGGGTACTAGATAAACCTCACTTAGATATCGATTGTGATTCTAACAATGCCGGATACTTGATCCTAATAACACCGAATCCAATCGTATCTTTTCTTTTACCTCTCGTGTATAATGTTGAATGTATAAATACTTAAACTAACAAAATAAGCTCAATATTACAACAACAATGTAAGCATGTGATTCTCAGATGTATGACTTGTTTGCTTGAAGTTGTTGTTGTACTCAAACAATACCATAGGGATGGTATTTATAGGCATTTCCCACAAACTAGCCGTTGCTGGCTGTTTTGACTTGCTAGCGTGCGCTAGCCTTCCTCTGGTAGCGTGCGCTAATAACTTAGCGTGCCTGTAGCGTGCGCTAGACTGTTCCCAGTTTTAGTCCAGTAGCTTCGTTTCTTCTTTAGCGTACGTTATGCCTTCTGCCTTACGTACGTAATCTTCTTGTATTAGCGTGCGTTAATAGCACATTGTAGCGTGCGCTAATACAATATATCCGTTGCTTTTACTTGTCAAACTATCCGTTTGATGCTTGACTTTCCGCCGAATCTTTCCAACGTTCTGATTGACTTGATTCAAACATCTTAGCGTGCGCTAATCATACTTTGTAGCGTGCGCTAATGCTGACTTCATTGCATACGTTATTCTGTGTTTGAATTCCTTCACAACGGTAACATGACTTCGATAGCGTGCGTTAATGATAACGTGTAGCGTGCGCTATCCTATCAGCTGACTTCACTGCAGCTTACTTCGAAACTTGGGCTGGAATGCAGTTGACTCCTCGTTAGCGTGCGCTAACGTATGATGATTTGCGTGCGCTAAGGCAGTCCAGATTGCAACTTTTTGCGACTACATCTGCTTCGTCGTTTTGCTTCGCCTTAATGTTGTTTTGTTGTTTAGCAACTTTAATCATCAAAACACAAATTAAATAATGTGTGGAATAAATATTCCAACAATCTCCCCCTTTTTGATGATTACAAAACAACTCTTGAATTGGATAAAACCTGTAAAAAATAGAATATATGTATATATATACGAATCAAAGTTTTCGGCTTTGATCGTTTCGTTAGTTTCTCCAATCCTCTTTTCTTTTTCTTCTTTTTCGACTTCTTCATTTTTTAACTCCCCCTTTTTGTATGCTTTCTTTTTCTTTTCGACTTCTTCTCATTTTTATCCCAATTCATCTCCTTCTCCCCCTTTTTGTCTTCATCAAAAAGTAAAAAATATAGAGCATATGAAATGAAATATAGATATGTATGATACCAATTTATGCATTAATAAGGGTATAAACTCCCCCTGAAAATATTATCTCCCCCTTTTTAAAATATCAATTGTTAAAATTTATTTTTGGGGATCCAACCTATAGTTGGTTTTTCTTTTGAAACATAAACAATATTTGAAATATTTGTTCCTTTAGGAACCCAAATCTTTTTAATTTTTATCGTCCGGCGTGGGCTTTTACAGTTAGAAATATGATGCCCAATTTTCAAACATTTTTCACATCGGGGTATTTTGAAATTGACGGATTCGTTTTTCGAACGTGGTTTGAATCCTAACCCCTCTTTATTTAAAGTATATTTTTGAACACATAACATTTGTTCAAATTTATCGTTGCCGCACGAGAATTTCTTTGTCAAAATTTTTAGTTCATCTTGAACTTTTAAAAGATCATTTTTTAAAATATTCTCATTTTCAATACATTTCGAATGATCGATTTCAACAAATTTCCCTTTTTCAAGTATTTTAGAATTTTCAATTTCCAAAGTTTTATATTTAGACTTGAGGGATTTTATTTCATTTAAAGCATTTTGATAATCCGTATGTAATAACTCGAATGCTTCAAAAAGTTCGTCGTAAGAATTACTTACTTGGCTTTCGACGTCGCTATCATCGAATGAACTCCGGTCCATGAGCGCGAGATTATTTTGTTCAAGAAAATCTTCATCGGGATCTTCGTCGCTCCATATTGCGATTAGAACCTCTTTTTGCTTTACTCGACAGTTCTTAGCAAAGTGGCCTGGTTTGCCACATAATCGACAAGTGTTGTCGAATTTCTTAGGTTCGCCCGCTTGAATGTCCTTCTTCCTACGGTTTAATAAGTGTTGGAACTTATTAATATTTTTGGCATAATATGCCATTTCTTCATCACTTTCGTCCACCGGGATTTCTTCTTTCTTTTTCGACATTTTAGCCTTGAAGGCTATCGACCTCTCCTTCGGTTTCGGTTTGGCATTCCGAGATTTTAGAACGATCTCGTAGTTGATAAGAGAACCAACGAGAGCACCAAAATCGAGAGTATTTAGATCTTTGGATTCCATTATTGCCGTAACCGTACCGTCCCATTCTCGAGGTAGTGATCGGAGAATTTTCTTTACTTTCTCACTACTCGAAAGTGGTTTTCCGAAACATGCTAATCCATTAGTGATAACCAAAAATCGGTCAAGCATAATCGAGATGGATTCGTCGTCCTTCATTTGGAATAGTTCATAATCGTGAAGGAGCATGTTTATCTTCGTCTCCTTGACTTGAGACGTACCTTCGTGTGTTACCTCAAGCATTTTCCAGATTTCTTTGGCACTATCACACGATGATATCCGGTTGTGTTCTTCCGGATTTAAGGCACAATAGAGGAGTTGAGTTGCCTTACAATTGAAATGGTCGTTTTTCCAATCGGAGTCGTCATATTCTTCAAAATTTTTAAGCGTACCGTTGGAATTCATTGGAATTTTTGGACCAAGACAAATCACCTTCCAAAGTTCGATGTCGTAAGCTCGAATGAATATCGACATCTTCTTCTTCCAAGTCATGAAGTTCGCGCCATCAAAAAATGGTGGTCGGTTGAGAGCAAGGCCTTTGGCTGGAGAGATTTGAAACGCCATTTTTGGATCTTCTCCTCGGATGTTAAGCCGCGTATTGGAGTACTGCTCCGATACCAATTGTTGGTATATTATCAGATATTTGCGCCGTTTTGTGCGGAAGCGAATATAAATTGCGGAAATAAATCACACAAGGATTTATAGAGGTTCGGCTATTAACGAAGCCTACGTCCTCTCTCGATGTATCTTTTTCCTTAGGCTTAAGATCAAAACCTCTACGCCTCTCTTCTATCGGTCGAGGGATTACCGTTACAAGCTCGTATTCTATCGGTCCGAGTAAAACCGTTTTTCCTTTTCTATTGGATAAGGAATCAACCACTCTAGCTTTCTATGGGTACTAGATAAACCTCACTTAGATATCGATTGCGATTCTAACAATGCCGGATACTTGATCCTAATAACACCGAATCCAATCGTATCTTTTCTTTTACCTCTCTGTATAATGTTGAATGTATAAACACTCAAACTAACAAAATAAGCTCAATATTACAACAACAATGTAAGCATGTGATTCTCAGATGTATGACTTGTTTGCTTGAAGTTGTTGTTGTACTCAAACAATACCATAGGGATGGTATTTATAGGCATTTCCCACAAACTAGCCGTTGCTGGCTGTTTTGACTTGCTAGCATGCGCTAGCCTTCCTCTGGTAGCGTGCGCTAATAACTTAGCGTGCCTGTAGCGTGCGCTAGACTGTTCCCAATTTCAGTCCAGTAGCTTCGTTTCTTCTTTAGCGTACGTTATGCCTTCTGCCTTACGTACGTAATCTTCTTGTATTAGCGTACGTTAATAGCACATTGTAGCGTGCGCTAATACAATATATCCGTTGCTTTTACTTGTCAAACTATCCGTTTGATGCTTGACTTTCCGCCGAATCTTTCCAACGTTCTGATTGACTTGATTCAAACATCTTAGCGTGCGCTAATCATACTTTGTAGCGTGCGCTAATGCTGACTTCATTGCATACGTTATTCTGTGTTTGAATTCCTTCACAACGGTAACATGACTTCGATAGCGTGCGTTAATGATAACGAGTAGCGTGCGCTATCCTATCAGCTGACTTCACTGCAGCTTACTTCGAAACTTGGGCTGGAATGCAGTTGACTCCTCGTTAGCGTGTGCTAACGTATGATGACTTGCGTGCGCTAAGGCAGTCCAGATTGCAACTTTTTGCGACTACATCTGCTTCGTCGTTTTGCTTCGCCTTAATGTTGTTTTGTTGTTTAGCAACTTTAATCATCAAAACACAAATTAAATAATGTGTGGAATAAATATTCCAACACATCGTTCGACTTGAGATGATTTGTATATCATTCCTTTTGTTAAGGTTCGAGCTTGTTACGTTGATCGAAGGAGGCGGCCTTCGAGTGTGTTGGGATCATTGAAGTGTTTCGTTCTTGCCATCTTCGAGGCAAGTATCGTAATGTGTTAATATTTTATTTTGAGCATGCGTGCGATTATTCATGTTGTTGAACATGAGATTTATTTCGTTGAATTGTCATGATATTCGTTATCTAGTGTTTGTATGTTCATGTTGATGAACATAATGATTTGGCATATGTGTATGCATGAGTTGTGTTTGTGTACGTTGTACGATCTATGCTGAGGGCACTGGATCGGATGTCCACCTCGTGTTGGTCCGACGGGATCATCTTGGGATCTAGGCTGAGGGCGCTGGATCATTGGACGGGTTATTTCCACCTCGTGTTGGTCCGACGGGATCATCTTGGGATCTATGCTGAGGGCGCTGGATCATTGGAATACCCTTGTTGTGTTAATGGAATCTTGTGGATTCGCATTGTCGGATTCCGGTAGCGGAAGTCCGTGTGGTGTATCTTGTTATGTATTGTTGATGCATATTCGAATTGTTTAATATGATACTTGTACTAGCATCGTTTTGCTAACCCCTTCGGGGGTGGACATTTGTTTTGATGTTCAGGTAGCCGAGGAGCAGGGGAAACGACCACGATGCGACGTGACGACGAAGGGGTTCAGTGATGTTTGTTGTTGTTGGTGATTTGTTTTCTTGTTTTGATTTCAGTACTCGAGTACGCGTGTCGTATTAATATTATTTCGATATGGTTGTATAAATTACTCGTTGAACCAGTTGTTCGGTTTTGTAAACTTGAATTTCCGATGATGATGACGTCTTATATTTACCTTTCTTTTAAATTAGCCTTGTAAATCCTTACTTACAGGGTTTACGGCGCTGTAATTCTTCCGAATATCTCGGGGTGTTACAAGCATACTCTCCCTCTCTCTCCTCATCTCCTCTCTCTCTCTCCTCATGTCCTCTCTCAGATCCTCTCTCTCTCTCTCTCTCCTCATATCCTCCCTCAGCTCCTCTCTCTCTCTCCGCATACCTCCCTCATCTCCTCTCTCTCTCTCTCCTCATATCCTCCCTCAGCCCGTCGAACATCGCCTGAAATCTCTCTCTGTTGGGCGGCGGTCCGGCATCTGCCTGCCCCTGTGTCAGCAAAAGAGGCTCGGGGGAGCCCTCGTGGGCCTCATCCAGTAGAAATCCTCTCCCCCGAGCGTGCGCCAGCGCTCCTCCCCACTGGTCAAAATGTGAGATGATGCGGTGGTCGATCGGGGCCTGGGGAGCCAGCATCGGCTCGTCGTCCGACCACGTCAGCCCCGACTGCCGGCACAGAGCGCAGATAAGAGAGGGGTGCTTCAACCCCGTCTTGGCCCCTCCCTGAATGCACTGGAATATAGAACAGACCAAGAGATGGGCCACATCGACTCGTAGCCCGGATGTGATAGCATATAGTGTCCGGGCGTGGGAGAGAAAAACAGTGCGGATCTGAGATGTGGGGTCTATACGAGCGCAAATAAAATATAGCCAGGCACGCCCGAGCTGACTGAGACGCGAGCTCTTGAAATGGAAAGTGGAAGAACCCGGTGCGTGCTGCTTCCAATCGGAGTCGGGCTGCGTAATAGTCTCGAGCAGCGCCTCCTTCGTGAGGCTAGTCATAACTCGGTCATAAGCCGACTCATCTACTACCGGAAGCCCAAACAACCTCCGAATAGCAGCTGTGGAAAAATCAACCGTAATGCCTCGGACATCGACCTGAGTCCGAGTGTCTGACTGCTGCAACATCTGGCCTGCCCGAATATGCTTCAATAACGCGCTGGCATAGAACTCCTGCACTATCGATATTACCGCTGGCTCGGGGGGTGCAGCGAATCGGGCCCACCCCATCTCGTCTATCATCATAAGCAGTTCCCCGTCTTGGGGGGCTCGAGTAAATCCCCTCTCCGGGATAAGAGGTCGCGGCCGAATCTTCTCATTGAAGATTTTGTGGATCTCAGGGTCAGAAAACTGGTGCGCCTCAGACTCGGCGCGACTACGAGAGGTTTCCCCTCGAGTGGGGGATGACTGAGTCCTGGCCCTCTTGTTCAGCTTCTTAGTCCTGGCCATAGTGAGTCCTGAAAAAATTTAAACACCGAAGGTTACTCACTCGCACAATAACGAAAATAATCATCATTCGGCTAAGGATATCCGGCCGTAAATCAGAAATTTTTACGAGATAGCACAACCGTGAGAGAAAAATGAAATTGAACCATAACGTTTAAACTAGACGTACGGGTTGGGTTGCTGTAATTCCAGAACGAATACGTTGCACAAAGATTCAAAATATTGCCTTAACAAAGAAAATTTTTCATTTAGACATTTCATCGAACACCTAAAGGGCAAAAGTTTGCTTGAAGAACAAATATGGCAATAGCTCGATTAAATCCCCAAGAACAAAAACACGAATCATTCACCATCAAAACGACATATTCAATTCATTCAATATAAAAAATAATCATCAAAAATCTATCAAAACATCATGTCCTCCACTTAATCATTATAGAACTTTTGAAGGAAATAAACATATTCAATCCATCAAATGCATAACACAACTTCAAATTTAAATTCATAGAACAATTTGCGATTAGAGATTTGAACATACCTTGCTTGGTTTGTGAAAAGTGCAAGAAAAATCGCAAGAAGAATAAGGCGAGAAGAATGTTCGGCCGATCGCGCGCAAGGGAGAGGAAAGGAAAGGTAAACTTACCTGGGGTGGCCGGCCGAATGAGGGTTATAAGGTACCTGGGCTTTACAAATTCCGCATGGTGTGCCGCGGCACAGCTCAAGTGAGCCGCGGCACAGAGTACAGTCCCTTTTTGCCTGTTCACATGTTTTGTCGTGGGCCGCGGCTCAGGTTTCGTGTGCCGCGGCTCAGGGCTCATGTGTGCCGCGGCTCAGTAATGTTGTGCCGCGGCACAGAGTACTGTTTGTTTAGTTCTCCCTTTCAATTTGTGTGTGCCGTGGCTCACAATACTTGTGCCGCGGCTCAGGCATCAGTTTTTGCCCTGTGACTTTTCCTGCACAGAATTTCAAGAAGAACACGTCACGAGCGAGAGGTAAAAGCAAATCAAAACACAAAATGATGAAAAATAAAAAATTCAAGAATGCAAGAAAAATATAGAAACGCAAAAATCTACAACTACGAACTCGGGTTGCCTCCCGAGAAGCGCTAAGTTTATAGTCTTCAGCCAGACCTATTTAAAAAATCAGTTCGCTTTTCGCAAACTCCATTTGATCTCCACCCCGTTCATCGAACCGTTAATATGATTTTTAAAATTTTGACCATCGGTCATTAACGATTCGATTTTCGGTTCGGACACCCAATGTTGTTTGCGGAAAGGTTTTGACGAGAACAACTTTCCGAAACACCCGTTTTTCTCATGACTAGATGTCCGTTTGATTTCCGGCTTATTTCCTTCTTTCAAAAATGAGTTTATGACAGCAGCAGACTTGTCCGAGTGTGGCTGGTCGGATGGCGATGATGGCATGTTCACATGCTTGAGAAATGCTACTCGTTCTACATCTTTCTTAAAAGTTGGACCATTTGACATGGAATCCGAATTTTTCAACCAACGATGTTTTCGGTGTTTTTCTTTTGCAACGGCCTTCACACTTTCACTTTGTGAGCTCTTATCAACACCTCCCAGCCATGAAAAGGATTTGAATACTTGGAACGTAACATGCTCCTCTTGAACCCGCAGAGTTAATTCTCTTTTTTCCACGTCAATAAGAGTTCTGCCGGTTGCTAAAAATGGTCGTCCCAAGATAATCGGGATATCTTCATCTTCCTCCATGTCGAGAACAATAAAATCCGCTGGAAAGATAAATTTATCCACTTTTACTAACACATCCTCAATCACTCCCCTCGGATACTTGATAGATCGATCCGCTAATTGCAAGGAGACCGTCGTCGGCTTTGCTTCTCCAATTCCTAGCTTCTTGAAAATACACAGAGGCATGAGGTTAATACTAGCACCAAGATCGCACAATGCCTTATTAAAAGAGATATCCCCCATGGTGCACGGTATGTTGAAACTTCCCGGATCTTTCAATTTTGGTGGAAGCTTCTTCTGAAGAATCGCGCTGCATTCCTCCGTCAAGGCGACTGTCTCAAACTCCTAGAGTTTTCTTTTCTTTGACAAGATATCTTTCATGAATTTAATGTAGCTTGGCATTTGTTCCAACGCGTCGGCAAATGGAATGTTAATATGAAGCTTCTTGAACACGTTGAGGAACTTAGAGAATTGTTTGTCCGCCTTTTTCTACTGTAATCTCTGCGGAAACGGGACGGGTGGCACATATGCCTTCGGGTTATCCGGAAACATTATCGAGGGTCTCCAATCTTGAGATTCCTCCGTCGCTAAATGTTTCTTCTC
This sequence comes from Orobanche coerulescens, assembly GCA_033398695.1. Classification (NCBI taxonomy): domain Eukaryota; kingdom Viridiplantae; phylum Streptophyta; class Magnoliopsida; order Lamiales; family Orobanchaceae; genus Orobanche; species Orobanche coerulescens. Next base: position 205,565,754 of record CM065803.1, read on the forward strand.
CTCAATTTCACTTCTCTTTTCACTTCTCTCGGGCTGGTCACACACCTCCTTCCCGCTTCTCAAACTGATCGCATTTAGATTTTCTCTAGGATTTGTCTCGGTCGTACTTGGCAATGCTCTCTCCGGGCGGGCTGTCAACACGTTAGCAATCTGGCCCAGCTGGACTTCTAAGTTGCGAATGGAAGCGGAATGATTCTGCAATGTCGCTTCAGTACGAGTCATGAATTGACTCGTATTCACTGCCAATTTCGCGATTGCTTCCTCAAGAGAAACTTTTGGAGCGGGAGGGGGCTGCTGTTGGTTTTGAGCGAACGGAGGCTGGTTCGAGTTCTGTCCGTTTCTCCACGAAAAGTTGGGATGATTGCGCTACCCCGGATTATACGTGTTGGAGTACGGATTATTTTGCCGGTTTCCGTTTCCTACAAACTGAGCTTGTTCAATTTGGGGCTGCTCGAACGGATTTCCGACTTGACACTCCGCGCTAGGGTGAGATCCGTTACACCAATTGCAAGATTCAATGGTAACGGGGGAAGGAGAATGCGAAAATGCTTGACGCTGCTGAGTCAAGGCGGCGACTTGAGCTGACAATGTGGATATCGGGTCATTACTAGAAATTTCCATCACTCGCTTCGGCGTTATTCGTTCAGATGGCCATTGATATGCATTTGCGGCCATAGCTTCCAACAACGAGTGTGCTTCAGCCATCGTCTTTACCATCAAATCTCCACCGGCGGATGCATCCATGAGAGTGCGTGTAGAGGCACTCAATCCATTGTAGAACGTCTGAATTTGAAGCCAGTCTGGAAGGCCATGATGTGGGCATCTCCGTAACAAATCTTTGTATCGCTCCCATGCCTCGTGGAGCGATTCCATATCAGACTAACCAAAGGTGGTGATCTCGTTTCTCAATCTCGCCGTCTTAGAAGGTGGGAAGAATTTAGCAAGGAAGGCTTGCGCTAACTCTACCCATGTTGTAATCGATCCCGGCGGTAAGGAATTCAGCCAAAATTTCGCTTTATCCCTCAAAGAGAAAGGGAAAAGCCGTAATCGGATAGCATCGTCGGTGACACCATTGTTCTTGAACGTGTCACAAATCTTGAGAAAAGAAGCAATATGAGCGTTTGGGTCGTCATTCGGCAATCCACAGAATTGGCTCGCCTGCACCATCTGAATAATAGCAGGCTTGATTTCAAAATTGTTCGTCTGGATAGTGGGACGTCGAATCCCCGAAAAATTTGCGTTAATTTGCGGCATGGCATAGTCTCGAAGTGCCATTTCCGGTTGAGCTTGCTGCACAATATTATTTCCTCCTTGAATTTCGATATTCTCGGCCATGGTCACCGTCGTCTGTAACTCTCGTTTCTCCTTCTTGTTCCTTCGAAGAGTGCACTCGAGCTCGGTATCCAAAGGTAGTAGGCCTTCGTTACCGAGTTTTCTCATGCACTACGCTAAAGATCCTGAAAGGAAAAACAAATAAATAAACTAAATACACAAAAATAAGTAAATAAAAACGTTCAAACTAAGACTAGAAATACTGAAATCGATATTAGCAAAATTTCAGTCCCCGGCAACGGCGCCAAAAACTTGTTGCGATATTTCTTGAACGCAAGTGTACATTATCGTATACAAGTAATAAAGTGATGAGTGAGTATCGTTCCCACGAGGACTGAATCACTAACTACCGATTTTTATGTATTCTAGTTTTATTTGAACAATCGAACTTTGGTTTTGCAATTAATTACTAAAAGAATTAATAAAAGACTAAACAGTAAAAACGATAGCTTGGAGAAAGAGAATCAAATGATGAATATGTCTAGGATTCTGAATCCACCTCGGTTTTTTCGAATTTACTCTCGATTATCTGAAGTTAATGATTTTCCCAATTTATTGAAGGTGAATATTGCTAATATACTCTACCGCCTCTCCCGAGGTCAATACATTTTTCTAAAGGCGAATAACGCACTCTATCCCTAGGTGAATTAATTCGTCAATAGGCAAAAAGCATAAAATCTCCAAAAGGCCACGTAGTTTCTATGAGTATATTCCTATCTCACAGAATAAAACGGTCCTCACCAATAGTTCCTCACCAACTCTCCTCTCCCGATTCGAATTGAATGATTAAAACAATACAACTATTGGCCAGATAATTGAAAGCATTAAACACGATTGGGAAAACTCAACAAAAACGGAATTAAATAGATAATCTCAAGCAAATCCATCAAAATGTAGGTTTCATCAAAATCCTAGATTAGGGTTTTAGCCTGACATCCTAATTAATGAAAATACAGAATTAATAGATAAAAGCATGAAAATCAAACGCAGATGAAGCTCGGATTCCTCCGTTCTTCTGGCTTCCGCCCTCTGCTCTTGAAGTCTTCTGCTTATCTTCCTCTTCTGCCGTCTCCTCCAAGATTCTCCGATTCCAAGATTTTCCAAGCTCTCATTAATTAGGGCCTTAAACCCTTATTTATAGCTCTGCACAGTCTCCAAATCGCGTCCGTGTGAGTAGGTCGAGAACTGGCTTCAAAACGGCCCAAATCCACACGGAGCATACCAAAACCGCTAAGTGTGCCGCGGCTCACTTAATCTGTGCCGCGGCACATGGTCTTCAGCTGGACGCCTGGGCGCCTTTTAATTCATCTGTGCCGCGGCTCACTTGGACTGTGCTGCGGCATAGAGTACAGTATACTTTGTGCCCGCTGGTTGCCTTCCTGTGCCGCGGCCCACTTGCCTTGTGCCGCGGCTCACAGCCAAAGTTTGCCGTTTTCGCCCGTTTCGCCTCGTTTTAGCTTCCGGACTCCAATGTCTTGACAAACATACAAAATTAAGGCATTAAAATCTCATTTAAGCAAATTCACTCTCCAAAATAATACAAAATAATGATAAATAAGCGTATAAAAATAGGCCTAACAGTCCTCTGACCAGTTTTTGAGAACTTATATTGATGATGGCTTTGAAGTTCAGGTGACATAATCTTTTGTGCCACAACCATCCATTTTCAGCAATAGTCTTGGATAGAAAACAGGTGTTGGGAGTGCCTGTATTCCAATCTATCATGTAGACATCTCTCCATATGAATCTTTATAGCTTCATTTCTCCAGATAAGATATCAATCACCATGCATTTCCAAATGGTAAAGAACTGACTTGTGCTCAAAAGGTTGTATTTGAGCCCTTTGCCATAACGAACTTTGGATATGATTATATTACCTATGTGCAGCTCTCCAAATCCCTTTGTCTGTCCTCTAGAGCTATCTCTAAAAGTTACATCTGGGCCTCTTTCTTTGATATAATTTGATAGCACCTCTTATTCCCAGTCATGTGCCTTGAGCATCCATAATCTACAAACCATTCTTCACCTCCCATATTTGAATTTGTGGAGATGTGGAAGTAGTCCTTCCACCTTTTCTGCAATCAAACAAGCAGAGATTTAGGTACCCAAATCTGTCTGGGTCCTTGGGGGTTAGTAGATTTCCTGGAGAATTGATTTCTCCTTAAATTATGGAAGTTATGTTGATTGACCCTAAAAGGTGTGTGTTGTCTGGGCCTATATCCTCGGTTAGGATTGTGTACTGGATATGCCTCCTAAAATTTGTGGTGTGGGCCATTTCTAAATCTTGTCTAAGACCATTTATTAAATCTTTGAGGTCTCCACACATGTTCATTTTGAAAACTTGGATAACCTTAAGGTTTCCATTTGCCTCTCCCATTTTGAAATATGTTTTTAGGGAGTCTTTGATAATAGCTGGCATATTGTCTTGGATGCTGCTTTTGCCTTGGCTATTACCTAGTCTCTTGTCTAGGTGGTTGCCTTGTGAACCTTGGCTGCTGCCTAAACCTTTGACTTGGCTGCTGCCTATTTTGAAATATGGGTCTATAAGTAGGCTCAGCAGTCAGGACAAGTGTTTCTCTCTTGATGAAAGTAGTTTTTGAACTAGAGGGAGTGTTGGGGTCATATCTAAGCCCTGATCTGGAATAAAGTGGTCTCTTATTCATCCACAACTCTTCCAAGGTTATAGATGCCTTGAGGGATGTTATTTTCTTCACTTGTGTATTACTTAGATGTGTCAATTTAGTAAACTCAGATTTAACATGAGCAAGTGCAACAGATTTCTCGCTGTTTAAAATAGTTAACCTTTTAATCTCAGCTATAGTATTATCATCCAGGTTTTTCAACTCGTCTTTAGCCTGTTTTTCAAATTCAGATTTGATTTTTGTTAACTCTAGGCTGAGTTTTTCAAAGTTATTTTTCAGCTGCCTATTCTCATCTTGCAGCTATGTTTTCTCGGTTGTCAAAGTCAAGTGTGCAGATTTTAATTTCTCAAAGTCTTTGGGAAGCCAATTGACAGATTCATGTAAGTTAATATCTCGAGACATGTCTGAGCTGTCATTATTTGAAATTGAGGGTTTAGATGTTACCTCTTCATCAGCTAGGTTGGCCATCAGACAGTTGTATTCATCATCATCATAAGAGAGGAATCCACAACTTGATTGTACTCTCTTTTTGATCTGATCTTTAATGATGAGGGCTTTCCCCTTGTCCTTATTTCTGCTCATGTCCTTCTTGATTTCATCCCTCTTAAGATCAGGCCGGTCAATTTGTATATGTCCTGTCTTATGACAGTTGTAGCAGTCAACCTTCCAGTTGCCAGCCTTTTGATTTCTCCTTGGATTTTCTTTGTAGTTCTTCTTATACTTGGAGTAGTTTTTCTGGAAGTTGCTGAATCTTTACATTATGAATTTCTTCCTCAAAATCTAGAGGATTCATAGGTCTGACTCCAGATAGGGTCTTGGCAGGGGACTCTACTGCAAATGCTATTTCCTTCTCTGCAGGCTCGTTTGATGATGAACATGGTAGCTCGAACTCACACGGCTTTAGATCAGAGAACAGCTCTTGGATCTTTATCTTGTTGTGATCTTTTGATTCTCTCATAGCCACCGCCTTCATGCTCCATTCCGGGTTGAGGGGATCTTAGAACTTTTAATGCCATCTCCCTGTTGCCATATGTCTTTCCAAGGGAGTTAATTTCGTTTATGATCTCACTGAATCTTATGTCCACTTGGTCAATTAATTCACCATTCTTCATTTTGAAGTTTTCAAACTTTTGAGTAGCAATTGACAACTTATTTTCTTTTATCAGCTCAGTTCCCTCTCACATTACAGCTAATATGACCCAGATTTCTTTGGCATTTTTACATTTCTTGATCTTGACCATGATTGATTTGTCAAGAGTCTGGTTCAACACATCTCTGGCCCGGTTGTCAAGATTGCCCATCTTGCTCTCTTCAGGGGTCAGCTCCGTACTCTTATTGGGAATCTTCTCTGGTTTTCCGGCTGCAATTTCTTCAGGGGAGTTGTCCTTCTCAAAGATGAAAGGACCATCCTCAATGATGCACCACATGTCATCGTAAATGGATGATAAGTGTGCCTGCATTCTTATCTTCCAAAGATCACATTCGTCAACTGAAAATACAGGTAACCTAGAGTGCACATGTTGCATGTGTTCGATTCAAAATGAGAGATTAAAATATATATATTCTCTCATATATGGATTTGGTTCTATAAAAATTGAACCAACCTCTCTGATACCACTTGTAGGTCACAAGTCGTCAGGAATAAGTCTAGAGAGGGGGTGAATAGACTTATTGAAACTATTTTCCTGAAAGTCAGGTGAGTTTCTCAGCTGTGATAAGTACAGATGACTTAAAGTCGTCTGTAGACAAGATATGCGGAAGACACAGCTAATGACGTATGAAGGTAAGTAAATGTTCTCTATAGATAGTTGACTAATGGAACAGTAGATATGTATGCAACAGGTAAGTATGATGTTCAATGCAGTAAAGCATGCAGGCAATTATAGTGGTCTCAGAGGTGGGTTAATCCTCTACTAATCCACTTTTCTCCAAACTAGTTGGAGACTATAACTTCCAACCAGTGATAAACATTACAATGATTCAACCAGATACAACAGCTTACAGCCAGTGGAATTCCGTGGCCGTTGCAACTCCCTTTGGATGCCTTGCACCTCTTGATCGATGATCCTTGGATGCCTTTACAACCTATTTACTTTCAAGAACCTCGTTCAAGAAAGTAACTCCGTACTCAAGTTTATAGACTAGAGTGTTGTCTTTATCCAACAAAGAGCTTCTTCGAATATGATATTTTAAGCTTGCTCTTTCACGATGCTATTGATTGCCTTTAGCTTTGTTTGCTTTGATTGCTTTGTTCGCTTGAAAGTATTATTCGAATCGTACTTTGCTCAATTCATATCTTCAGATATTTATAGTACGATCCTTGAGCTTCCTACATAGCCATTGCACTTCTGTAACAAATCCGTCCGTTGGAGAGTAGACTTCTTTCTTTATCTTATCAATCCGTTGCAAGGCTGGATTCCCTTTATAATTCCGACCATTGTGAAGACTTTCTTGTTGTAGTACCGAATTGCTTGATTAGAATAAGTATAAAGTCTTCAGAGTGCGAATGTTGATGAATATTTAATTCCTTACTTTCTGGGAATATTTCCAGTTTGTCTCCTACGTCCGCATGTGGCGTTCCGTGATTGTTGACTTTTCAACGCTTGCTGACGTGGACTAAGTTACTTGGCTGATCACTTATCTGATCTCTCTTGGTCAAACTGTCTGATGTGCAGTCAACCTTCTCTGATGTCGGACTTCTCTTATATATCTTCTATGAGATGACGTTCTCTGTCCTGATGAATCTTCTCTGATCTGACGATCTATCTGAAGTATGTTGACCTGATGAATGTTATCTGATCTGATGGTCAGACATCAGTGGACTGGACTTCGTCTGATAACTTGACTACAGATTGGTCAAAACTTCTCTGATATACCTATTGACCCGAACTTCTCTGATAATAAGTTGCCTGATGATAAGTCGTCTGTGGTCAATCTTCTCTGATCAGTTGAGTTGACCAAGACTCGATAGATAAACACTTGTCTGAAACTCGGCTGCTACAGTGTTTTGGTCAAACCTCTCTGATATTCCTGTTGACCAAAAAACTCGTCTGATATTTGAACTTACCTGAAGTCTGTTCTATACTTAGCCGTTTCAAGACTTAGCCTAACTTATAAGGCCTACAGAAGATACTCATTTGGTTCTTCTTTACATTTTTCCAAGTATTTAAACATACATTTGAATAATCAATTTAATACAGGGATGACATCATTAAAATCTAATAAGTATTCCTAACAGAATTTTGATGATCAGTTGCTAAACAAAGGAAAACAACAAGGAAGCAAAACAAAACAACGAAGAAGTCGAAGATGCAAAAAGTCGCACAAACTGCAACGCTTGCGCACGCTAGATATCAATGTTAGCGCACGCTAATGAAACCCATCTACAGATCAGACGAGTTGCAAAGCTACCTGAAGACAAAGTCACCTGATGAAGATAGCACACACTAGAGTTGAAGCATAACACACGCAATCGATGGAATATGACCGTTGTGAAGACTTTCAACACAGAATGACGTATGCACTGATATAAGACATAACGCACGCTATGAATGATCTTTAGTGCACGCTAAAGAGCATTTGAATTCAAACATACGAACGTTGGGAGATTCCGTGGAAAGTCAAACAGCTACAAACGGATATATGACACAAGCAATGATGTAATATTAGTGCACGCTACTTGGAGATGTTAGCGCATGCTAACGGATAGAGGCAGTAGCTACTGGACTGAAGTCACAAGCAGATAACGTACGTAATCAGGACAGGCAATAGCGCACGCTACAGCAAAAGGCCAGCGCACGGTAAGTGAGACTGGCAGTAACGGCTAGTTGGAGTAAAATGCCTATAAATACCAAACCATTTAGTATCAAACCAAAAACAACAACCTTGAGCAAATCATTAATACTTGAGATATCATTGTAATCATTCTAGTTGTTGTACTTTGTTACGTATTTTTCGTGAACTCAAGTGCACGTTGTCGCATACAAGTAATAATGTAGTGAATAAAGTATCGTTCCCTCGAGGACTAATGTGCTAATTACCAATTTATTAGTATTTCTAATTTTATTTGAACGACCAAAAAATTTGTGGTTGAACAATTATTAATAAATATAAAAAAATGGAATACTATAATAAACAAGGAAATCAATTATCCGATAATAGGATATCAAATAGGAGAAGAATCTAGGATCAAGAATTCACCTCGATTAATCTAAATTAATCTTGATTAATATAATTTATGTAATTTCCCAATTAATTGAAAGCGAATATTATCTAATTTAATCTAATGCCCCTTCCGAGTCAGTAGAACTTTCCAAAGCGAATAATTCACTCTATTCCTAAGTGATTTATTCGGCATTAGTAAAAAAGATCTCTAATCTCCAAAGCATCAAGCTTCATAATTCTCATGAGTATATTTCTATCTCATAAGATAAAATGGTTTTCTCCCAATTGTCACTACTCACTTTTCTCTTCCGATTCAAGTTAAGTAGCTAGAACAATTCAATCATCGGCCACACAATTGAAAGCATTAAGAACAATCGGTGAAAACTCAATGAAAAAGGGAAAAATATCAATAATGTAAAATCAAGAACTAATTCATCATAATCTCGGTTTCATCTCAATTCTAGAATAAATATGTCTAGCCTGACATGCTAAAAAGCAATACAAAAATACTAGAATTAATCATAAGGTTAAAGAATTTCAAACACGATTAAAGAACTCGTCCTCTTGCCTTCGTTCTCTGCCGCTAGGTATTCCACTCTCCTTCGATGCCTTCTTTTCTGTCCTTCTCTCGGCTTTTATAACCCTATCATGCCTCCAAAACGCGTCCCGAGAATTAGGTCTTGTCCGCCTCTAAAACGGCCAAAATCCCAAGATAAAAACAAGTTTCCCGCCGCTGCGGGCCGCGGCATAGAGTAAGTGTGCCGCGGCCCTAATCACATCGCACTCCAGGGATGGGTAAAAATTCAGTGCGGGTCACGGCCCGTAGTGGGTGTATCGCGGCCCCTGGTACAGTTTGTGCCAGGCTGCGGTGAGTCGAGTTTTTGATGCGGCCCAACTTCGTGTGACACGTCCCTCTACCGAAAAATGTCGTTTTTGACCTGTTTTTCTTCGTTCAACATGTAAACATAATGAATTAGGGGCTCATTTACGCAGAATTAAACCAAAATAGAGATAAAATAATGACAATAAAGCGTACAAAATTAGCACGTAACAAATACCCCCAAACTTAAGCCTTTGCTTGTCCTCAAGTAAAAATCAACTTCAAACAAACTACAAGTATCATGGATAATCGTGCAAATCCATAGTGCGCAACTTATTTATACTACCTGAAAAACTCAAAGAATAATACGAATAACGTACTAGTGAGTCACATTACAGACAATGATTCCTCAAGGTAACCATTTTTAGTGCTTATCTCAGCCCATGAAGAAAGTCAAGGCTCAAAGATCAACAAACGTGAAATGAGCGGACCGACAATATGAATGTTGAGATTATAACAAGCTAACTCGCCTAGTCCCACATCCTTGTGACATAAACATAAGAAATGCAGCACAAATTACATTGCCCGGACAGTAATCCCTTCTTATTTAATAACTATTATGATTATAGGAACAACGAGTTAAGCGCTAGGTTTCGACTCCCAGAATGTTTCATCGGAAGAGTCCTAGGGTGGATTTCCATTCTCATGTATTGGGGAATCGTTTGACGTAAAAGACACTCATGGGGCTCATGAATGCTCCTAGTTACTAAGTATCCCTCTACAGCGGAGAAAAAACTCGAGTATCTTCTCTCTCATTTTTTTGGCACGTCCGATTCAAGGTTGCTGTTTTACGCGAATGTAAACAAGGGGTCACGTGAATACATCTGGTTACTTGGATTCCTATCATCGGAGATGCGATTTTTCTAAACAATTATTCAATCTCTTACACATGTCTATTCAAGGTCGTCGTTTTACGCGAATGTAAACTACGGGTTACATGAATACACCCGGTTACTAGACTTCCAATCCTAGAACATGTCTGGCTGTTCATATTTTTGGGAATTAAAACTGTTCGAACCAATGTCTAATCGTAGGTACTTAGTTCCATGCTTACAAGGCCAATGTCACTAGGCGACTAGCTAGATGAATAGTGCAATCAAACATATATACGGGGCTCGAGTAATGCGAACACTATAAACATGTCTGTCTCATTTCCTGAATGCCAAGGTTACCACAATGACGTAGAAATCAGACTGAAATAAGTACTCGAGTATACAATGGCCTAAGGTGACTCGACTAGACTTATCCAGTTCTTCAAATAGAATTCAGAATTACATATTCAGTCTTACACATGGCTGCATGATATACACACGAAATATGAAAAATACCAAAGAGGACAAGCATGTGACAAAGACAAAATAAATAAGTTAAAACTAAAAGTTAACTCCCCCCCCCCCAAACGTAAGAAGTACATTGACCCTATGGACGACAAATAAAAATAAGAATAAATAGTAAACAGACAGGTCAAGTACTCCCCTGAATAAAGGAAAGCTCAGGCACTAGCATCAGCCTCGTCAGGTGAAGTAGGTGGTGCAGGTGGCATGGTCGGAGGTATGAATGGTCCGTCTGGGTGGAGGATATGGTCCGCCACACTGCTAAATACTCCTGATGGTATGCATCTATCGCAGCTAAACGCCTCTCAGCACGCCGATTGGCCCGGCGGACCTGCTGGTACATATCACATCGCACAACTGCAATCACACTGTCCCGCTCTGCTATAATCTCCTCCCTTAGACCGTCAAACATCGCCTGTAAAATTTGATCTCTCGCTGGGGGTGGAGCAGACTCAGTCTGATCCTCTGTATCAGTCGCCGGCTCATGAGTAAGAAGAAGAGGCTCTGAGGTAGGTGAGTGCTCACATGGCTCATCCAAAATAAAACCTCATCCTCGCAGGTGTGCTCGTGCGCCACCCCACTGGTTGAAATGAGAGATTATGCGATGGTCAATCGGACCCTGGGGTGCGATGGTAGGCTCGTCATCCGACCAGACCACACCTGACTGGCGGCATAAAGCGCAGATCAGAGAAGGATGCTTTAGTCCCATGTTGGTGCCTCCCTTGATGCATTGTAGAATGGACCGGGCCAGACGTGGGGCCACATCGAATCGAAGATTGGAAGTGATGGCATAGAGCATTCGAGCACGAGGCAGCAGGACAGAACGTATCTATGAAGTGGGGTCAACCCGCGAGCATAGGAAGCATATCCAGGCTCGTCCTAGCCGACTGAGCCATGAGCTCTTAAAGAAGTAGGCCTCGGACCCTGGAACATGCGTCTCCCAAACAGACTCTAGCTAAGTTATCACTTCTAACAATACCTCCCTCGTGAGGCTACCCATCGTTGTCGTGAAATCCGATTCATTTACCTTGGTTAGATCGTATAAACGTCGAATCGCCGCCGTAGAAAAGTCAACTATCTGACCGCAGAAAGTGACCTCTGTACGTATGTCCGGTCTTCCTAACATAGGTCCTCCCCGCACATGATGTAGCAAAGCACGAGTGTAGAATTCATGCACTATAGAGATGACAGTTGGCTCGGGGTGTGCGACGAATCGTGTCCAGACCATCTCGATGATCATGGATAATAATTCTCCGTCTTGAGGAGCGGGAGTGAATCCCCTCTCAGGAATGATGGGCCGCGGGCGAATCCTTTCATTGAAGAGCCGATGAACCTCTGGGTCCGTGAGATGCTGGAATTGCCCATCTGTCGGGTTTTGAGAGGTTCCCCCCTTGAGGGAGATGAACGAGTCGTAGCACGAGTGGAGCTTAACTTTCTCTTATGGGCCATTGCGAATTCCTGGAAAATAAAAGCAGGATATCAGATGACGAAATGGCATATCAAGACACCAACCACAAACTTATAAAGTGTGAGAAACATATACACGGATGTAGCGTTAAAACTTCTCAATTTCATACGAGAGACATGATGTGAAAATTTACTCAAAAATAAGCATTAGGGTTGGGGCAAAATACTATTCAGATAATCATGTTCGTTGCATAAGATTGATGATGTTTAGATCAATCAAGTTTCACTTGGGCATTACTTCAAACACTTGGCGTGCATAAACTCAAGTCAAGAGAAAAATAATTATTTGTGAGTTCATCCACCAGCAACAAATAATTTCGCACTAATCCATGACAACACACGAAACATAATCAACATCAATCGATACTCTTAATACATTTCGATCAAAATCTCGATAGAACTCAGAAGAAAAATGGATTCGTCTAAGAACGAAAAAAATTTGCCCAATTCTCAATCCTTGACATTATTTCAGTAAATAAACTTAAATAATAAGGATTACCTGGTGTTGGATCAAAGATGATGATAAAAAGAAGAATTGATTTGAAGGGAACCTGTGTCGCGGATGAAGGGGTTTTTGACTGAACCTCTTTCGGCCGAATAGTCTCCTCTCCCTCTCGTTTGATTTGTATTCCTCACGGTCTGGAACTTAATGTTTCCAGCAGGGGCCGCGGCCCGTATGTAAGTGTGCTGCGGCCCACGGTACAGGAGGAATTGGCGTTCGGGGAGACTAGCAGCGTGCAGCGGCTCGAAGTAAGGGTGTCGCGGCTCCAGAGTAAGTGTGCAGCGGCTCAGCGTATGCGTGCCGCGGCCCCTAGTACAGCAAGTTGGGCGTGGTTTGGGGTTTTGGCGTGCCGCGGCCTGTTCTTAGCATGCCGCGTCTCCTTGGCAAGTATGCCGCGGCTCAGCATATGCATGCCGCGGCACATAGTATAGCAAGTTGATCCTAAATTGGATTCTATGCGTGCCGCGGCCCTTACTTAGTGTGCCGCGGCCCTAAGTGAAAATTGACCCTGGAGTGGTTCCTACGAAGGTTCTTTAACTGTAATCATAGAAAACACGTGAGAAAAGCACATTAAAGCACAAATGCCGGAAAAATAGACTCCTATAATGGAAAAATAACGAAAACTAAAATATACTACTATAACTCTGGTTATCTCCCGAGAAGCGCTAAGTTTATAGTCTTCAGCTAGACCCTGTTAGGATTCACTTCGCGGATGATAGGACGACTCTGGACTTTTGTGCGTCCATCGGACCACCAGTGTAGATTTTCAACCGTTGGCCATTGACTTTAAATTTTCGATTCTCACATTGTACTTCCACTGCACCGTAGGGAAACACTTGAACCACAGTGAAAGGTCCCGACCACCTCGATTTTAGCTTTCCGCGAAACAACTTCAGACAAGAATTAAAGAGTAGTACTTGTTGTCCCGGAGTAAATTTTCTATGTAAGATCTGCTTATCATGCCATTCCTTGGTGTGTTCCTTATAGATCTTGGCGTTTTCATAAGCATCATGTCGTAGTTCATCCAATTCGCTTGATTGCAAACACCTTCTCTCCCCAGCCACCTTGAGATCAAAATTGAGTTTCTTAATAGCCCAATATGCTCTATGCTCCATTTCGACTGGAAAATGACATGCCATACCGAAAACCAACCTATAAGGTGACATACCTATAGGGGTTTTATAAGCGGTCTGACACGCCCACAAAGCATCATCGAGCTTAAGTGACCAGTCTCTTCTAGAAGAGTTCACTGTTTTCTCTAAAATCCATTTTAGCTCACGGTTAGAAATTTCCACTTGCCCGCTCATCTGCGGGTGATAACCGGTTCCCACTCGATGTGTGACTCCATATTTGGCCAAGATGGGATCAAGAAATTTGTTGCAAAAATGCTTTCCTCCATCGCTTATTATGGCCCGAGGTGTCCCAAAATGGTTAAAAATATATTTTTTTAAAAACTTTAAAACGACGCTCGAATCATTTTTCGGAGATGCAATAGCTTCCACCCACTTTGACACGTAATCTACCGCCACCAAAATAAAGAGATTCTTATGAGATGGTGGAAATGGGCCCATAAAATCGATCCCCCACACGTCGAATAATTCTATCTCCAAAATAGTGTTTAATGGCATTTCATGCCTTCTCGAAATATTCCCGGTCCTCTGACACCGATCGCAAGCTGACACAAAGGCATGAGCATCCTTAAAAAGAGTTGGCCAATATAAACCGGATTGTAAAACTTTAGAAGCAGTCCGAACCCCGCTGAAATGGCCGCCATAAGCGGAGGAGTGACAATGATATAGCACACTAGATATTTCGTCGTCAGGAATACAACAACGAATCATTTGATCAGCGCACCTTTTAAAGAGAAATGGTTCATCCCATAAATAGTACTTTGCATCAGAGATAAACTTCTTCTTCTGGTGGCGGCTTAACTCAGAGGGAATCACATTGCTTGCTAAATAGTTTACTAAATCAGCATACCAAGGTGCTTGTTGTGATCCCAGCTTGTAGAGCTGCTCATCTGGGAAATTTTCTACAATTGGTGGATGATTCTCCGCCTTCTCGAGGGGATTTTCTAAACGTGAGAGATGATCTGCAATGACATTTTCTTGTAGGAGAAGCACCCACCTAATCAACCTTGGTTTAACATCTTTCTTTTTCAAAACGTACTTGGTAGCCGAATAGTTAGTCCACACAACCACTTTTGTGCCCAACAAATAAGCTCGGAATTTATCAAAAGCAAAAATCACGGCTAATAGTTCTTTCTCTGTCGTGGCATAATTTCTTTGGGCGTCGTCAAGGGTTCGACTTGCATAATATACGACATGAAACACTTTTCCCCATCGCTGTCGCAAAACTGCCCCAATGGCAAAATCGCTAGTGTCGCACATCAATTCAAATGACAGGCTCCAGTCTGGGGCGACTATAACAGGAGCGGTGCTTAGAGCCTTCTTCAAGAGATCGAAGCTTTCTTTACACAACTCATTAAAATCAAACGGGACATCTTTCACGAGCAAATTACACAAAGGATTTGTGATCTTTGAAAAATCTTTAATAAAACGGCGGTAGAACCCAGCGTGTCCCAAGAATCTCCTCACCCCTTTAGTGAAGTAGGTGGAGGCATTCTCTTAATTGTTTCAATTTTCGCACAATCGACTTCAATCCCATGAGCAGATATGCGGTGCCCCAACACAATGCCTTCCTGGACCATAAAGTGGCACTTCTCCCAATTTAACACTAGATTCGTCTCTTCGCACCTTTTCAGGACCTTCTGTAAATTCTGCAAACATAGATCAAACGAATCACCGAAAACAGAAAAGTCATCCATAAATATTTCAATACAATGCTCTACCATGTCAGAAAAAATATCCGCCATACACCTTTGAAAAGTGGCCGACGCATTACATAAACCAAAAGCCATGCGCCGATAAGCAAAAATGCCATAAGGACATGTAAACATCATCTTTTCTTGGTCTTCTAGGGCTATATAAATCTGATTATACCCAGAATAACCATAAAAAAACAATAAAAATCGTGTCCAGCCAATCTATCCAACATTTGATCAATAAACGGTAAAGGAAAATGGTCTTTTCTAGTGGCTTTATTTAATTTTCTATAATATATGCACATACGCCATCCGGTAACAATTCTAGTGGGAATCAATTCATTATTATCATTTTGAATAACCGTTATCCCATCTTTGTTTGACACAACATGAACAAGACTTACCCACTTACTGTCAGAAATAGGAAAGATCATACCTGCGTCGAGGAGTTTTAAAACCTCAACTTTTACCACCTCTTTCATATTCGGATTTGACCGCCATTGATGCTCCACAGAAGGCTGGTAGTCCTCCTGCATTAGAATCCTGTGCATACAAATGGAAGGACTGATTCCTTTGATATCCGCAATAGACCATCCCAGGGCATATTTGTACTCCCTCAATACTCTCAACAGCTTGTCCTCTTCATTAGCCGCCAAAGTGGCAGAAAGAATGACAGGTAGGGAATCGTCTGGCCCAAAAAATGCATACTTCAAATGATTAGGCAGCTGCTTAAGTTCTAGCTTTGGGGCTTCTCAACCGATGGGATGGTTCACGTTGGTGAACTTCCGAGCTCCTCACATGGTCTACGAGTGAAAAATGGTGGTGACGCATCCATGTGTCATAAATAAGCTACATGCTCTGAGTTCAACTTGGTAGAGGATCCGATTAAAACAGCCTCCAATGGATCTGATGGGTAGCTCTCCCGAAAAACATTTTTTACACATGAGTCAATGACATCAATTTGAAAGCAATTTTCGACATCACTAGGATGTTGCATAGCTCGAAATATATTAAAATTGACTTTCTCCTCTTGAACTCGTAAAGTCAGCTCCCCTTTTTCCACATCAACTAGATTTCTCCCAGTCGCTAAAAATGGTCTTCCCAATATAATTGGGATGTCATGATCTTCTTCTATATCGAGCACAATAAAATCAGCAGGAAAAATGAATTTATCGACCTTGACTAGGACATCTTCTATTACCCCTCTCGGATACTTGATGGATCTATCTGCTAGTTGTAAAGAGACCGTAGTAGGATTGGCCTCCCCAATACCTAGTTTCTTGAAGATAGAAAGAGGCATAAGATTAATACTAGCGCCGAGATCACATAAAGTTGTATCAAAGGACGAGTTCCCAATAGTGCATGGTATAGTTAAGCTTCCTGGATCCTTCAATTTAGGTGGGAGCTTTTTCTACAAAATAGCGCTGCACTCTTCAGTCAGTGCCACCGTTTCATATTCTTCGAGCTTCTTTTGTTAGATAAAATCTCCTTCATAAATTTCACATAGCTCGACATTTGTTCCAAAGTGTCGGCAAATGGGATATTAATATGCAATTTATTGAAGACATCGAGAAACTTAGAAAAATGCTTATCTAACTTCTGCTTTTGCAGACGCCGTGGAAACAGGACTGGTGTTACCTAAGCAGGATGAATGGTCGAGACTACTTTCGACTTGGGCTTTGAGGACATAGTGGTCTCTGCTTGAGTGGGCTCCTCCTCATTCACTTTCTCAACGGGGATACTCTTTTCTTTGCTACTCTTGGGCTGCTCGTGTAGTTCCTTTCCACTTCGTAGCTCAATAGCTTGCACATTTTCCTTGAGATTCATCTCGGTAGCACTTGGTAAGACACCTTAGGGTCGAGAAGATAATAGATTTGCAATCTGCCCCATTTGAACCTCCAAATTCCGAATAGAAGTGGACTGATTTTGTAGATTAGTTTCACTGCGAGTCATGAATTGACTCGTATTAGCTGCCATTTGTTGTGAAAAATAGCAAACGCAAGCGTACGTTATCGTACAAGTAATAAAGTGAAAAGTAGAGTATCGTTCCCACGAGGACTGTCTAACTAAGTACCACTTTATTTGTCACCTTTAATATTATTTGGACGATCGAATAATTAGTTTGGTTTTGCAAGAAAATAAATAAAATAAATAAAGGCTGAAATGTGCAAATTAAGAAAAATAAACGCTACGTTCTAAAGAAAGAGTTTGTTGATTTTAAAAGCATCTAGGGTCGAGAATCCACCACAGGTATTCAGCATTGATTTGTCCGAGTTCTAAAAATGATTAGTGAGTTGGATGAAAGTCTAGATTATTTGGTTTAATCCCATCGCCCCTTCCGAGGTTGCTAGAATATACCGAGAACTAGCAAATCACTATATTCCTATGTGACTTGTTTCATTCAAGGCCTAAAAAGCACTTATAATATAATTTTGACTACAATCGCCTTAAGGGTATATTCCTATCCCACAATATCCAATCGGTTTCAATTCCCTATATCGTTACTTGATTATCCTTTCCCAATTCAAAACAAGTAATTATTTCAGTTCATAAATGGCCAGTAAATGAAAAGCTTTGCGATCAAGAATTAAAACTCAAACAACCACAATAATTTAGAGATATGCCAGGAACAAACAATTCCTCATAAATTGGGTATCATCTCTTCCCTAGAATAAAGGATCTAGCCTAACATGCTAGAATTAATCAACAAAATACAGAAATAAGACATGAGTTCAGAATATTCAAACACTAAGAAAGAAGATCTGAATTCGTGTTCATCCTGTCCAGGTCCTCACCGAAGCCTCCGTCGGATTCCTTAATGATTCCTTGAGCTCCTCCTCTTTAAAAGTAGGGTTTTTTATCCCCCCTTTTCAGATCTAATGGTGTATGGGGGATTTTTATACTTCTTCCCCGCACAAAACCCTAAAAAAACGTGTTTTTGCTGAAAAATAGCAGTGGGCCGCCGCCCAGAATGTGTGTGCCACGGCCCTTAATGCATTGTGTTCCGGCTTGCTCCTTGTTGAGTCTGTGATGCGGCCCAGATTCGTGCGACGCGTCCCTCGACCTTGAATTGGGCGTTTTTGGTCTGTTTTGCCTCGTTCGAGCTCCTGGACTCCAATTTTCTACAAAACATGAAACACAATGCATTAGGAGCTCATTTACGCAGAAATAGACCAAAATAGAGATAAAACGATGACCATAAAGTGTATAAAAATAGCACGTAACAAACACCCCCAAACTTAAATCGTTGCTTGTCCTGAAGCAACAAAAGACTCGATAATGGTTTTCAACAAAACAAGGGGTGCACGCAGGAGCTGAAATTTCCGAATCGAAGGAGTACATATCAAGCCTCAAGACAACTATGCAATTTATCGATATGTATTAAAAAGTGAATGAATAAAGCATTAAATTTTGTCAAATCACGAGATGGCATATCGAAAATCACAGTTGATACCTTGGACTCGAAGAATTAGCCGATAGAGTGAAATAGTCACTTACAGCTCGTAAAGCAACGATCATACTTGAAAACTCATTCAATGTTCGAGAACTACCATAGACTTGCAATTCATCTAAGATTTCCACCACTTAATGTATGCAATTTTGTAAATCAAAAAGGACTTTCACTTGGTTGTAAGAGTAGGCTCTTTGGTTAGGGTAGGAGTAATTTTGGCTATAGTGACTAAACTTGAGTAGACACTTTAATCGCTGTTTCTCCAACCACCAACAATTTATAAGAGCGATGATAAAAACGCAACCTTATTCACCTTATAACTCCCTTTTTTTGGCACGTCCAATTCAAGGTCGCTGTTTTACGCAAATATAAACTACGGGTTACGTGAATACACTCGGTTACTTGGCTTCCTATCCTCGGAGATGCGATTTTTAACAATTATTCTACCTCTTACACATATATATTCAAGGTTGTCGTTTTACTCGAAGATAAACTACGGGTCACATGAATACACCCAGTTACTAGACTTCCCATCCTAGAAACATGCAAGGTTGTTCATTTTTTTTATATTTTCAAACCGCCCTTCATTTCAACTCAATGAATGATCGTATACCCAAAACGAATACGCGTACTTCGTTCCCCCCTTTCAAATCACCACTTCGTCTATGTATCCTCTCTTAAATGCATGTCTAACTCAAGTGTGGGAAAAAGGACATTTTAAACGGAAGGTCTATAGCGTGGCTACCAATTAAATAGTCTTAAATCTCAAAGGGGTTTATGAGGATAAAGTTTTTTGGGTAAGCTAACGGTAAGAAGGGCTATAACAAAAACACCTAAGATCATTTTCACGAAAGTGCACACATAAGTGGTTTCGAGAAAATAGTCGGAGCAAGTTCTGGAGTCTCACAACAGAAATTCAGTAATCAAAGTATGAAAGTTTTCGAAAATTTCTACGAGAAAAAGGTATTCTACCGTTCAATTTATTTTGGCAACCCTTGATTATTTCGAATTAATTTATTGATTATTCACTCTCAATTCATTTCTATAAATGCATAGTAGTCAAGAATTTTGATAGAGGTCCTACAAGGATTCTCAAATCAAGTTCCTTACAACACGTACTAAATAACAAGCAAAATCAAGCAAAATCAAGAACACAGTAATAAAAGGGCAAATCAAACAAGCAAATGAAATGGTAATAAAAGGAGACTAAAGCAAGAGATAATAGAAAAGGAAATGAATACGCAAAAAGTAACCCCCCCAAACTTAACATGTGCATTATCCCAATGAACAAGTAAATAAAAGGAGACTCCCCTGGAAGAAGTGGAGATCATGGGGCAGGGGCATCTACGTCTGGTGAAGATGGTGGGGTCGAAGGCATGGTCGGTGGTACGAATGGCTCGCTCGGATGCTGGATATGGTGAGCCCAAGATGCAAGGAAGTCTCGATGGTATGCATCTCTAACCGCAACACGTTGCTCTGACCGGAAATCTCTGAGGGCCTGTGCCCGAATCTCCTGTCTAAGCTCCTCCACTATGCCATCTCTCTCGACTCTATAATCATCACAAGGTCTAATTTTTCGAGTGTATTCCTGCGTGGTTTCTCAAGTCGTGGCCTTCACTTTTTCCTCTTCTGAAAGAAACCCTTCGGCCGTGCAGCTTTTATAAAGTTTCAGCAGGGGCCGCGGCCCAGATTTAGTGTGTCGCGGCCTGCGGTACAGTCAGAATTTGTCTTTGGTTGAGGCTAGGCGCGGGCCGCATCCCGATTTAAGCATGCTGCGGCTCCGTGTGGTGTGGGACGCGGCTCAGAATAGACGCGCCGCGGCACGCGGTACAGTAGGAATCGCATTTTTAAGTGAGTTTATGTGCGCCGCGTCCCTCAATTTCTGTGCTGCGGCCCTAACTGGGTGATGGCCCTCGAACATTTTCTGCAATAAATTTTTCACTATAACCAACAAAAACAAGTGAGAAATGCATGATATGCCAAAAATACCAAAAGACTAGACAAAAAAATTGAAAATAAAAGGAACAAAGAAAAATAAATGCTACTACTACTCGGGTTGCCTCCCGAGAAGCTCTAAGTTTATCGTCTTCAGCCGGACCGTGCGAGAATTTAATTAATGGCGGATGGGGTGATTGTGGACTTTTCCCGTCCATCGGATCGCCATTGTAGATTTTTAGATGCTGGCCATTAACCTTGAATCTACGATTCTCGCATTCAACTTTCACTGTGCCGTGAGGAAACACTTTAACCACAGTCAAAGGCCCAGACCATCTCGGTTTCAGCTTTCTGGGAAACAACTTCAAACGAGAATTAAAGAGTAGTACTTGTTGTCCCGGAGCAAATTCTCTTTGCAATATCCGCTTATCATGCCATTCCTTAGTGTGTTCTTTGTAGAGATTGGCGTTGTTGTAGGCACTGTGCCGTATCTCCTCCAACTCATTCGACTGCAAACAACGCTTTTCACCAGCCGATTTGAGATCAAACCATTCATTTGCACGAATTTGGGCCTCGTTAAGTCGAAAACATGTATCGCCCCCATGAGGGTGCTTCTTAGCATGACATGCATCGATCGTAACTTTCTCTTCTGGAACCCGCAAAATCAGCTGCCCTTTTTCCACATCAACTAAGTTCTGCCAGTCGCTAAAAATGGTCTTCCCAGTATAATTGGGATGTCATGATCTTCCCCCATATCTAAAACAACAAAGTCCTCTAGGAAGATGAATTTATCGACTTTAACCAAGACATCCTCAATTACGCCCCACAGATATTTAATCGAGCGATAGGCTAGTTGCAATGATATAGTCGTGGGCATAGCCTCCCCCAAACCTAATTGTCTGAAAACAGATAGAGGCATAAGATTGATACTCGCACCAAGATCATACAAATCTCTATCAAAAGTCGAGTTTCCAATAGTGCAAGGTATAGTGCCGCTGTTTCATATTCTTCGAACTTCCTTTTGTTAGATAAGATCTTCTTCATAAATTTCACATAGCTCGGCATCTGTTCCAAAACATCGGCAAATGGGATATTAATATGCAATTTCTTGAAGACATCGAGAAACTTAGAAAATTGCTTATCTAACTTATGCTTTTGCAGACGCTGTGGAAACGGGACTGGTAGCACGTAAGCAGGATGAGTGGTCGAGACTGCTTTTGTCTTGGGCTTTGAGGACATACCAATCTCGACTTGAGTGGGCTCCTCATCATTCACTTTCTCAGTGGGAATGCTATTTTCTTTGCTACTCTTGGACTTCTCGTATAGCTCCTTTCCACTTCGTAACTCAATAGCGTGCACATTTTCTTTGGGATTTGTCTCGGTAGCACTCAGTAAGACACCTTGGAGTCTAGATGATAATAAATTTGCGATTTTCCCAATTTACACCTCCAAGTTCCGAATAGAAGCGGAGTGATTTTGCAAAGTAGTTTCACTGCGAGTCATGAATTGACACGTATTAGCGGCCATTTGAGCAAGAGCGTCTTCTAAAGAGACTTTCGGTGGTTGAGGGGGCTGCTGTTGTGGCTGAGGGAATTGAGCTTGTGGAGATTTGTTCAACGCTTGTCCGTTCCTCCATGAAGGATTTGGATGATTTCGCCACCCTTGGTTGTAGGTGTTAGAATACGAGTTATTTTGACGATTTTCATTCCCTACAAACTGAGCTTGTTCCACATGAGATTGCTCAAATGGATTCCCGACTTGACATTCAGCACTTGGATGAGAGCCGCTGCACCAATTGCAAGTTTTCGTGGTACCCGTAGAAGGAGCGTGTGATAAAACTTGCAGTTGTTGAGTTAGAGCTGCAACTTGAGCTGATAGCATAGATATTGGATCATTGTTGGAAATTTCCATAATTCGTTTTGTATTCACATGCTCAGAAGGCCACTGATAAGCATTCGCAGCCATAGCTTCCAGTAAGGAATATGATTCAGCCATAGTTTTACCCATTAAAGCACCCCCAGCTGCTACATCTACTAGAGTGCATGTAGAAGCACTCAATCCGTTATAGAATGTTTGATCTGCATCCAACCCGGTAGACCATGATGGGGGCACTTCCTCATAAGATCCTTATACTGTTCCCAAGCCTCATGGAGCGACTCCACCTCAAACTGCCTGAAAGTAGTAATTTCATTCCTTAGTATTGCTGTCCTGGCAGGTGGGAAGAATTTGGCTAGGAAAGCTTGTGCCAATTGAGCCCAGGTCGTGATAGAACCCGACGGAAGAGAATTTACCCAAAATTTTGCTTTACCCCGGAGAGAGAATGGGAAAAGCCGCAAACGAATGGCATCATCGGTGACTCCATTAGTTTTAAAAGTATCACAAATTTCAAGAAAATTAAAGATGTGCGCATTAGGATCATCATCCGCCAACCCGCATAACTGACTACCCTGGACCATTTGGATGATAGCCGGTTTGATCTCGAAAGTATTTGCTTGAACAGTTGGGCATGTGATCACCGAATGATTGACATTTATTTGAGGAAGAGCGTAATCGCAAAGAGCCAAAGCTGGCGGAGTGACATTATCGTTACTCGGATCGATATTATGCTTCATAGTGATTGGAATTGGAATTATGCGTTTTTCTTCGCGGAATTTCCTAAGGGTGCGTTCTATTTCGGGATCAAAATGGAGTAAGCCTTTTGTTCCAAGTTTTCTCATACACTAGTAAGAACCCCTTCGAAGAAAAATCTATGTCCGAATCAATTAAAAACAGAAAATAAAATGAGAATAAAAAAATTTGTCCAAAGTAATACCAAAAATGCTCAAATTGATATTAGTTAATAAACAGTCCCCGACAACGACGCCAAAAACTTGTTGTGAAAAATAGCGAACGCAAGCGCACGTTATCGTATAAGTAATAAAGTGAAAAGTAGAGTATCGTTCCCACGAGGACTGTCTAACTAAGTACCACTTTATTTTTCACCTTCAATATTACTTGGATGATCGAATAATTGGTTTGGTTTTGCAAGAAAATAAATAAAATAAATAAAGGCTGAAAAGTGCAATTAGGAAAAATAAATGCTATGTTCTAAAGAAAGAGTTTGTTGATTTTAAAAGCATCTAGGGTCGAGAATCCACCACAGATATTCAGAATTGGTTTGTTCGAGTTCTAAAAATAATTATTGAGTTAGATGAAAGTCTAGATTATCTAGTTTAATCCCATCACCCCTTCCGAGGTCGCTAGAATATACCGAGAACTAGTAAATCACTATATTCCTATGTGACTTGTTTCATTCAAGGCCTAAAAAGCACTTATAATCTAATTTTGACTACAATCGCCTTGAGAGTATATTCCTATCCCACAATATCCAATCGGTTTCAATTCCCTATATCGTAACTTGATTATCCTTTCCCAATTCAAAACAAGTAATTATTTCAGTTCATAAATGGCAGTAAATGAAAAGCTTTGCGATCAAGAATTAAAACTCAAACAACCACAATAATTTAGAGATATGACATGAACAAACAATTCCTCATAAATTGAGTTTCATCTCTTCCCTAGAACAAAGGATCTAGCCTAACATGCTAGAATTAATAAACAAAATACAGAAATAAGACATGAGTTCAGAATATTCAAACACTAAGAAAGAAGATCTGAATTCGTGCTCGTCCTGTCCAGGTCCTCGCCGAAGCCTCCATCGGATTCCTCCTTGGATGCCTTGATGATTCCTTGAGCTCCTCCTCTTTAAAAGTACGGTTTTTTATCCCCCCTTTTCAGATCTAATGGTGTATGGGGGCTTTTTATACTTCTTCCCCGCACAAAACCCTCCAAAAAAACGTGTTTTTGCTGAAAAATAGCAGTAGGCCGCAGCCCAGAATGTGTGTGCCGCGGCCCTCACTACAGTGTGTTCCGGCTTGCTCCTTGTCGAGTCTACGACGCGGCCCAGATTCGTGCGACTCGTCCCTCGACCTTGAATTGGGCATTTTTGGTCCGTTTTGCCTCGTTCGAGCTCCAGGACTCCAATTTTCTACAAAACATGCAAACACAACGCATTAGGAGCTCATTTACGCAGAAATAGACCAAAATAGAGATAAAACGATGACAATAAAGCGTATAAAAATAGCACGTAACAAAAACCCCCAAACTTAAATCGTTGCTTGTCCTGAAGCAACAAAAGACTCGACAATGGTTTTCAACAAAACAAGGGGTGCGCGCAGGAGCTGAAATTTCCGAATCGAAGGAGTACATATCAAGCCTCAAGACAACTATGAAATTTATCGATATGTATTAAAAAGTGAATGAATCAAGCATTTAATTTTGTCAAATCGCGAGATGGCATATCGAAAATCACAGTTGATTCCTTGGACTCTAAGAATTAGCCGATAGAGTGAAATAGTCACTTACAGCTCGTAAAGCGACGATCATTCTTGAAAACTCATTCAATGTTTGAGAACTACCATAGACTTGCAATTCATCTAAGATTTCCAGCACTTAATGTATGCAATTCTGTAAATCAAAAAGGACTTTCACTTGGTTGTAAGAGTAGGCTCTTTGGTTTGGGTAGGAGTAATTTTGGCTATAGTGACTAAACTTGAGTAGACACTTTAATCGCTGTTTCTCCAACCACCAACAATTTATAAGAGCGATGATAAAAACACAACCTTATTCACCTTATAACTCCCTTTTTTTTGGCACGTCCAATTCAAGGTCGCTATTTTACGCAAATGTAAACTACGAGTTACGTGAATACACCCGGTTACTTGGCTTCCTATCCTCGGAGATGCGATTTTGAACAATTATTCTACCTCTTACACATATCTATTCAAGGTTGTCGTTTTACTCGAATGTAAACTACGGGTCACGTGAATACACCTAGTTACTAGACTTCCCATCCTAGAAACATGCAAGGTTGTTCATTTTTTTTATATTTTCCAATCGCCCTTCATTTCAACTCAATGAATGATCGTATACCCATAACGAATACGCGTACTTCGTTCCCCCCTTTCAAATCACCACTTCGTCTATGTATCCTCTCTTCAACGCATGTCTAACTCAAGTGTGGGCAAAAGGACATTTTAAACGGAAGGTCTATAGCGTGGCTACCAATTAAATAGGCTTAAAGCTCAAAGGGGTTTATGAGGATAAAGTTTTTTGGGTAAGCTAACGGTAAGAATGGCTATAACAAAAACGCCTAAGATCATTTTCACAAAAGTGCACACATAAGTGGTTCCGAGAAAATAGTCGGAGCAAGTTCTGGAGTCTCACAACAGAAATTCAGTAATCAAAGTATGAAAGTTTTCGAAAATTTCTACGAGAAAAAGGTATTCTACCGTTCAATTTATTTTGTCAACCCTTGATTATTTCAAATTAATTTCTTGATTATTCACTCTCAATTCATTTCTATAAATGCATAGTAGTCAAGAATTTTGATAGAGGTCCTACAAGGATTCTCAAATCAAGTTCCTTACAACATGTACTAAATAACAAGCAAAATCAAGCAAAATCAAGAACACAGTAATAAAAAGGCAAATCAAACAAGCAAATGAAATGGTAATAAAAGGAGACTAAAGCAAGAGATAATAGAAAAGGAAATGAATACGCAAAAAGCAACCCCCCCAAACTTAACATGTGCATTATCCCAATGAACAAGTAAAGAAATGGAGAGTCCCCTGGAAGAAGTGGAGATCATGGGGCAGGGCATCTCCGTCTGGTGAAGATGGTGGGGTCGAAGGCATGGTCGGTGGTACGAATGGCTCGCTCGGATGCTGGATATGGTGAGCCCAAGATGCAAGGAAGTCTCGATGGTATGCATTTCTAACCGCAACACGTTGCTCTGACCGGCAATCTCTGAGGGCCTGTGCCCGAATCTCCTGTCTAAGCTCCTCCACTATGCCGTCTCTCTCGACTCTATAATCATCACAAGGTCTAATTTTTCGAGTGTATTCCTGCGTGGTTTCTCAAGTCGCGGCCTTCACTTTTTCCTCTTCTGAAAGAAACCCTTCGGCCGTGCAGCTTTTATAAAGTTTCAGCAGGGGCCGCGACCCAGATTTAGTGTGTCGCGGCCTGCGGTACAGTCAGAATTTGTCTTCGGTTGAGGCTAGGCGCAGGCCGCATCCCGCTTTAAGCATGCTGCGGCTTCGTGTGGTGTGGGACGCGGCTCAGAATAGACACGCCGCGGCACGCGGTACAGTAGGAATCGCATTTTTAAGTGAGTTTATGTGCGCCGCGTCCCTCAATTTCTGTGCTGCGGCCCTAACTGGGAGATGGCCCTGGAACATTTTCTGCAATAAATTTTTCACTATAACCAACAAAAACAAGTGAGAAATGCATGATATGCCAAAAATACCAAAAGACTAGACAAAAAAATTGAAAAAAGGAACAAAGAAAAATAAATGCTACTACTACTCGGGTTGCCTCCCGAGAAGCTCTAAGTTTATCGTCTTCAGCCGGACCCTGCGAGAATTTAATTAATGGCGGATGGGGTAATTGTGGACTTTTCCCGTCCATCGGATCGCCATTGTAGATTTTTAGATGCTGGCCATTAACCTTGAATCTGCGATTCTCGCATTCAACTTTCACTGTGCCGTGAGGAAACACTTTAACCACAGTCAAAGGCCCAGACCATCTCAGTTTCAGCTTTCTGGGAAACAACTTCAAACAAGAATTAAAGAGTAGTACTTGTTGTCCCGGAGCAAATTCTCTTTGCAATATCCGCTTATCATGCCATTCCTTAGTGTGTTCTTTGTAGAGATTGGCGTTGATGTAGGCACTGTGCCGTATCTCCTCCAACTCATTCGACTGCAAACAACACTTTTCACCAGCCGATTTGAGATCAAACCATTCATTTGCACGAATTTGGGCCTCGTTAAGTCGAAAACATGTATCGCCCCCATGAGGGTGCTTCTTAGCATGACATGCATCGATCGTAACTTGCTCTTCTTGAACCCGCAAAATCAGCTGCCCTTTTCCCACATCAACTAAGTTCTGCCAGTCGCTAAAAATGGTCTTCCCAGTGTAATTGGGATGTCATGATCTTCCCCCATATCTAAAACAACAAAGTCCTCTGGGAAGATGAATTTATCGACTTTAACCAAGACATCCTCAATTACGCCCCACAGATATTTAATCGAGCGATCGGCTAGTTGCAATGATATAGTCGTGGGCATAGCCTCCCCCAAACCTAATTGTCTTAAAACAGATAGAGGCATAAGATTTATACTCGCACCAAGATCACACAAATCTCTATCAAGAGTCGAGTTTCCAATAGTGCAAGGTATAGTGAAACTCCCTGGATCTTTTAATTTAGGTGGGAGATTTTTCTCCAAAATAGCGCTGCACTCTTTAGTTAGTGCCACCGTTTCATATTCTTCGAACTTCCTTTTGTTAGATAAGATCTTCTTCATAAATTTCACATAGCTCGGCATCTGTTCCAAAGCATCGGCAAATGGGATATTAATATGCAATTTCTTGAAGACATCGAGAAACTTAGAAAATTGCTTGTCTAACTTTTGCTTTTGCAGATGCTGTGGAAACGGGACTCGTGGCACATAAGCAGGATGAGTGTTCGAGACTGCTTTTGTCTTTGGCTTTGAGGACATACCAATCTCGACTTGAGTGGGCTCCTCATCATTCACTTTCTCAGCGGGAATGCAATTTTCTTTGCTACTCTTGGACTTCTCGTATAGCTCCTTTCCACTTCATAACTCGATAGTGTGCACATTTTCTTTAGGATTCATCTCGGTAGCACTCAGTAAGACACCTTGGGGTCTAGATGATAATAAATTTGCGATTTTCCCAATTTGCACCTCCAAGTTCCGAATAAAAGCGGAGTGATTTTGCAAAGTAGTTTCATTGCGAGTCATGAATTGACTCGTATTAGCCGCCATTTGAGCAAGAGCATCTTCTAAAGAGACTTTCGGTGGTTGAGGGTGCTGCTGTTGTGGCTGAGGGAATTGAGCTTGTGGAGGTTTGTTCAACGCTTGTCCGTTCCTCCATGAAAGATTTGGATGATTTCGCCACCCTTGGTTGTAGGTGTTAGAATACGGGTTATTTTGACAATTTTCATTCCCTACAAACTGAGCTTCTTCCACGTGAGATTGCTCAAATAGATTCCCGACTTGACATTCAGCACTTGGATGAGAGCCGCTGCACCAATTGCAAGTTTTCGTGGTACCCGTTGAAGGAGCGTGTGATAAAACTTGCAGTTGTTGAGTTAGAGGTGCAACTTGAGCTGATAGCATAGATATTGGATCATTGTTGGAAATTTCCATAACTCGTTTTGGATTCACATGCTCAGAAGGCCACTGAGAAGCATTCGCAGCCATAGCCTCCAGTAAGGAATAAGCTTTAGTAATAGTTTTACCCATTAAAGCACCCCCAGCTGCTACATCTACTAGAGTGCATGTAGAAGCACTCAATCCGTTATAGAATGTTTGATCTGCAGCTAATCTGGTAGACCATGATGGGGGCACTTCCTCATAAGATCCTTATACCGTCCCCAAGCCTCATGGAGCGACTCCACCTCAAACTGCCTGAAAGTAGTAATTTTATTCCTTAGTATTGCGGTCCTGGCAGGTGGGAAGAATTTGGCTAGGAAAGCTTGTGCCAAATGAGCCCAGGTCGTGATAGAACCCGACGGAAGAGAATTTACCCAAAATATTGATTTATCCCAGAGAGAGAATGGGAAAAGCTGCAAACGAATGGCATCATCGGTGACTCCATTAGTTTTAAAAGTATCACAAATTTCAAGAAAATTAAAGATGTGCGCATTAGGATCATCATCCGCCAACCCGCAGAACTAACTACCCTGGACCATTTGGATGATTGCCGGTTTGATCTCGAATGTATTTGCTTGAATAATTGGGCATGTGATCCCCGAATGCTTGACATTTATTTGAGGAAGTGTGTAATCGCGAAGAGCCAAATCTGGCGGAGTAACGTTGTCGTTACTCGGATCGATATTATGCTTCATAGTGATTGGAATTGGAATTATGCGTTTTTCTTCGCCGAATTTCCTAAGGGTGCGTTCTATTTCGGGATCAAAAGGGAGTAAGCCTTTTGTTCCAAGTTTTCTCATACACTAGTAAGAATCCCTTCGAAGAAAAATATATGTCCGAATCAATTAAAAACAGAAAATAAAATGAGAAAAAAAAAATTGTCCAAAGTAATACCAAAAATGCTCAAATTGATATTAGATAATAAACAGTCCCCGGCAACGGCGCCAAAAACTAGTTGCGAAAAATAGCGAACGCAAGCGCACGTTATCGTACAAGTAATAAAGTGAAAAGTAGAGTATCGTTCCCACGAGGACTGTCTAACTAAGTACCACTTTATTTGTCACCTTCAATATTACTTGGACGATCGAATAATTGGTTTGGTTTTGCAAGAAAATAAATAAAATAAATAAAGGCTAAAAAGTGCAATTAAGAAAAATTAATGCTACGTTCTAAAGAAAGAGTTTGTTGATTTTAAAAGCATCTAGGGTCGAGAATCCACCACAGATATTCAGAATTGATTTGTTCAAGTTCTAAAAATGATTATTGAGTTAGATGAAAGTCTAGATTGTCTAGTTTAATCCCATCACCCCTTCCGAGGTCGCTAGAATATACCGAGAACTAGCAAATCACTATATTCCTATGTGACTTGTTTCATTCAAGGCCTAAAAAGCACTTATAATCTAATTTTGACTACAATCGCCTTGAGAGTATATTCCTATCCCACAATATCCAATCAGTTTCAATTCCCTATATCGTAACTTGATTATCCTTTCCCAATTCAAAACAAGTAATTATTTCAGTTCATAAATGGCATTAAATGAAAAGCTTTGCGATCAAGAATTAAAACTCAAACAACCACAATAATTTAGAGATATGCCAGGAACAAACAATTCCTCATAAATTGGGTTTCATCTCTTCCCTAGAACAAAGGATCTAGCCTAACATGCTAGAATTAATCAACAAAATACAGAAATAAGACATGAGTTCAGAATATTCAAACACTAAGAAAGAAGATCTGAATTCGTGCTTGTCCTGACCAGGTCCTCGCTGAAGCCTCCGTCGGATTCCTCCTTGGATGCCTTGATGATTCCTTGAGCTCCTCCTCTT
This sequence comes from Orobanche coerulescens, assembly GCA_033398695.1. NCBI lineage: Eukaryota > Viridiplantae > Streptophyta > Magnoliopsida > Lamiales > Orobanchaceae > Orobanche > Orobanche coerulescens. The sequence continues at coordinate 205,596,388 of CM065803.1, forward strand.
TAAAAGTAGGGTTTTTTTATCCCCTCTTTTCAGATCTAATGGTGTATGGGGGCTTTTTATACTTCTTCCCCGCACAAAACCCTCCAAAAAAACGTGTTTTTGCTGAAAAATAGCAGTAGGCCGCAACCCAGAATGTGTGTGCCACGGCCCTCAGTACAGTGTGTTCCGGCTTGCCTGTTATATTGCCTGTTATTACCTTCTGCCTTTATTGTTTTGATAACTGTGATTTATATATAAGTATACATTGCAAAATCATGTACGCACCAAGCTAACAGGAGAAAGCCTAGTTGCTGTATTTACAGCAACGCACTTAAACGAACTTCCGCTATGCACTCACATTCGAAAATCGTACAACTTGTTGTACTAACACTTTTTCAAGTTGTATTATGTATACTTAGTGGCCAACATCGTATCCGAGTTATCCCTTAACTCGTACCTTCGAGTAACCCGTAATCCATTTTCAGGTAACTTGAATTCGTACTCGAGTTATGCTAATCGAGTAACTCGTATCCGATCTAGTAACCCGTAATCCTTACTCGAGTTACCTTTCCTGTTATCATTCTCGTGTTACTCGATCTCATACTCGAGTCTGTTTTTGGGTTACCCGATAAGTCAACCGTGTTACTCGATTGTGTAACTCGTATTACCCAAAAACTGATATTATATATTTTTTCAAGTTGACTCGAAATTTTATTACTCGAAAATACAATATATGACACGATTTGAGTAAAGTTAATTCCGACAATTTGAGTATCAAAAGAGTTGATTTTAAAACAAAAATTCCGACAATTAATTTTCAAACAAAAGATCTTTTTTACGGGGATCTCCGACGGACCTCCGGCCAAACATTATTTCCGATAGGGCCGCCGCCGGTGGCCATCGGACCTACGGCTGGTGGCCATTTCTTTTCTAGCCAGGCCTCCGGGCGCCGGCGGACCTCCGACGACCGGCATTTTCTTTTTTTTTACGCCAGGCCGCTGGCCTGTTTCTGCCGGGCCGACAAATTTTTTTAGCCAGGTCACCGACCTGCTTTCGAGTGTGCCGCATGCGTTCGACCATTTTTTTATTTATGCAAGGACGCTGACATGCTTTCCGACTGGCCACCCGTCAACCACCGATATAATTTTGGTAAGTAGCATATCTTTGTTTAGAAAGTAATCGGATGATTTTATTAATTTAATTTAATTATATCACCGCCATCGTATCATTGTGCCACGAGTTGTCTCTAGTCTATAATATAAAGAATAGTGGTTTTTTGGTGGTAGTACCTGAAAACACTATTGTACCCCTTCTTTTTTTTCGTGTTGAATTTAATAATAATAACAGTAAAAATGTTCAACGACAATAAATTTTAAAAATATCCCTAGAATATTAAATTAAATTAAAAGGACAATTAATTTTCAGTTTTTTACGGGGATCTCCGACGGGCCTCAGTTCGACCAGCTTTTCCGGCAGGGCCGCCGCTGGTCCCTGGCCAGTTTTTTTATTTTGTCGGGCCCGTAGGCCATTTTTTTACGTCAGGCCACCGACCTGCTTTCCGACGGGCCACCGCCGGCGGACCTAGCGGTCGACCATTTTCTTTTCTTTTCTTTAATGCTTGGCCGTTGGCGTCAGCCCAATTTTTTTTCACGTCAAGCCGCCGACTTGCTATCCCGTGAACCTCCGGAAATCAACCATTTTTTTAAATGCCGGGCCACCGACTTGGTTTTCGATGGGCCACCGCCAGCGGTAGACCAATTTCTTTTAGAGGGCAGACTCGCCAGCCTATTTTCCTGTGGTCCTTTATTTTTTTTCAAGGAAGGCATGTCTGCTGTCGATAGAATTTTGGAAACCAATTTTTTTTCTAACAAGTATTGTGGTCATTTAATTATTTTAGTTCAATCATATCACTGCCATGTGCCACTATGGCACGAGTTATCTCTATATATAATATAAAGGATAATGGTATTTTTTGGTGGTACTGTGTACCTGATGTAATACCACCGATATTTCATGCTTGATTACTTTGTACTGTGTGAATTTTTGTAATGTGACGTCATTTCTATTTATGTATTCTATTGAGTGCTATATAATTGTGCGATGTAAATGAAATGGAGGTGACACGCCTTGACGCCGTGGGACGATCGTCGGTGCGAATATGACGGTGGCCAACGTCTTGTTCCCCGATAATTGTTGACGAGTGGAAGGGATGGTCACCCCGAGATGGTTTGAATGTGATATCTGGCTAAAGAGTTTATGTCTAACGCACGCTAGAGTTTATGTCTAACACACATTAGAGTTTTGTCTAACGCGCGCTACAACTTATGCCTAACGTATGCTATATTTCGATTGTTACATATGTTAAAGTAGTTATATTACGTACGTAACGGGTGAGTCAGTCTCCCGACCAGAATCTTTCTTTTGACACGGACGGAGATACTTTCGGCGAGCTAGAGGACAAACGAGTCAACTCTTCATAACGTACGTTATCCCCCAAATTTAACGTACGTAACACTTGGGCACATTTCGGGCAGTGGCGGTCTTTACGTAAGTTGTCATTAAACTGTTACGTACGTAATAAGCCGTACGTACGTAACACCGTTATCATTAACGTACGTTAACAAAACCAAGTTTTATAAAATGACAATTCACTTCTTCATTTGCATGACCCAACATTGCAAGATAACACCCTTGGAGAAATTCCTAGCCTTATACTCAGTTCTTAACCTCTTATATACTTGAATTAACATTGAGGAGGTGGTTTCTTGAGCTCCGGTGAAGATTATCCAAGTCGTTCAAGTCACTTCTCATTTCTCCTTGTAGTTCTTGTGGATTCGCCAACTCTCTTCATTATTCTTCTTCCAATAAGGTAAGCCACCAATCCCTGGAGTAATATCTTCGATGTTTTTTATATATACTTATTAGATTACGGGTATTGGGTAGATTTTTGCCAACCTTCGTAGACAATCTTTTCGGATGGAATTGTAGTAACCGGAGTTATCGTTTCTCATATGTTTCGTTTCATGCAAATCATATCTATCATACGAAATTTCATTTCAATCATCACTAGGAATGTAAAATCTGACGAATCAATTGTAGGAGAATTCGTAGTAATCCGTCACCGTATGTTCCATTGTTCGTAGCCACCCTTACCTTGTGATTTTTGACACTTAGTGAATTAAGGAAAACAATTCGATAGTATAATCATTATTGGATATCAAACCACCAAAGTTATTTTGTAATAAAATCCGCCGATTGTAGTATTCGGAATATAGAATAGAATTAGAAAGTATGAGATTCGATTATGCTATAATCATTTGTTGACAACCGAAAAATGATAGGGATAATCTTGTTGAGCAAATCGATATATCTAATGTTAACTGTAGAATTGAACGGAATAATGGTACGTAATGCTTACGAACTTAGAAACGATACTAATATCGACAATTAAAACTATGATAGGAATCCGATTAGGAAAGGGAGACTAGTTTTATTCATTATGATCCGTACGAGGTATTAATCAGATATTACGTGGCTAGGTTAAGCTCGAGCGGGTGTGGGGACTCCGTTTTTCACAAAGCACCTACTGTCGGATCACAGGCAAGTGAAATCTTGCTCGAGAATTTTCTAATATTAATGTTATATCCGTATGTGTGTATGTGCCATTTTTGATGAATGCCGACGGTTGTCTTTCTCTAAAATATGTTATAAATGGGCCGATGTGTTGGGGATAAAACCTGTATGGTACCCGTGTGGAAATGTGTTAGGGGATAAGACCCGAATTGGGTGCCTATGTTCCGGGGTATTCCCGTGTGGATACTTTCGTGACCCTTGGTTGCGACCTTGGGGTTTATGTGATAAAAGAGAGAGAGACAACGTCGGTTGTGTGATGAAATATTCCCTGTTGATTATTTGGTACTGTGATTGGTAAAATGGCGTATATCATTGCTAGTAGTTGTTATTTGGTATGCATTCTCTGACCCTGGTTACCTGGTATGATTCGTCGTGCCAGGTAAAATTGTTCATCATGTGCAGGACATTCCCGAGGGGTCCGGTCAGACTTGAGCGGTGTTGGAATTATCTCTTGCCGTTGCTTAAATTAAATTAAATTTGCTTTCTTTTAAAAACCTCTGTTGTGTAATAATTGGACTTCGAATTACATTTTTCCTTAGAATCTTTTGACTCATGTTATGTAAACCTTGAACCTATTGTTTTATCGCGACTTCCTTAAATTGTCTATTTTCTAACTAGCCTTGTGGGTCCCATGTGGGATTCACAGCACTGTAATACCTCGAGAGATTTTGGGGGTGTTACAGAAAATGGTATCGGAGCGCGAAACTCCTGGTTTGAATAAAATTTCTCCTAATTTTTCAAAGTTATTCCAATCCAACACCCTAAGAGATCGAAACTCCTCATGGGAATGCAAAGTAAGTGATATGTGTGTTTCTGTCTATGTACTACATTTAATTGTAAACTGTGTATGGGACTGGCTTTAGATTAATACCGTCAGTGATGGCACACCGACGAGCTAGGAGGGTGGTGAATGACGCTCAGTGTTCCACCGCGAACCACAATGAGGACGGGAACACTGACGAGACCCATCCTGCTGGGGGCCAGCCGCCACCAGTCAATCAAAACGATCAGGAGGCGGAACGCCAGAATAACAACCCGGGAGGCATGGACCCAGCTTTTGTTCAGGCCCTTGCCCAGGCTATCGCCATGGGAATTGCTCAGGTCAACCAGGCGGAACGGATACCGGTCATCAATGTGGAAGAAAACGCAGGAAGAGACCGATGGTTGGGAGAGATGCTGAAGGCTAGGCCTCCATTATTTGACGGGACACGAGAGAAACACGTGGACGACAGGATTTCTGAAATGGAGACTGCCTTCGAAGTGATCGGATGCCCAGAGAACCGGAATGTGCCGCTCGGGATTAATCAACTCCGTGACACTGCTGCAGGTTGGTGGAGGACTTACAGGCCAAAGGACCGAGTGGTCGGGTGGACCGAATTTGCCCGACTACTACGGAGCGAGTACTGTCCCAGATCAGCCCGAACCGCTCGCGCACGAGACTTTTTCAGTCCGGACCCCAGAACATGCCAGTACCAGAGATCATTCGGGCCTACCGAACCGAGCTAAGTTACATCTCACAGATGGTTCCATCAGAAGATCAATGAATATGCCACCTTGCACAGAGGTTGCCGGAGGATGTACAATGCTATGCCGCTGGATTTCACTGCATGACCCTGAGGGCATACGAAGACGTAGTCACAGCATATACCGGTACTGTTGTTAATACCGACATCGGGCATAACTCGAAGAAGCAAAAGACATCAGTTCATCCTGGGAGCAGCAAAAAAACGAATTCGGGGCCCGCGTCTTCTTTTAAGTTGGCGGTTTGATACCAACAGAAGGGTGTATCTGATCGGCCTTACCGTAGGGACTGTTTCAATTGTGCCGTGTCCGGGCATACTAAGGATCGGTGCCAGAAGACGGCTACCAAATGTTTCACTTGCGGAAAGAGTGGACACATGTCTCGTTACTGCTGGCGGGCCAATCCCACTCAGAACCCAGCTTCCCAACCAAGTCAACAAGGCTCTGTGCAATCCCCTAGGATGCCTGCTGTTTCCAACTACCAAGCTCCATCCTACCAGAACCAACCATCGCTACACGGTGCCGGATGAGGCCGTAGGTGCGGCGGAGGTACTTCGTCCTTTTCGGATTCAGTGTCGTCTCGTGTATTTGAGCTGAGGGCTACGGATGGTCAGTCTGCGCCAGCTATCTCAGGTACTCTTCTTGTTAACTCTCAGCTAGTGCATGTACTATTTGATACCGGGGCCACCCATTCGTTTATATCTGTGGAATGTGTTGAACGCTTAAATCTTGTTTGTGTACCTTGTGAGGCCTTTACTATTAAACTACCCGAGGGTAGTAGATTAGGCGGTGATCAAAAGGTTCGAGACTGTCGGATCTGCATCGACAATCATAGTTGGACCGCTAATCTTGTGGTCTTTCCGCTCCAGAATGAAGATATCATATTAGGTGTGGACTGGATGCCATTGCACAGAACGATCTTCGATACCTACCACTTGACTATTTCCATTTCGGCTCATGACGGTACCACACATGTCATCAGAGGACGTGAACACTTTAGTACGAAAGGGTCTCTCAGCATTGTCACATCAGAAGCCTCCTGCAGCTCTCCAAGGGAGTACTATTGGTGTTATGTTCTTCGAGAGGATACTTCACAACTTACAATCACAAACATTCCGGTGGTGAATGAATTTCCAGACGTCTTTCCCGATGAACTACCAGGGCTGCCACCGCACCGAGAAGTTGACCTTTCCATTGAACTCGAGCCGGGGACGAGACCTATTTCCAAAGCTCCTTACAGGATGGCGCCGGCCGAGATGAAGGAATTAAAGATACAGCTCGAAGATCTGTTGGAGAAAGGGTTGATCTGCCCAAGCACCTCACCGTGGGGCGCGCCGGTACTTTTCGTTAAGAAGAAATACAACTCTCTATGCTTGTGCATCGACTACAGGGAGCTAAATAAGGTTACTATCAAGAATCGTTACCCACTACCAAGAATTGATGACCTCTTGGATCAATTACAAGGGGCAGTCGTGTTTTCAAAGATCGATTTATGGTCCGGATATCACCAATTGAAGATTCGGGAGGAAGATATACCCAAGACTGCATTTCGGTCGAGGTATGGGCATTACGAGTATATCGTGGTATCATTTGGGTTGACTAATGCCCCAGTCGTTTTCATGGAACTGATGAATAGAGTTTTGATTGATTTCCTCGATAAATGCGTGGTGTTTTTTATCGACGACATCCTGATATATTCTCGAAGCCGACAGGAACACGAGGAACATTTGAGGCAAGTGCTGAGCATGTTAAGGCAACACCAACTTTATGCGAAACTGTCCAAGTGCGAATTCTGGATGCCGGAGGTAATTTTTCTCGGACATGTTGTCTCGGCAGAAGGTGTCAAGGTCGACCCACAAAAGATCGAGACAATAACGAGTTGGGAACCGCCAAAGAACGTCAAGGAGGTTAGGAGTTTCTTAGGACTGGCGGGTTACTATCGAAGATTCGTCGAGGCCTTTTCCTGTATTGCCCGACCATTAACGAACCTACTGAGAAAGAGCACCAAATTTGTATGGACTGCAGACTGCAAGAAGAGCTTCGACGAGCTCAAGAGTAGGCTAACTACTGCCCCAGTACTAGTGTTACCGCAGGGTACAGAGGGATTCATTATATACACGGATGCATCCAAGCACGGATAGGGTGTGTCTTCATGCATAATGGTAGAGTCGTTGCGTACGCATCCCGACAACTGAAGCCGTACGAAGTAAATTACCCGACGCATGACTTGGAGCTAGCCGCAGTGGTGCATGCCCTCAAGATTTGGAGGCACTATCTTTACGGAGTTACTTGCAAAGTTTTCACGGATCATAAGAGTTTGAAATGTATCTTCACTCAGAGAGAATTAAACATGAGGCAGAGGCGCTGGTTGGAGCTAATCAAGGACTACGATGTGGAAATATCCTGTCATCCCGGGAAATCCAATGTGGTAACTGATGCTCTTAGTCGGAAAACTACACAAGAGGTAATGGTATCCAGCATAACAGTTCAGCCCAAACTGCAGCAAGACATCAGGAGAAGCAGCACCGAAGTATGGATACAACGTAGGCAAGGACAATTATGCTTTATCAACATACTTTCGTCCTTACTAGACGAGATACGTCTAGCACAGATGGAAGATCCTGAATTACGTGCGATTGGTGCAAGAATCGAGGAAGGAGATGTTTCCGATTATAAGATTCAGGGTGATTTGGTGAGGTTCAAGAACAGGATCTGTATTCCACCGAATGACGGGCTGAAGCAAACTATACTGAAGGAGGCGCACTCCACTCCCTATTCTATTCACCCCGGAGCAAGCAAAATGTACAAAGATTTGCGACAGAGTTTTTGGTAGAAGAATATGAAATGGGAAGTTGCTAGGTTCGTCGCCCGATGTATGACGTGCCAACAAGTAAAGATTAAACACCGTAGACCAGCCAGAATTATGCAACCCCTACCCATCCCGGAGTGGAAATGGGAGAGCATATCAATAGACTTTGTCACTAAGCTACCTACGGCGGTGGGAGGAAAGGATACAATTTGGGTCATTGTTGATCGAGTGACAAAATCGGAACATTTCATTTCTATTCAAGAGACAACCAGGACAGAGCAACTGGCCATCATTTTCATCAGAGAGATCGTAAGGCTACATGGCGTTCCCTCATCCATCATTTCGGATAGGGACACCAGATACGTGTCTCATTTTTGGAAAGCCGTCCATAAAGCTATGGGGACCCAAATACACTTTATCACGGATTATCACCCTCGGACAGATGGACAGACCGAGCGTGCGATTCAAACCTTGGAAGATATGTTGAGGGTATGTGTGCTCGATTGGGGTAAGGATTGGGCTAGACATTTAGGATTAGTGGAGTTCTCGTACAACAACAGCTGGCATGCAAGCATAGGCATGGCACCATTTGAGGCCATGTATGGGCGAAGATGCAAGTCGCCGTTATGCTGGGATGATGCTTCCGACACCGCGGTTACCGAGTTAGATCTTACCCAGGAATCTATTAAGAAGATCTATATCGTTCGAAAGCACATGCTAGCCGCACAGAGCCGGCAGAAATCTTATGTCGAAAACCGACAGCGACCGTTAGAATTTACGGTCAGGGATCATGTTTGGGTCAAAGTATCACCTATGCGGGGTATCCGGCGTTTCAGCCAAAAGGGCAAGTTAAGCCCGAGATTTATAGGTCCGTTTGAGATATTGGACCTAGTAGGGAAGCTCGCGTATCGATTAGCTCTACCGCCACATCTGGATAGAGTGCATAACGTTTTTCACGTCTCCTAGTTAAGGAAGTATGTCTATGATCCGAGTCACAAGCTCAATTTCGAAGAAGTGGAAATTTCCGATGACGCTACCTTTAGAGAGGTACCGATCGCCATTTTGGATCGACTTGTGAAGATGTTAAGAAATAAAGCCATACCCCTCGTGAAGATTCAGTGGTCGCACCACGGCACGGAAGAAGCGACTTGGGAAACGGAGTCGAGCATGAAAGAGAGTCATCCCGAGTTATTTTCTTAAGTTTCGTGACGAAACTATTTTTAAGGGGGTGATATGTAATACCACTGGTATTTCATGCTTGATTACTTTGTATTGTGTGAATTTTTGTAATGTGACATCATTTCTATTTATGTATTCCATTGGGTGCTATATAATTGTGTGATGTAAATGAAACGGAGGTGACACGCCTTGACGCCGTGGGACGATCGTCGGTGCGAATATGACGGTGGCCAACGTCTTGTTCCCCAATAATTGTTGATGAGTGGAAGGGATGGTCACCCCGAGATGGTTAGAATGTGATATGTGGCTAAAGAGTTTATGTCTAACGCACGCTAGAGTTTATGTCTAACGTACGTTAGAGTTTTGTCTAACGCGCGCTACAACTTATGCCTAACGTACGCTATATTTCGATTGTTACGTACGTTAAAGTAGTTATATTACGTACATAACGGGTGAGTCAGTCTCCCGACCAGAATCTTTATTTTGACACGGACGGAGCTACTTTCGGCGAGCTAGAGGACAAACGAGTCAACTCTTCATAACGTACGTTATCCCCCAAATTTAACGTACGTAACACTTGGGGACATTTCGGGCAGTGGCGGTCTTTACTGTAACACCCCCGATATATTCAGGAATATTACAGCGCCGTAAATCCTTTACATAAGAATTTACAAGGCTGAATAAAGGAAATGACGATAACAGATACCAATTTATGAAATTTCTGAAATAAAATTCAACCGACTGGTTCAAAACCGAAATTACAAATATCCCACGAAGAGTTATTATTACATCACTAAAATCCAAACATTATAAACCGACGACGTACTCGAGTACTTATTGAAATAACCAACAAACAACAGACAGTAAACCCGGCCGGAACATCACTCTGCACCCTCGTCGTCATGCATCTCCAGTGGTTGTTTTCCCGCTCTCCTGGATCCTGAACATACACAAATGTTCACCCCCGAAGGGGTTAGCACAACAATGCTAGTACAAGTACAATAATCATACAACAGTGATATAATCAACAATTATATCTTAACAAGTTTCTCCAACGAGAAATATCCACAACACATATCATATCATAACAGTTTCAACATACTAATGGTATTCCAACGATTCAGCGCACACAGCTATAGATTCCCATGATGATCCCGTCGGACCAACACATGGTGGAACTACCTGTCCAACGATCCAGCGCACACAACTATAGATTCCCATGATGATTCCCGTCGGATCAACGCATGGTGGACATATATTCACAACATATTTACACGATACAATCACATCATAATTGTCATAATATAAACAATTCTAATTAGAGTACTTGCCTCAGTTCGTTGACAAGAATAAACTTCCACGAATATCAAAATACTCGAAGGTCGTCCCCTTCGATCAATCACGTGTTAAGCTCGAACCTTAACAAAAGAAATAGCATATAATTCATTTCATGTCGAATGAACGTCTAAAAATTCAACAATTTCGGTAGAAAGTCCTAAATATGCAATCTATCTAGATAGCTTAACGCACGCTACGAATCCTATGTAGCGTACGTTAATGCTACTCATTAGCGCACGCAGTACACACAACCTAGCGTACGCTAACCAGGCGTGGTCAGTGCCTCACTGATCAGCTGACTGACTCAGCTGATGACTTAACGCATGCTAAGTCCCAATCGTTGCGTACGCTAAACGTACTCGATAGCGCGCGTTAATTCTTGTAGCTTAGCGCACGCTAAGAGTGCATGGCAGTTCACTGGAGGGCAGCAAATTATACAAATGGTGATGAAGTAAGCGAATCACTCAGTCATTAATATTTGTTATCCGGCTTCATGTTATGATCATAACCTTTATGAATGATCTCATGGATACTAACAACTTCGAGGTGCAAGTATACGTATAATCATCATAACACTATAATCCGTCTTGATTACAATTCTCATGCGAAGTTGGTGATCTCCGGTTGGTGTATTAAATTCTACTATCATTATACATATTCAGACTTCATCTGGAGGTGAACTAACAATTCCAACTTATACAAAAGAATATATCCTAAGACGATTCTTCCCTTAAGTCCTTATAACAGAAAATAATACCACCTCCAATTTATGATCACTAAGATAACATAAATCATACGGATAATAACTTCAGAATGTTCTCTTATCACTTGAAATACTAGGATTCCAACTACGAGGTTCCAACGATAATATCGTAAGCATAGACATTCCAATCTTAAAACATGATGTTTGTTGAATAATTCACTAATGAAATTCAATATCACGTTAGCATGATCATCTAATCCCTTGGAATCCAAATCTAAGGCTGGTGATAGGTTGAACATACCTTAATATGCCGAAATCACTGAACCACAAGGTAGAATCCGACTCCGGTTGGTTATGTGCCACTCCAAGGTGTTACTTCTCTTCAATGATCACTCACAAGTGATAACCAATATTCAAGGATCACTAAGATATGTTCTAAGTGTGTTAGAGGGATGATTATAGCTCTCTGGCCTCTCAAGAATGAATAATGGACGAAGGAAATGTAAGCCAAAACGGGTGGTTGTCTTATTTATAATATTCTGCACTATAACTAATTAGCGCACGCTACTAAGTATTCCTTAGCGTGCGCTAATAAGAGTTGACTCCAAAATTGTCCAGGTTCGTCCGCGGGAATCTTACCCGGACCCATGTCCCGGTTGGCGCATGTGCTAGCCACCTACCTCAATAATTCAGTGTCTAGCGCACGCAACTCCTACATACGTAGCGTGCGCTAGTAATAGCCGATAACGCGCGTTAAGCTACATTCTTAGCGTGCGCTATCATGAGTTTGCATGAGAAAATTTGCATGATGTTATACTTAAGTACAAGGATGCCAATGCAAGAAATATCATACTTCAATAATCAAAACCACAAATCCGAATAATACAGGGTTCGAATACAGGTAAAATACTCAGTAATAAATCCGGATATTACATACTCTCCTACTAAAAAGGAGTTTCATCCCGAAACTCAAGACGAAAATAACTCGGGATATCTGGACTTCATGCCATCTTCCGTTTCCCATGTGGCTTCTTCCATTCCATGGCGTGACCATTGAACTTTGACCAAAACGATTAGTTTGTTCCTTAACTGCTTAACTCGACTCTCGAGTATCTTGACCGGTCTTTCTTCAAACGTCCCATCCTGTGCGACTTCGATCTCGCCGAAATCAATGATATGACTGGGATCTGGTATATACCTCCGTAACTGGGATACGTGGAACATGTTATGAACATGGCACAATGACGGCGGCAATGCCAATCTGTATGCCAACTCTCCAACTCTCTCAAGGATCTCAAATGGTCCGAGATATCTCGGACTCAGCTTTCCTTTCCTTCCGAAACGAAAGATTCCCCGAGTAGGAGAAACCTTCAAAAGTACGTGGTCTCCAGTACTGAACTCCAATGGGCGACGACGTACGTCTACGTAAGATTTCTGGCCACTCTGGGCGGTCAACAGCCTTTCACGAATCAAGGCTATCTTCTCTCGAGTCTGCACGATCAACTCTGGTTCTGTTCCGATCAAGTCTGATGAATCGTCCCAGCATAGGGGCGATCTGCATCTCCTCCCGTATAATGCCTCGAATGGTGCCATCTTAATGGAAGCATGCCAACTATTGTTGTAGGTGAATTCAATCAATGGTAGATGAATTTCCTAATCGTTTAACCAATCTAAGGCACAAGCCCTCAGCATATCCTCCACCGTTTGAATGGTCCTCTCGGATTGTCTGTCAGTCTGCGGGTGATAAGCTGTACTGAAGTTCAATTTGGTCCCCAAGGCCTTATGAACTGCTTTCCAAAAGTGAGACACAAAACGGCTGTCTCGATCAGAAATGATGGTCTTCGGCGTACCATGCAATCGAACTATCTCCGATATAAATACTCGTGCCAACCTCTCTGGTCCCCACGTGTCCTTAATGCCTAGAAAATGAGCTGATTTGGTTAAACGATCAACTATCACCCAAATCATGTTCATTCCTATCTTGGTTCTCGGCATACTGGTGATAAAGTCCATCAATATGTCCTCCCACTTCCATTCAGGGATTGGAAGCGGCTTCAACATTCCGGCAGGCCGTTGATGCTCGATCTTAACCTGCTGACAAGTCAAGCATTTCGAAACATAGTCCGCTACATCTTTCTTCATATTGCCCCACCAGAAATTCTGCTTCAAGTCCTTATACATTTTACTGGTGCCCGGGTGGATAGAATAGGGCGAACTGTGAGCTTCCTTCATAATCATCTGTTTCAGAACATTGACATCGGGAATGCAGAGTCGGTTCTGAAATCTCAAAACTCCATCATCATGGATTACGAATCCGGGGGCCTTACACTTGATCACTTCGTCACGTAACCGAATCATCAGAGGATCATCTACCTGTCTAGATTTGATTTCTTCGATTAATGACGAAGTTATTTCCATCATGCACAGTTGTCCTTGGACTCTTTGTAACCACACTTCAATTCCTTCTCGAATCATCTCTCGTTGAAGGCTAAGTTGGGAGGTCAGAGTCTCCAGCATATGAATAGAAATAGGCTTGCGACTGAGTGCATCGGCCACTACATTCGCTTTGCCTGGGTGATACAAAATCTCCAAGTCATAGTCCTTAATCAATTCTAACCATCTTCGTTGCCGCATGTTCAATTCTTTCTGACTGAAGATGTATTTGAGACTCTTGTGATCCGTAAAGATCTGACAGTGAGTCCCGTACAGATAATGCCTCCAGATCTTCAAAGCAAAAACTACTGCTGCTAGCTCCAAATCATGTGTTGGGTAATTCACTTCATAAGGTTTCAGCTGTCGTGAAGCATAAGCGATCACTTTGTCATTCTGCATTAATACGCATCCGAGTCCTTGGTTCGAAGCATCACTGTAAACTATGAATCCTCCAGTCCCCTGTGGAAGTGATAGAATCGGTGCCATCGTCAATCTCTTCTTTAATTCATCAAAACTAGTCTGATACGACTCGTTCCACTCAAACTTTTGAGTTTTCTGCAGGAGTCGAGTAAGTGGGCGGGAGATTTTGGAAAACCCTTCCACGAACCGACGATAATACCCAGCAAGTCCTAAGAAACTTCGAACTTCTTTCACGTTCTTTGGATGTTTTCAATCCATAATTGCTTCGATTTTCTGCGTATCTACTCGGACTCCTTCCGCTGATACTACATGACCGAGGAACATTACTTCCTTTAGCCAGAATTCACACTTAGAGAGTTTGGCGTACAGTTGCTCGCTTCTCAAAAGTTCTAATACAATCTGCAAATGCTGTGCATGCTCTTTCGGGTTCTTATAATACACCAGAATGTCATCAATGAACACGACCACAAATTTATCCAAATATTCGATGAACACTCGGTTCATCAACTGCATGAATACAGCAGATGCATTTGTGAGACCAAATGGCATCACTACAAACTCATAGTGTCTGTAGCGAGTTCTGAATGCTGACTTTGGAACATCTGATTCCTTAATCCTCAGCTGATGGTATCCTGATCTCAGATCGATTTTAGAAATTACTGTCGCTCCTTGCAACTGGTCAAACAGATCATCAATCTGTGGCAACGGATACTTGTTCTTAATCGTCATCTTGTTCAGCTCTCGATAGTCAATACACAGTCGAAGCGATCCATCCTTCTTTCGGACAAAAAGGACTGGCGCTCCCCAGGGTGAAACGCTTGGCTGAATATAGCCTTTGTCCAGTAACTCCTGCAGCTGCTTCTTCAGTTCATACATTTCAGTAGGTGCCATACGATACGGCGTCTTAGAAATTGGTGTAGCTCCGGGTTCCAGCTCAATAGTGAATTCTACATCCCGTCGTGGAGGTAGTCCAGGTAATTCGTCAGGAAATACATCTGGAAATTCATTCACAACAGGAATGGATGAAAGTTTCATAATTTCATCTTCTTTCTTCATTGCATAGCACCAATATCTGTCTGACCTGTTTCAACAATTTGTGACTTTCATTGCTTTGATCAACTTTCCTGAGCTTCCTGGTTTCCATCCTTCAAACAGTACTTCGGAGCCATCATCAGCGATCAGCGAAATATTCCTCCTTCGGTAGTTTACAATTGCTCCATATCGATTAAGCCAATCGTCTCCGAGTATCAGGTCATCTCCTTGCATTTCTATCACAATTAGATTTGAGAGCCACTCCCTACCCCCAAATGATACAGGAAAATCTCTAGTCTCTAAGTTCCCAACAATCCTCTCTCCACTCGGTAAACCAACAACATAAGGTTCATAAGTATGAAAACCAGAAATATTCAAACGATTTACACAAGACAAAGATATAAAGGAATGATTAGCTCCTATATCGAATAAAACGCTAACTGGCTGGAAAAGGATCTGGACAGTACCTGATGCGACAGCAGCATCCTGATCGTCTGTCCTTCTCATCTCATACCGACGTAGGGGAACAGATCCGGCACTCGATGTCCCCTTTCGGTCCCATTGTCCTCTGCCTCGTACGCGGCCAAAATTTTGAGGCATCTGAACACTTTGCTGCGTCTGTTGGATACTAGCTTCCTTCTAAACTGGTTGCGATGAACGGGTTCCATTGTATTTGGTGGCGTCCTTGCAAAACGTCGCACGGTGCCCTTCCTGTCCGCAGTCAAAACATGTAACTGGAGTGCGCAAACAATCACGCCAAAGGTGGCATGGGCGACCACAGTTAAATGACTTCCTAGCTGTATCCGTCGTGGCTGATATTGTTCCGTAATTCTTTCCGCTCTTAGATGGGTGCGGAGGTTTCTTGAAAGAAAAAGAAGACTGGGCCTTGCGGGGCCCACTGCTCTTGTGCTATGTAAAAGTACCAGAGACTTTCTGTTTCTTCGATTCCATAAACTTCTCCATTGCTGCTTCGTTTATTTCGTATGCCAACGCCTTATCCTGGTATTGGCGGAGAGTGGTACATTCAAAACCGGACATGTACCTCTGGATTTCTGGTTTCATTCTCATTTCAAAATGAATCATCATCTCCGCATCTGTTCTAACCAGATGTCGAACAAATGCTAACTGCTGATTAAACGTCTTAATCATCTGGGATACGGATTCGTCTGATGGTTGAGCGGAGAAAAACTGCCGAATTTTGGCTTCCCTCACAGGACGAGGGCAGTACTGAGCTTCCATCATCATTTTAAATTCTGTCCAATCAGCATCATGATCTACAGGTCGGATAGCTTCCCACCACTCGGATGCTTCCCCAATCAGAAAGTACTGGGCAATAGGAGCTCTCCTGTCATCTGGGCAATTAATTCCAGCAAAAATTTTCTCCAATTCCTTCAACCAATGATCCCAAGTGGGAGTCTCGGAAAAGCCGTCAAATTTGGGCGGTTGCATTTTCGCTACCTCTTGCAACCATCGGTCACCTTGATTTCCCATTTCTGGAATCCTTTGCTGTCCCTCTCCTTGCTGTAGTCCCACCGCCACATGCATCCGGTCCACGACTTGGGCGAACTGAGTCATCTGGTTCACCACTTGATGAAGGATTTCAGTGCAATGAGTTACAGTTCGTTATTAATAGATTGTTGCGGCTCTTTGAGCTATGGCCTTTGATTAGAAGGCGACGCTTCCCTTTCAGCATTTCTTCGTCCGCGTCCACGACTGCGACCACGTCCACGTCCGCCTCTCAACATACTGTAAGCATAAATACTCAATATACAGGAAACAACATCGTTCTAATATTCGAGTATAATGAGACACAACATGTAAAGAACGAGATAGAGTTTAGGAACTTACAACCACCGTTCGCATGAAGACGTAGACAGTGCAGTGATGTCATTCACGACCGGTTACCTCAAAAGACATAAATGACCCCTATTTTAACCCAACGGCCAAGATATCCATAATCTTAGCTCTGATACCATATTCTGTAACACCCCCGATATATTCAGGAATATTACAGTGCCGTAAATCCTTTACATAAGAATTTACAAGGCTGAATAAAGGAAATGACGATAACAGATACCAATTTATGAAATTTCTGAAATAAAATTCAACCGACTGGTTCAAAACCGAAATTACAAATATCCCATGAAGAGTTATTATTACATCACTAAAATCCAAACATTGTAAACCGACGACGTACTCGAGTACTTCTTGAAATAACCAACAAACAACAGACAGTAAAGCCGGCCGGAACATCACTCTGCACCCTTGCCGTCATGCATCTCCAGTGGTTGTTTCCCCGCTCTCCTGGATCCTGAACATACACAAATGTTCACCCCCGAAGGGGTTAGCATAATGATGCTAGTACAAGTACAATAATCATACAATAGTGATATAATCAACAATTATATCTTAACAAGTTTCTCCAACGAGAAATATCCACAACACATATCATATCATAACAGTTTCAACATACTAATGGTATTCCAACGATCCAGCGCACACAACTATAGATTCCCATGATGATCCCGTCGGACCAACACATGGTGGAACTACCTGTCCAACGATCCAGCGCACACAGCTATAGATTCCCATGATGATTCCCGTCGGATCAACGCATGGTGGACATATATTCACAACATATTTACACGATACAATCACATCATAATTGTCATAATATAAACAATTCTAATTAGAGTACTTGCCTCGGTTCGTTGACAAGAATAAACTTCCACGAATATCAAAATACTCGAAGGTCGTCCCCTTCGATCAATCACGTGTTAAGCTCGAACCTTAACAAAAGAAATAGCATAGAATTCATTTCATTTCGAATGAACGTCTAACAATTCAACAATTTCGGTAGAAAGTCCTAAATATGCAATCTGTCTGGATAGCTTAACGCACGCTACAAATCCTATGTAGCGTACGTTAATGCTACTCGTTAGCGCACGCAGTACACACAGCCTAGC
This sequence comes from Orobanche coerulescens, assembly GCA_033398695.1. Taxonomy (NCBI): domain Eukaryota; kingdom Viridiplantae; phylum Streptophyta; class Magnoliopsida; order Lamiales; family Orobanchaceae; genus Orobanche; species Orobanche coerulescens. Next base: position 205,614,401 of record CM065803.1, read on the forward strand.
GTATGCTAACCAGGCGTGGTCAGTGCCTCACTGATCAGCCGACTGACTCAGCTGATGACTTAACGCACGCTAAGTCCCAATCGTTGCGTATGCTAAACGTACTCGATAGTGCGCGTTAATTCTCGTAGCTTAGCGCACGCTAAGAGTGCATGGCAGTTCACTGGAGGGCAGCAAATTATACAAATGGTGATGAAGTAAGCGAATCCCTCAGTCATTAATGTTTGTTATCCGGCTTCATGTTATGATCATAACCTTTATGAATGATCTCATGGATACTAACAACTTCGAGGTGCAAGTATACGTATAATCATCATAACACTATAATCCGTCTTGATTACAATTCTCATGCGAAGTTGGTGATCTCCGGTTGGTGTATTAAATTCTACTATCATTATACATATTCAGACTTCATCTGGAGGTGAACTAACAATTCCAACTTATACAAAAGAATATATCCTAAGACGATTCTTCCCTTAAGTCCTTATAACCGAAAATAATACCACCTCCAATTTATGATCACTAAGATAACATATATCATCCGGATAATAACTTCAGAATGTTCTCTTATCACTTGAAATACTAGAATACCAACTACGAGGTTCCAATGATAATATCGTAAGCATAGACATTCCAATCTTAAAACATGATGTTTGTTGAATAATTCACTAATGAAATTCAATATCACGTTAGCATGATCATCTAATCCCTTGGAATCCAAATCAAAGCTGGTGATAGGTTGAACATACCTTAATATGACGAAATCACTGAACCACAAGGTAGAATCCGACTCCGGTTGGTTATGTGCCACTCCAAGGTGTTACTTCTCTTCAATGATCACTCACAAGTGATAACCAATATTCAAGGATCACTAAGATATGTTCTAAGTGTGTTAGAGGGATGATTCTAGCTCTCTGGCCTCTCAAGAATGAATAATGGACGAAGGAAATGTAAGCCAAAACGGGTGGTTGTCTTATTTATAATATTCTGCACTATAACTAATTAGCGCACGCTACTAAGTATTCCTTAGCGCGCGTTAATAAGAGTTGACTCCAAAATTGTCCAGGTTCGTCCGCGGGAATCTTACCCGGACCCATGTCCCGGCTGGCGCATGTGCTAGCCACCTACCTCAATAATTCAGTGTCTAGCGCACGCAACTCCTACATACGTAGCGTGCGCTAGTAATAGCCGATAGCGCGCGTTAAGCTACATTCTTAGCATGCGCTATCACGAGTTTGCATGAGAAAATTTGCATGATGTTATACTTAAGTACAAGGATGCCAATGCAAGAAATATCATACTCCAATAATCAAAACCACAAATCCGAATAATACAGGGTTCGAATACAGGTAAAATACATAGTAATAAATCCGGATATTACATTTACGTATGTTGTCATTAAACTGTTACGTACGTAATAAGCCTTACGTACGTAACACCGTTATCATTAACGTACGTTAACAAAACCAAGTTTTATAAAATGACAATTCCCTTCTTCATTTGCACGACCCAACATTGCAAGATAACACCCTTGGAGAAATTCCTAGCCTTATACTCGGTTCTTAACCTCTTATATACTTGAATTAACATTGAGGAGGTGGTTTCTTGAGCTCGGTGAAGATTATCCAAGTTGTTCAAGTCACTTCTCGTTTCTCCTCGTAGTTCTTGTGGATTCGCCAACTCTCTTCATTATTCTTCTTCCAATAAGGTAAGCCACCAATCCCTGGAGTAATATCTTCGATGTTTTTTATATATACTTATTAGATTACGGGTATTGGGTAGATTTTTGCCAACCTTCGTAGACAATCTTTTCGGATGGAATTGTAGTAACCGCAGTTATCGTTTCTCGTATGTTTCGTTTCATGCAAATCATATCTATCATACGAAATTTCATTTCAATCATCACTAGGAATGTAAAATTTGACGAATCAATTGTAGGAGAATTCGTAGTAATCCGTCACCGTATGTTCCATTGTTCGTAGCCACCCTTACCTTGTGATTTTTGACACTTAGTGAACTAAGGAAAACAATTCGATAGTATAATCATTATTGGATATCAAACCACCAAAGTTATTGTGTAATAGAATCCGCCAATTGTAGTATTCGGAATATAAAATAGAATTAGAAAGTATGAGATTCGATTATGCTATAATCATTTGTTGACAACCGAAAAATGATAGGGATAATCTTGTTGAGCAAATCGATATATCTAATGTTAACTGTAGAATTGAACGGAATAATGGTACGTAATGCTTACGAACTTAGAAACGATACTAATATCGACAATTAAAACTACGCTAGAAATCCGATTAGGAAAGGGAGACTAGTTTTATTCATCATGATCCGTATGAGGTGTTAATCGGATATTACGTGGCTATGTTAAGCTCGAGCGGGCGTGGGGACTCCGTTTATCACAAAGCACCTACTGTCGGATCACAGGCAAGTGAAATCTTGCTCGAGAATTTTCTAATATTAATGTTATGTCCGTATGTGTGTATGTGCCATTTTTGATGAATGCCGACGGTTGTCTTTATCTAAAATATGTTATAAATGGGCCGATATGTTGGGGATAAAACCTGTATGGTACCCGTGTGGAAATGTGTTAGGGGATAAGACCCGAATTGGGCGCCTATGTTCCGGGGTATTCCCGTGTGGATACTTTCGTGACCCTTGGTTGCGACCTTGGGGTTTATGTGATAAAAGAGAGAGACAACGTCGGTTGAGTGATGAAATTTTCCCTGTTGATTATTTGGTACTGTGATTGGTAAAATGGCGTATATCGTTGCTAGTAGTGGTTATTTGGCATACATTCTCTGACCCTGGTTACCTGGTATGATTCGTCGTGCCAGGTAAAATTGTTCATCATGTGCAGGACATTCCCGAGGGGTCCGGTCAGACTTGAGCGGTGTTGGAATTATCTCTCGCCGCTGCTTAAATTAAATTAAATTTGCTTTCTTTTAAAATCCTCTGTTGTGTAATAATTGAACTTCGAATTACATTTTTCCTTAGAATCTTTCGACTCACGTTATGTAAACCTTGAACCTAATGTTTTATCGCGACTTCCTTAAATTGTCTATTTTCTAACTAGCCTTGTGGGTCCCACGTGGGATTCACGGCACTGTAATACCTCGAGAGATTTTGGGGGTGTTACACTTGAAAAGACTATTGTGTCCCTCTACTATTATTTTCTTCTTTTTGTGTTGAATTTAATAATAATAATAATAACAATAATAATATTAAAAATGTCCAACAATAACAAATTTCAAAAAATACTACTACAATATTAAATCAACTTAATGGGCAACTAATCTTTTCCGACGGGTGTCCAACCGACCAGTTTGTCAGACAGGGCAACTGCCGGTCGCCTGCGGAACTCCGATGGCCGACCAATTTTCTTTTAAAGCTAGACCGCCGATGTTGGTCCCCTCTGGAAGTGACACTTGTCCCCTGTTCTAGCTCTGGCAGAATGATGATGATTGTCCTTACTATATCAACAAGGGTCTTTTTTTAGTGCGCTTTGTCCTCACTCACGCGCACCCTGAGAAGTTTTCCAGGGGGTCACCCATCCCATAAGTCAAGCACGCTTAACTTTGGAGTTTCAATGAGATGACTACCAGAAAAGAAGATGCATCTTGTTGGTATGAGTAGTCCAAATCAATTCATATAACCACTTCCTAGTAGAAATCTCACTTGGATTCTTTATTGAAACGAAACATTTCCTGTCATAAGACGCAGCAATGCTATATATGTGAGTCAGAAGGCTAAATAAAATTTAGCTTCTGTGTTGAAGTTTAAACATTTCCTGTCATAAGGTTAAATAAAATTTTATAGGATAGTTTATAGATACTCCCTCCCTCCACACTAATTATTTACTACTTTTGCTATTTTTATCCATTTATAAAAAACTTACCTCTTTTCATTTTTAGTGAGTATATCCCGCACATTTTATTTTAAACTACAAGAAAAGTAGGACCCTTATCATAATCACATAACACACTCAACTAGTTTCTTAAAACCCGAGTAGAAATCAAAAGGGTAACTTCTTAGGGATGTAACACAATCAAAAGAGATATATTTATACTAATAAATAGGGATGTAACCCTAAAAGCCAACTAGGCATCTTAGCCCATTAAGTGTCTTATCCTGCAAGTAATATCTATAAAATAATATATTTACAACACTCCCCATTGGATATTACACTTTAATGTTCATGCTGAACGAAAACCTCGATAGAAAAATCTAGAGGGATAAACTTAGTCAAAGGAAAAAGGAGTACCATCACTGATCTTCAGGATCCAATCTACAAGATTCTTTCGATGTTGACACTCCCCCTGAAGACAAACATCTTCAAATACTATAAATATATATTCCATATATAGATTATGAGGAGAAATATGCAAATTTAACACTAGCACAATTTTGTGTCATAGTTCTTCGGGAACTAGTTTATGAAACACAATTTATACTATTCTCATAGAGAACAATCTATGGTATATCATATATCACAATACCAGTTTTGAATCTTATATAATGGGTGAGACAATTAATATTGGAGTGACCACCAAAGTCAATCTCAATTTATTTTGAATAGACTAATTATTATCCTTTAAGATAACGTATGATATGCTCAATATCATTTCAATGTCTTCATCATGAGAACATTAATTCTTGCTAGCAAGCTAACTTTAAATGTAATATCAGACCTGATAGAGTATAATGCTCTTAAATACTCAAATAAGGAACTCCGGGTTCTTAAATTTAATCGTTATCTTTTTATGTTTAGTCTATATTCACATTATGTGAAGAGATAATTATTGGGTCTAACTAGATGTAGTTTATTCAAAACAAATCCATCTAAAACCTATTCTCAAGTAGGTTGTGTAGGTCACAAGTCGTCACAAATAAGTCTAGAGGGGGGGTGAATAGACTTATTGGAACTCTTTTTCCGAGTAGGAATTAAGGAGTTTCGCAGCTGATGGTACAAATGACTTAGAGTCGTCTGTAGACAATATAAGTGCGGAAGTCAGCTGATGACGAATACATAAATATAAACAATGAAACACTAAGTATGAATGCAGTAGTTAAGTATGATGCTAAATCAGTAAAGTACGCAAGCAATTTATAGTGGTCTCACAGGTGGGGTAATCCTTTACTAATCCACTTTCTCCAAACCAGTTGGAGATGAATCCACTATAATTTTGAACCACTAATAAATATTACAGTGATTCTACAACTTAGCTACAACAACTTCCAACCAGTGGAAATCCTGTCGTTGCAACTCCTTTCTGACTGCCTAGCACCATTTGATCTTCAAATCCTTGGATGCCTATCAGTCGCGTAACTTCAACCAGTGAAGTACCCCGTACTCAGGTTTTAAGACAAGAGTGTTTTGTCTTCTCCAACTAAGAGCTTTGTTCGTATATGAACTGAGAATACTGATCTTCACGATGTAATATATTTCTTGATCGCTTGATTGCTTTAATTGCTTGAGAGTATAGTTCGCATCGTACTGCTCAACTTAAAATATTCAGATATTTATAGCTTGTCGATCCTTTGAGCTTTTCTTCATAGCCGTTGCAAATCTGTAACAAATCTATCTATTGGAGAATAGACTTTTTTGTTTATCTTTATGAACGTTGCAAGGCTGGATTCCTTTATTTTAATCCAATTCCGACCGTTGTGAAGACTTCCATGTGATGGCACCAAATCTTTTGATTTTAATATGATTAAAGTCTTCATAGGTGGGTCTGGATGATTTATTTAATTCATATCCTTCTGGGAATCTCTCCAATCTGTCCCTTATTGCCCGCATGTGACTTTCTGAAATTATTGACTTTTCAACGCATGCTGATGTGGACAGGCTTACTTGGCTGATGACTTATCTGATCTTTTTAAGTGAATCTGTCTGATGTGCAGTCAAACTTCTCTGTCATCGGACTTCTCTGATGACAACTTCTCTGATGTCCTGCCGACTTGTCTGAAGTCTTCTGACCTGATTGAACTTGACTGATCTGATGGTCAAACTTCAGATGACTTGGACTCCGTCTGATTACTTGACTGCAGTCTGGTCAAACTTCTCTGATAAAATTTGTTGACCAGAACTTCTCTGATTTTCACTTGACTGACTCGGATTTCTGTAGTGTTTGGTCAAACTTCTCTAATGATATTTGTCTGACCGAAACTTCTCTGATGTACTTATTTGCACTTTTGTACTTAGCCGCTTTTAAGCCTAATTCAAATGGCCTATAGAAGATATTAATTTTGGTTCTTCTTTACATTTAGCCAAGTATTTGACTTAACTCAGTTTGGCCTATGGAAGATACTCATTTGGTTCTTCCTTACATTTTGCCAAGTAATAAACTTACATTTGAATAAACCAGTACAATGATGACATCATCAAAATCTAATAAGTATTCCTAACAAATTCCCCCTATTTTGATGATGGCAAAACTTAAGCAAATATTCAAATGAATAACAGGTCTGCACATAGTCAAGTGCAAGACACAAACTAAAATTCTGTCTTTGTTTTGAGACAACTAGTGGTTGTCATTCAAACCACTGTTATATAATTCTCTGAATTGTTTACAAGTACATAGGCTTTAAATGATCAAATTAAATATAGAGTAATTCTACAAAATAAGAATTTTATAGGTAAGTTACAGAAACAGTAAATTACAAAAAAATCTATCTGCCTCTGCCTCTGCCTCTGCCTCTTCTGATAGGCTGCTTGGAAGGCCTAATACGCTTTGCACTAATTGGTCTCTTCTTGACAGGTGCTAGGCCATACTTCCTTCTGATAAAAAGAGAAGCAAACTCTTGTTCTTCTTTGAATGAGAATTTGTGCTCTTCACATAGCTTCCTTATCTCTCTCTGTAATGCTAGCTCATCCAATTCATCGTTTAATAAAGTGGGAGGATCTTCAGATATGAAGGGGGAATCATGGGGTAAGCATCCCATTCTTTTGCATATTTTACTAAGATGGCCCAGAGAGTTGGCCATGTTGATTCCATGAAGTCGATAAATATCTGCTGTGGGGATTCCTCGTTATCCTGGAGTAACTCCCGGATATAGTATTTATCAATGAACTACTTCCTCGCATCTCCCCACATTGGACCAGCTTTGGCAGGTAGGAATTCCTCAACATACCAAAGCTCTTTGCCTTCCCATTCTAATCTTGGCTCTTCCCCAAATCTGGTTCTCCTCTTCTTGACTGCAGGCAGATCTTCAGTATGCTCAGGATCAGCTTTTTCCTTTCTTTTATGGCTTGATGTCCCTGCTTCAATTAAGGGGATATCTTGCCTCTTCTTTGATCTGAGCTCCTGTCTTGTTTCCTCAGCCTGTACCTGACCTGATACTTCTCTCACTTCTCCCTGCTTACTTCCTTTCCCCTTTTTGCCAGCATCAACTAGCATAGTTAACTGCTGCTCAACTCTATGCATCCAGTCAGACATGCCAAGGGGAATCCTGGAATTTGTAGGAGGAGGTTGAGGGACATTTCTCTGCAGTAGGGTATCGATTTTGGCATTGATGGTCTGTAGGTCAGGTGTGATTTCTGTTGTGATGAGCTGGTCAACAGTTGAGATAGGTGTTGCCTGTGGAGAGTGGTCACCAGCTCCTTCTGAAGCTCCAGGTCGGTTGATGGACCTGCCTGTGTGCAGACTCCTGTCTAAAGGAGGCTGATCAGATGGGGTTTTTGCAGGGGTCCCCGATCTGTCATCCTCGTCTTGGGACTTTTCTGAGCTGGGGGGTTGATTAGGTGCCCCAGGCTCATCTTCTCTGTTTCCTTCATCTTTTTTTCTTCATTCTCCTCTCCCTCCTTTTCTTCTTCTTCTTTCTCTCCTTCTTCCTTATCTTCTTCCTTCTCATCATCATTCGTTTCTTCCTCCTTTTCTTCCTCTTTCTCATCCTTCTTTTCTTCTTCATCATCTTTCTTTTCCTCCTCCTCCTCCTCATCATCATCATCTTTTTCTTCTTGCTCAACCTCTTCTCCTTCTTCTTCTTCTTCCACCAATTCTTCTGTCTTTTCATCTTCTGTTTCATCAGAATGTTTTTCAACTTCAATATTTTCTTCTTCTTCTTTTTCTTCTTCCTCATGTCTCACTTCCTCACCTTTTTCTTCAACTATAATGTTTTCTTTTTGTTCTTCTTCTATCTTTTCTTCCTCCACTATCTCTTCTATTCTTATTTTTTTTCTTCAACTTCTCCATCCTCATCTATAGATCCGTCCAAAACACTTTCAATAACAAGGTGGATGAGCTGGTCCATGTTGGTTTTAAAATGGGACATGAACTAGTTCTCCTGGAGCATTGAAATTGTGTCTGACTCATTGCAAAAACGCATGAGTACTTGATCCGTAGCCTGGGGAAAATCCCAGCTACTCATTTCAACAAATAATTGCAGTTGAGTAAATGGAAAGGATTTTAAAGTTTTCCATTCCTCAAAAATTTTGATATATGAGTTTTTGAGAGCATGATGTTTTACCATTAGAAGCTGCTCTACAGATAGGTTCAAGAAATTGTTCTCTAGCAGGTTGAATGTGTAATCTGCTTCAGGGATATGGTAATTAAACCTGCTTCTTCTTTAGACATGTAGTGGGGAGTTAGAAGGGAAACAATTTGAGCTTCCTGACTAGAGTGAGTAGGCTGATCCTCTAAATCATCATGAGTGGGTGCAGGTGCAGATAGGTGATCTGGCTGCTCTTCCTCTTCAAACTCTAATCGCCTGGGCCTCTTGGGGGAGGGTTCAGGTGAAGATTGGATCACATATGGCTCTCCAAGGGATGGTCCCCTCCTCTTGAAATGAAGGGCTATTGGGGTATTGTCTGAATCCGAATCAGACTGATCTGCAGATTGGTCTCCACCAGACTCGGCTGAGCCTGAAGGATATTTGTAGGGTGGAGGTTCGACAGACATTTCTGGGATACCTTCCTTTCGCTGCCCAATGTCCTTAGAGTCTCTTGGTCCAAGTGACCAAGTCTCATGTTGATGTGGAAGCGGTCAGGATTTCCCTTCGCCATGCCTAACTGCTCCAGAATCGAACTAATCTGAGTCCCAAAGGCCAGCTTGTTTTTGAACCTCTTCTCATCATCTAGCCATTTGACTTTATTTACTTCACACACCAGTTGTCTGAAGATATAGTCATCCCAGTCAATTGGCTCATCTTGAATTAGAGCCCCCATAACCATAAACTTGGCTGAAGACAACTGATCGTAGCTGCCACCCATACCCATCACTATTTTGTTGGTTATATCCAACGCATAGCAATATTCTTTCCACAACTCGCTTCTCTTCGCAGTCAGCTTCAATTTTGATGGATGGTCAAAAGCCTTGATTTTCAGCCAGGTGTCGGCTGCGTTTTGCTTCAAAGCTTCTACGGCTACGCCGTGAGATTTCATCGCAAAGGCCTTTCCGACAGTATGCGGAGTGATTTCCACTTCCTCTCCAAAGACTGAACTCCTGATGCCCGATTCTTGTAATATCCGCAATTTTCTTTCCCCTTGTATTTTCTTTTTCTGTGAATTTCTCAGTCGTAATGACCCTCATGTACCTTACAGTATATCTTTCCCATCATCTATTGATCTGAGACTCGTTATTGTTGTGCGGAACCGCTGTTTCGGGGTTGCCGTGGATCCATTCTATGTTTTGATACGCTTTGAGGTGTTCTGTTTGATGTTTTGTTCATTTTCCGGTGTTGTGAACCGCTTATATTTCGTAACCTAGCGCACACTATCTTTTCTGTATAGCACGCGCTAGGGATCCCTTAGTAGCGCACGCTACGACTGATTCGTAGCGCACGCTACGACTGATTCGTAGCGCGCGCTAGAGAGCAAGCCCTGGGAGTGGCAGTGCTATTTTTCCAGCCTTCTGGACTGGCGTATTAGCGTACGCTACGTAGACTAGCGCACGCTAATGTCGGGAGGCTAGCGCACGGTGATAATACCCGGTAGCGTGCGCTAGCGTGAGTTTCCAGTACTGGACAGGTTACTACTGAACTCGGTCAGGTGCCAGTTAGCGCACGCTATGCTTGTATGGTAGCGCACGCTAACGGGTCAGGTGAGTATTGGGCAGTTAGCTTCTGGACTCGGCTGATGTCCAGGTAGCGCACGCTATTGGTCGATAGCGCGCGCTACCAAGTGGTTTTTAGCGCACACTACGTCTCGAGTTGCGCACGCTAACAGCCAGAAGTCTGGCTACTGGACTGGACGCTAACTGTTTTGGCCTGTAATTTTATCCCGTTAGCGCACGCTAACCTTGAGGATTAGCGCGCGCTAACACTCCCTGGCTATATAAACCAGGGAGTTGACCCGGATGAGCAGATTATTTTCATTTCTTCTCCTCTCCGCGACGCAGAGTTCCTCCAGGAGATTTCCGAGCGATCCTTCCCTTCGATTATTTCAGGCATCCTCTACCTTGAGTTTCTGAAGTAGATTAACAACACCTACTTGTGTTCTTCATCCTCAATGCAAGGTAAATCTCTTAGAACCCTACTTTTGGGCGATTTGGGGGTTTTGGGATTTTCTTCCGATCCGTTCCGTTTTGTTGGTGGATTCATGATGAATATGATTAATCTTGTTGGTATTCTTAGTTTCCCTACGGATTCATGGTATATTTCGTAGTTTTTGCGGAATCGAGAGGGATTGGTTGTGGTCCACCCTCGTTGTTGTTTATATACGGATGTACATGAATCGTAGGCGGGTTTTCGGGTATATTCCATTTCCGTATTCGTCTAGAGTTGGTTGTAATTATGTTCTTCGAATCGTTAGGTTCGGTTCCGTTGATTTTCAGCGTTCGTCGGTGATTATCCTTTCCATTCGTTGCGTCGTCGATTATTCAAGGAAAGTATTTATTGGAAACCTTTATGCTTAACGTGAAATGGTAATGTATATTGTGTGTGATTGCTCACCTAGGGAGGGTCCGACGGGATCACGGAGGGAATCCAATGGTATAGCCCTGGATTCACGAGTTTGTTTCGCTAGCTAGCTCGGGAGGGTCCTTAGGGATCACGGAGCGGGATCAATGGTATAGCCCTGTTCCCAAGGCGATGCGTGTGCGTGATTTGTTTTATAACATGGCCAGCTCGGGAGGGTCCTTAGGGATCACGGAGCGGGATCAATGGTATAGTCCTGTTCCCATGGCAAATTGTTTGACTGTTTATTTCCGGAAAAGACATGTCTGGTTTTGGTTTTTGAAATGATATTGGTGCATGTACTATGAAATGTGTAAGCGATTGGTTTGCCTTGGTTACTTGTACTAGCGTAATTGCTAACCCCTTTGGGGGACCCATTTTGGGGAAATTCTTGTTATGGATTTCAGGTTATGATCATCCGGACGAGCGAGCGCTAGGACAGTACGAGGATGTTGGCCAGGGTCGTTGACATGTGCACTTGGGTTTACTTATTTATTTTGTCCACTTCGATATGGTTGTTTCCTATATTTATAAACTGATAGACTGTACTCGCGAGTACTTTAGGCTTTTCAAATTCAAACTCCGTGTTGTATTATTTTAAATTGCTACACTGTCGATTGTTACTCATTTAGTCGGTTGCTCCGGGTGTATTTTCATGTGATGTATTATTTGATTGTGCTTCCTCGCTAACCGAGATGGTTAGCCGAGGGGTGTTCGCTGTTGTAGCCTGGTGGGTCCCATGTAGGGGTCCACGGCGCTGTAATATACTCCGAATATCTTGGGGTGTTACAGAAATGGTATCAGAGCTCTAGGTTTATGGATACCTAGGCTTGTCGGTTATTTGGGTCTAGTCGTGTTTTGTTTTGCACATTGTCACACCGCTGCCGGCATCTTAGTACTTCCAGTGTTCGTAAGTTTCCTTACTCGATTCTTTACTTTCTCGTACTGTATTCCGTTTCTTGAACTTTGGTTATTCTCCCTCCTTTGCTTATCATCGTAGTTGCTTTTTCCTTCCTTACTCATCCTCGATATACTTCTGTTATCTCTTAACACCAGTATGGATGCCGGAGGAAACCGTGGTCGTGGTCGTGGTCGTGGACGCGGCCGAGGACGCGGCGGCGGCAATGGGGCGGCCACGCCGCATTCTTCAGAGCCGGCAGATCGCGACCGTCAGCCACGCTTCTTCTCGAGCGCGCCGATCTTGGTATTGCGGCCGCATGCGGCAAAGAAATGGTTAACCAAATGGCGGCTATAGCTCAGGTGGTCCAGAACCCCGATCAGGCCCATGCTAATCGGGGCGGAGCGGATCGCTGGCTTCAGGATGTCATCAAGATGCATCCTCCTCAGTTTTCGGGAGCTTCGGACCCGATCGGCTGGGAAGGGTGGATCAAAGAGATATCTAAAGTCTTCACTGCTACCAACTGCCCAGAGCACCGTAAGGTCCCTATTGCTCAATACTTTCTCACGGGAGACGCTACGGATTGGTGGGAGGTCGTTGGTCCCAAAGATCATGTTGCTTCGTGGGCCGAATTTCAGGAACTAATGGAGATCGAATATTGCCCGTGGCCGGTCAGACAAGCGAGAGTGCATGCCTTCTATGATGCTCAACCCCGGGATATTCTTGTATCCCAAGCTATTGCCGATTTTAACAAGGAGTTGAGTTATGTGAAGACCCAAGTTGTCGCTGAGAGCGACAAAATTTTCCATTTTTCCAGGAGGATGAAACTGTCCATTCGGGACTATATGTCTGGACTCGTCTGCACTACCTTGAAGGATTATCAGAGTAGGGCCCTCGCTTATGATATGTCAGTGACGGCTAGTGATTTGTCTCGTGAGAGCAAGAAGCAGAAGTCGGTCGGAAATTTTTCTGGTCCCAAGAGTGGAGGCCAGCAGAAATCTCGAGCTGCGAATATTTCTATGGGCGGTTCGGCTCGTTTCTCTGGGAGCTTTCGGGGTGCCGCTGGAACCTCCGCTCGTGAGCCCACATGTTTTAACTGTGGCTTTTCGGGTCATAAGAACAGGGACTGTCCTCGTCCGCCTTTAACTTGTCATACTTGTGGTCAGTCGGGCCACAAGGCTTCTTTTTGTGATCAGCTCAGACAGCTTCGCGGTGCCCGTTCTTCTCACCCAGCACCTATGGAGCCGAGTGTGAACCAGGGCTCATTTGCTCCGCCGCCTCCACCGAGTGCCGGCCGAGGTAGGGGTCGGGGTCATCCCGCTAGGGGAGGAGCTTCCAGTGTCGGCTCTGCCCAACCGCGTATCTATGAGATGAGGAGGGTCGATGACCCAGCGGCCACTGTGGCGACAGGTACCGTTCATATCCTGTCCCATCCTGTCGATGTGCTTTTTGATTCGGGTGCTACGCATTCATTCATTTCTCTAGAGTGTGTACGCCGTTTGAGTCTCGAATGCTTGTCACCTTGCGAGCCTTTCGTCGTTAAACTTCCTAGCGGTGATAGAATTGTTGGTGATCGAGAGGTCTGAGACTGCTCTGTGTTTATTTATGAGAGAGCTTGGCTCTCTAATCTTATTATTGTTAATATTGAGGGTGAGGATTTGATTCTCGAGGATGATTGGCTCGAGCGGCATGGCGTAATCATGAACTACCGCACGAGAATCATCACTATGTTAGCCGAGGACGGCACCGAACACTCTTTCGCAGGGCGAAAGAGGGGAAACCAGAAGTTCGTTATTAATGCCTTGAAGGCGATGAGTCTCCTGCGAAAGGGGTGTACTGGTTATTGGTGCTATGCCTTGAAGGCGGAGGATGGTGGAGTCGAGCTTTCGCCGATTCCAGTCGTTAGTGAGTTTCCTGATGTATTTCCTGACGAGTTACCGGGATTGCCACCGGATCGTGAAGTTGAGTTTGCTATAGAGTTAGAGCCGGGTGCGGCTCCGATTTCGAAGGCGCCGTATCGCATGGCACCTTCAGAGATGTCAGAGTTGAAGAAGCAGTTGAGTGAGCTTCTTGAGTCGGGGTATGTTCGACCGAGCACCTCGCCTTGGGGCGCACCGGTCCTGTTTGTGCGGAAGAAGGATGGTTCACTACGTTTGTGTATCGACTATCGCGAACTAAACAAGGTGACCATCAAGAACAAGTATCCTTTGCCGAGAATTGATGACTTGTTCGATCAGTTGCAGGGAGCTGCGGTATTCTCGAAGATTGATTTGAAGTCGGGGTACTATCAGCTTCGGGTGAGGGAGTCCGACGTGCCGAAAACAGCTTTTCGGACGAGATACGGACATTATGAGTTCGTAGTTATGGCTTTCGGGTTAATTAATGCGCAGGCGGTGTTCATGCAGTTGATGAACAAAGTCTTTATGGAGTATTTGGATAAGTGTGTCGTCGTCTTCATTGATGATATTCTTATTTACTCGAGGAACGAGGAAGAGCATGCCCATCATTTGCGGATAGTGTCAGACATTTTGAGGACCAAGCGATTTTATGCGAAGTTCTCGAAATGTGAGTTCTGGCTGAGGGAAGTGATGTTTTTGGGTCACGTGATTTCAGCCGAGGGAGTTCGTGTGGATCCGCAGACAATTGAGGCAGTGTTGGATTGGGCACCGCCCACAAATGTGAAGGAGGTCCGTAGTTTCTTGGGTTTGGCTGGCTACTACCGTAGGTTCGTCGAGGGTCCCTCAAAACTAGCTCGGCCACTTACACAGTTGCTCCAGAAATCCGAGAAGTTCGTTTGGAATGACGAGAGGCAGTCGAGTTTTGAGGAACTGAAGAAGCGTTTGACTTCAGCCCCGGTTTTGGCGTTGCCATGTGGCAACGAGGGATTCGCCGTTTATAGCGATGCTTCAGGTCAGGGTCTTGGGTGCGTATTGATGCAGCACGGCAAGACCATTGCCTTTGCGTCGAGACAGTTGAGGCCATACGAGCTGAACTACCCTACTCATGATTTGGAGTTAGCGGCAGTTGTGTTCGCACTCAAGATTTGGCGTCACTATCTTTTCGGCTCTACATGTCAGATTTTTACCGATCATAAGAGCCTGAAATACATATTTACTCAGCGGGAGTTGAATATGAGGCAGAGGAGGTGGTTAGAGCTGATTAAGGATTATGACCTCGAAATCCTTTATCATCCGGGCAAGGTGAACGTCGTGGCCGATGCCTTGAGTCGGAAACCGATTGCGTTGAGAATGCTTGAGGTCCTTACATCTCAGTATGAGCTTCGGCGGGCTTTGATCGAGTTAGATGTTGAGGTTTTGTTGCCTGGAGCGGTCGGGCAACTTTGTGCTTTAGAGATATCGTCGTCTTTGATCGATGAAATTAAGCTGAAGCAATTAGAGGATCCGATGATTACTCAAATCCGAGAGAACGTTCTTAAGGGAAAGTCTCCTGGGTTTGTGATTCACGAAGATGGTGTTTTGAGATTTCGGAGTCGGCTTTGTGTGCCGAATGACTCAGAGTTGAGACAGAGTATTTTGCGTGAGGCACATGCTACACCTTATTCCGTTCATCCTGGTTCGAGTAAGATGTACAAGGACCTGAGGAGGAATTTCTGGTGGAATGATATGAAGGAGGAGGTCGCACAGTTTGTAGCGAGATGTTTGACTTGTCAGCAGGTCAAAATCGAGCATCAGCGACCGGCCGAGTTATTGCAGTCACTTCCCGTTCCAGAATGGAAATGGGAAGATATATCGATGGATTTCGTTTCGAGTTTGCCGAGATCAAGGTCGGGCATGAATATGGTATGGGTGATTGTTGATCGTCTGACCAAGTCGGCACATTTTCTGGGCATCAAGGAAACTTGGGGTCCAGAAAAGTTGGCTCGTGTGTTTATCACGCAGATTGCGAGACTTCACGGTACTCCGAAGTCTATTGTTTCGGGTCATGATGGCCGTTTCGTATCGCACTTTTGGCAGGCGGTGCATAAGGCGTTGGGTACCCGTTTACATTTGAGTACCTCCTTTCATCCCCAGTCACATGGACAGTCGGAACGCACTATCCAGACATTCAAGGACATGTTGCGTGCTTGTGCTCTCGATTGGAGTAATGACTGGGAGGAGCAATTGTCATTAATCGAATTCACGTACAACAATAGTTGGCACGCGACGATTCGGATGGCACCGTATGAGGCGCTCTACGGGCGGCGTTGTCGATCGCTGATTTGTTGGAATGAGGCGTCCGATTTGGTCGGGACCGAATCAGATGTCGTTTTAGAGACGAGGCGGAAGATAGAATTAATTCGGGAATGGATGTTGACTGCCCAGAGTCGACAGAAGTCATATGCCGATGTCCGTCGTCGAACTTTAGAATTCGAGGTGGGAGACCACGTTTTGCTGAAAGTGTCGCCGACGAGAGGAGTTTTCCGTTTCGGGAAGAAGGGGAAGTTGAATCCTAGATTTATTGGACCCTTTGAGATTCTCGAGCGAGGCGGTGAGTTGGCATACCGTTTGGCGTTAGCTCCGGCCTTGAGTCATGTTCATAGTGTTTTTCATGTTTCCCAGCTGAGGAAATATGTCCCAGATCCTAGTCACGTCATCGATTATGGTGAGATTGACGTCGCCGAGGATATTACTTTTGAGGAGCGTCCTTTGAAGATTTTAGAGCATCGGGAGAAACGACTGAGGCATAAGACCATCCCTTTGGTAAAGGTGCAGTGGTCGAGACACGGTGTCGAGGAGGCAACTTGGGAAACCGAGGATAGCATGCGTGCCAGGTACCCTGAGTTGTTTGTTTCTTAAGTTTCGGGACGAAACTTGTTTTTAGAGGGGTAGAATGTAATATCCGCAATTTTCTTTCCCCTTGTATTTTCTTTTCCGGTGAATTTCTCAGTCGTAATGACCCTCATGTACCTTACAGTATATCTTTCCCATCATCTATTGATCTGAGACTCGTTATTGTTGTGCGGAACCGCTGTTTTGGGGTTGCCGTGGATCCATTCTATGTTTTGATACGTTTTGAGGTGTTCCGTTTGATGTTTCGTTCATTTTCCGGTGTTGTGAACCGCTTATATTTCGTAACCTAGCGCACGCTATCTTTTCTGTATAGCGCGCGCTAGGGGTCCCTTAGTAGCGCACGCTACAGATCGATTAAAGAGCGCGCGCTAGAGAGCAAGCCCTGGGAGTGGCAGTGCTATTTTTCCAGCCTTCTGGACTGGCGTATTAGCGTACGCTACGTAGACTAGCGCACGCTGATAATACCCGGTAGCGTGCGCTAGCGTGAGTTTCCAGTACTGGACAGGTTACTACTGAACTCGGTCAGGTGCCAGTTAGCGCACGCTACGCTTGTATGGTAGCGCACGCTAACGGGTCAGGTGAGTTTTGGGCAGTTAGCTTCTGGACTCGGCTGATGTCCAGGTAGCGCACGCTATTGGTCGATAGCGCGCGCTACCGAGTGGTTTTTAGCGCACGCTACGTCTCGAGTAGCGCACGCTAACGGCCAGAAGTCTGGCTACTGGACTGGACGCTAACTGTTTTGGCCTGTAATTTTATCCCGTTAGCGCACGCTAACCTTGAGGATTAGCGCGCGCTAACACTCCCTGGCTATATAAACCAGGGAGTTGACCCAGATGAGCAGATTATTTTCATTTCTTCTCCTCTCCGCGACGCAGAGCTCCTCCAGGCGATTTCCGAGCGATCCTTCCCTTCGATTATTTCAGGCATCCTCTACCTTGAGTTTTTGAAGTAGATTAACAACACCTACTTGTGTTCTTCATCCTCAATCCAAGGTAAATCTCTTAGAACCCTACTTTTGGGCGATTTGGGGGTTTTGGGATTTTCTTCCGATCCGTTCCGTTTTGTTGGTGGATTCATGATGAATATGATTAATCTTGTTGGTATTCTTAGTTTCCCTACGGATTCATGGTATATTTCGTAGTTTTTGCGGAATCGAGAGGGATTGGTTGTGGTCCACCCTCGTTGTTGTTTATATACGGATGTACATGAATCGTAGGCGGGTTTTCGGGTGTATTCCATTTCCGTATTCGTCTAGAGTTGGTTGTAATTATGTTCTTCGAATCGTTAGGTTCGGTTCCGTTGATTTTCAGCGTTCGTCGGTGATTATTCTTTCCATTCGTTGCGTCCCTGATTATTCAAGGCAAGTATTTTTTGGAAACCTTTATGCTTAACGTGAAATGGTAATGTATGTTGTGTGTGATTGCTCACCTCGGGAGGGTCCGACGGGATCACGGAGGAAATCCAATGGTATAGCCCTGGATTCACGAGTTTGTTTCGCTAGCCAGCTCGGGAGGGTCCTTAGGGATCACAGAGCGAGATCAATGGTATAGCCCTGTTCCCAAGGCGATGCGTGTGCGTGATTTGTTTTATAACATGGCCAGCTCGGGAGGGTCCTTAGGGATCCCGGAGCGGGATCAATAGTATAGCCCTATTCCCATGGCAAATTGTTTGACTGTTTATTTCCGGAAAAGACATGTCTGGTTTTGGTTTTTGAAATGATATTGGTGCATGTACTATGAAATGTGTAAGCGATTGGTTTGCCTTGATTACTTGTACTAGCGTAATTGCTAACCCCTTTGGGGGACCCGTTTTGGGGAAATTCTTGTTATGGAATTCAGGTTATGATCATCCGGACGAGCGAGCGCTGGGACAGTACGAGGATGTTGGCCAGGGTCGTTGACATGTGCACTTGGGTCTACTTATTTCTTTTGTCCACTTCGATATGGTTGTTTCCTATATTTATAAACTGATAGACTATACTCGCGAGTACTTAGGCTTTTCAAATTCAAACTCCGTGTTGTATTATTTTAAATTGCTACACTGTCGATTGTTACTCATTTAGTCGGTTGCTCCGGGTGTATTTTCATGTGATGTATTATTTGATTGTGCTTCCTCGCTAACCGAGATGGTTAGCCGAGGGGTGTTCGCTGTTGTAGCCTAGTGGGTCCCATGTAGGGGTCCACGTCGCTGTAATATACTCCGAATATCTTGGGGTGTTACAATTCCAGAACTCTAGCTTCCCTGTAAAACGCGATAACAGACTCCTTGTAGAGAAATTTGGGGCTGATGCTCAAGAATGGGTAGATCCCATTCATCTTCATAGATCTGATAATGTGATGCACATTGTTGTCCAGATTTGTTTCGAGTAGCCCCTCGAAATCGACCACCAGAGAAAAAATAATATGGTCCTTCACAGCCTTCATATTCACTCCTTCGAAATACGATTCCATTTCTGCACAAGAAAATTTTCTGAGTGTATTGAAAATTCGAAAGGATTTTTGCTCTTGAAAACTAGGGTTTGTAAGCTTGAAGTTGAAATGGTTTTTACCGTCTTTAAAAGAAAAGTGAAACGACGTTTTATAAATATTAAATTAATTTTGAGTCGGTTCAAATTTTAAAAGCGTATGACTGTTGGGATTTTTTAATTTAAATTAGTGGGGTTGCGTGAATGTGTAAGCGTGCGAGTGTGCCAATGTGTTAGCATTTAAACATGCGATTGCCACGTGTAAATGAATAATAATAAAATATTCAAGAGTTGGTCAGAGATAGAGAACTTAGCTGGTTGACCGTTTGACTTGTTTGACTGATCTGCATCAGGAACTCTCCTTGTCTGCTTCAGGTAGGATCTGATGCCTGTGGTCAGCTTCATCTGTCCATCGTCTGATCTGCTTCAGCTAGCTTTCTCATCTATACTAGATTCCCAATCTAGTAATCCGAGTTCCCTGCTCAGCTCCAAAAACCTTTCTTCTGGTAAAGGTTTGGTGAATATGTCAGCAATCTGGTATTCTGTGCAGACTCTTTCTACTTTGACTCTCTTGTTAAGTACATGGTCTCTTATGAAATGATGTTTAACATCAATGTGCTTCGTCCTGAAGTGCAATACTGGGTTGTTGGTTATTGCAATTGCACTATCATTATCACACCATATTGGGACTTCATTTGCAATGATGTTGTAGTCCCTTAGTTGTTGTCTGATCCATAAAATCTGGGCACAATAGCTACCTGCAGCAGGTATTCTGACTCTGTTGTTGATATAGAGTTAGATATCTTCTTCTTGCTAAACCAGGATATCAGTCTGGTTCCTAGGAATTGGCACGTTCCACTAGTGCTCTTCCTATTAATTTTGCATCCTGCGAAGTCTGCATCCGAATATCCTGATAGCTCAAAGTTGTTATCTTTAGGATACCATAATCCAACATTAATGGTAGACTTAAGATATTTAATGATCCTCTTAGATGCTTCCAGGTGTGACTGCTTGGGTTTGAACTGAAATTGAGCACATATTCCTACAGCATATGAAATGTCTGGCCTGCTTGCAGTCAGATAAAGAAGTGATCCAATGAGTCCTCTGTAGTGGGTTGAATCCACTGATATTCCTCCTTCATCTGCATCTAGCTGTGTACTTGTGCTCATAGGAATTTTTGCTGACTTGCTAATTCCATTCCAAATCCCTTGATTAAATCTCTGGTATATTTGGCCTGGTTGATGAAAATTCCATTTTCCATCTGTTTTACTTGCAATCCTAGGAAGAAACATAGCTTTCCCATCATGCTCATCTCAAATTCTCCTTGCATGAGATTTGAGAATTTCTCACACAGCTCTGGATTGGTTGAGCCAAATATGATATCATCCACAAATATTTGAACTAATAATATGTGGTCTTCATGCTCCACTCTAAATAAGGTCTTGTCTACCTTTCATTTGCTGAAACCATTCTTCTCAAGAAACACAGATAATGTTTCATACCATGCTCTTGGTGCCTGCTTAAGTCCATACAGAGCCTTTAGAAGCTTGTAGACTTTGTCTCCTTTGACAAATCCAGGGGGTTGCTCGACATAGACTGCTTCTTCTAGAATTCCATTTAAGAAGGCACTCTTCACATCCATTTGGTAGACTTCAAAATCTTTGAATGCTGCATATGCAAGGAATAGTCTGATGGCTTCTAATCTTGCAACAGGCGCATAGGTTTCATCAAAATCTATTCCTTCACATTGTACATAGCCTTTAGCAACAAGTCTGGCTTTATTCCTAACAACAGCTCCATCTTCATCGCATTTGTTCTTGTACACCCATTTGGTGCCAATAACCTTCTTGTGATCTGGTCTATCTGTTAGTTCCCAAACATTGTTCTTTTCCATCTGATTGAGCTCTTCTTGCATTGCATTGATCCATGAGTAGTCTTCCAATGCTTTTTCTGTAGTCTTGGGTTCTATTTGAGACATAAAGCATGAAAACATTACCATTCCTGCTGGTAGAGTGGACTGTCTGGTCTTGACTCCATCAGTTAGCTTCCCAATGATTTATTGGATGGGATGATCTTTAAGCCACTTAGGAATATCTTCTTCTTCAGGGTCTGTTCCCCCTGTAGATTTGCTTTGGTGGATTTCTTCTCTTTCGGCATCAGCTTAGCTCTGGCTTCCTTGACCTGCAACTGGATCAGCTATGGTCTTGTCATCTGTAGGTGGGGATCTGGTCTGGTCTGCAGATGGGTCTTTATCAGCTACATATGGGTCTTCATCAGCTATGTCTTGATCAGGTAGGTTCTGAGGTCCTATCTGATCTGCAGTTGAGTCTTCATGCTGATCTACAGATGAGTCCATCATTCCTGTATCATGAACAATGACTTCTTCCAGGGTGGTGGTTTTGAGCTTATCCTCAATCAGTTCCACCTGTTTCTTGTACTCAGCAGTAGATTCATAAAATACCACATGAGGTGTTTCCTCCACAACTAAGGTTCTTTTGTTAAAAACTCTATATGCCTTGCTTCTTTGTGAATATCCCATAAAGAGACCATCATCAGTTTTAGCATCAAATTTAGTTGGGTTTTACCATTGTTGTGGATGAAACACTTACAATAAGCAACTGTGGGTGTTCTGTCATTCCAAACCTCATAAGGAGTTTTGTCATGGCTCCCTACTATCATACTCCTGTTTTGAGTGTGGCATGATGTGTTGACAGCTTCAGCCCATAACCTCTTGGCCAGGTCTTCTCCTGCAATCATGGACCTAGCTGCTTCCTTCAATGTTCTGTTTCTTTTTTCGGCAACACCATTCTGCTGTGGAGTCTTGGCTGCAGAGAGATCATGCTGGATCCCATTCTGATCGCTGTACTCAGTGATTGCCCTGTTGAGAAATTCTCCTCCTCTATCTGATCTGATCTTGATGATTGAGAGGGATTTCTCATTCTGGATCCTTGTCAGCAGCTCAGGCAGCTTTGTCAAGGTTTCACTCTTCTTATATAGAAATACAATCCATGTGTACCTTGAGTAGTCATATACTACTACGCCAGGAACTCCACAGTTAAATGGTGTTTCAGAAAGGAGAAATTGGACTTTGTTGGACATGGTTCGCTCCATTTTAAATTACACTGATTTACCAATTTACATGTGGGGGTATGCCTTACTAACCGCTGCCTATATCCTTAATAGATGTCCTTCCAAATCCGTTCCTATCACTCCACATGAGATGTGGAAGGGTAAGAAACCAAGCCTTAATCATATAAGGATTTGGGGATGTCCAGCCTGTGTCAAGAAGGCTAATGAGCGAGGTCCATCAAAGGACGTTTCATTGGATACCCTGAGGACTCGATGGGTTATCTATTCTACATGCCAGAAGACCATAGGATCGTTGTGGCATTACAAACGCACTTCCTTGAGGATGAATTCATTCAGGAAGGTGGCTCAATTAGAAATATCTCTTTGGAAGAGCATAATGAAAGTCCTAAGGAAACATCTGATCAGGAATCAGGAACCGAACCTATTATAACACAACCTCCACTTTCAAGGTCTGATAAGGTGTCTCACTTACCTGAGAGGTATGGCTATATACATGTCGAGGAACTGGGTCTCCACGATGCACCTGATAGCCGTGAGGACGACCCATTTGATTTGATGAAGCAGTCATGGGACTTTGACTTCGTGTGAAATGTGGAGGAACCATGTGTTTACAAAAGGGTCAGTGGGAGCAATATTGCGTTCTTAGTACTATATGTAGATGATATTATACTTATAGGAAATAACGTAGAAATACTCAATACTGTGAAGGCTTGGCTTTCTAAAACGTGCTCCATGAAAGACTTGGGAGAAGTTTCCTATATTCTAGGGATCCGTCTTTACAGAGATAGACTGCGAAGAATGATAGGACTTTCCCAAGCCCTCTATAGATAAAATCCTGAGAAGATTCAAGATGGATGAATCTAAAAGAGGTTTCCTTCCCATGGGACATGGAATTCATCTCACCACGAAAATGTGTCCTCAAAGTGAGGAAGACAAGAGAGAGATGAGTAAGGTACCCTATGTCTCGGCAGTGGGTAGCCTCACGTACGCTATTTTCTGTACGAGACCGGACTTAGCCTACGTTGGGAGTATGGTAAGCCGATTTCAAGCAAATTTGGGAAGGGAACACTGGACTGCCTTCAAGAAAATTCTTAAGTTCTTGAGAAGAACTAGAGATATGGTTCTTACTTATGGTGGTAGAGAACTGGAGGTGATTAGATTCACCGAGTCTGAATTTCAAGGAGATAATGACGACTCTATGTCGACATCTGGGTATTTGTTTACTCTCAATGGAGGAGCAGTATCTTGGAGAAGCTACAAGCAAACCGCAACTGCAGATTCCACCTGCCAAGCAGGGTACCTAACTGCCTTAGAGGCTAGCAAAGAAGCATTTTGGATGCAGAAGTTTGTGCAAGAACTTCAAGTGGTGCCTAATGCGGAGCTGCCTATATCACTATTCTATGATAATGATGGAGCTGTCGCCCAAGCCTAGGAGCCTAGGGCTCACCACAACACCAAGCATATAGAGAGAAAGTATCACATCATTCGAGAGATGGTTGAAAAATGATATGTTTCGTTGTAAAGAGTAGACTCAGAAGATAATGTCTCTGACCCGCTGACTAAGCCATTATCTCAGGCTGTCTTGGAAAGACATCTGAAGAACATGGGTATTGGATACCATGATATGTGGCATTGAGTGCAAGTGGGAGATTGTTAGGAATATGCCCTCGAATGCCACTCAGGGGATGAGAGAGTAGGGGCATTGTACTTGTAATTATGGAATAATTTATAAAAAGGTAATATGATTCATTCACTGTTTATTGTATTTCAAATGCATTCTTGATTTGGTAAACATTGAAGTGAAGTCCATGTAAATAAAATGAAGATTCCATTCTCGTTATCGGATAAGGGAAAATGCACTGGAAGTGTTTAAAGTTTATTTACGTAAATCGTTCGCAAGTCAATAAACTTAAATGGGCATGAAGTTTTAATAAGACTTGTATAACTGATGCTAGGACATGTGCACGTCTTGATAGCATAGTTATAAGTATATTAATGGGACCAGTATACTCGAACACGACTCATACTCGATTCAGTCACACTGTATTCACCCTCGGAGAGACGATGACGAATCGAAAGGTTGTGATAGTATACATGGATGTTTGACTTGATGGTTTAGTAGAAGATGTGCCTGTGACGTTTAGTTTGTCATTAGAGAAGTTAGACTTATTTTCTTAATTGCTGAGTCGGCCTCGAAGTGCGGACTATACGGGCAAGTAGCAGTCTTTACTGTACGCCAAGAAAGGATTCTATCTCCTATTATTGAGCAGGCGAATGTCCTATACGGTTAATGGCAAATAAGATCATAAGTCTTTGGCCAAAGCATTCTGATATAGTCGTATTAGATACACTATTAATCACTTGGTCTGGATTTGCATCAATACATGTATATAGTCTAGTCAACAGTAGGGTTTGACTTTACCGTGACTCGAAGACTCGACCGGGACATCTGATGCTGCCCGCACACCTCAACAAAATATCATTGCCGAGCGAAAGAATAGGATGCTTAAGGAAGCAACAAGGACCATGATTGCCGCAAGCAAGTTGCCACATCATTTTTTGGGTGAAACCACCAATACAGCGTGCTACACACAAAACCGTTATATCATCAACAAACACCACTACAAAACAGCATACGAGGTACAGAACAACAAAACTCCATTAGTTTCGTACTTTCACATATTTGGATACAGATGTTATGTTTTGAACAATGGGAAGGATAAACTTAGAACCTTCGATGAGAAATCGGATGAAGGGATATTTGTAGGATATTCCTCTGTTAGCAAAGCTTACAGGATCTTTAATAAAAGGAAGCTGACAATTGAGGAATCAGTACATGTAGTGTTCGACGAACCTCAGCATGATCCTACAGGAGTAGAAGATATTACTCAGAATATCCAACAACTCACCATTGATGATCCAACAACTCCTATAGAGCCTGTCGTTGACTTAGAAATCAACCCCGCAGCTGTAAGAATAGAAGTAGATGAAGCTGATGCTGTACAAGATGAAACTATAGCAACTCTAGATACAGTACGGGATGCCGAATTAGAACCCGACAGAAGATGGTTGAGAGATCACCCACAGGAGTTGATCATAGGCAATATTGATGCTGGAGTATCTACCCATAGGAGAATACAGAGTATACAAAGAAATGTACTATGTGCGCAAGAAGAACCCGAGTCTGAGATATCTCTATTTCCTGTATGGAAATCCCAATCTAAACTTAGAAGACTTAATATGTGCACTATCGCTTTATTCTTAGCTCAATCTGAACCTGTTTCCACCAAAGAAGCTCTAGACAATTCTCATTAGATTACATCTATGGAAGAAGAGCTTAATGGTTTTGAAGGAAACAATATATAGTATCTAGTACCCAGACCTACGCATCAATCTGTAATTGGAACCAAATGGGTATTTAGAAACAAAAAGGATGGAAATGGTCTTATTATCAGAAACAAATCCCGTCTAGTCGCACAAGGCTACAGACAAGAAGAAGGCATAGACTACGATGAAATTTTTGCCCCTGTTGCCACACTAGAAGCCATTAGGATATTTTTAGCCTTTGCCGCCCATAAGAGCTTTATTGTTTATCAAATGGACGTCAAGAGTGCATTCCTCAATGGAGACCTTGCCGAAGAAGTCTATGTTGAACAACCACCTGGGTTTGTCAACATAGAAGACGGAGATCTTGTATACAGGCTAAGGAAAGCGTTGTATGGACTTAAGCAAGTACCTAGAGCATGGTATGAGACTCTATACCTGTATCTAACCAATAATGGATTTGAGAATGGTGCTATGGACAAAACCTTATTTAAAATACAGGAAGGTGATGACCTCCTGATGGTTCAAATATATGTAGACGATATTTTATTTGGTTCAACTAACCTTTGCTTTATGTCAAAGGTTCTCTCATCTCATGCAAAGTAAATTTGAAATGAGTATGATGGGAGAACTTAGTTATTTCCTAGGATTGCAGGTAAAGCAGTTACCTACATGTATATTCATCAACCAGGAAAAGTACAGCAAGAAGCTTCTCAACAAGTTTGGAATGAATAGCTCCAAATCGTCGTCAACCCCCATGAGCACTTCCGTGCAAATTAGTGCTAACGAAGCTAGAAAGCCGGTTGATCAATCACTCTACAGGAAGCTTATTGGCTCACTCCTGTACCTAACGGCTAGCAGGCCCAATATCCAGTTTGCTGTAGGAGTGTGTGCGCGATATCAAGTAGCACCTAAAGAATCACACTTCACAACAGCCAAACGAATCCTGAAATACGTCAAAGGAACAGTCGATGTAGGACTATGGTATCCTAAAGAAGGCGGATTCGATTTGGTTGGCTACAACGACTCGGATCTCGGAGGTTGCACGCTATATAGGAAGAGTACAAGCAGTACTTGTCACTTTCTTGGACCTAGACTTGTATCTTGGTTCAGTAAGAAGCAATTGGCAAACTCACTTTCCACGACTGAATCAGAATACTATGCTGCTGGTAGTTGTTGTATGCAGATTCTTTAGATGCAACAACAGCTGTCAGATTATGGAATTGAAGCCAAAGAAACACCCATCATGTGCGATAGCACGAGTGCAATTACAATAACGCACAACCCTGTATTGCGCTCGCGTACTAAGCACATCAATATGAAGCATCACTTCATTAGGAATCATGTCGAGAACAAAGATGTTCAGATAGAGAAAGTTCATACAGATATCCAGTTAGCCGACATCTTCACCAAGCCTCTCGGCACAGCAAGATTCTATATGCTTCGACAAGAATTGGGTTTGCTACAGCCTGACTCCCTGTAAGTTTTTAATACTTTTACTCAACAATTGAGGGGGAATACTGTAATACCCACGAATACAGTATCCACCGTTAATTATATGTACACTCAGACATTCCGAACAGCACTGTAGGAACAAAGAGACATGAATTATCCTACAGCTGACATGTGCAATAATTAAGGGGGAATACAATATGACTCATGAATACAGCAGTAATCCGAAAGTTGCTGTATGGAATTGAATCCCGTATGTACCTTTTAAGGGGGAACACTGTATGTACGCGGATACAGCACATACTATGAAATTCAATTGATATTATATTATAATATTTTATTTATTTTAAAACAGATTTGAGTCCACATGCCCTATTTTAAATCAAACGTCTTTTGCATTAAATGATTTGCACGACACCTAGACAATTGTATCTCAAGCGCCGCGATTTTTCAAATTATTTTATAATTTCGCACCGTCGGTTTTTTATTTACATTCACGCCTTTTTATTTCGGGCAATAAGGGAAGACGATACATCATATGCGGGACCCACTTTCATTTCAAAATTGGATGGATAAGATGTACCCGTTACGCTCAGTCCATCCTGTTCGTTCATTTTAAACGACGGTTCCCATCCCTTAAATCTGACCGTTCACTATCTGGAAACCATAAATCTTCCCACTGCCCAACTATAAAAGGACTGTTTTTGCCCCTTTTGACTCTTTACGCTTTCTGCAAATTAAACGAGTCTTTGAGCAAATAGCCTACATTTCACTACAATTTTACTGCGATTTTCTTTGAATCTCACTGACTTTTCTTCAAGAAACTACTATGCCATCATCACATACTTCCTCTCCCTCTCTCAAGAAGACCACCACCATCATTGACGGAAGGATCTTTACCAGATCTGTGGTTGTTGAACGTGTTCATGCTGAAGGAGATGATGTCGAATCTATAGAGATCATCGTTTCGAGGATTCGTCAACAAGACCTATATCGCCTTGGAAGCCACAATCTGGAGCTCTATGATGCGCAAATGGTTGAGGAATTCTACCTAAATGCCTCTGTTTGTTTCTTTTCTCTTGCACAGGGAAGAAACATCGCCTACATTTCTGCCACCGTCCGTGGAGTGGAGATCCGCGTGGACTAAGAGTTGCTGCAAAACCTGTATAGGCTACCTGCTGATGGCCTATCTATGGAGGAGCTTGAGACTTTTGGGTCTCAAGAAGTTCTCACCAAGTATTGGGGACTATTCACTGGTTCAGCATTGGACGAGAATGTCCATGCTTCATGCCACAAGAAATGCTTTTGTCTTCCATTTGTTTACTTACACGATTTCTGTTGTCGTGTGATTGAAAACAGAACATGTGCTTTTGAGATGTGCACCAACCTGAGATTTCGAATGATGGTCGCCATCATGTCCTGTGAGAAGGTCAACTGGTGCCAGATTGTTCTTAAAAGGTTGCAGGAAGAAGTTTCAAAACCTTCCTCTAAGAAGAAGTCTTTTGGTCTGGTTCTTAATAACATTCTAACCAAGTGCGGTGTTCCACAAGCAAAGGAAGCGAAGAAAATAAATTCACGCAAATATATCAGAGGCTCCAGGCCCTCCATCTTCAACAAAGGACCCCTAATTGCGAACAGACCATTTGTCCGAACTTTTCCCCTTTCTGCTGATACAAGGGACATGACTCCGAAGTCCGGAAGCGCGGAGCCCTCAAAGAAAAGGAAGAGATCTCATAGCAAAAATCTAGTTTCTGGTGAGAAGCCAAAAAGGAAGCTACAAGATCTCTCCAAAAATTAAGGCAAAGGCGCAACCCACTGTATCAAAACCCCAGGGCACAACCCCTGCAGAAGAGATAGCTGCTACTGTGCAAACAGTAGATCCCGAGACATTAGCTGCAACGACGGAAATACAGCAATCTGCCAACTTGAAAGACTCTGGCGAGTCGGCTGCCACTTTGGAGCCAATAGCCACAACTCCTGAATGGGAGCCAACACCCATAAGGGATCCATATCCCCTCACGGTACCAACTCCTGTACGGGATCCATCTGTAATACAGGATCCCACACCTGTAGTGGAACCCTTGCCTACAGCGGACCCATGCGCTGTACGCAGCCCCTCCCCGGACTCCATCATTAACAAAACTTTATTATCTGTGCAAATTGAATAGGCATATGACCGTTTTTTTAATGGAAAGCATACAGGCTTGCTCCGTACGAAACTCTGTACAATTGGAGCGATTGGAGTAAAGAAGAAAGATTCATTCTGGAGGTGACAGACTCTCAGAATGTTGAAGTCCTGATCCATGGGACAACCTTTGCTGCAAGGAGCTGATTGCGAGCCATTTAATGGACAGAGCTGATGCTCGAAAGAAAGGAAAATCCCTATTCGTAGAAACCCTTCCTATCAGTCCAAAATATGACCTCGACTCAGACGACGCTGCCGCCGCCTTCCAGGCCGGTCTGCATGATCCGTGAAAAAGCAATAGAACAGGAGATTTCAAGGACACAACATCAACAAGGAGAATGGACATCAAGTCACCATCAGTCCTCTTTCAAATAGCAAGAAAATGTTCATGACAGCGAGGATTCAGTCCCTCCTGTCGCGGAGGAACAATCAATCTCACTACAGGCACCCGAGCCTAGTGCCGATGACCAAACCCACGCCATCCCACAAGAGGAATCAGTCCCTCTGACGGAGGAGGCAAAAGCTGAGAGAAAATAGGAGGAATCAGTTCCTCATGTACCCATGTCTACAGAAAACATTTCGGAACAGGAAGCAACAGTTCCCCCTGTCACCGATCAAACCGAACAACCGAAATCTGAAACAGCCCCTGCTGCCCCTGCACCTTCACCCATTGAAGTGGAATCCGATGACGATTTCTTACCTGAGGATGAACCACAACGGCCACGATCTCATGTGGTCTTCAGACAGCTAAACGGAGCTGAAGACGATGCAAAGCCCAATTCCCCCAGAACAGTAGAGAGGAACGAGCAACTGCATGCTGTGAGCCGACAAACTATTTTCCTGCAGGACGCCGTTAATGCCCTGCACAGCATTGAGAAGGAAATCAATTGGTTAAATGATACTGCTATCGATGAAATGACTGGTGTCAAGCGCAAAATCTCCCAAGTAGAAGAAGCCTTTCACATTCTGCCCACCGTCATGAGGCAAGCTCTCAATAAACTTCACAGCGCCAAGAGCAGATCCTCTTGGAAGAACAAGCCAAGCTTCGTATTTCTGAAGCCAAAACTGCATCAGCCCTTGTTGAAACCAGCTCCCAGCTCCGAGGTAATGATAAAAAGATTCAAGCTATGTCGTATGTGCTTAACTCCCTTGTTGAAAAATTTTCAAGCTTCGAGACCAAACAGGATAATGCCATGAAAATCCTGGAGCGCTTAGATGAAAAAGTCTTGTACCTTGATGAAGCCAAAAATGGGGAAGAGGCTAGAGAAGCTGCAAAGAAATTGAGACTGGAGCAAGAAAAGGAGATGGAAGCTGCAATAGAAGACATCATTACTTCTGCAATCTCCCGATTGTCATCTCCTGCTCACACTGTTAGGATACAGGGTGCTCGCCCTGAATTCCACGATCCTAACATTCCATGGAGAAACCTTATACAGCAACCATCAGCAATAAATCTTCCGACCAATCGACAGCCTACAGCAGATGAGATAAAGGATTGGAGGAAAAATGAACTGTTAAGATACTTTGTAGTTCTTATCAGGGAATCCTCCATATTCAACATCTGTAAAACATTGAAGGAAGCTGCCAAGGAATTCAAGAAGAGGCTGGATGAAGGAACGCTCCCCTTACAGATGCAGTTAAAATCCAGACACAGGAAAGGAGATCTGGTTACCCACCCGAAAGATTGGATCCTTGTGTTCGCTAAATATTATGAAGGACAAGCCATATACTTAAATCGAAACAGGGATGTCTTGCAAAACGGGTGGAAGGGAACCAATAATGATCCAAGACGGCCTTGGAGATATGCTGACTATATGATTTAGCTTGTAGGATCCTTCCTGTATTATATTTTTGAAACCGCAAGCAAAAATTTTGTATCCTCATTTTTGCCTAAACTTGTAATCCTTGCTCAAATATCAATAAAATATATTTTTGTCTTGAAAGATTACAACTTGTAATCTACTGTGTTCTTGTATGATTACGAAATCAATTCATTTGCTGAAATCAAACAAGTATGAAAACTTGTTAATAAGATGTAAGAACTTGTCTGCGAACAGTTCATAGGTTAAGCTGTATTCAACTAGATTACACTGTAAGATTGTGCCTGCGCGCCAATCATAAGTTTAAGTTGTAAAAACACTTTGCTATTAGATTCTACCTTTTTAGAACTTGCCTACGAGAAGTTCATATTTGCTTTTAATTTGCTGAAGGACAGAACATTCGACCGAAGATCAAGTAGAAAGCCTCTCGAAACAAAGATGTTTCAAAGGTTTTGGCATCATCAAGAGACTTGGCAATTATCAAAAAGGGGATAAACAATCCTGTATCGAAGTTTTGATAAAGTGCCAACATACAGCAAGCAGTTATCTCGAAGACAATCGAAGTTGTTGGAGTAAACAATCCTATATCGAAGTCTTCTCAAAGTGCCAACATACAGCAAAAGTATAAAGAGCCATAATACAACAAGGAACTTATCTGTCTATATGATGCTAAGTATGGAAGCTGTCACGAAATAATCATACAGCATCCTTCCATACAGTATCAGTCTAACATAGCCTACAGCATAATGTCGGATACAACATACAGGCTGTAAGTATTGAGATCTTCAATACTTATCCAAACAGGACTGAAGACCGTTGAAACAGAATTTGCCTTATTCGCTAAAGTCAAGTCCCGTTTGAAAACAAGTATTTAAATACTGAAGGGATAAAGTATTTAAATACTAGCCGACACAGATTTTCAATCAAGGAGCAAAAACCGGATCGTGTTTTATTCAAATAAATCATCCCGTTGAAACGGACTTTTGCTCAAATGGATCTATTCTCAACGGATCTATTCAGAGGCTATATATACCCCAGAGTTTGAAGATCAGGATATCTAAGAATTAAGAACATATCAAGATTACAAGCAATACGCGAATGATCTATTGACTAAATAATCAATATCATCATATAAAGCTTATGAGAGCAAAGTATATTTCTTCCAACTGTTATCTACATCTGAGAAGAAGAAATATACTTAGTAAAATCAAGAACAGCCATCATCAGATCAAGATATTCATCGTCAAGCTGATGTTCTTACCTAGTTACCTTACTTTTACCTTTACATAAAAACCTAGTTCTGTGTGAACTAAGAAGTTATTCCGACCTGTGTGGGACAAATAAGACAAAGCTTTGGAACTGTGTGTGAAGAAGCAAGTCAAGAGAAAGCTTTGACCAATCTGTGTGAACGGTTGAAAGCGACACTCTTTGTATCAATCTGTGTGAACGATACAAGGATAGGTTTGATTATAGACACGTAGTTGTGTATGTAGTATTTATAATAAACTTTTTACTCCTGTGTGGAGGACCAGTGGACGTAGAGGGGTTTACCTCGAACCACTTTAATTACTATGTTAATTACCTTATGCATTTACAGTTTTCATAACTGTGATTATTTTAAGTATACACTGCATACCGAGTTGTTGTATCTACAACAACTTACTGATACAAGACTTCCGCTATGCACTCTAACTTGAAAATCATACAGCTTGTTGCTCAAACACTTTCCAAGCTGTATTCTGTATACTTAGTGGCCAACACTCTGCATCTTCAAAGTCAAGGCGTCTAGGCCTTTTTGGAGAAGGCTCAGGTGATGACGTGACATGCACCACCTCCTCTGCAATTGGAGCTTTCTTTATAAACCTTAGAGCTATAGGGGTGTTGTCTGAGTTTGAGTCCGAGTGATCTGCAGATGGCTCCTTCTCTGCAGATGGCTCTTTCTCTGCAGATGGCTCTTTCCAAGCTGTATTCTCTATACTTAGTGGCCAACACTCTGCATCTTCAAAGTCAAGGCATCTAGGCCTTTTTGGAGAAGGCTCAGGTGATGACGTGACATGCACCACCTCCTCTGCAATTGGAGCTTTCCTTATAAACCTTAGAGCTATAGGGGTGTTGTCTGAGTTTGAGTCTGAGTGATCTGCAGATGGCTTCGTACCAGTTACACGAGCGTCCCTTATTGTTTGCTTCACTTATTTTCTGTATTATGAGCGTATGCTTGCTTTATTTAAATAATACATATAGTTGAATTATTTCTTCTACACTCCCTATTTGAGTCCTTATTTGCTGTTGTCGTGTTTGTCCTTTTTTGAATTAGCTGCGATTTCATTCTGAACTGCCTTCGGTGTCACGTGCTCTTGAAGCAGGTAAATTTTTCCTACATATGCTATTTTTAGGGTTCGCTTTTTTTGGGTTTAGTTTGGTTCTAATATTTTTCCTCCGTATGTAGGTGTTTTTTTGCCTTCGCAAAATTAGATATTTTTTCCCAGGCTCTAAGAATCTGCTGCGATTTGCTTTCCAAATAGGTACTATTTATCTATATATGTTATAGATAAATATTAGAGCTTTCCTTATAAACCTTAGAGCTATAGGGGTGTTGTCTGAGTTTGAGTCCGAGTGATCTGCGGATGGCTCCTTCTCTGCAGATGGCTCTTTCTCTGCAGATGGCTCTTTCCAAGCTGTATTATGTATACTTAGTGGCCAACACTCTGCATCTTCAAAGTCAAGGCGTCTAGGCCTTTTTGGAGAAGGCTCAGGTGATGACGTGACATCCACCACCTCCTCTGCAATTGGAGCTTTCCTTATAAACCTTAGAGCTATAGGGGTGTTGTCTGAGTTTGAGTCCGAGTGATCTGCAGATGGTTTCGTCCCAGTTACACGAGCGTCCCTTATTGTTTGCTGCACTTATTTTCTGTATTATGAGCGTATGCTTGCTTTATTTAAATAATACATATAGTTGAATTATTTCTTCTACACTCCCTATTTGAGTCCTTATTTGCTGTTGTCGTGTTTGTCCTTTTTTGAATTAGCTGCGATTTCATTCTGAACTGCCTTCGGTGTCACGTGCTCTTGAATAAAAAATGTGATGCGCGATAACACAAGATTTAAAGTGGTTCGAGGTAAACCCCTCTACGTCTACTGGTCCTCCACACTCTAAGTGGTCTTGTGTTATAATAAACTTTTTACTCCTGTGTGGAGGACCAGTGGACGTAGAGGGGTTTACCTCGAACCACTTTATATCGTATTATATCGTCCTCCTAGTGCCCCTCCTGCATCTGCTCGCCATGAATATCTGTACATGAATACACAAAAAGGTATTCACGCCCGAAGGGGTCAGCAAACGACCGGTACAAGTACTTGATAACATGAATATGTAAAACGTGTAATAAAAGAAATATTGTGATACGTTGATCCTAATGATCATGTTATTAGGATCAAGAATCTCTGATGAATGTATCGTTTTCTTGAAGTTGTTGTGTGGAATAATACCAGTTACAAATCGATAGTTCAGTGGTTTAATTTTTATTTTATTTTTTTATCATGGAAGAAACTTTGAATAGTATTGAAAAGAGATTTCCCTTTCTTAGCAAAAAAGTTATTTTAAAAATTTACAAGACAAGACTTGAAAGGATCAGGTTGCTTATGAATAAAAGCATACCTTTTGACATTAGATTCATTATTGATGCCAAAGTGAGAATATCATGTGAATTCACAGAGACACCTATTAGATTTTTACTAGGACTTGGAAAAAGTTCATATGCCAAGAAACGACGAGCAAAGATAATAGCCATTTGCTATAAATGTGCTAGATGGAACTGTAATTCAAAATGTCGATCTTTAGGAATTCCATCTACAAACAGAGAAGGCAAACCAAGTCATCGTAAACCCAACACGTAATCTCTATTCGCAAGGCACAAATCGTATAAGCAAGATACTTGCCTCAATAATTGATACCGAAACTCCGACAAATACGGCACAATCGGGAAAATCTTGACACCAACAATCCTCCATGAAAAACAACGAAAATGCAATTACTACGAGTATAACAATGAAAACAACAAGAAACACCCCCAAGAATCAAAGGAAACCCGTTAAGTCATTTAATCGGAAATTAAATGCTCAACGCTTCCTTAGAACACAAAAATGACGGTTGGACTCAAACGGATTCGAGATACGGATATACAATCCATATAACATGATTAATAACATCATATAACATCAATTATATGATGTACAGATATTCATGGATACTGTTCTTATGTTTTTACATAATGGAATTATACGTTTTGGGACATAGAATGGATGGAACTTAAGGATACTTTCTTGAAGATCAAGATGAATTATGGTGTTGTGATGATTATACGTATCCTTGTATCTCGAAGTCATTTAATCCGTAAAGATCTTTCACAAACCGTATGAGCATGATATGCATGGAGCTTACATAAATTTAGCACTGAAGATTTCTTGAGTTTCATCACCATTAGATCAAGTCTACTGCCCAGTAGTAAACTGCCATGCACGGTTAGCGCACGCTAAGATATGTATATTAACGT
Organism: Orobanche coerulescens; assembly: GCA_033398695.1. Taxonomy (NCBI): domain Eukaryota; kingdom Viridiplantae; phylum Streptophyta; class Magnoliopsida; order Lamiales; family Orobanchaceae; genus Orobanche; species Orobanche coerulescens. The sequence goes on from CM065803.1 coordinate 205,649,876, forward strand.
GCGCTATCGGGAATGAGTAACGTACGCTACGTTTGGTACGTAATGTACGTTATGTCATCAGGCGAGTCAGTCGGCTGATCAGAGAGGATTGTCAGTACCTAGTTAGCGTACGCTAGACTTCGTCGTTTACGTACGCTAACGGGCAGGCTTAGCGCACGTTACGTAGAGTACGTAGCGTACGCTAAGTAGTTCAGGCAGATTACCTTAAATGGGTAAGGTCTCTAAGATTGAGACCTTACAAAATAAGCAATCTTGGTGTAAGTTTATATTACTCATTTTAGTACTCATTTTAGATATATTGAATTCGGACTCGATCTTACCTTTATTCATTTCGAACATGACCGTTTATATAAACTCATAGATTGCATTGATCGAGGCCGAGGAACTTAAATGAGCAAAACTAAGAATGCTATCTTCGGGCAGATTACCACAAGGTTTGGTACTTTATATTGTTGAAATTTTTGTATCTTTCTTTTTAAAACATTCATTATCTGAAATTTCCATTAATGAATTTGAGGATTACATATTAAATTACATATATTATTACATTCTTAGCTTGTTTATATACTCTTTACCGGTAAGGTCTTACTCGAGATGTGTTGTAAACGATATGTGTTTACCGAGATATATTCATATCTCGGGTGATCATTGATTTACATTCGTATCCGTAATCACAACACATATCGTTTCGGTATCTTTCGTTATACAATCGTCTTGCTATGTTCTATTTGCGAAAACAAAACCTTTGGGCCGTAAGTCCATTTCTCTTCGAATACGACTCACCGCGGCACACACATTTTCCAGTTTTGGCCGAGTAGCCTGTACCGTGGGCCGCGGATCATGCCGGCAGGGCCGCGGCACGCTGCCGAGTTACTGCCGCGGCACACTCGTCCGGGCCGCGGCACACTCATGTTGCATTTTTTTTGCCAACCCGTCTGTACCGGGGGCCGCGGCTCATGCCGATAGGGCCGCGGCACACTGCCGAGTCACTGCCGCGGCACATTCGTCTGGGCCGCGGCACGCTGCCGATCACTGGGGGCAGTTTTGGCCCTGTGCCGCAGCACACTTCGGCCGGGCCACGGCACACAGTGCAGTCAGCACTATAATTGTGGTTTTTGTGTGGAACAACTCATTTCTTCCCATTTCTTCAACCTATACGAGAGAGAGGGCTTGAGGGGGGAGACTTTCCATCATCTATCACTTGAGTGCTTGGTTTTCTTCATCTCCTTTCGATCGTGAATATCGGATTGTGGATCTAACGCGATTTCATCAGATTAAAGTACTTGGATCTTCAAAGGTAATATTCATCAAACCTCTTGGATTTCGATTTTGTATTTTATCCTCTAGAGAGAGATGTCGCCGATAATACTGCTCACACTCCTATCTTGCCTCTGAGGTGGCGGCGGAGGGGCTGTTGAGCCTGAGTGGCTGAGTTCTGCATCGTCTCCATCAGATGTGCCATCTGAGTCATTTGGGCCATCATGCCCTAAATAAAAGTGAGTGGATCAACCTGAACACCTTCCGAATGAGCTGTATCTCGGGTACGACTTCTTGACAGTGAATGATTATCTCCCGGCGAATGAGTGGCGGTGTCGCTACTTGTTGAATTAACATTATTCCTCAGGTTCGCGTAGGTATTCACACGAGCTCCCAGGTTTCGGCCCGCACCACGGCCTCTTCCCCTGCATCCTCTGATAGCTCTGTCCATACTGAAGTAGGGAAACACATGATAATTATAGATTCCGCATGAAGGATCAACTGAGGTGACATGATTATCTGATGAAATTATTGAAATGATCATCTTGAACAAGTTAACAAGATTGATGATACGATCCACAAGATCAACAACTGAACAATGAAATTAACTGAGTGATTAATAAGTTAACATGATCGACATGATCAAAAATAATAATAATGATTGAGGATTTCATATATGTAATTTAATATGAAATCCTCAAATTCAGATATTATTACATTCTTAGCTTGTTTATGGCCATCAGATGTGCCATCTGATTCATTTTAAAGGAAATTTGTTTATTTCGGTAAGTTTATTCAATACTCTTTTTAAACTCTGGATCCAGATCCTCTTCAAAAGCCAATATAAAATGTTATTCAAGCCAGTGAATAATATCCATCGGCTCAGATGAGCCCTCAAAAGTAGGTGGCCTCTAGAAAGAGATGTCGCCGATAATACTGCTCACACTCCTCTCTTGCCTCTGAGGTGGCGGCGGAGGGGCCTGTTGAGCCTGAGTGGCTGAGTTCTGCATCGTCTCCATCAGATGTGCCATCTGAGTCATTTGAGCCATCATCCCCTAAATAAAAGTGAGTGGATCAACCTGAACACCTTCCGAATGAGCTGTATCTCGGGTACGACTTCTTGACAGTGAATGATTATCTCCCGGAGAATGAGTGGCGGCGTCGCTACTTGTTGAATTAACATTATTCCTCAGGTTCGCGTAGGTATTCACACGAGCTCCCAGGTTTCGGCCCGCACCACGGCCTCTTCCCCTGCGTCCTCTGATATCTCTGTCCATACTGAAGTAGGGAAACACATGATAATTATAGATTTCGCATGAAGGATCAACTAAGGTGACATGATTATCTGATGAAATTATTGAAATGATCATCTTGAACAAGTTAACAAGATTGATGATACGATCCACAAGATCAACAACTGAACAATGAAATTGACTGAGTGATTAATGAGTTAACATGATCGACATGATCAAAAATAATAATGATGATTGAGTATTGTTGACTGATGAATGATGAATGAGTGATTCTTATTGCCAGAAATTCTACCATGCCGTCAGAAATCTTACTGTTCTTTCGGTCTGAGGGGCTTGGTGCTTGCACAGGTCACATGTGACACGAAAGTCCAATGATACTAGTCTGATGAACGATGATTTCAATGAGACATGACTCGGATAGTAGTATTCAAAACCACGCTCCAATACCAACTCTGTAACACCCCAAACTAGGTGGCTATTACAGTATCGTGGACCCCCATCTAGGACCCACCAGGCGAATGAAAAACCATAAATTAAATAATATAACCGTAGTACCGCACCACATTATATTATCAGTTACTCCGATGAGGAGTCTCAAGTACAATACAACCCAGGAATACAGAATACTTATATATTTCATATGAAGATGAAATATATAACACCAAATGAAATGAAAGTCCAAACGGAAACTGCAGCGGAAAACACAAATGAATAAAACACGAATAACTGGGAGGACTGGGGGGCCCTACTAGTATCACTGGAACTCCTCGCCGTCAACGTTCTCTTCCCGTGACTTTGTCTTGCCATGACCTAAAAACAACATCCCCAATGGGGTCAGTTACACATAACAACAATCCTCAAGAGTTGAACAAATACAATAATCACATGAATTAGTTATGAAATTAAGTTGAATGAGGGGCATCATAGTATGCCACGAATGGGATGTGCAAGTGCACAAGCCTGCCGAGTGTTGCGATATTTCATTAAACGCAAGTGCACGTTATCGTACACAAGTAATAAAGTGATGAGTGAGTTATCGTTCCCACGAGGACTGAATTACTAATTACTGATTTTTATGTATTCTAATTTTATTTGAACAGTCGAAGTTTGGGATGCACTTAATAACTAAAGAAAACCAATAAAAGAACACAAAGTAAAAAAAAACGATCGCTCGAAGAAAGAAAATCAAATGATGAATAAGTCTAGGATTGTGAATCCACCTCGGTTTATCTGAATTTACTCTCGATTATCTAAAGTTAATGATTTCCCCAATTTATTGAAGGCGAAGATTGCTAAAATACTCTACCGCCTCTCCCGAGGTCAGTAGATTTTTCTAAGGCGAATAATACACTCTATCCCTAGGTGAATTAATTCGACAATAGGCAAAAAGCACAAAATCTTCAAAAGGCCACGTAGTTCCTATGAGTATATTCCTATCTCACAAGATAAAACGGTTCTCACCAATAGTTCCTCACCAACTCTCCTCTCCCGATTCGAATTGCGTGATTAGAACAATTCAACTATTGGCCAGATAATTGAAAGCATTAAAAACGATTGGGAAAACTCAACAGAAAAGGGAATTATATAGATAATCAAAAGCAAAGTCGTCAAAACTTTGGTTTCATCAAAATCCTAGAACAGGATTTTAGCCTGACATGCTAAAGAATAAAAATACAGAAATAATGAATGAAAGCATTGAAATCAAACGCAGATGACGAGCTCGGATTCCTCCGTTCTCTAGCTTCCGCTCTCTGCCCTTGGTGTCTTCTGCTTCTTCTCTTGATAATAATCGATATTCTCTTCCGCGATGATCTGATGAGAATCAATTATGACCTTAAACCCTTATTTATAAATCCCATCAGCCTCCGAAACGCGTCCGTGTGGTTAGGTCGAGAATCGGCTCCAAAACTGCCCAGAAACGCGGCATTTTCTGTCAAAACCGCCCCGTGGGCCGCGGCTCACTTAATCTGTGCCGCGGCTCACGGGCTTCAGCGCATTGCCTGGGCGCTCTATTTTTCTCCTGGGCCGCGGATCAGCATACTTGTGCCGCGGCTCAGGGTACAGTTTGCTCGGGACTTTCAGGTCATCTTCGTGTGCCGCGGCTCAGTCTCCTTGTGCCGCGGCTCCAGGCCAAAAGTAGCCGTTTTCGCCCGTTTTTCATCGTTCGAGCTTCCGGACTCCAATTTCCTGCAAAACACAAAAGAATAGGGCATTAAAAGCTCATTTATGCAGATTTAATTATGAAAAGACTACAAAATAATGATAAATAAGCGTATAAAAATATGCCTAACAAATACCCCCAAACTTGAGCCTTTGCTTGTCCTCACGTGATTAGTATCGATCATCTTTCATCATCCTTCGCTCCAAGCCTGTGTTATGCTCCCAAAGCATGAATGCAAAAACAGACATCCCCGAATACTCGGGGGTTAGCAAAACTCCACTATTTTGCTAGTGCAAGTATAAAACAGAAATACGAGCCATACAATTCACATTCCACGAATAACAATAACCAGGAATCCTCAAAGATCCAAACGTAACGAAAAGTACTTCCCGAGGCAAGAGTTTGGGTAAAACATTCCAAAACCGAAAGATCACAAATCAAGGGAAACAATTTATAAGACGGTTTAAAATGCCATCGAGAGTTTTAATAGAAAACAATTTAGGATTACCGAATCATTCTCTTTCAAAAATTAACAGGGGGTCATAGCCCAAAGGTTTAGTTTTCACAAATAAAACCAACAACAATACACAGTGTTAAAACATACGTCACGTGTCCTCGACGGACATAAAATACACACGCACCCGTGAAGTTTCACTCATGAATCCAGGGCGAAACCATTGGACTCCCTCTGTGGCCCCGTCGAACCCTCCCGAGGTGAGCAAATACATTCACAAAACATACACACGCACTCGTGAAGTTTCACTCGTGAATCTAGGGCGAAACCATTGGACTCCCTCCGTGGCCCCGTCGAACCCTCCCGAGGTGAGCAAATACATTCACAAAACATACACACGCAGTCGCATCGCCTAGGACTGGGACGAAGCCACAAATCCCACTCAAGGCCCCGTCGGACCCTCCCGAGCTGGCTAGCGAAACAAATCACGCACAAGCATCGGCTAGGACCGGGACGAAGCCACGAATCCCACTCGAGGCCCCGTCGGACCCTCCCGAGTTGGCTAGCGAAAAAATCAAGCACATACGTCGCCTAGGATCGGGACGAATCCACAAATTGCACTCGAGGCCTCGAAGGACCCTCCCGAGCTGGCTAGCGAAACAATCATGTACAAATAACATATCACACCAAGGATATCCAAACAATTCACCAAGAGGCATCAAACACCACGTCAAACCATAACGCACCAAAAAGAGATAATATACGTACACACGCATTATCAAGCGCAACATCAACACCAAACATATCCAAAGGATTCACGTAGTCACTTACAACCCACACAATTTACGAAACACACGCGTATTGAAAGTGAGCCTTTATCGAGGCTAGCCGAATCTTTTGAAAACTCATTTCAAACAAACAAACAAACATACAAAGACGATCACCAATCATCATATCCACGAAACAAGAAATGTATGGACAAGGTACTTGCCTCGAATAACCACAATGCGGAGAATCGACCGAAGTGAGGAGACTCGGACCGCTACGAACCCGTCGACTCCGCCGAATGACAACCCGCAACAATAAACTACGAACGACAATAATAACAATGAAAATGAATTCCAAAGTACGACCCAAAGCCACTGAATTCAAGGAACAAACGACGAAAGTTCAAGGATTTCCCCCAAAAAGGCCAAGAACACGAATCGACCCGACAAAACATGAAAATGGAATTCCCAACCGAAATATGGATATTCAATCCATAAGATATGTTTAAAAACATCATTTTACAACAATCGGTTCATCGAAAACAGATGGAAAACGAAATCAAGAACAAATCCCCCAAAAAGTCAACTCGAAGGAAATCAAGAAATATACCTTGATTCGACGAAGAACGATGGATTAAATGATGTTATAATCACCTAAGATGCCCCAAAACACCTTGGAATGGAATAAAATTAGCCCAAGTCGCGAACCCTAGTCGCCTCGTCTCAGACCCGCGGAGGAAGAAGAAATGAAGAAAAATGAAGATTAATGACTGTTGTCCAGTTCATATACTGGACAGCTTAGCGTGCGCTAATCCTACCTGATTAGCGTGCGCTATCGAAGCATCAGAACAAACGTTCTGCCAAATGCACAGTTAGCATGCACTAACCATCAAAATTTAGCGTGCGCTAACGAAACCTCCAGACCCAGTCCAGTAGCCACTGGACTGCCTCGAACTACCAGTTAGCGTGCGCTACCAAACCTGTAGCGTACGCTAACCACTGCACCGTAGCGCGCGCTAACCACCTGCCCTTATCATGTGCTAATGGCCTAAATCAAGCTACTGAGCTCAGACCCTGCTCCTCGATAGCGTGCGCTAAGGAGATCCCTTAGCGTGCGCTAAGGCACCCAGAACTACATCAGTAGTGCTCTCAAAGCTGGTTACAACAACGGACTCCTCCGATCGAAATAGCAAGTTCAAGATACGCACGGAAAGCTCCAGAATAAGTCATACTAAGAGCTTGAGTTACAATCAAACTCGCACGCGACCATAAAAAGGGCCGAGACAACAAATATGTAAATGGATACCTACAACTATGGAAAAATTTTAAAAATGGCCCAAAACGCCTAAAAATCACGATACGTGATCGGATAATCAAACCGAAGCTCGCAACATGAATAATAACATTAAATGAACTTACAAAAAACTCGAAACAACAGTTTCAGACGAGATTCACAAGAATCGAACTCAAGTGCGGAAAAGTCGCTAAATGCACGGAACTCAACAAAAAGACACCGAAACGAACTCGGACGTCGAAAAGTGCAGAATTAAACATTCTCAGAATGACGAAACGGTCAGAAGAGGGTCGTCAAAATGGACTCTCGCGAAAAAAAAGAAAATTACCGGAAATTCAAATCGCGGATATTACAATGACAATAACCGTTCAATCAATACGGGCGAGGGTTTACGCAAAATCTCCCTAAATCGATAATTCGCGGATTAAACTCGATGAAGTCGGATTGAGAATCAGCCAATAACAACAATTGGTAAGGAGTAATACAACATACTTGAACAATTCGAGATTAATCAAGCAAAACCCGAAAAACCCCCAAAATGGACAAAGTTAGGGTTCTAAGCTATTTACCTCGGATTTGGACGGTGTATGGTGATCTTGTTGATGATAATATGTTACCAAAACACCACAGTGATGGAAAACGAAGAACACACAGATCGGAGGTGGTAGAAATCGCCCTCTGGTGTCGTCCGACGAAGAAAATGAAAGGAAAGGATGAGAAATAAGGTTCTGGCCTCTGCCCGCTGTTCTTAAAACAGCAGACTGTTACGACCGTAACAAGGGCTGCATTACGGCCGTAACAAGGACAACATTACGGCCGTAAGGAATGGAGTGTTACGGCCGTAACACTCTACTGGACAACAGTCTAATAAGCTGCTGTCCAAACTGTTCCGGACGACTCCAAAACCCAGACCTGCTATCGAACCAAAAATATGTTTACGAAGTATATTCGATGACGAACCTAACTGTAACAAGAAAATACAATTCCGACTATCGGGGAATCCGAAATACGACAATGAAGATGAAATTCCCTAAACTTATAGGAATTTTACAAAAATGACCCAAGTGTCCGAAAATCACGATACAATGTCAAATTGACAAACCGAAAGTCACAACACGAACAACTCAACCATACGAACTCATGCAAACAAAGAAACAACAAAAACAAACAAGTTTCATGAGAATCGAACGCGCATACGGCAAAACATAACATAGAATGGAATTTATGTACAAACATCCCCGAAACTCATCCAAATGGAAAAACTCCAAGAATAAAGTAGATTCAAAATATCAAAACGGTTACAAGCGAGTTGATAAAAATAGACATACACCAAAAATAGAAACTGCTAAAAATGGAAAGGTATGGATATTACAGTCGGGTCGAGTCGAGTTCTGTGTTGTGCTGTCATTCGAGGTGTCGATTGACAAGTTGAGTTGAGTTCAGTTGTGTTTTGTTTCGTCACTTGAGTTGTCAGATGGCGAGAGAAGATTAGTATCGTGGGCGACTGTCATCTTCGTGCGATCTATGATGTAAGTCTCCTCCATTGTATTTTGTTTTTAGTCATTTTGTCACAAGTTTGTTGTTAAATGAAGTTGTATTTGGTGCTTGTGATGCATTACGTGTGTACTGATCAGAGATGCATATGGGAAGCACTGATAGTTCAACATGTGTTCGGAAATGGTGGGTTCACCGTAATGAAGATAAGTCATTTCTTCAAGATAGTCAATTCACGGAGGATAGTCAATTCATACGGCATACAAAATGAAACTTGGTACCCAGATGATTTACTGAGTTAGCCAACTCCGGCGTCATCTCGAATGTAAAGGAAATCATATTCCGAGATCAATCATCAATCAACATGACTTAATGAACATTCCATCTTCATATCCAAAATACCGATAATTCCATATACAATCGTCTTGCTATGTTCTATTTATCAAAAGTTCTTCAAGAACACTAAGTGATTCGAAACCATGTTCATAGTTATCAAAACAACGTAATCCGATATCCTTTAACATGTAAACAATCATCCAAAAAAATGAGGAGGATTAACCAACTTATCTCAAGAAGACGAACAACACAATTCAACCATAAGAATCATATCCATATCCATATATCAACAACAACATCATCATAATTTGGTAATCCATCTCATAATTATGCTTATCAACTTGTTTATATGATAATCATCAACTCAACAACATCAACATTTAATCCAAAACGAAAACCAAAGGTGAGGAGTAATTACCTCTTTGAAGGAATGGATTGAATCCGTTCTCAATCACTTCCAAGCTCCAAATGTTGTTATGGATGATTAATTACACCATAATCCAGTGTTTGGAACTTCAAATATCTCTCTAAGAACTCTCTCTATCAGTTGCAAGGAAGGAATGGACGAAAATGAAGAATAATTGCCAACTGCACATTTAAATACTGTACATTACTAGCGTGCGCTATCTCCACAAAATAGCGCGTGCTAACATACTTAGTGTGCGCTAACTGTCTTTGTTAGCGTGCATTATCGCAGTCCAGAGGCTACTACCTTACTTCATACAATGATTTACGTACGCAATGCCCATACAATAGCGTATGTAAATGCCTCTATTTAGCATACGCAAGTGTCCGACCATAGCGTGCGCTACTCATAGTTGACTTGTTTGTCTGCACTTATCGTAACCAATCTTGTTATTTCCTTGCCTACTATATGTATACATAAATATGATTTGTCAATGTTATATGTGTTGGGATTCCACAGAAAATAAACGCAGCGGAAGAATAACGGAATCCCTAAGAGGATCGATCAAGTAACGTATATACGAAAAGAAAAATACGAAGATCAAGGAATCAAAGTCCCATACCTATGATGTCTCTGAAAAACCTTCGTATGATGATGATGATGATGATGAAGAGCCCTTCGTTCCAAGCACCTAAAGCAAGATGCCTCTACTTCACACGCCGGAACTTGATGGAAAAATCGACAAGCTTCCTTTCTTCAAGAATGCGGCTAGGGAAGCTTGTAGGAATTTTCTCTCTCAATGTATTCTTCTTATATATTGTCTCTAAGATCAAGATGAAGTTTTCAACCTTACTCTCTCTCTCTCTCAAATTCGTGATTTTGAGTTCATACAAGAAGAAGTTGTCCTCTCTCCTTTTTAAAGACTTTTATTTATAAAAAAATGAAAGTCTTCTTTTAACATATGATTGAGGGTATCAAATACACCTCACATATGTCACCTAGTGACATAAAATAAGTATAAAAGAGACAAGAGAGGGAGGGGGGCGGCCTTAAGGGAAATTTCCAAGAAGACGGGTCGAATTTACTCGGCTCGTGTACTGGATGTTCGTCAAAACGAATCCCTCGTGTACCGGGTGTTCGTCAAACGAATCCGTTTTATTTCCAATGTGTTTGGACTAATTAATTAATCCAATTAATTAATTATATCAAACACAAATATATATTTCTCTAAGAAATATAATTTATGAATTAAAGTAATCACCCAGTAACCTACTTACAATTCATAAGACCACTATTTGATTTATCCGATAAATCAAACATAGATATCTAATATCTAATATTATAAGAGAGATTATTAATTCACATTTATCCATCAATGATCCTATTGCGCGACTCCGTAGGTTCGTCTCAGCCGACATTGGGAGGAACCAATGAGTGCGGGCAGCACTTAGCCAGCCTAGCGGGCACCTTGTAAACCCAGGCGAGAACGAATGAACGAATCATTCCAGAACCATTATGTCGTGAATACTATATACGTATAGACCCTTCATCAGATGTCCCGGTCAAGTCTTCGGGTCACGGTAAAGTCAAACCCTACTGTTGACTAAACTCTGTACATGTGTTAATGCAAGTCAAGACCGACTGATTAATAGTGTATCAAATACGACTATATCAGAATGCTTTGGCCAAAGACTTATGATCTTATTTGCCATTAACCGTATAGGACATTCGCCTGCTCACTAACAGGAGATAGAATCCTTTCTTGGCGTTCAGCAAAGAATGCTACCTGCCCGTATAGTCCGCACTTTGAGGTCGACTCAACAATTAAGCAAATGAGTCTAACTACTCTAATGACAAACTAAACGTCACAAACACATCTTCTACTGAACCCTCAAGTCAAAGGTCCACGTATACTATCACAACCTTTCGATTCGTCATCGACTCTCCGAGAGTGAATACCGTGTGACTGAATCGAGTATGAGTCATGTTCGAGTATACTGGTCCCACCAATATACTTATAACTATGCTATCAAAACGTGCACACATCCTAGCATCAGTTATACAAGTCTTATTAAAACTTAATGTCCTGTTAAGTTTTATCGACTTGCGAACTAGTTAAGCATTCAAGCTCTAAACACTTCTAGTGCCTATCTCCTTATCTCCATAAGGAGTAGAATGTTCACTCTCAAATGCAAGGACTATTATTCTATATACCAAATCACAATGCCAGTGATATAAAATAATATAGGAATAATAATTGCCTTATGAAATATAATATTCATAATTACAATACAATTGCTCTCACTCTCTCATCCTCTGAGTGGCATTCGAGGGCATATTCCTAACAATCTCCCACTTGCACTCAATGCCACAAACTATGGTATCTAATACCCATACTCTCCAGATGTCTCTCTAAGTCCTTCTGAGATAGTGGCTTGGTAAGCGGATTAGCAACGTTATTTGCCGTGTCTACTCTCTGCAGTGTAACATTCCCATCCCGAACCATTTCTCTAACAAAATGATATTTTCTCGCAATTTGTTTGGTGTTGTGGTGAGCCCTAGGCTCCTTAGCCTGTGCAAAAGCTCCGTCGTTGTCACAAAACAGTGTCACGGGCTTCTCTGCGTTAGGAACCACTTGAATTTCCTCAGTGAACTTCTTTATCCAAAAAGCTTCTTTTAGCAGCCTCTGTGGCTGCCTGATATTCGGCTTGACATGTAGAGATAGCAGTCGAACTTTACTTGGCACTTCTCCAAGAAACTGCCCCACCATTCAGAGTAAAGATATACCCTGATGTGGACATCTGAGCATCCATGTCCCCCGAAAAATCTGAGTCTGTATAACCCATCACTCTTAGTTCTCCACCGCCGTATGTAAGAACCAAGTCTTTAGTCCTCCTTAGGTATTTAAGAATGTTCTTTACAGCAGTCCAATGTTCCTGCCCTGGATTTGACTGAAACCGACTTACTACGCTCACAACATAGGCAATGTCCGGTCTAGTGCAAATCATTGCATACATAAGGCTACCTACTGCCGAAGCATAAGGTACCTTGCTCATTTCCTTTCGATCTTCCTCACTTTGAGGACACATCTCTAAGGAAAGTTTTGCACCATGTTGTATAGGTAGAAACCCTCTTTTAGAATCTTCCATCCTAAATCGCTTCAGGATCTTTTCTATGTAGAGGGCTTGGGAAAGACCTAACATTCTTTTCGCTCTATCCCGGTAGAGACGAATACCCAGAATATAGGTAGCTTCTCCCAAGTCTTTCATTGAGAACTCTTTAGAAAGCCAAGATTTCACATAACTGAGCATTCATACGTCATTTCCTATAAGTAGAATGTCATCTACATATAGTATTAAGAACACAATTTTGCTCCCACTAACCTTCTTGTAAATACAGGGCTCTTCTTCGTTTTGGACAAAATCAAACTCTTTGACTGTCTCGTTAAAACGAAGATTCCAACTCCGTGAAGCTTGTTTCAGTCCATAAATGGCACGCTGAAGTTTGCATACTTTATGAATATTGGTTTGAGATATGAATCCCTTAGGCTGTTCCATATAAATCTCCTCCTCGAGGAATCCATTTAGGAATGCCGTTTTCACATCCATTTACCATATTTCATAATTTAAGTGGGCTGCTATAGCAAGCATCATGCGAATAGACTTAATCATAGCTACAGGCGAGAAGGTCTCGAAGTAATCGATTCCTTCTCTTTGGGAATAACCCTTTGCCACAAGCCTGGCCTTATAGGTATCAACCTTGCCATCTCCATCAGTCTTTCTCTTATAGATCCATTTGTTTCCAATAGGCACTATGCCTTTAGGACGATCTACTAAAGTCCATACCTGATTAGCATGCATTGAGTCTATCTCAGCTTCCATAGCTTCTTGCCACTTGGTGTAGTCAACGTCTACCATCGCTTGGTCGTATGTAGAAGGATCATTCTCTTGACTACTTTCTATCATCTCATGGACATCCAGTTCCTCTTGATGCAGATATCCATACCTCTCAGGTAATTGAGAAATTCTACTAGACTTGCGAGGTTGTATTTGTATTTCAGAAGGTTCGGTTCTTATATCTTGCATAGGTGTCTCATTTGGTGTTTCTTTTATTTCTTCCAAAGAAATATTTCTACCTGCCCCTCCTTCCTGAATAAACTGATCTTCCAGGAAGTGTGCTTGTATAGCAACGATGATCCTATGATCTTCGTGCATGTAGAATAGATATCCCATGGAATCCCCTGGATATCCTATGAAACGACCTTTCACAAACCTAGTTTCCAATTTCTCTACTTTAGTCTTCTTGACATAAGCAGGGCATCCCCAAATTCTAATGTGATTAAGACTTGGTTTCCTACCTCTCCACATCTCATGGGGAGTCTTAGGAACGGATTTGGAAGGACATCTGTTCAAGATATGCACTGAAGAAGGAGCGCGTAACCCCACAGATAAATCGGTAGATCAGTATAGTTAAGCATGGAGCGAACCATGTCCAACAAGGTTCGGTTCCTTCTTTCTGATACACCATTTAATTGTGGAGTAGCTGGAGGAGTGAATTGTGACACTATTCCTAGTTCTTTTAAGAACTCATCAAATTCGGTACTCATGTACTCACCACCCGGCCTGATCAAGAGTCTTAACACGGTTACTGTTTGATTTTCAACTAGGGCTTTAAATTCCTTGAATTTATCAAAAGCTTCAGACTTATGTTTCATTAAGTACACGAATCCATACCTGGTATGGTCATCAGTGAATGTAATGAAATACTGAAAGCCATCTCGTGCCACTTCAAAAGGGCCACAGACATTGGTATGGATCAATCCAAGTTTTTCAGCAGCTCTTTCAAAAGTCCCTACGAAGGGTAACTTAGTCATTTTGCCTTGAAGGCAAGATTCACAAGTTGGATAGGGATCTGATCCCAATGGACCCGTAAGCCCATCTTTCTCCATTTTATGAACCTTGGTCTGACCGATATGACCAAGTCTAAGATGCCACTTAAGTGCTTGGTTCGTTTCATCCCTACCACGCTTCCTAGTTATAGTGTTCACACTTATCTTATTCTTTAAATTTAAATGGTATAAACCATTTAATAATGTAGCAGTACCAACCAATTTATTTCTGAAATAAATACGACAGGACCCATCTCCAATAAAGAAGTGATCCCTTTCGGTCCATGACCGGAATTGATACAATATTCTTGTGCCCCTTGGGCAAAACAAGTACATCTTCTAAAGTGAGAATAAAACCAGATTCTAAATCCAACATAAGGGATCCGATATCAGAAGCCTCGACACTATGCCCACTTCCGACGGTGACCATCACCTCCCCTGAATCCAGCTTCCTACTTCGTTCCAGATCCTGATTTATTGTACAAATGTGAGAACTCGCACCGGAATCAAGTATCCAAGAAGTAGAATATACAGTTACAGAACAATTTGTTTCTAAAACTAGTAGTTCCGTACCTGAAGGCGCATTACGGTCAAGCTTTGGACAATACCTCTTCCAGTGGCCTAGCTCACCGCAGTTGAGGCATACATCCGTTTTCTTGGCCCCTTTGCTCTTTTGAACCATTGGGGCCTTGCCCCTTTCCTTGTCGATATTGGCTATCGGACCTAACTGCTTCTTGTTCTTTTTCTTCTTATTCTTGGACTTCCAAGTCTTAGAAGAAATCACAAGTGCAGCTTCCTTTCCCTTTGTCTTCATCTGAGACTGGGCAGTCGTCAGTTTGTTCATTAGCCCAGCTAAGTTACATGCAATCTCATTGCAGTTGAAGTTCATGACAAATTGGGAAAATGAGTCAGGAAGTGACTGCAGGATAAGGTCAGTTTGGAGAGATGCATGCATCTGAAAATCAAGAGCTTCCAATCTCTCAATCATGGAGATCATCTTGAGGACATGGTCCCAAACCTTCTCTCCTTCCTTCATCTTGGCGCCGAATAATTGCTTTGATATCTCATATCTAGCAGTTCGGCTATGCTCTCCATAGAGCTCAGCCAGGTGCGCTAAGATGGCTCGTGAAGACGTCATCTTTTCATGGTCACGTTGAAGCTCATTGGTCATTGAGCCTAACATGTACCCTCGCACTCTTATGTCATCTTTTACCCATTTCTCATGGGCATCGACATCTTCCTTATTGGCTCGGGTTATTGCATGAGCCGCTGGGATGTCCGCCTCCAAGACGTATCCCAGCATTTCCATAGTTAGGACAATCCTCAAGTTCCGAAGCCAGTCCACATAGTTCGTACCAGTCAGGACGTTCTTTTTAAGTAGTATAGCGGGTGGGTTCATTGTCATATTGAGAGTTTTGTTAACTGCAGAGACTAATATGAGATTCGTTAGTGATTGTTTAATTATAATCCGAGTAAAGAATTTAAGGACTTTCTTTATTCATAACTCGGCTCCCACTATTTTATTGGCATTTACACACTCCCATGTTAAATCCGTAAGTCTTGGGTGACTTCATAGTGGTGATCGATTTCTTTACAAAGTTTAATAGAGGGCAACCCATACGGTTTATATTCTATTATTCGTTATAAAGTGGTGTCTAATACCAATCCATCTAATGGATGATTCGATCTTCTTTTACCCCTAGTTCACTTGCCCTCAACCCATTCGGTTTCTATGGCTCGCTGAACTATCTAAGTTTAAACCGTCAACTCCTATTAGTCTGACAATTGAATCTTACCCGGCAACCCATACGGTTTATAGGGGTTTGATTTGTCACAACCAAAGGCATCTAATGCACTCTAGGAATTTATCAACTTTCCCCAAAAATATTACCCCGACATACTCGGAAGAATAATATTCCGGTTTAGATTTCAATTTTCCATGAGTTTGACGGAGGGTAGGAAACCTCGTAACCTTTATAACTTAGTGTTTGTAAGTGGGAGTATTAACGCGATTATATGTTACACTTTGCACATTAATCCGTTTATAAGCGCGGTTTCTGGTTTGTCAATCATTCAAAATGAAAAACAATAAATAGCAACCTAGTTACTACCAACATATAGCTCATGGACTTTTTCCTAAGTATTGGGCCAAGCCAAATAAAGAAAGGAAAAAAAACAGTATTGATTCTTCGTCTTCTAGTCGGTCGTCTTCGGTCTTCGTCATAGCCATATGAATAATTACATCATTGAACAATACGTCCTATAATACATATTTTCTAGTAAAAATAAATAGGCTCAAAATGGCCTTTACAACCATATCGAATTGAACAAATCAACAACTAAGTCCACGAGCTATATCACCATCACATAAGGCATTCCATACAACATGTAACGGTAAATAAAATTAAATAATCAATTAATATATTAATCCAATTAATATAAAAATTAATCTATTTAATTTCTACAATATTAATCAAATTAATATTTATAATCGTCATTTTAACTGCTCAAAGTAATCCGCCAAAACAATATTCTCGTCTAATAATTTTCCTTAATAAAAAGATATTCCAAATATTTTATTAAATCCAATTAAATCCAATTTAAATTTGAAAATTATTACAACGAAATATAAACACAAAAATGGAGTCGAAAATCCGATGTCAGGCCCATTACGGCCCGATTCAAAATCGGGCCGAAAACCCGAGAATCGCCGGACCGAGTCACTCGCCATCGCCGGCAGCTGGCCGGCAAATTCTGAGCCTACCGAGTCACTCTCGGCCGGCCAGCGGCGATCGAGAAGGCTGCTGCCGCATTGCGTCTTCGTGCGGTATTCGTGTTTAACCCCAGTTTTACTCATTTTTTCGACTCGCTTCCAAAACAAAAAAGTTTCTTAACTTCATGAAGAACTTATAAATCAACAAAAATCAAATTTTTCAGATTTATAATTCACATAAAATAGTCGAAACTTGACTTACTACGAACGATTAAATTTCTTCGATTAGATCTATTATGATTCTAAATCATAAACATCATCAAATAACATTCCAAATGCAAAGATGATCGTATATACAATATATTTGACCTCTCTCTGATACCACTATTGGTATTCCACAGAAAATAAATGCAGCGGAAGAATAACGGAATCCCTAAGAGGATCGATCAAGTAACGTATATACGAAAAGAAAAATACGAAGATCAAGGAATCAAAGTCCCATACCTATGATGTCTCTGAAAAACCTTCGTATGATGATGATGATGATGATGAAGAGCCCTTCGTTCCAAGCACCTAAAGCAAGATGCCTCTACTTCACACGCCGGAACTTGATGGAAAAATCGACAAGCTTCCTTTCTTCAAGAATGCGGCTAGGGAAGCTTGTAGGAATTTTCTCTCTCAATGTATTCTTCTTATATATTGTCTCTAAGATCAAGATGAAGTTTTCAACCTTACTCTCTCTCTCAAATTCGTGATTTTGAGTTCATACAAGAAGAAGTTGTCCTCTCTCCTTTTTAAAGACTTTTATTTATAAAAAAATGAAAGTCTTCTTTTAACACATGATTGAGGGTATCAAATACACCTCACATATGTCACCTAGTGACATAAAATAAGTATAAAAGAGACAAGAGAGGGAGGGGGGCGGCCTTAAGGGAAATTTCCAAGAAGACGGGTCGAATTTACTCGGCTCGTGTACTGGATGTTCGTCAAAATGAATCCCTCGTGTACCGGGTGTTCGTCAAATGAATCCGTTTTATTTCCAATGTGTTTGGACTAATTAATTAATCCAATTAATTAATTATATCAAACACAAATATATATTTCTCTAAGAAATATAATTTATGAATTAAAGTAATCACCCAGTAACCTACTTACAATTCATAAGACCGCTATTTGATTTATCCGATAAATCAAACTTAGATATCTAATATCTAATATTATAAGAGAGATTATTAATTCACATTTATCCATCAATGATCCTATTGCGCGACTCCGTAGGTTCGTCTCAGCCGACATTGGGAGGAACCAATGAGTGCGGGCAGCACTTAGCCAGCCTACTGTAAACCCCGACTGAGAACGAATGAACGAATCATTCCAGAACCATTATGTCGTGAATACTATATACGTATAGACCCTTCATCAGATGTCCCGGTCAAGTCTTCGGGTCACGGTAAAGTCAAACCCTACTGTTGACTAAACTCTATACATGTGTTAATGCAAATCAAGACCGACTGATTAATAGTGTATCTAATACGACTATATTAGAATGCTTTGGCCAAAGACTTATGATCTTATTTGCCATTAACTGTATAGGACATTCGCCTGCTCACTAACAGGAGATAGAATCCTTTCTTGGCGTTCAGCAAAGACTGCTACCTGCCCGTATAGTCCGCACTTCGAGGTCGACTCAGCAATTAAGCAAATGAGTCTAACTACTCTAATGACAAACTAAACGTCACAAACACATCTTCTACTGAACCCTCAAGTCAAAGGTCCACGTATACTATCACAACCTTTCGATTCGTCATCGACTCTCCGAGAGTGAATACCGTGTGACTGAATCGAGTATGAGTCATGTTCGAGTATACTGGTCCCACCAATATACTTATAACTATGCTATCAAAACGTGCACACATCATAGCATCAGTTATACAAGTCTTATTAAAACTTAATGTCCTGTTAAGTTTTATTGACTTGCGAACTAGTTAAGCATTCAAGCTTTGAACACTTCTAGTGCCTATCTCCTTATCTCCATAAGGAGTAGAATGTTCACTCTCAAATGCAAGGACTATTATTCTATATACCAAATCACAATGCCAGTGATATACAATAATATAGGAATAATAATTGCCTTATGAAATATAATATTCATAATTACAATACAATTGCTCTCACTCTCTCATCCTCTGAGTGGCATTCGAGGGCATATTCCTAACAATATGATGTTAGTTAAAACACAGGGTGTAACAAAGGCACCAAAACGTCTACCTAACACTCTACTTCACGTTTTATCTGTTTATCAGGGGCGAACATCAAATTACTGACCAGCGCACTCACTCACACCTTAAGTATTTTATCATCATGCTGAAATATAAATTTATCTTGATAAAGTAGTCCACATATTAAATTACATATATTATTTAGGTAGAGGAGACTTACATCCACCGGCTGTCTGAGACTGGCAACCGCACGACGACACTAATCACTTCCATTAACTTTAAACTATAATGACTCCACGACGTAAGACTCGTTAGAACCAGAAGACTAGGTTTATACGAGGTTTACATTTATTTGCATAATGTCCTGGTTTCCTACAATTATAACACAGTTTAGCATCACCAGAGGAAGTTTCGTTACTTACCTTGTGAACAGGCTTGGGCCTGTATGGAGTCTTTCCTGACTACTTGATGAACTTCTTGAACTTATGCATAAGGAGCGCCATTTCATCCTGGGAGCTCGTGTGAATACCTACACGAACCTGAGGAATAATGTTAATTTAACAAGTAGCGACGCCGCCACTCATTCGCCGGGAGATAATCATTCACTGTCAAGAAGTCATACCCGAGATACAGCTCATTCGGAAGGTGTTCAGGTTGATCCACTCACTTTTATTTAGGGCATGATGGCCCAAATGACTCAGATGGCACATCTGATGGAGACGATGCATAACTCATCCACTCAGGCTCAACAGGCCCCTCCGCCGCCACCTCAGAGGCAAGAGAGGAGTGTGAGCAGTATTATCGGCGACATCTCTCTCTAGAGGCCACCTACTTTTGAGGGCTCATCTGAGCCGATGGATATTATTCACTGGCTTGAATAACATTTTATGTTGGCTTTTGAAGAGGATCTGGATCCAGAGTTTAAAAAGAGTATTGAATAAACTTACCGAAATACACCGATTTCCTTTAAAATGAATAAACATCTCGACTACATGTTGTTGTTGGCTTACCTTCAATTCATCAATGATCACAACCTATTGAATAATCGATTGAAATGCTTCTGTTATTAATGCATGTTTAGTATGTCTAATATGATATTCAATGTCCGACAGGACCTACTCCATGTTAGTAGTTCAGTTCGGTTTACTTAAGTCCGAGTTTAGTGGACCAAGTTCTTTAACAGTGTTGAATATGATGTCATCTGGGAGAGCTGACCTGTGGGATGACCTGCTGGTCTAGACCTGGTAGGTCTACACTTGTTGGGATAGACCTGTGGGGACCGAGCTGCGCTTAGTAGAGCTAGTGTTGTTATCGGACCGATTCGGACCGGGTTTCAACAAAACCGGGACCGGTCCGATAACTTGTCGGATGCATCCGGACCGGACCGGTAAGAATGCCGGATCCATTTTCGGAACTCGGACCGGCCCGATGAAAACCGGATGCTTATCCGGACCGAACCGAAAACCCGGGATCCGAAACCCTAGATCCGGACCGAACTTGAATTCTATTGAGCTGAAGTTCAGCTGTTGAAGGCTCACCTGACCTGAACAACCTGAAATTACTAAAACCTGCTAAAAATACATACCTTCTTAAAAAATTGAATTTTAAAGACAACCACATCCACATACACATCCACATTTTACATTCAAAATAATTACATTCATAGTTATTGCCTCAAAAATATATTTTTATTATTGACTTGTAGCAAAAACAAAAGATAAGAGAAAATGCATCTTCAATCTTGAATCTTGAATCTTGAGTTCTTGACCTTGACTCAAGTGGTTGATGTAGAGGTAGTTTCTCCCAAATAATCCTACAAACAATCAACATAGATGCATAAATTAGTATCACAAAATCTTAAAATTCATTGTTGGTTGTTTTTTGTAGTCTAAATATTTATATCAAACAAAAGTAAGTAATACACCATAAAGGAGGAGACCAAACAAGTGACATTTAACAAATAAATTGGGAATATTGTGGCAAGTAGAAATGAGAATATTACATTGGCGAAGTCGTACTCTAAATGCACATCATCATCTTCTTCAAGCTACATCCAAAATCAAGTAAGAAACAACCATAGACAGAAGTCAAGAAACAAAACGTATACATAATACATCCATAAGTTAAAGGGAAAACTAAATAAAGAAATACATACAATACTTCGCCCATGCCCTTTCTTCATTCCATACAACTCTTTCACCCAATCACCTCCACAAAGAAGCATCTCAACTGTCTCAACTTTCATAGAAGATCTTTTTGGATCAATAATTCTTTTGCCTGCACTAAAAGTTGCTTCTGAAGCAACACTTGTGATAGGAATAGAGAGAATATCTTTGGCCATCTTACTAAGAATTAGATATTTTAGCTCCTTAGCCATCCACCATTGTAACACATTGAACTTATTCCCCCCGGATGGATCTTTAATGGGTTTTTCTTCAACATAAAGATCAAGATCAGACTTCACTTTATCAACTAAATCGACAGTGTCTAGGTACACCTCAAAACTCCTTTTTCCCAACCCAGAACTTGAACAAGCCTGTACTGGTTTACCATAACTTTGGGTTCCATTATCTTTCTTGTATGTACTTTCATAAACCTTAAACAAAGAAGATATGCAATTTGACACCAATTTCTTATTTTCTTTTGCATCATCACCATCTGGATACATGGATATATAAACCCACGTGATAAAAATCATTTTATACCTGTACAAGAAATATCATATAAGCAGCCCACGTAATGAACAAACAAATAAAATAGCACTTGCATATAAACAACTCAGAAAATAGCATCACTAGTATGATGTACTGGGAGTTAACCTGATCATCATGGTGGTGGCTTACTTTGTAAATCTGTTCAGTAGATGTATCACATTAAAGAGATGAGAGCTCATTCTGTATATATTTTCCCTTCATAAATGTTACTCCTTCCTTGGAGCTTTATTTCTTAAGAGTATAGCTATATGTACAGACATATGTTACTATAATTGTTTTTGTATCTTTCTTTTTACATGTTCAGATAAGATGCCATTGGATTTTGGATCATTCTTTTAAGGTATTAAGATATTAAGATGCCACGTAATGAACAAACAAATAAAATAGCACTGACATATAAACAACTCAGAAAATAGCATCACTAGCATATAGAGAATCAGGTTTGTTTACCTTGGATCAAGAAAAGCACCAATTGATATTAAGATATTGCTTTGCGACCAATACTTGTCGTATTTCATTTTCATTTCAGCAGCCATCATTTGCAAGTGAGGCTTGGTGGTCAATTGAGCATTCTCATCCAACAACCTTTTGACCTTCCAAAGCTCGGCCAAAAATAAATTTACAGTCGGATAAGAAGTGCCACTTATAATCTCTGTAACATCCGCAAACACAACTAGAAACATGCAAATATCATCAACCATTTCCCAATCACTATCATTTGGCAAATAGTGGAGAAATGACGTATTCTCCTCCGCATACCTTGGCCAAACAGTTTTATATCCACAAGCAGTGGACAACATTTTCCACATTGAATTCCATCTTGTTTTAGTGTCCAGAACTTGCATTCTACCCACAAGTTCCAACTCTTTAACTATTTTTGCAAATTGTTTGCATCTTCCCTCAGAGTTCAACAAATATTTGACACCTCCTCTTATTTTATCGACCACTGTTTTGATAACATCAAGGCCATCTTGAACAAGTAAGTTCAAGATATGTGCACAACAACGAACATGGAATAATTGGCCACCTAAAACTAGGTTTTTATTATTAGTAAAGCCTACCTTCAATCGTGCAATACAATTATCGTTGGCGGATGCATTATCAACACTAATAGACACAACTTTATCCTTTATACGCCAATCATCCATGACCCTTATCAATTCCCTAGCAATTACCTCTCCCGAATGAGGGGGAGGTACATTAGTGAATGCCAAGACCCTCTTATGAAGTTGCCATTTCGAGTCAATAAAATGGTCGGTTACAGTTATGTAACCAATTTTTTGTTCACCAGACCACCACAAGTCAGTAGTTAAACTGGCCCTGTTAACTTTAGACATCGCTTGTCTCATTTTCCCCTTCTCAGTATTATAAAAAAACTGACAATCAGACTTTACCATATGACGTGTTATCCTTCTATATCCTGGATATATTTCTCTCAAAAAACAATTAAAGATAACACCCTCCATCATCAGAAATGGGAATTCATGCCCTAACACCATATGAGCAGCAAGCTCTCTAACCTTACCGTGATTGTATTGCCATGTAGCAAGACATGGACCACTATCACTACCAACTATTGTATTGCCACTTAATTTTGATTGGATGGATACTTTTTCATTTATCTATTGGTTTAAGTGCAATTTTCTTTGAATACATTTTGTTGTCAAATGTTTATAAGCATTTGAGGTACTACCATTTTTTAGATCAATAGTGTACTTGGCCGGACACCACTTACATTTTCGCATTTTTGTGCCATCTGGGAGAGTGACAACAGTCATCTCTGTGTGGATGATTGATTTTTTTTCCCGCCCACGCTTCCCATATCCATTCTTTGAAGGGTCATCCCTAGCTCCGATCGACCCTTCAGTTTGGCTATCAGACATCAACTGGTCATTGGAAACTAAGTCCAAATGTTCCCTAATCTCAAGCCCCTCTATCGTCTCATCAGCATCATCAAAATCATCCATTTGAACGTATGAATCTTGTGACATCATGGGAATCGTCGAGGAATCTTCAAATGACATAACATGGAGAGTTAATAACAGCAGGGTTTTTGATATTGAGGTGAGGGTATGGAATTCATTACTAAATAGACTTAATGAAATTCTACATTAATTTCATTACTTTTATTGTAAGGCAGATAAACAATGCTGGTTTTCTAAAATCAACTGGCCTCCACAATCAACTCTTAATGCCAATCAAATTATAATCAATTACAATGACAAGAAATAATAGATAAACACAACTGATATGTACATGCTTCCTCAAATAACGGTTCCTGCAAGTTTCATGAGTTTTTTTTTTACATCACTCTCACGGCAAGAATAATAACTCCCATGACAAATCCATAACGGTATGTCTGTGATTTTAAAAGATTACTGTTTTTGTAATATTAACCCACAATTTGTAAGTAATGATTCTAAATCGAGCTTAAGCTTACCCAATTGAAGAGGTTCGAGCTTTCGAGTTGAAGATCGAGGTTCGTGCTTTCGAGTTGAAGATCGAGGTTCGAGCTTTGCTGTTCTTCGAGATTGATTAGCTAGATTCGAGATTGATGTTGAAGAGCATCAGATCGAAAGATTACTTCACGTGTTAAGGCTAATAAATTAGCTAGGGTTCTTCGAAAGATGAACGGACAATGATGATAGTGATTAGTGATCTGGATTCTGGGTGGGAGACTGGGAGGTGAGGCGGGTGAGGTGAGGTGATGAGGTGAGTGCGGCGGGGTGGGTGAGGGATTGAGGGAGACGAGTGACAGTGAGAAATGATTAACCTAATTTTTGCTTTTATACCAAGGACTAAGGCCATGTTTGGTTAGTCTATTTATTATCGGGGGTTTTTCCGGTTTTCTCGGTCAAGGTCTTATCGGTTTCGGTTCAATGTTTAGAACTCAAATCCGAACTCATTAATTGTCGGGTGAGTTTCGGTCCTGGATTTTTCGGTCCGGTTCTTGACCGGGTTTCGGGTTCATTCGGACCGTTAACAGCTCTAAGTAGAGCTAGGCTCCACGCTCCACTCTCCAAGTTGTATACTAGGTCGGTTGGACATACTGGACCTTCACACAGTAAGCTGGGTCTTTAATAGTCCGATTTTGTTCCGGTATTCCGAGATGAACCACAATAAACCGGGCAGGTATATTTTGGGTCATATCACATGTGATAAATATGACGGGTCAAGTGGTGTCTGTTGAGTTTTGTCTCATCAGATTTTTGTCTGACTTAATCGTGTCGTGACGCGTCGTCTGAGTTTGTTGGTCGTGATTAGTATCGTGGGGCGATCATCATCTTCGTGCGACTTGTGGCCGTAAGTCTCCCTTCTTTGTTTTGTGCCTCGTGTGACACGAGCTATCTGTTTGATTATTTGTTAAGTGGTGGAATCTTCATGCAGATTCTTGGTTTCGTGATGCATTCGTGTGATTCTCATATTTCATTTATATGGGGAGTGTTGTCATTATTTATGTCCTTTTGACTAGGATATTTGACTGTTTGTTTCTGGTAAAAGACAGATGTTGTCTTGGTTTTAAATGAGTTGATGCGTGTAATATGATTGTATGTAAGTGAATGTCGATACGTGTGAGTTTTAGGCATTCTGGCCTATTGGATTTTTGAAAACCTTGAGTTTCTTAGAAAATAAAATTCGAGACATACTTTTAAATGGATTGTATTTTTGGGGCGCCTACTAGCGCAACTCTCTATTTCAAAATTCTTCTATTTTGAGGACCAAAATATTTTGAGATATTTTCAATTATTTTTAGAAATGTAGTTGCTTAGAGCCAAGGGTCGAATATTTCTGAAAGTTTCAATTTAAAGGAGAGTGTCCTCATTTTATCAAATGCAAGATGGTTTTCAAAGTCTCGATAATGGTGTTTGTACAACTTTTTGAAATTATGATACTCAAGATCAACTGATGTTTCCAAATTGTTTTCAAAAGGTGGTTTTCGTTTTTAAAACCTATCATTCCTATTTGCGGTCCGGGAATGTATATGTGATATTCGCATTGTCGTTATAATATAGCTCCCGAGTATGATGGAATCGTTGGTGTGAACATTGAGTCGTTTGCCATACAATTGTTGTGATTAGCCCTCTGTGAGAGGTGAGATGTTGGTATTGAATGTTGTCGCTTTGTGATGATTTGTGTGTTATCGCACCAGTGCGATCTGTTAGAACTTGAGTTTGCACATTTGTGTAAATGCGTGATTGTTTCATGCTGTTTTGTGATTATGTGCTGGTTATCGTTCGGGCCGTTGAGACCGCCGAACGGTGACGTCGTTGCTGTGGTGTTGATGTGTGTGTTGCTTTATGATAGTAACCATCGTATGTGTTGCGTGAGACGATTTTCTATTGTGCTGAGCTGGCATATCCGGTTTGTTGTTCGGCGATGTTATATTCCATCATACCTAGTAGTTATATTCGGTATGCCGAGCCGAGGTGCTTCAATCGTATTGTGCTGGGGGCATGTACGTACAAATTGTCCTTCTCATCAGTAACGCGTTTCAAGTGTGAACTTCGGAGTTATTTTTCGACCATTGTTGTTCGATCATTGTTATTTGATCATTGTTGTTCGATCGGGGTTCTCTGACTGTTGTTGCCTGATTTCATACCGCGAAGAATCGTTGTTCACCATTAGTTTGTTGTTTCGAGTGTGGCCAGATGGGCCACCGAGCCGTGCAATGCGAGACGTTAACTGAGAGATTTGGGGATCGAGGTTACGTCCCTACTCCAAAAGGACACAGAGATGCCTAGTGTGATTTTTGAGAATTTCGGCGTAGTCCGAACTGTTTATGATTGTCCTTGTGAACCGTTTTGTGTTTAATTGCTGTTTTCTCGACTGTGCGTGTTTCTTTGTAATAGGTGCTTAGTGTTTTGTGGTTGTTCGGATAATTGACTTGACTGTATTATATGTTTGATGACGCTTGTCACTTGTTGGTTTTATTATATCCCTAACGGCGACGTTGTGTTGGTCGTCGTGGAGCGTGTTTTCACGCCGTATATTCCTTTGTGTTGTTTGTAACATTTCACCGTTGGGCGTAAGTTACGCGTTTCTTGTGTATCTCGTTGAGTTTTCCTGGCGGGATATTGCTTCTCCCTACTTGTTTTAAGTTTCGGTACGAAACTTCTTTTAGCAGGGTAGTATGTAATATCCACAAATTCAATTTTCGGTAATTTTCTTTTTTGGCGAGAGTGCGTTTTGACGACTCGCTTGGGACCGTTTCGTCATCCTGAGAATGATTAATTCTACACTTTTTGACATCCGAGTTCGTTTCGGTGTCGTTTTGTTGAGTTCCGTGCTTCTTAGCGACTTTTCCGCACTTGAGTTTTCGATTCTTGGGAATCTCGTTCGAAACTGCTGTTTCAAGTTTCTCGTAAGTCGGTTTAACTTTGTTATACATGTTGGGAACTTCCGTTTGGTTATTCGATCACGTATTGTGATTTTCGGGCGTTTTGGGCCATTTTGTAATTTACCCAAAGTTGTGGGTATCCGCATTCGTAATTGTTGTTTTGACCCTTTTTCTTGGTCGCGTGCGATTAATTGTTGCATGGTATTTCGTTTCAGATCGATGTAGTTGTCCGCGAGCATTTCAGCGTATTCGTTCCGTGCGTTTTTGGAAATCGAGTTGTCGGATGATGACGGCTGAGCACTGGTCGGACAGGTGCGGCAGGCACTATCGGAAGTGCTGGGCACTGGCCGGGCAGGCGTGGCAGGAACCGGCGTAGTGCACGCTACTTCCGGATGGCTGCGCACGCTAGCTCGGCAGGTGTAGCGCACGCTGCCGACCGGCCAGCGTACGCTATCGGATGTGGGCAGAGGGGTTTCTAATATTCTGGACTCGGGAAGGATCAGCAGGTAGCGCACGCCATCGTTTGGCCGCGCGCACGCTAACCGGGCAGTGTAGCGACGCCGTTGCCGGCTAGCGCACGTTACCAGGCCGAGCAGTTTAGTCCAGAGGGTTCTGGACAGGTTGGCTAGCGTGCGCTAGCATCCGCGCAGCGCACGCTATCGGGGTCGGGCGGGCAGGTCTCGGTCGGCAGGTTTTGTGTGCAGTGTCGGGTTGCGCGGGCCTCGACCGACGGTGCTCGGCCGAGGCTGCCCGTTAGCGCACGCTACCCGGAAGGCTTTGCGCAGGCTAATGCCTACTTCTATAAATATGACTGAGCAGTCATATTTCCACTCAGTTTTCATTTCTTTTCTTTTCTATCCGCGGTTGGAGGTTCGGAGGAGGCGAAGGCATGTTGTTAAACAACGAATCCACAAAGTCCTGGAGCTTATATCATTGATGAATCATCCTATAATTGTAATATCCGGAATTTCTATTACTGTTGTTTGATATTATTTTATCTGAGTTATATTGTACAGCGTGGAATCTGTACAGTAGGGATAAAATAAATAAAGGACTGAGATATCAGTATCGGTATAATTGTCGTATTTGGTCGACAGTTACATTTGAGGATATTGTGTATCAGGTTGTCGTACTTTTGATATTGGGTTTATCGTTTGTTGTTATTATTGGATTCTGTGTTTGTGTTCTGTGTGTGTTTTGTTCGTTTTTGGTTTGTCGAGTCGTTGGACAAGAAGCTGCGGAAAATGGCTAAGTATAGCCTTATTAGCGCACGCTAATATTCATGCATAACGCACGCTATCGCGTGATTAGCGACGCTACGTTTATAGGTTAGCGACGCTAGTGCGCATGATCGGAAGGAATCTGCGTGTGGACACCGCTTCGCGCACGTTCGTAAGTCAGCGGTTGTTGTCTGAAGTATTAGCGCACGCTAAAATATTAGGCTTAGCGCACGCTAACTATGTATCGATCAACAAGGAATCTTATCCTTGCCGAATCTTTGTCGGAATGTGGGGCGAGTGGTAGGTGAACAACGTAGTAAGTCAACTTCGGATAGCGCACGCTAAGAGTAAGGACTTGCGACGCTAGACATGATGATTTACGACGTTAATGCATGGGCATTACGTACGTAAGGTAGTTTACGAAGCAAGACGGTAGCCTGCGATCGCGATAGCGCACGCTAACAAAGTCGATTAGCGCACGCTAAGGCTAGCGCACGCTAAACATAAGGGTTTAGCGCACGCTAGTGGTGCATTCTATATAAAGGGACAAGCGGGTGTCATGAAACATTTCGTCCATTTCTTTCCTTTCACCCGATAGAGACAACCTTGTGAGAACATTTGGAGTTCCTAAACATCGAGGATGATCCTCTTTAACAAGATTAAAGATGGAAATCATGGAGTAAAGCTTTGTTCTTGAAATCATTGGTGATTCTTGAAATCAATCCTTTCCTTCAAAAAGGTAATTACTCTTCACTTTGAGATTTCGTTTTGGATTGTATATGATGTTCTTGAGTTGATGATTATCATATAAACAAGTTGATGAGCATGACAACGAGTTGGATTACCGTACTAAGTTAGTGTTGTTATCAATATATGAGTATTGATATGTTTCGTATGGTTTTGGATGGAATTCAAGATATATGTTGATGTAATTCCCTTCTTCAATTCGGATTTTTGATGTTTTGTCGTTGGTTACTTCGTATGGTAACGATTATGGTGATGCTACCGTGATTCTTGAAGTTATATGAATTGTATGTCGAAGAACATGATGAATAAGGATTTTTAGATGTTAGAACACATCGGATTTTATCATTTATGGATCATGAACGTGAATTTGGATAATTCGTGTTCTTGAAGAGCTATTAAATTATATGTCATGATTGTTATGAAATCCTTAATCTCGAGATGAGTTGATCATTGTCATGATGGAAGTGTTAGACGATGCTTGAAATGCATGCCTTTGCACGGCATTAGCGCACGCTACGTTCATCGCCTAGCGCGCGCTAACGGAGCAACTTAGCGCACGCTACGTTAGGTGATTAACGTGCGGTAAGTAGGCAGATGCGATATTTTGTGTTTTGATTAGGAATTCGTGATGGTTTGACTTGGCCGGTTCTCGACCGTGTTTATTCGAGGTTGTGTTGAACCGTTGAGTTCGATTGGTTAGTTTTCTCGATTGTTGACCGTTATCGGATATGTGTTATTTGATTTCTTCGATAGGTTGAGATTGTTGGTCGGTGAGTATAACCGGATATTGCGGTCGTGTTGAGTATGTCCATTGTATTGCTTTTGATCGAGTGAGGAGCTCGTAGACAAAGGCAATGTGTTCGGCAGACTTCGTGGTAGTACCGTATCGAGGCAAGTTATTACTTGCTCGGTTATAATATTTAATGAATGGTTTTGATTTCATTTCGTTTATAATGCATATAGCGATGATTATTATTGTGAACTCGGGTATCCGGATCGCATATCGTTCTTTCGATTACGGGAGGTAAATCATAATGAATATGCTTTATCTCGATTATTGGTATGTTCGAGTATCGAGGTTACATTATGGTAAGGACGAGGATATGAGTATCTATAGTTCGTTATGCGTTTGGATCGCGAGCGGTGGGGATAATCGTCGGTGATGATTGGACATCGAGGTTGCTTAGAAGGACTCGGGGCAAGTATTCCATATTGGTCACGGTTTTATGTTATTTATTTTGGTCTCGTACATTCTCTTTCATGTTGTTGAACATGAAGTCGTCTAGTAAATTGTCATGTTGTCGCATGTTATGTTGTTCATGTTGATGAACGTGTTGTTTTGCATATGTGTATGCATATTGTGTTGTTTATGTTGTGTAAATAATCCGATGGGATTATGAGGATCTATCTTGAGGGCGCTGGATCGAATGTCCATCATGCGTTGGTTCGACTGGATCATCATGAGGATCTATCTTTGAGGGCTGGATCGTTGGGCGGAGTTTTCCACCATGCGTTGGTTCGACGGGATCATCATGGGGATCTATGCTGAGGGCGCTGGATCGTTGGATTACCAGTATTGTGTTGATGGAATCTTGTGAATTCGCATCATTGATTTTATCATGTGTTGTTGTTCACATGTGTATTGTTAGTTATCCACCTTATGTTGATCTGATAGGATCAACAAAGGGATCTATGCTGAGGGCGCTGGATCGTCGGATCTCCATTGAGTATACATGATTATTATTGCTATGATCATATTGACGTGGTCATATGAGTATGCATTTGTAGGTCTTGTGTTAGTACCGTGTCCGTATTGCATTGATCTGATCTCGGATTAGACCGATATGATTGTCGTGGCACTTCATATCTCGAGGTATGTTCCGTATTTCCTTGGTACTTGTCTTTGGTGGACGATCGGTTATCCTCTTGGGATTTGATGATGTTATTCGATGGATCGTATTGGTCAGAAATGGTATATTTCCGTATCGTGAGTTGGTTATGACAGTTTGAGAACCTTGAGTATTGTTTGAGGTACAGTACTTATATTATGTTCGAGTTTATTGGTAAATGGAGTACATGATGTGAAATGTGATAATGGCTACTCTGATGAGAATCACTTGAGTAAGCAAAGTTATGGCGGTAAGATTACATTGGTCGTATTCTTATGTTGTATTCTCATTGGTATGTTATTATTAATGTGATGTGACAGTTATCATTGTTGGATATTATGGCTGACCCCGTCGTGGGATTTCTTTTAGGTTCTCGGAGTATCGAGCTTGTAGCGGTCGTGAAGAGATGAGCTTCCCGGAGGATACTGGCTAGGACATGTTGTGTGCATTGAGTTTCTTGTTTGGTTCTTGTTTTCCACTGCTAGAGTATCGTTTTGGTTGGTCTTTTACCGCTGCGTGAGTATTTTGAGACGCACTTTTGGTATCTGGTAACTGAGGTTACTTTGGAAATCGTTTTCTAAACTTTTGAGTGTCGGCCGTTTGGCCTTGCGATTTCAAATGAGTTTTTACGACGGGTTTTGATAAATGGATTTTAAGTCTTTGTGAATTTTTAAAGTTAGTACCGTCGTTGGCCTCTTGGGCATTTGTAAATGTTTGTGAAAATTTCTTTTTAGCCTTGTGGGTTCCATCTCGGGGCCCACGGCGCTGTAATATTTCCGGTTAAATCTGGGGGTGTTACAGAATATGGTATCAGAGCTTAGGTTGAGAAAACCTAGGCATTTGGGTCGAGTTGGGTCGTGTTTTTGTCGCGTCATTCGAGTTGTCGATTGACAAATATTAGAGCCGTGAGTCTTTGTTGTTCACTCAGGCTTGTGCGTTATCGGATTTGCAAGATGTGATCTTGGGCTTGTTATAACTTTTCCAAATGGTGTTAATGAGATTCTTTGGAATGAGATGTATTGTGTTCTTGAGTCGAACCGATTTGGCAAACGTGTGTTTTGAAAATACCTGTGTCGAGTATTTTTCTTGAGTCTAGACATGTGCCAGTATCACGGGGAATCGTCGGCTTCACGATCTGTAAGTATTTGGATTTTTGAATTTCATTGAGATTTATTGCCGTTCTAAGTTGATACGTTTTGAGATTGAGCTGAATATTATGCGTTACAGTATAAGGTGACAGAGTTGGGACAGGATTGATGATCTTGAGGAGTTATGATTTCGAGAATCAGTATGTTGGTTAGATTCTGGAACGAAATTATGTATTCGGGAGAAGGGCTATGGATTGTCGAGAAGAACATGTAGTCATGTTAGTTCATTTTGTGATATATATGAACTGTTTTTGAGCATTTGAAAATGATACTTTTCAAAATGAATGTCTTACGGATGTTTTACGGAAAATGATTTTGGGCCGAGACCCAATCGATTTTGAAATGGTTTTATAACTCAGGACTTGAAGTCCGAAAAGGGGTTTTCTACTTTTTAAACTTTTTGTAATGCGGAACGAGTTACGGGCTAAGGCCCTAATGTTTCAAACGGCTTTTCTGCTTTTCTTAAAACTCCGAGACTTGTAAAACACTTTACCAATCGTTTACCTATGTTATTTCCGCCTTCGAGGCTTTGGTTTACTTGTTCAAATTGAACCTCTCGGGAAGTCTTTATTTGTGTGGATTTGTTTCAATATTTTGTCATATCATATTTAAGGTGATCCAGGATGGGTTAATGGTGACGTTGCAAGTCATGTGTGGAAAAGGAGTTTAGTCGGAATTTATATATTGAGATTTTGGAACTCGATCGTGTGGTTTTCGATGGAATATCGGTGGATATTGGTGACGAACCGAATTGGTATACGGGAGTATGGATATAGTCGAGCATTTGCATACTTTTCATTTTAAAACTTCGAAATCGTGTGGATTCGAAGGAAACTGTTATCAAATACTTGGCACCATCGAGCCA
Source organism: Orobanche coerulescens (assembly GCA_033398695.1). NCBI lineage: Eukaryota > Viridiplantae > Streptophyta > Magnoliopsida > Lamiales > Orobanchaceae > Orobanche > Orobanche coerulescens. Next base: position 205,683,039 of record CM065803.1, read on the forward strand.
AGTTAATTTTTCGAAAATTGATTTTGTGGTCTTACCAAAATTAATGTTTTGAGTTTTCAAACTCTTGAAAGAATTTTCGAAAATTTGTCTTTTGACAAGAATATATGATTTCAAACTGGTTTTGAAAATGTGATTGATATACATACGCATTTAGTGCATAGTGCATATCATATTGATGGTACGATGGAAAAGGAATTTGAACTTGAGATGTTAGTTTGATTATCCGGTGATGATCGGTTGAGTTATCAGATAAGAGAAATATGTTGCGTGTTGTAGATTCATGCACATAATATTATTTTGGAAACTTGGGATTTTGTGAAACCGGAACATATGTGCTATGTGATTCCATTGGTATGGTAGTAGCGCGATTTTACCTTACTGATTCTGGAATGATTTCCTTGTAAGCGTAGATTTGGGGATGGTGACCCCATACTGGTTGTTTTAGATAGTGAGTGGTCGTTTCCACTCCGTGTATGATTGGGTATGTTCGTCAGTTTGTGATTGGTTGTTCATATGCCGAGGGGTATGTTCGCCAGTCGGATATGTTTATTGAGATCCACTGTATGTGATCGGTGTGTCGTTTTGAGAATTTTGCTTTTTCGTATATCTGTTTCTGTGGTTCTGTGTTGATCGTGTTGGAGTTTACCATGTGAAGGTATTCTCGATTGTGTTTTGACCTCTGGTTGGTCATATTGGAAATTTATCATGTTGATGATAAATTCGGTTGATTTATTAGTTGATTATTTTTGGTGATCATCTGAGCGTTCGGATTTTGTGTTGATGTTTCGGGATTCGTGTCGTTGTTTTGGGCAGTTGTTTTGTAGATGTATTGTGTATTATTCGTCTTATCGTAATTGGGACTTGATTATGTAATCAGGCAGACAGGTTTTGATTCGGGCAGATTGTTTCATCCGAAGATGATATATTTTGTTGAGACTCAGGGAATTGTGATCGTAAGCGTATTGAGACTGTACCGTGAGAACGCTGGCTAGTATCTCCGGAGATCGTCGACCTGCGTATTTGGAAGTATGCTCTTTTGGATATTCGGTAATGATGATGATAAATCGTTGTCGTGATGGTTTTGGGATATTTTGAGTTGAACGGTATGTTTGTTCGTTTTATGATGGATTGCAAGTTTCGAGGACGAAACTTATTTTAAGGGGTGTAGAATGTAAAATCCGGAATTTCTATTACTGTTTTTTGATATTATTTTATCCGAGTTATATTGTACAGCGTGGAATCTGTACATTAGGGATAAAATAAATAAAGGACTGAGATATCAGTATCGGTATAATTGTCGTATTTGGTCGACAGTTACATTTGAGGATATTGTGTATCAGGTTGTCGTACTTTTGATATTGGGTATATCGTATGATGATATTATTGGATTCAGTGTTTGTGTTCAGTGTGTCTTATGTTCGTTTTTGGTATGTCGAGACGTTGGACAAGAACTGCGGAAAATGGCTAAGTATAGCCTTATTAGCGCACGCTAATATTCATGCATAACGCACGCTATCGCGAGGATTAGCGACGCTACGTTTATAGGTTAGCGACGCTAGTGCGAATGAATCGGAAGGAATCTGCGTGTGGACCCGCCGCTTTGGCGCACGCTCGTAAGTCAACGGTTGTTGTCACGAAGTATTAGCGCACGCTAAAATATTAGGCTTAGCGCACGCTAACTATGTATCGATCAACAAGGAATCTTATCCTTGCCGGATCTTTGTCGGAATGTGGGGGCGAGTGGTAGGTGAACACCGTAGTAAGTCAACCGGATAGCGCACGCTAAGAGTAAGGACTTGCGACGCTAGACATGATGATTTACGTGCGTTAATGCATGGGCATTACGTGCGTAAGGTAGTTTACGAAGCAAGGCGGTAGCCTCGGATCGCGATAGCGCACGCTAACAAAGTCGATTAGCGCACGCTAAGGCTAGCGCACGCTAAACATAAGGGTTTAGCGCACGCTAGTGGTGCATTCTATATAAAGGGACAAACGGGTGTCATGAAACATTTCGTCCCATTTCTTTCCTTTCACCCGATAGAGACAACCTTGTGAGAACATTTGGAGTTCCTAAACACCGAGGATGATCCTCTTTAACAAGATTAAAGATGGAAATCATGGAGTAAAGCTTTGTTCTTGAAATCATTGGTGATTCTTGGAAATCAATCCTTTCCTTCAAAAAGGTAATTACTCTTCACTTTGAGATTTCGTTTTGGATTGTATATGATGTTCTTGAGTTGATGATCATCATATAAACAAGTTGATGAGCATGACAACGAGTTGGATTACCGTACTAAGTTAGTGTTGTTATCAATATATGAGTATTGATATGTTTCGTATGGTTTTGGATGGAATTCAAGATATATGTTGATGTAATTCCCTTCTTCAATTCGGATTTTTGATGTTTTGTCGCTGGTTACTTCGTATGGTAACGATTATGGTGATGCTACCGTGATTCTTGAAGTTATATGAATTGTATGTCAAGAACATGATGAATAAGGATTTTTAGATGTTAGAACACATCGGATTTTATCATTTTATGGATCATGAACGTGAATTTGGATAATTCGTGTTCTTGAAGAGCTATTAAATTATATGTCATGATTGTTATGAAATCCTTAATCTCGAGATGAGTTGATCATTGTCATGATGGAAGTGTTAGACGATGCTTGAAATGCATGCCATTGCGGCATTAGCGCACGCTACGTTCTTGCCTAGCGCGCGCTAACGGGAGCAACTTAGCGCACGCTACGTTAGGTGATTAACGTGCGCTAAGTAGGCGTGATGGCAAGATTTTTGTGTTTTGATTAGGAATTCGTGATGGTTTGACTTGGTTGGTTCTGACTATGTTTATTCGAGGTTGTGTTGAACCGTTGAGTTCGATTGGTTAGTTTTCTCAGTTGTTGACCGTTATCGGATATGTGTTATTTGATTTCTTCGATAGGTTGAGATTGTTGGTCGGTGAGTATAACCGGATATTGCGGTCGTGTTCGAGTATGTCCATTGTATTGCTTTTGATCGAGGCTGAGGAGCTCGTAGACAAAGGCAATGTGTTCGGCAGCAGCTTCGTGGTACCGGTATCGAGGCAAGTTATTACTTGCTCAGTTATAATATTTAATGAATGGTTTCAGTTTCATTTCGTTTATAATGCATATAGCGATGATTATTATTGTGAACTCTGGGTATCCGGATCGCATATCGTTCTTTCGATTCTGGGAGGTAAATCATAATGAATATGCTTTATCTCAGTTATTGGTATGTTCGAGTATCGAGGTTACATTATGGTAAGGACGAGGATATGAGTATCTATAGTTCGTTGTACGTTTGGATCGCCGAGCAGTGGGGATAATCGTCGGTGATGATTGGACATCGAGGTTGCTTCCGAAGGACTCGGGGCAAGTATTCCATATTGGTCACGGTTTTATGTTATTTATTTTGGTCTCGTACATTCTCTTTCATGTTGTTGAACATGAAGTCGTCCCAGTAAATTGTCATGTTGTCGTGCATGTTATGTTGTTCATGTTGATGAACGTGTTGTTTTGCATATGTGTATGCATATTGTGTTGTTTATGTTGTGTAAATAATCCGATGGGATTATGAGGATCTATCTTGAGGGCTGGATCGAATGTCCATCATGCGTTGGTTCGACGGGATCATCATGAGGATCTATCTTGAGGGCGCTGGATCGCTGGGAGTTTTCCACCATGCGTTGGTTCGACGGGATCATCATGGGGATCTATCCTTGAGGCGCTGGATCGTTGGATTACTAAGATTGTGTTGATGGAATCTTGTGAATTCGCATCATTGATTTTATCATGTGTTGTTGTTCACATGTGTATTGTTAGTTATCCACCTTATGTTGATCTGATAGGATCAACAAAGGGATCTATGCTGAGGGCGCTGGATCGTCGGATCTCCATTGAGTATACATGATTATTATTGCTATGATCATATTGACGTGGTCATATGAGTATGCATTTGTAGGTCTTGTGTTAGGACCGTGTCCGTATTGCATTGATCTGATCTCGGATTAGACCGATATGATTGTCGTGGCACTTCATATCTCGAGGTGTGTTCCGTATTTCCTTGGTACTTGTCTTTGGTGGACGATCGGTTATCCTCTTGGGATTTGATGATGTTATTCGATGGATCGTATTGGTCAGAAATGGTATATTTCCGTATCGTGAGTTGGTTATGACAGTTTGAGAACCTTGAGTATTGTTTGAGGTACAGTACTTATATTATGTTCGAGTTTATTGGTAAATCGAGTACATGATGTGAAATGTGATAATGGCTACTCTGATGAGAATCACTTGAGTAAGCAAAGTTATGGCGGTAAGATTACATTGGTCGTATTCTTATGTTGTATTCTCATTGGTATGTTATTATTAATGTGATGTGACAGTTATCATTGTTGGATATTATGGCTGACTGATCGGTCAAAAACTTATCCTAAAAATAGGAGTTCTTGAGTCGCTCGCAAATATATACGAGGTAGAAGTAGTTTGTGGTAAGTTCTACCAAGGACTTTTCTCTCGAGGATTGTCCAACAGGGCTTCGTATAATTTTTTGTTACAAATTGCGAGAAATAAATACTAAAATATTAAAAAAGATATTTTTGGGTTTTTAAAAATTAACTAAATTAAAATGCACTATATTTTAAACTAAACTATTTTTAATAAGACTATTTTATATAAGACTATTTTTTATAAGACTATTTTTAACTAGACTATTTTTAACTAGACTATTTATATTAAGACTATTTATATTAAGACTATTTATACTAGACTATTTATATTAAGACTATTTATATTAAGACTATTTTTAATACTACTAGTTTTAAGAAAACTATTTTTATACTAGACTATTTTTAACTAGTGAAAATGAATAGAATTAAAATGAGTTGGGAATTTATAAAATCTAGGGATTACGGGTTCATTAAATTAGGTATTTAATTAAGTATAGGAATTGATTTATATGGATATAAAAGAAAAATGAATATTTATCGAGTAATCAACTTTTCACCTCCGTACTTTCGTAATCAAAGATGTCTTAAGCGCTACTTTTTTAAGATGTTGATAACAAGATTAACACTTGATAGATTGAAAAGATGTGTTTCCAATATACTTAACAATCAATCAAGGAGGTTTCACTAGTAGAAATAGGATATGATCAATCTCTATTTAAACCAATTAGTCCTTTCATTTCTCTAACTTGACTATTTTTAGGATAAACGATCGCTTCATCGAGTAATCAACTTTTCACCTCCGTACTTTCGTAATCAAAGATGTCTTAACCACTTTCGCAATCTTAAGATGTTGATAACAAGATTAACATTTGATAGATTGAAAAGATATGTTTCCAATTCACTCAACAATCAATCAAGAAGGTTTCATTAGTAAAAATAGGATATGATCAATCTCTATTTAAACCAATTAGTCCTAAAAATAGTTTAAATCAATCAAATACTCAATATATAACCTAATAGAAATCCCCTTCCCTAGGAAGAAAGATTAGCTACTCATTGGTTTATACATACTAAAATTATAATAGAAATAATTGATATATATATAATATATATATAGAAACTTTTAATTACTAGAACTTAATGACAATAGATAAAACTTACTTGAATATGATGAATCAAAGTGCAAGAAACAAACTTCAAAATATAACTTCAAACTTGTTTAAAGGTTACAAGCTTACAAAATTTGAAAGTAAAATACTAAGTAAAATACTAAGTGCTTATTGATCAAGCACTTTTCAATTACAAACTAAATGAAAGAAAAACTTCAAACCAAAAATAAAATACAAACTAAAATTGAAAGTTCTAAGGAAAATATATTGCTAAAGGAAAGGAGTATTTCTTAGCAAGAAGTTGAGGATTTCTTGGTAAGAATGTGGGTTTTTTTTGCAATGGATGAACATGTCCTTTTATAGGTGATTTTCAAGAATACAATTGATTATTTAATTCAAAATATCTATTGTAATATCATTTTTTTAATTCTTTGTTCACACTTCACCCATGTCTTTGAATTTTCAGATTTTTGACCAAAAAAATATCTTGTGGTTGAGTTCACAAGTTGGTCAAAAGTGAACTAATTTTGCATGGCATCTGCTGAAAAACGGCGATAAAAAACGGCCCAGTTTGCCCCGTGTTGTGCGCCGTTTTGTGGTGACTCGGTCTCTTCCGGAATACGCGCGAGGACACGGCGCTAAATGCCGGCCGTGTGTGAAACGGCCCAAGACACGGCCCTTGTTGCGCCGTATGTGAAACGGCCTACATAACACGGTCCTGTTTGCGCCGTGTTGTAGGTCGTTTTGCCTTGAAAAATTCCCGTCGTTGGATTTGATCTTGTTTTCCGTCCTTTTTGATGCTTTATGTCAGTAATCTGTAAAATAACCATTTTTAGCTCATGTTTGGATATATCTGTAAAATATATATTTTTAATCACAAATCAGTACAATTATGCCCGGAAAAATGAATATTTTGTATATGAATTTTAGATCAATTATGCACCAATCAAATACCCCACACTTAAATTCTTGCTAGTCCCGAGCAAGACTTATTATTAATCACACACAAAATAAAAATTAAAATAGGACACAAAATAAAAAATAAAAAATAATACACACAAATTTAAGAAAAATAATTATATATAAAGATAAAAAGAGATCAAAATGCCATTAATACACAAGAACCAACTTTATACAGTAGATAGAAAATGAATCAAGATTCAAAATAAATCTACTAACGATTTTGAAGTTAAAACACGGTTTTTATTTTTGTAATTCCAAAATGCAAGGTTTCCCCCCCTAAAGGTTGATTATTTCTTTCCCACTCGTGACTTCACACGACTCCCTTTAATGGTTGCTCTCGATCACTCATTTATTTTTCGACTCAATATGAAGAAGAATTTCATCGGCGTCATCAAATATTGTGATTTTCACAAAATTGAGTGTATTGAAATTCAGCTGCTAATTAATTCAAATCTGCTCATAAACTACATCCCTTTTAGTGATAGCTTTCACACCGTTATTTGCTAACGTGTAGCTCTTTTCACTAACACAATTTCTATCTCATTATTTTTCTTTCATAAAAAGGTGATAGCTTTCACACCGTTATTTGCTAATGTGTAGCTCTTTTCACCAATTTTTCTCGAGACTACACTACGCACCAACAATGGTTAGTCCTTTATTTTTCGCAAAATTTAAGACTTCCAAAATTAGGCATTCATTCGCTCAACACTTCTCCTTTTCGTCATTTATTTTTTTAGGTGATAGCTTTCACACCGTATTTGCTAACGTGTAGCTCTTTTCACCAATGACTCCTTTTTTTTTAGGGAATAGAATTTTTGCAGAAAATCATTTATTAGTTAAGCATGAAAAATCAAAAACTCCACAAATTAAGTAAATTTCAGGTTTATTTTTCATCAACCAATTAATTCTTCTTTTCTCAAGGTAACGAATGACTCGATTTTATATGATAATTACAAGGCTTGGAAAGAGAGATTAAGGCTCAAAAAAAATTTTTGGAATATACAATTTTTTTACCGGTTAAAACGATTTTAGAAGTTTGTATATAGCTAATTTATTGGTGTTATGGCCAGATCTAAAAATCTCAAAAATCAAAATACTATAAATATATATATAATAAAAAAAAATTAAGGCAAATAACCAAATCAATCAAAACACACCAAAATTATTAAACAAACCACACCAAAATTACAACACACCAAAATACTAAAACAAACCACCCCCAAACTTGAAAATAAAACTGTCCTCAGTTTATAAAATAAAAAATAAAAATCAATGCAGAAAAGCAGAATACTCCCTGTTAAGAAAGTTGATGTCTGAGCCTAACGCCTTTTAGAATCTGCAAGAGAATAAATATACGAGGTACACACAAAAGAAAATAAAATATACTCGTAAGTATAACATAATTTTTTTAGATGCGCATCAAGAAAGTCCGAAGAGTCGTCTTACGCTGCCATCAAAGTTTTTTAAAAAAAGCAAAACACGAAATAAAAATTACAGCAATACATAAATCGTGAATAGATGCGCGGCAAGAGATCAAGAAGAAACTCCTTAAGCTGCCATCATTTAGCACGATTATTACACACGACAGAAAGTAAAAATACAAGAGGTCCGTCATGGGTTATCAAAGGGAGAGGAATGAATCCACTTTTCGTTTTCTCACTGTAAAATCTTCTACCTGCATAATTTTAGCTAGAGCTGGATCTGGTTGAGGAACAAATTCATTGAGTTTTTTGATTAGTTCTTCTGGTGTTGTTGCAACGACTATGATTCGTTTTGCACGCTCGGAAATAAATCCCTTTTCGGCAGAGTAGTCGATGAAAGACAGTAAACCATCAAAGAAACCATTGACATTAAGCACTCCTATTGGTTTTTGATGAACATTTAGCTGGGCTCTGGTAACCACATGAAAAAGTTCCTCAGGGGTGCCAAAACCACCGGGAAGGGCGATAAAGGCGCCAGAATTATTTATCATGTGAGTTATGCGATCTTGCATATTCACAGATCTAAACTCATCTCCAATAGTTGACCCGGTGATTTTACTTTCAGCCAGAGGTTTTGGGATTACTCCCAACACTCTTACTCCTTCCATATAGGCGTACGGCACTCGTCCCATTAATCCTAGACTTCCTCCTCCGTAAACTACATGAATGCATTTTTCTCCTAAGGTACGACCTGTTGTGGGCCGCTTTCATGAAGCATGCCTCTTTTCCAGTAACTAGATCCACCAAAAATGCAGATGTAAAATTTTTTTGTGGAAGATGATGACTCCATTTTTGAAAAGAAATTTATTTAGAGAGAAAAAGAGAAAAGTACAAGTTTGAGGGATGAATAAAAGAAACAAGCACAAAGGTTATTTATAGAAGAAAAGATGAGGAAAAATTGCTTAACCAGTTTGTGATTTTGTTTGATTGTGCTTCAACTACTCAATAGAATAATGAAAGCTTTTATCGCGTATCACATTTTTTATTCAGAAAATCTCACCACACGACAAAAATAAAAGATACTTACGCGTATGTACAGTAGTTGTGATTGTGGCTCACATCTTCCTCTGATTTTACGTTCAGAAACGGCCTAAACGCCTTCTATGAGTCGGGGAGAAGCTTCCCATCCAATTTTCTTACAAATTGGCAAACAGGGTCTTTTAACGTCAGAGCCCAAGACGTTGTTCATATTCTGGTTTGAATTTATTCCACAAACATTGAATTCCGTAATACACAAGTCCACTAGGATGCGTGTCAAGAGAAATTTCGATATTATCTAAATTCTCCTTATTCAGACCATCATTAATGAACTGAATTTTATCTTCTCTGTTTGTAGATGGAATTCCTAAAGATCGACATTTTGCATTACAGTTCCATCTAGCACATTTATAGCAAACGGCTAGAATCTTTGCTCGTCGTTTCTTGGCATATGAACTTTTTCCAAGCCGGTAAGAATCTAGTTGGTGTTTCGTGAATTCACCTTCTATTCTTACTTTGGCTTCGATAATGAATCTTATGTCAAAAGGTATGCTTTTATTCGTAAGCAACCTCATCCTTTCAAGCCTTGTCTTGTAAATTTTTAAAATTGCATTTTTGCTTAGAAAGGGAAATCTTTTTTCAATTTTAAACAATGTTTCATCCATGACCAAAAAAATTAAAATAAAAAACGATAAAATATCTACAAATATCAGTTGTTGTGGGAAATTGAAAAATCCGACTTTAATAGTCACGGAGTACCGTTATCCGCCACTTGACCGGACAGAAAAATTATATTTGGCCTAAAACAATCCCCGGCAACGGCGCCAAAATTTGATCGGCCAAAAACTTATCCTAAAAATAGGAGTTCTTGAGTCGCTCGCAAATATATACGAGGTAGAAGTAGTTTGTGGTAAGTTCTACCAAGGTCTTTTCTCTCGAGGATTGTCCAACAGGGCTTCGTATAATTTTTTGTTACAAATTGCGAGAAATAAATACTAAAATATTAAAAAAGATATTTTTGGGTTTTTAAAAATTAACTAAATTAAAATGCACTATATTTTAAACTAAACTATTTTTAATAAGACTATTTTATATAAGACTATTTTTTATAAGACTATTTTTAACTAGACTATTTTTAACTAGACTATTTATATTAAGACTATTTATATTAAGACTATTTATACTAGACTATTTATATTAAGACTATTTATATTAAGACTATTTTTAATACTACTAGTTTTAAGAAAACTATTTTTATACTAGACTATTTTTAACTAGTGAAAATGAATAGAATTAAAATGAGTTGGGAATTTATAAAATCTAGGGATTACGGGTTCATTAAATTAGGTATTTAATTAAGTATAGGAATTGATTTATATGGATATAAAAGAAAAATGAATATTTATCGAGTAATCAACTTTTCACCTCCGTACTTTCGTAATCAAAGATGTCTTAATCATTGTCACTTTTTTAAGATGTTGATAACAAGATTAACACTTGATAGATTGAAAAGATGTGTTTCCAATACACTTAACAATCAATCAAGGAGGTTTCACTAGTAGAAATAGGATATGATCAATCTCTATTTAAACCAATTAGTCCTTTCATTTCTCTAACTTGACTATTTTTAGGATAAACGATCGTTCATCGAGTAATCAACTTTTCACCTCCGTACTTTCGTAATCAAAGATGTCTTAACCACTTTCGCAATCTTAAGATGTTGATAACAAGATTAACATTTGATAGATTGAAAAGATATGTTTCCAATTCACTCAACAATCAATCAAGAAGGTTTCATTAGTAAAAATAGGATATGATCAATCTCTATTTAAACCAATTAGTCCTAAAAATAGTTTAAATCAATCAAATACTCAATATATAACCTAATAGAAATCCCCCTTCCCCTAGGAAGAAAGATTAGCTACTCATTGGTTTATACATACTAAAATTATAATAGAAATAATTGATATATATATAATATATGTATAGAAACTTTTAATTACTAGAACTTAATGACAATAGATAAAACTTACTTGAATATGATGAATCAAAGTGCAAGAAACAAACTTCAAAATATAACTTCAAACTTGTTTAAAGGTTACAAGCTTACAAAATTTGAAAGTAAAATACTAAGTAAAATACTAAGTGCTTATTGATCAAGCACTTTTCAATTACAAACTAAATGAAAGAAAAACTTCAAACCAAAAATAAAATACAAACTAAAATTGAAAGTTCTAAGGAAAATATATTGCTAAAGGAAAGGAGTATTTCTTAGCAAGAAGTTGAGGATTTCTTGGTAAGAATGTGGGTTTTTTTTTGCAATGGATGAACATGTCCTTTTATAGGTGATTTTCAAGAATACAATTGATTATTTAATTCAAAATATCTATTGTAATATCATTTTTTTAATTCTTTGTTCACACTTCACCCATGTCTTTGAATTTTCAGATTTTTGACCAAACAAATATCTTGTGGTTGAGTTCACAAGTTGGTCAAAAGTGAACTAATTTTGCATGGCATCTGTGAAAACGGCGATAAAAACGGCCCGGTTGCCCCGTGTTGTGCGCCGCTTTGTGGTGACTCGGTCTCTTCCGAATACGCGCGAGGACACGGCGCTAAATGCCGGCCGTGTGTGAACGGCCCAAGACACGGCCCTTGTTGCGCCAGATATGAAACGGCCTACATAACACGGTCCTGCTTTGCGCCGTGTTGTAGGTCGTTTTGCCTTGAAAAATTCCGTCGTTGGATTTGATCTTGTTTTCCATCCTTTTGATGCTTTATGTCGATGTCAGAAATAACCATTTTTAGCTCATGTTTGGATATATCTGTAAAATATATATTTTTAATCACAAATCAGTACAATTATGCCCGGAAAAATGAATATTTTGTATATGAATTTTAGATCAATTATGCACCAATCACTGACCCCGTCGTGGGATTTCTTTTAGGTTCTCGGAGTATCGAGCTTGTAGCGGTCGTGAAGAGATGAGCTTCCCGGAGGATACTGGCTAGGACATGTTGTGTGCATTGAGTTTCTTGTTTGGTTCTTGTTTTCCACTGCTAGAGTATCGTTTTGGTTGGTCTTTTACCGCTGCGTGAGTATTTTGAGACGCACTTTTGGTATCTGGTAACTGAGGTTACTTTGGAAATCGTTTTCTAAACTTTTGAGTGTCGGCCGTTTGGCCTTGCGATTTCAAATGAGTTTTTACGACGGGTTTTGATAAATGGATTTTAAGTCTTTGTGAATTTTTAAAGTTAGTACCGTCGTTGGCCTCTTGGGCATTTGTAAATGTTTGTGAAAATTTCTTTTTAGCCTTGTGGGTTCCATCTCGGGGCCCACGGCGCTGTAATATTTCCGGTTAAATCTGGGGGTGTTACAATAACATCCTTTGATCCAGCGAATCAAGGTTAGATTTCCTAGAACCCTATCTTTGGGAAATTTTGGGGTTTTCAGGTTTTTGTCCGATTCGTTCCGAATTGCTGATTAATACATGATGGGTATGATTAATCTTAGTATTATTCATGTGTTTAACATCATTTAATCCATTGTTCTTCGCTGAATCAAGGTATATTTCTTGATTTTCTTTCGGGTCGACTTTTTAGGGGATTTGTTCTTGATTTCGTTTTCCATCCATTTTTGATGAATCGATTGTTGTTAAATGATGTTGTTAAACATATCCTATGGATTGAACATCCATATTTCGGTTGGGAATTCCATTTTTATATTTTTTTGGGGTCGATTCATATTCTTGGCCGTTTTGGGGGAAACCCTTGAACTTCGTCGTTGTTCCTTGAATGCAGCGGCTTTGGGTTGTACTTTGGAAGTCATTCTCATTGTTATTGTTGTTGTTCGTAGTTTATTGTAGCGGGTTGTCGTTCGGTGGAGTCGGCGGGTTCGTAGTCGGTTCGTGCCATCCTACCTCGGCCATTTCTCTGCGTCGTGGTTAACCGAGGCAAGTACCCTGTCCATACAATTCTTGTTTTGTGGATACGATGATTGGTGAATGCCTTAGTATGTTGTTGGATTGTTTGAGACGAACTTTCAAAAGATTTAGTTTAGCCTCGTTAAAGGCTCCCTTTCAAAACGCATGTGTTTTGTGAATGTTGTGTCTCGTGAATGGTTAAGTGAACCCTATGAATATGCTTGGTGTTGTTGTTGTGCTTTGATAATATATATGCGTATATTATCTCATTTTGGTATGTTGTGATTTGACAATGGTGTCGTGCTTTGTGTTTGTTGCATTTGGGTGAATTGCTTGGATACCCTTGGTGTGACATGTTGATTGTGTGATTTGTGAATATATTTCGCTCACCTCGGGAGGGTCCGACGGGGCCACGGAGGGAATCCAATGGTACTCGCCCTGGATTCACGAGTGGTGTGTATGTTTTGTGAATGTATTTTGCTCACCTCTGGAGGGTTCGACGGGGCCACGAAGGGAATCCAATGGGACTCGCCCTGGATTCACGAGTAATACTTCACGAGTTGGTGTATATGATTTCGAAAATGAATTCTGCTCACCTTGGGAGGGTCCGATGGGGCCACGAAGGGAATCCAATGGTATAGCCCTAGATTCACGAGTTGTTGTTGTATTTTTCTGACCAAGATTTGCGTATCTTGGGCGATTATATTGTATTGATTTTATGTCTGTCGAGGACACGTGACGTGGGTTTTAACCATGTGAATTGTTGTTGGTTTTCTATTTGCGAAAACAAAACCTTTGGGCTGGATTCACGAGTCGGTGTGTATACTTTGGCTGTTTTACTAGAAATATTTGTATCTAGGATGCAATTTTCAATGTAAAATTTATATGTAATGACGAAGACCGGAGGAAGATCCGTTTCGAGAAGACGAAGACTTGTAATTAGATTACGGAGTTTTTGTTTTCTAGGAACGGTCCATGAACAACATGTTGGTAGCAACTAGGTTGTGTATGGTTTTTTTTCATATTGTATGAATGCCACAAATGCGCTAAAATGATTAATGTGCAAAGTGTAACATTAATCGCGAAAATTCTCCCACGATAAATTATTAAGTTTATAAGGTTTCAAGGTTTTCCTTCCCTCCATCGAGCTTTCGGGAAATTGAAATCCAAACCGGATGTGCTATGCTTCCGAGTTATCGGGGTAGTCGTTCGGGGAGGACAGATAAATTACCGGAGCGCATCGATGCCTTCGGTTGGAGCAAATTTTATCCCTAGAAACCTGATAGGTTGCCGGATAAGATTCAATTGTGAAACTGATTTGCGTCGATGGTATAAACTTAACTTGTTCATGAACCATAGAAACCGTATAGGTTGAGGGGAGTGAACTAGGGGAAAAAGAAGATCGAATCATCCATTAGATGTGTTGGTGTTGGACACCACTTTATGAAAATTAATAGACTAGAAACCTGTTCGGTTGCCCTCTATTAAGATTTATAAAGAACTCGATCACCACTATGAAGTAGAGCGACGATACTTCTGGATTTCACATAGGAGTGTGTTATTCCGATAAAAATAGTGGGAGCTGGGTAACAAGAATAGAAAAGACCTTAATTCTATACTCGGAACATAATATAACAAGTCACTAATTAATCTGTTATACTTAATGCATACATAACTCTCAATATGACAATGAATCCACTCGCAATTCTACTCGAAAAGAACACCTTAATGGGACCTAACTTTGTGGATTGGCTTCGAAATATGATGATTGTCCTCAGTATAGAGGCACTGGGATACGTCTTGGAGACGGACATTCCGGCGCCTCCTGTGCGGACCCGAGCCAATCAGTAAGAGATTAAAAACCACGAAAAGTGGGTTAAGGATGACGTGAAAGTCCGTGCTTATATGATGGTTTCCATGTCTAATGAGCTTCAGAGAGGTCATGAGAAAATGACTTCTGCTAGGCAGATTCTATCTCACCTAACCGAGCTTTATGGTGAGCACAGCAGAACTGCTAGATATGAGATATCCAAGCAACTGTTCGGTGTAAGGATGAAGGAAGGTGAGAAGGTTGGGGAACACATCCTCAAAATGATATCCATGATCGATAGATTGGAGGCTCTTGATTTTAAAATGGATACTTCTCTCCAAACCGACCTTATCCTTCAGTCTCTCCCTGATTCCTTCTAACAGTTTGTTATGAACTTCAACTGCAATGAGATTGCATGTAACTTAGCTGGGCTAATGAACAAACTGGTGACCGCTCAATCTCAGATGAAGACTCCTCGGATGAAGGAGTCTGCCCTTGTGATTTCTTCTGGACTTCGGAAGTCTAAGAATAAGAAGAAAAAGACCAAGAAGCAGACTGGACCACAAGTTAAGGACCTTAAAGGAAAGGGCAAGGCCCCGATGGTTCCAAAAGGCAAGAGGAATAAAGATACTTGTCTCAAGTGCGGTGAGCTGGGCCATTGGGCTAGAGACTGTCCGATTCTTCATGGCACTTTAGGTATAGAACTTTTAGTTTTGGAAACAAATTATTCTGCTATTGTATTTTCTACTTCCTGGATACTGGATTCTGGTGCTAGTTCTCATATTTGTACCGTGAATCAGGATCTGGAACAAAGTAGGAAGCTTGGAGCTGGAGAAGATATGATCATAGTCGGAAGCGGGCATAGTGTCGAGGCGACCGACATAGGACCACTTCTTTTGGGTTTAGAATCCGGCTTTGTTTTGACTTTAGAAGATGTACTTGTTTTGCCCAAGGGGCACAAAAACATTGTATCTATTCCAGTCATGGACCGAAAAGGATTTTCATTTTTCATTGATGATGGTTCCTGCAAAATTTATTTCAGAAATAAACTAGTGGGTACTGCTACATTGTTAAATGGATTGTATCATCTAAATATCAGCAACAAAGTAGTTGTGAATACTATGACTAGAAAACGTGGTAGGGATGAAACCAATCAAGTTTTGAAATGGCATCTTAGACTTAGTCATGTTGGTCAGACCAAGGTTTATAAGATCGAAAAGGATGGACTTATGGGTCCATTGGGATCGGTTCCCTTTCCTACTTGTGAATCTTTCCTTAAAGGCAAAATGACTAAGTCCCCCTTCATAGGGACTTTTGAAAGAGCCGCTGATAAACTGGGATTAATCCATATCGACGTATGTGGTGCTTTGGAAGCAGCACGTGACGGATATCAATATTTCATTACGTTTACATATGATCATACTAGGTATGGTTATGTATACTTAATGAAACATAAATCCGAGGCCTTTGAGAAATTCCAGTAATTCAAGGCTCTAGTCGAGAAATAAACTGGTAATCATATCAAAGCACTTCGTTCGGAACGAGGTGGCGAGTATATGAGTATGGAGTTTGACGAGTTCCTTAAGGAACATGGAATAGTTTCACAACTAACACCTCCAGGTACTCCTCAGTTAAATGGTGTGTCAGAAAGAAGGAACCGGACCTTGTTGAACATGGTCCGTTCCATACTGACTTACCGATTTACCTATGGGGGTATGCACTCCTGACTGGTGCTTATATCTTCAACAGATGTCCTTCCAAATCTATTCCTAAAAATCCACATGAGATATGGGAGTGCAGGAAACCAAGTCTTAATCATATTAGGATTTGGGGATGTCCCGCCTATGTCAAGAAGACTAAGGTGGAGAAGTTGGAAGCTAGGTCCGCGAAGGGACGTTTCATTGGATTCCCGTCTGGGATGATGGGATATCTATTCTACATACCCGAAGATCAAAAGATCGTTGTTGGTTTACAAGCACACTTCCTGGAAGATGAGTTCATTCAGGAAGGCGGAGCAGGTAAAAGTATTTCTTTAGAAGAATACAATGAAACTCCTCGGGAGACACCTGTGCAAGAAAATGGAACCGAACCTTCTGAAACGCAAGTACAACCACCTCGTAGGTCTAGTAGGGTGTCTCATTTACCTGAGAGGTATGTGCTTGTGCACTTGGAGGAGCTGGGTCTCCATGAGGTTCCAAGTGATAGCCAAGAGACTGACCCAATGACCTATGACCAAGCGATGGTGGATGTAGACTCCATGAAATGGACTATAGCAGTCTTCGTGTAGTTGGAACCTTCGTTTTTACGAGATGTTCAAAGAGTTTGACTTCATGCAAAATGAAGAGGAACCTTGTGTATACAAGAGCGTTAGTGGGAGCAAGATCGCATTCTTAGTACTATATGTAGATGACATTCTACTAATAGGAAATGATGTGGGAATGCTCAGTTCTGTGAAAGCTTGGTTTTCGAGTAATTTCTCCATGAAAGACTTGGGAGAAGCTACCTATATTCTTTGTATTCGACTCTACCGGAATAGAGCGAAGAAAACAATAGGTCTTTCCCAAGCCCTCTATATAGATAAAATCTTAAAGTGATTTAAGATGGATGATTCTAAAAGAGGTTTCCTACCGATGCGACATGGAATAAAACTCTCCTTGAAGATGTGTCCTCAAAAAGGAAATGAGTAATACACCATATGCTTCGGCCGTGGGTAGCCTTATGTATGCTATGTTGTGTACGAGACCTGACATTGCGCATGCTGTAAGCGTGGTGAGTAGGTTTCAGGCAAACCCAGGTAGGGAACATTGGACTGCCGTAAAGAATGTTCTCAAGTACTTAAGAAGGACTAGAGATATAGTTCTTATGTATGGCGGTGGAGAATTGAATGTGGTGGGATTCACTGATTCGGACTTCCAAGGACTGAAGGACGACTTGATGTCTACTTCTGGCTACATATTTACTCTTAGTGGAGGAGCAGTATCTTGGCATAGTGCCAAGTATAGCGCGACTGCTAATTCCACCTGTTAGGCTGAGTATAAAGCGGCCTCAGAGACCTCCAAATGAAGAATTTAGAAGTTACTGGGTAAACTTCACGTGACACCTTGTGCTACGCTGCCAGAGCAATAGCACAGGCCTAGGAGCCGAGTTTTCACAATAGTAGCAAACATATTAAGAGGGAGTATCATCTCGTAAGAGAATTTGTTCGCAAAGAGATACATTGTGTTGCATAGAGTAGAGTCAGATGACTACGTCGCTGATCCACTGACCAAGCCACATTCTTAGATTAGCTTGGAGCATAGTCTGGAGAACATGGGTATTAGATACCATAGTGTGTGGCATTGAGTGCAAGTGGGAGATTGTTGGGAGTATGCCCTCGAATGCCACTCAGAGGATTTTGAGTGAGGGCATTGTACTTGTGATTATGTAAATCACTAATATAAGGCAATGGATGTTTCTTTATTTACTGGTAGTTACTGGCATTCCTTACTCGTAAATATACATATAGAAACTAGTCTGCATATTTGAGAGCAAAACGTTCCACTCCTTATTGGATAAGGGGGTCGGCACTGGAATGATTTATAGCTCAAATACTTAATCGTTCGCAAGTCGATGAAACTTGACTGGGTGTTAAGTTTATGTCAAGACTTGTATGACGTGTTCTTTGACATGGAGATTGCCTGTCGAACGCTAATGGTTAGTGGGAGCACACATTATAGGTATGCTAATTGGATTAGTATACTCGAACCGAATCAGCCTCGATTCGTCACACGGATTTCACTCCGGGACAGTCAATGACGGAATCGAAAGGTTGTGATAGGTACTTGTGAACCTTCGACTTGAGGAAAAGCTATCTGATCAAATAAGATTATCGACTCCAAGACTGTGGTGAGTCAGGTACAGGAGCTACAAGTGATCATTCATGAAATCCATGCTAAAGGAATGGTCATTAGCGAATCCTTCCAAGTGGCTACTGTGATCGAAAAAACTACCCCCGACTTGGAAAGACTTCAAGAATTATCTCAACCACAAGCGCAAGGATATGAGCATGGAAGATCTGATCGTTAGACTTCGCATATAGAAAGACAATCGAGGATCAGAAAAGAAGGTAAATGTTGCTGTAGCAAAAGCCAATGTTGTGGAAACTCGACAGACATCCAAGAAAGGCAACAATGGAAAGGGAACCAAGCTAGGACCTAAAGGAGGAATTGGGAAAAAGAAGGAAAAATTCCTTGGAAAATGCTACAACTGCGAAAAAGATGGGTCATAGGGCGGCCGACTGCAGGCTGCCAAAGAAACCAAAGAAAAAAGAAGGTAATGCAGCACATCTGATTACCGAACAAGTGGAACATCTTGACCTATGTGTTATGATCTCCGAAGTGAACCTAGTTGGCTCAAATCCTAAAGAGTGGTGGATCGACACTAGAGCAACTAGGCATATATGTGCCAATAAATCTATGTTATCCTCCTTGGAAGAAACGGATGTCGGCGATATGATGTATATGGGAAATTCTGCAACCTCAACTATCTTAGGCGAAGGCACGGTGATTTTGAAGATGACGTCTATAAAGGAAGTGACTCTTAAACGAGTGTTATATGTGCCCGATATCCACAAGAACCTTACCTTGTTGATGAAGCACGACTTTAGATCGGTTTTCAAGTCCGATAAAGTTATTTTGTCGAAAAATGGTGTGTTTATAGGCAAGGGATATGAATGTGATGGGCTAGTTAAGCTCAATGTAATGATAATAAAAAATAATGAAATGAAGAATTCTTCTGCTTACTTTCTTGAGTCTCCTAATTTATGGCATGCTAGATTAGGACATGTTAATTTTAATGCAATGCGTAGACTAATTGCATTAGATCACATACCAAAGTTTAAAATTGATTTAAACCACAAGTGTGAAACTTGTGTAGAGGCAAAATTAACTCGATCTCCATTCCGACAAGTGGAAAGAAACACCAAACCTTTAGAATTAATACATAGCGACCTATGTGATTTGAAGTTTGTTCAAACTAGAGGTGGAAATAAATATTTTATTACTTTCGTGGATGATTTTACTAAATATTGTTATGTATACTTGCTTAAAAGCAGAGATGAAGCCATAGAGAAATTCGCTCTCTATAAAATGGAAGTTGAGAATCAATTGAATGCTAAGATAAAAATCTTGGGAAGTGACCGCGGAGGTGAATATGTGGAACCATTTGGCGAATTTTGCTCGCAACATGGGATTATTCATGAAGTCACTGCCCCATATGCACCACAGTCAAATGGCATGGCGGAACGTAAGAATCGCACTCTGAAAGAGATGATGAATGCGATATTACTAAATTCAGGTCTTCCGCAAAATATGTAGGGAGAAGCCATCTTAACGGCGAATTATCTCTTAAACAAGATATGCCGTAAGAACGGAGACAAAACTCCTTATGAATTGTGGAAAGGAGTCAAGCCTTCCTACAATTACATGAAAGTGTGGGGGTATCTAGCATAGGTGTTGATACCTACTCCTAAGAAAGTTAAAATAGGCCCAAAAACGGTTGATTGCATTTTCATTAGATATGCACACAACAGCAATGCTTACCGATTTCTTGTGCATGAATCCAAAGTGCCTGAGATTCACAAGAATACGATTATGGAATCATGGAATGCGTCATTATTTGAGAATATCTTTCCTTGTAAGACTGCAAGTGAGCCTCTTATCTCATCCGAGCAGACTTCTGAACTAATGGATGAAGATAATGAAGATCAAATATTTGATAATGAGGATGAACCTAGAAGGAGCAAGTGAAAAAGGATGGAGAAATCTTATGGACCATATTTCATCACCTACTTGCTCGAAAAAACACCTCAGACTTACAAAGAAGCTGTAAGCTCGACAGATGGACATCTATGGAAGGAGGCTATCAAAAAAGAGATTGATTCTATATTACAGAATCATACTTGGGAACTAGTGGAATTACCTCCTAAGTGTAAACCATTAGGAAATAAGTGGATTTTCAAGAAGAAATTGAAAGATGGAGCAGTTGATAAATATAAGGTTAGGCTCGTAGCAAACGGATATAACCAACGTGAAGGCCTAGACTATTTTTATACTTACTCTCCTGTGACGAGAATAACTTCCATCAGGATGATACTTGCTATCGCCGCATTACGAGGTTTAGAAGTTCATCAAATGGATGTTAAGACTGCCTTTCTTAATGGGGACTTAGAAAAGGAAATCTACATGGAACAACCCGAGGGGTTCTCTGCTCCTGGACAAGAAATTAAAGTCTGCAAGCTGGTAAAATCTTTGTACGGATTGAAGCAGGCACCAAAACAGTGGCATGAAAAATTTGATCATGTCATGGTAAGCGGTGGATTCAAAATTAATGAATCCGACAAATCTGTATATGTGAAAGACACAGAAGATGGCTATGTCATTTTGTGTCTATATGTAGATGATTTACTCATTACCGGCAGTAATGAAAGAATAATCAAATCGACCAAAGACATGCTGAGGTCGAGATTTGATATGAAGGATATGGGACTCGCAGATGTAATTTTAGGGATTAAAATCACACGAACGTCAGACAGGCTCATGCTGAGTCAAGCCCACTATGTGGACAAAATCCTTGAAAGATTTAATAAGGATGACTCGGACACAGCCAAAACCCCGGTGGATGTGACGTTGAGACTATCCAAGAATAAGGGTGAAGGAGTATCTCAACTTGAGTACTCACGCATAATAGGAAGTTTGATGTACTTGATGAGCTGTACAAGACTAGATATAGCCTACTCAGTTAGTAGACTAAGTAGATACACAAGCAACCCCGGAAAGGATCACTGGAAGGCGATCATAAGGGTACTAAGATACTTAAGGGGTACTCGTGAGTATGGGCTGCACTATACCAAATATCCAAAGAAGATTTTGAAGGATATAGTGATGCAAATTGGATATCTGATATAAAAGACTCCAAGTCTACAAGCGGATATGTATTTACACTAGCCGGTGCAGCAGTGGCATGGAAATCTTCGAAACAGACACTTATATCTCGATCAACGATGGAATCCGAGTTTATAGCCTTAGATAAATGTATAGAAGAGGTAGAATGGCTACACCATTTCATAGAAGATATTCCAAGATGGACAAAGCATATGACCGCAATATGTATTCATTGCGATAGTCAATCTGCGATTGGCAGGGCACAGAGCGTAATGTACAATGGTAAGTCTCATTACATAAGGAGGAGACATAATACCATTAGACAATTAATATCAACAGGAGTTATCACTATTGATTATGTGTCATCAAAGGATAACATTGCGGATCCGCTAACCAAAGGGTTATCAAGAGACCTTGTTGATATATCATCAAGAGGAATGAGTTTATTGCCTTCAGCTAATGGTTTTATGGAGGATACCCAACCTAAGCTGTCTGGAGATCCCAAGATCTAGGTTCAATGGGATAACCAATCCATAAAACTGGGCACGATCACTGTGGGGGTTACCCCGAACCAACCATTCCTAGGATGAAAACAGTGATACCCGTAGGGAGAGGTTAAGCTTATGCTTTTAATGATTCTTAAGTCGACAATGTATAATCGGGTCGAGTAAAATACGAGTTTACTCAAAACACTTAAAGAGAATCACCTATGTTAGAGAGAAGATGGGCCGCTTCAAAAGAGAATTGCAAAGGCACAATTCTTTAGAAACTCTCGCAGAACCAGGACGGTGTCCACGGCCAAAATGGGCACAATAATGAGAACAGAACAAATCAGGAAGGGCACTTGTGAAGGATATACGATCACTTACACAAGCGGTCGGAGAGTTCAAAGGCATCTAGTCACACTGTCTAGCCAGTAAGGAGAATATATCTTTTCGAGGGAAGGTTCAAGGAGCATACTCTACATATCCTATGCAATGCCTAACCGTAGTAACTATCACCAAGTCAACTCCGTGTCTGACGTGTGCTGCTGGACCATCATTCTCATTCATGTGGGGGATTGTTGGAAATATAAGATAAAATGGAGGAAATGGGTTGTGTTGAGCAGCCCATTTAAGAGGAAATTTTGAGTGGGCTCGACTACGAGTTAAAGTCGGGACTAAGTTGGAATACGTAGTACTCCATACGAGGTTTCCAAAACATGTAAGAACACTCAAAATGATTAAGTTATGAATGAGATATAATATTCCAAAGTGAACCCTTAGAAATGGGTTTGGGATGTTATCCCACATTGGAAAAAGAAGGGAGAAATTGTGAGTATATAAGGAGATGTGGACAAAGATATGTTCAAAAAATGAGACATGTGTGGATGTGTGACTAGGCGCCCCTCGCGCACACACACACACGGGCGCCGCCGTCCGTCCGGCCGGCCGGCTCGGCTCGGATCGGGTCGGGTCGGTCTCGGTCTCGGTCGAAGGGCGATTTGGGCGATTTGGGCGAAATATCTCGGCGTCTCGAAGTTATCTTTTTACTGCAATTTTATTCGGTAAAATTTTATTTTACTGAAAATACCTCAATTAATAAATTCCGAATTTTTCGGATCCGGATAAAATAGAATTAAATAGATCCGGATAAGTATTGAGATACCAATCCTGATCGGTTTGGAGTTCCTCCAGATACCAATATTGGTCGGTATAGAGTTCCTCCAGCACACAACCTCCTCCAGCCTTCACCTATAAATACCCGGCTTGAAGGGCTCTTTTTTTACACACTTAATTCGTCCGTTTTTACCAAGAGTCTTTACAGTCAAATATTTTTCTTCTTCGTTTTTCTTCTTCGGTCGGTGATAGTATACAGAGTTGTTCTAGTTCGTTGAGGGTGCAACGCATCATCGATTCACTGCATCGAGTTGTTGTTTTATCCTGGGAGGCAGACGTCATACACCGTGGTGGGGGCGAATTTGCTTTAAGGAGACAGATATTCTGGACTCAACAACGACACTTTCGATCGTTTACGCGAACGGAATTTTCCTTATTTTTGCTAACTGATTTTTTGCAGGATTCAGATAAAACCTATATTCGATATATATATATATATATTCTGTTATTTTTCAAGTAATCGTTTTTCAAAAATTATTCAACAGCTCTCTCTCTCTCTCACACACAAGAAACATTCACTTATAGATTGCACAAGCATGTAAGCCGGTTGTTCAGAGAGCTGGATTCTGGGGTTCCATTAGAACTCTTGCACGTGGTTACGAAATCATAATGGGATTGCTCTTGTTTACCGAAATATCATTGCAGTCTCGTATTAACTAAAATATGATTCTTATAATTTAGGCAATATTTGAATATTTGTATAAGATTAATATAGTGCATTGGTTAATCATACTTTAAAAAGTAAAGTGTTATGAGAAGTTGAAATACTTAATGAATTGAAAAAGTTATTTTTTTAATTCTCAAATACAATTTTACTAAATAAGGTTTATGTTATTTTATCATATGCACGAGATGCATAGAATACATGATTACTTACGGGGTCTTACATGTTGATTAAGGAATTGATTACATTTACTATATATATTTTTCAATACTAATCATATAATAATGGAAAATAATCATAAATACAACATAATTATATTCATAGATTTTTGATAAAGGATAGAGTAATTAAAAGGGATCTCTCTTTTTTAGTACCAAAGCATAAAACTAATGAGTTATATATCCTCATTCTTAAAACTATAAGTTTTTGATACCAAAATGTGTTAAAAGATATTATTACCCTTAAAGTCTACCACTAAAAGATAAAAAACATAAAAAAGAGAAAATTATTAAAAGCAAACAACAATAATCTAAACGGTCCCACAACTCAATATTTCTTTCTCTTGAAAAAAGACACTCTCGCTGCCTCTCTCGTAGAACCAAAAACCCCCGTCGTGAAACCCTTTTGCCGGCCAGAAGATGTCGAACTCCGACTACGACAGAGAAGCTGAAGACGCCAGAAGTTCCTCACACGCTAGTGACACTCCATCTGAAGAGGAATTCATCGATGAGCCGTCGGTTAGTGTATTTTCATTCACACACGACCGTGCCACGACGGTTGTTCCTCGTCTCACGATGGTGTTGAAGAAGATGACACCATCGTGTGCACGATGGTATTTCGTGGGCACGATGGTTTACACACGACGGTCGTCGATCGTGTTTGCCGTTGTGGGCAAGAAGATCAAAGGCTTCTGCCTTGCACACGATGGCATGCACACGATCGATGCCCGTCGTGTGAGCCGTCGTGTTACACACGATGGTCTTCACACGACGGGCATTGATCGTGTGCAAGGCAGAATTTTTTTTTCGTTCTTTTAAGCATTCTATCATATTCTTATGATTTGTATGTCTATATTGCAGACTGGTTGCGTATGGAAGAGACCTACATTGCGCTTTGTTACACGTCAAGTGAATCTTTACATACGGGAGGCAGTATTTAAAGAAATCATTGAGACACTAAGAAGTATGGGCCGCAATTCCACAATTGGTGATCGAGCTTTCGAGATCTTGACCGAGGAGGTCCTGGGGCGTTTGATTAAAGTTACGAGAAATGAGAGTTCAAATACTGCCCTACATCACTTGATTGCCCGTCAATTGGAGGGTGATCAAATCCCCCCGGATGAGTCGTGGTTCCAGGTCTGCGGGAGGACCATTCGTTTTACGGCCTGTGATTTTGCCATGATAACTGGACTGCATTTTGGAAACTCTACCTTCCATCCACAGGACGACCATCTCCTTCGGTCTGATGGTATTTTCCACAGAATACTCCATGGCAAAAATATTATGGTTAGTGTTCTGTGGAAGAGGTTAAATGCTCGAGATTTTGGTAGAGACATAAGAGATTATGTGAAGGTTGCCAATTTGCTTATATACTACTACTTTATCCTATGCCGTGACGACATGATGGTCGAGATATGGTCATGGGCATTAGTTGAGGATTTCGAGCAGTGGGATATGTTTCCTTAGGGTTTTTATGTCTTTGGGGTTTTATCTTACTACATAGGCAACATTGCCATGAAGGAGGGACAAGAGCATAAGGACTATCACTTTTATGGTCCTGTCTGTGCTTTACATATATGGTCGTATGAGATGATTCCTTCATTGGGAGAATTGTGTGATATTCGAGATAAATCTGTCCAAGTCCCCCGGTGTTTGATGTGGACTACGAGGAAGATGTTCTGTGATTTCACTCATTTCTTCGACGATAAGGTACATAAATTTGTAAACGTATTTTCTCCTGACTTCACTCATCTCTTCAACGTTATGTGATTGCCCATCTAATGACAGCACAAAGTACTTCCCTCTTTACCGCATCTGGAGGAAGATGAGGCTGAGTACTACTACCTGAGTTTTGAGAATGGCTCGCCATATGACGTTAAGTCATTAAGCCTATAAGAATAGCTGTGAAGAACAAGGAGGATGAACCTGCGCCGATGCCTAAAAAGAAAGTTATGGATAGGTTGAACAAGGCTACTGGGAAATTGATTACATATGAGTCGGCACATAAGTAGAGTACCCCACCAGTAGATGGTGTAGAGTCATCGGACCGGGAGAGGCAGCCAGAGAGGGTGTGTTGTGTCCACGGACTACCTTGTCCGGACCACACCCAGGACGCGAGCAGGGATGAGTACTTCGATCGCCGTTTGAAGACGATCTTATACGACGAGTCTGAGACAGGATTTATTGCTCGAGTTTCTCGCCAGGTGCTTTCTGGGATCGTGGATTTCTTCAGACATATGCATAGACGTTCTAGGAGCCCGGTGCACTACTCAGCTGGGAGCCATGATAGGTTTCCCGATAGGCCTCATCATTCTGCATCTGTTAGCAGCGCCCAGTGGAGGATTCCTGACCCTCCACGTCACTCAGTCTCTGGTGCAGCCCACAGTCACCATTCTCAGCATCAGCCTAGTCATCATTCTCAGTGTCAGCCTAGTCACCATTCTCAGTGTCAGCCTAGTCACCATTCTGAGGTCCAGCACAGTCACCATTCTGAGATCCAGCACAGTCTTTATTCTCAGATTCATTATTCTTTCGAGCGGACTGAGCAGCCCCTTGATTATGAGCATCAGTATCAGCCATTTGACGCGCCGTTTCAGTAGTATGGAACGATGTTCGACTGGTTTTAGGACAATCATCATTATAGTGGGATGTTTCAATGTGAAGGTGGTGGTCCTCAGCAGCAGCCTCCATTTCAGATTGAGCAGCCAGTTTTTGAGATCGAGCAGCCGGTTGTGCAGCTCTCTGATCGTTATAGTTGTGAGAGAGATACTGAGGGTGATGAAGATGGTGAGAGTGCCGGGACGCAATAGTTGGGTGAGCATAGTCTTCCACCGTGAGTGAGTCGACCATCTGCTGCTCTTCGGGAGCTGTTGGGATAACAAAAACCCTGTATCGATGATGTTTGGATAAACAAACCCTGTATCGATCGTATTGTCAGAATGTTTTGACAATATGCCAAATCCTGAATACTGCCAATAGCTGTATCGAAAAGCTAATCAAGTATCAACCTGTATCGAAGACTCCTCACAGTCCCAACCATACAGCAAATCTATCATACAGCAAAGAGTCCCGCAAAGCTAAGTATGGAATCTGTCTCAAATATCAATACAGTGATCCTTCCATACAGCCCTCAAACAGGACAAGAAGGAATCTTCAGTATTCACTAGAAGTCAAGTCCCGTTTGATAAAGAAGTATTTAAATACTAAAAGATAAAGTATTTAAATACTGTAAGTCATCAGAAAATCTTCAAATCCCACAATATCCGGATCTCAGTCAAATATCAAGTTGTCGCAGAATCTTGCTCAATGGATATATTTCAAACGGATATATTTCAGAGGCTATATATATCTCCAGAGTTTGAAGATCAAGATCTACAGAATAACTACAGAAAATATACAGAATACTCACGACTTACAAACGAACAAAGCTTACAAGAAATATTTAGAGCAAAACATATCTCCCTAAGCTTTCTGCTATTCTGATAGAAGAGATATACAGTGCTCAAACCTTGAACAACACATTATCAGCTTAAAGCCCAGAAAGTCATAGTTGTTGTTCAAACCTTGTTCTATCTATGAACAAACTCATATCAACCCTGTGTGGGCTGAGGAATCCTTGCTACTCCTGAACTGTGTGTGACGGACTTGCATTGAAGAAGACGAAGCTTCAGAATTGTGTGTGAAGAAGCTAGTCAAGTGTTAGCTCAAACCAATCTGTGTGAACGATTGAAAGCTAAGATCTTTATATCAATCTGTGTGAACGATATATTGATTATGTTTGGTTATAATTACGTAGTTGTGTACGCAGTAATTATAATAAACTTTTTACTCATGTGTGGAGGACCAGTGGATGTAGAGGGGTTTACCTCGAACCACTTTAAATATTGTGTTATTTACCTTCTGCCTTTATTGTTTTATTAATTGTGATTATTTAAGTATACACTGCACACCGAGTTGCTGTATCCTCAGCAACTTACTGTATTAAAGACTTCCGCTACGCACTCAGATTTAAAACCGTACAGCTTGTTGTTTAAAACACTTTCCAAGCTGTATCCAGTATACTTAGTGGCCAACAAGTGGTATCAGAGCGGTTGATTCTAAAAAGAATCAGTCGTATTTTTAACAGAATCAGATCCAAAATCACTTATTTTATAAAACAGTATTTTTCATTCCTACATTCTCATATGGATACATCAATGATCAACAAAGTTCCTATGTTCTCTATTAATGAATTTGATGATTGGAGAATCAGGATGGAGGCTCATCTTGCAGCAATGCACGAAGAGATGATTTTTGTTATACAGGATGGCCCCATCAAGATAATGAGGGTAATGTAACACCCCAAAGAGGTGACTATTATAGTGCCGTGGACCCATACTGGGACCCACCAGGTGATATCCAAAAACAGATTAAATAAGTGTTACTTGTGATACCGAACCACAATAAATAGTCATTACTCCGATTAAGAGTTTATTAAAAATATGGCCAACGGCCTTATGATACACAGGATCCGAAAATATAAGTATAAACCATATAGAGATGGAATATACTACAAAATACCAATACAACCAGATAGTAATTTAAATGAAACGGAAATAAGGTAACATTACACGGTTTAACATAACCGGACAAATGATTTGGGGCCCCCGAACTAGTATCCTTCGAACCCTTCGCCGTCAACATGCTCTTCCCGTGCCTTGCCTTTGCCTCGACCTAAAATTCAATACAAGTATTTCGCCCAAAACACAGGGTCAGATATACATGATAATTAATTCTTCCGACATTAGACAATTCACATATGTAGATCTCAAGGAAACATCTCGACTATTAATCATACCCCTCGGGCGTATGAAACAATCAGTCACAAACCGTCGAACACATCCAATCATACGTAGACTGTGAATGATTAACAATATGGCTCAAGATGGACATCACAGTAGGCCAGATCCGGAAATGTGTCCGTGTACATGTCCACCCTGTATACGGAATCCAGAATATACATGTGACAATGTACCTAATTAGCCTCACGAACTACGTCTCGTGTGCACAGTCCAATACGGAAATATCCACGCATGACTATATATGTGCCTGGCTAAAAATCCTACACAATAACCAATCGGAACGCAGATGTGATTCCGGATATGTCACGATACAACATGACAACGAATTCAAATAAATACATATCCGATTAAGGATCAAGAAAACTCACTGAAGTGACAATAAAGACCAACGAGATCAATGATTCAAAGCGACGTACTTGGGAATGCAACCCCATGACGAAAATGGAATAACGGCAATGACAATGTTAAATCACGACAAACATTTCATAAACATTTCATACACATGAAATGTATAACCATCACAAGAATCTAATCATCATTATAACCAAGCAAGATAACTTGCCTCAATATGGAGACGAGAATAATCCTCTTCTTGTCGAAACGAACGAACATCCCTCGACTAATATCGTTTACTCGAACAATCAACCTTAAACGAAATACATTTTACTCAATAACATATTCGTATAATTATCAATATAGGATTAGTAAGACGACACCCTACAATCCTTTAGAATTGTTTCGCTATCTCAAAATATCGAAGTCTTATGCCAAGAATTCTTTTTACCTCATTACAACCATAAAATCGGTTTACAATACTTTTACCGAATGTTCACATGATTCTTCTTAAATAAGAATTCTATGAAGAACATGTTGAATAACCATTTATGATTTTAAGATCATCTTATGTTGATTAAACTTTCCAAAACATTACAATGTTGAAAGGTCAAAATCTGCACAAATATGTTCATCCACCTCTCATCTAAATTGAATATTAAGCTTACAACAAGGTTATTAGCTATGAGATTACACCATATTCATGAAGGTTATCAAAATCATTCTTTACAAAGCTGGAAGATCCATTACATCATTTATGAAATCACCTAGCTTAGGTTTTAGAGTTACAACACTAATCTCCTAACATTCAACATGGTGTTCCTATCAATCTTCATGGATTTGTGAATCTGCACCATAATGATGATGAAGTTTCTAAGGTTTCTGAAATAAGGAAACATTTTACTATTTTCAAACATTGGAAAGTTCTTCTCAACGTAAAAGAATATCAAGCATGGTGTTTAAACACTTTATGATATCAGTTAAAATAGTCTCTTCACATATCAAGGTAAGATGGATTCATCACAATTCGTCATTCATCACTATTCTCGTGAAGAAATGAGGAACCGATCCTTATTTTAGAACATGCATAGCCATTACGTACGTTACCAATCAACACTAACGTACGTAATGCTTCCTTACGTATGCTACCGGTCCTTCATAGCGTACGTAACATCATTCCAGAACTCACTAACTTGTTTCGTTCGATTGATTACATACGTAACACTCATTCCATAGCGTACGTAATATGTACGTTGACTTGCTACAGTAAATATCCGTTTAACGTACGTAAAACACTACTCATAGTGTACGTTATCGAGGAGTTGACTCGCCCCTGCACGTTTTGCACCGAAAGCTGCCGACCACGGGACCCACCCGTCGGCCATAGCATGATCCTGTCTGATTACCCTCGTTACGTACGTAATGCGTTATACATAGTGTACGTAACACTTGCCATCTTAGCGTACGTAAGCTCCTATGATTAACGTACGCTACGCTTGACAAGGTCCTCTCTGATCAGCCAACTATATCTCACCTGATGCTTTAACGTACGTAACGACCTAATGTTAACGTACGTAACCTTTAGGAATTAACGTACGTAAGCTCATATGCTTAACGTACGTTATGGATTCTATACTTAGCCATTTACACTGATCTTGCTCCTCGATTCAATATACCGAATACGTATACACAACACACTATATCCTCAAATACAATTGTCGACCAAGTACGACAATTATACCAATACAGATGTCTCAGTCCTTCAATTATTTTATCCATACTGTACAGATTCTACACTTTACAACATAACTCGGATAAAATAACATTAAATAACAGTAGTAGAAATTCCGGATATTACATACTACACCACTTAAAATAAGTTTCGTCCTCGAAACTTGCAATCCGCCATGAAAAAAAACAAACAAACCGTTCAACCAAAATATTCCGAAACCATCACGACAACAATCAATCATCATCATTAACGACTAACCAAAACAGTATACTTACATATGCGCCATGTCGACGATCTCCTGAGATAGTAGCAAGTGACTCCACTGTAAAGCCTCAATACTCTTACAATCACAATTCCGCGAGTCTCAACAAAATATATCATCTTCAAATGAGATAATCTATCCGTGTCAAATCCTGTTTGCCTGATTATACAGTCTAGTCCCAATTCCGATAAAATGAATAATACACGATACATATATGAAATGACTGCCAAAACAATGACACAAATCCTGAAACACCGACACCACATTCGAAAGCTCATACGATAATTAACAATGATCAATCGGCAACTTAACCGAGAATATCATCAACATGTAACTCTAATATGACCAACCAAAGGTCAAAACACAATCGAGTATATCATCAACATGATAAACTCTAATATGACCATCCAAAGGTCAAAACACAACCGAGTATATCATCAATATGATAAATTCCAATATTATTAACGAATGATCAACGATAATCGAGAATACCCTCACACGGTAAGTTCCAACACGATCAATACAGAATCACCGAGACATATATACGGATGAATAAAATTCTAAAAATATTATACCAATCACATACAGTGGATCTCATAGAAACACACCTGACTGATGAACATACTCCTCGGCGAACGAACAATAAATCACAAACCGATGAACATACCCAATCATACATGGAGTGGGAACGACCAATCAATATCCGAAACTGGGGTCACCATCCCCAAATCCACACTTACAAAGGAATCATTCAAAAATCACTATGGTAAAATCGTACTACTACCATGCCAATGGAATCACATAGCACATATGTCCCGGTTTCACAAAATCCAAAGTTACAAAATCACATCTTGTACATGAATCTACAACACGCAACATATTTCTCTTATCTGATCAACCAACCGATCATTCCTGGATAACCAAACTACCATACTAAAGTTCGAATCTCTATTCATCGTACCATACTGATATATTATCCAGTTCGTGAGTCACACTCATAACTTCACCATGATATGCATTATGCACTAAATGCATATGTATATCAATCATATTTTCAAAACCAGTTTGAAATCATATAATATTGTCAAGAAGACAAATTTTCGAAAGTTCTTTCAAGAATTTCAAAACTCAAAACATAAATTTTCGTAAGACCACGAAATCAATTTTTGAATAATTAAATCGTCTTGCTGACGTCAAGTTCTCGATGACAATTCTTTTTTAATACACACGAAAAATGAAATCAAGCAAATGATTGCCCACATCCATACCCCTGTATACCATTTAGGCTCGTCACCCAATCCACTGACATTCCATCGAAAAACCACACGATAGAGTTCCAAAATCTCAATATATTGACTCCGATAAAAACTCCTTTTTTCACATATGACCCGCAACATCGACCATTAACCCATCCTAGATCACCTCAACTATGCTATGACACAACATTGAAACCATTCAACACAGCGAAAGACTTCCCGAGAAGTTTCATTTGAACAAGTAAACCAAAACCCCGAAAGGCAGTAATGAAATAGATAAAAGGTTGGTAAGGTGTTTTACAAATCTCGGGAGTTTTAGAAAACAGAAAAGATTTTGAAACATTAGGGTCTCAGCCCATATCCCATTCCACATTACAAGAAACTTAAAAGTAGAAAACCCTTTTGAACCCCAAGTTCTGAGTTATAAAACTATTTCAAAATCGATTGGGTCTCGGCCCAAAAATCATTTTCCGTAAAACATCCGTGAAACATTCATTTTGAAAAGTATCATTTTCAAATACCCAAAAACAGTTTCGTATATCTCAAAATGAATTAACATGACTACATGTTCTTCTCTACCATCCACAACATTTCTCCCAAATGCACAACTCCGTTCCAATATTTAACTGACATATTGATTTCCAAAATCATAACTTCTCAAGATCATCAATCCTGTCCCAACTCTGTCACCTTATACTATAACGTATAATATTTTGCTGAATCTCAAAGCATATCAGCTTAGAATGGCAATACATCTCAATGCAATTCAAGAATCCAAATACTTACAAATCGTGAAGCCAGGGATTCCCCGTGATACTGGCACATATCTCAACTCTAGAAAAATACTCGACACAGATATTTTCAAAACACACATTTTGCAAACTCAGTTCAACTCGAGAACACAACACATCTCTATTCGAAGAAACACATTAATACCATTTGAAAAAATTTACAACAACCTCAGTACCACACTAGTAAATCACATAACGCACAAGCCCGAGTGAACAACAAAAACCCAGGGCTCTAATATTTGTCAATCGACAACTCAAATGACGCAACAAAAACACGACTCGACTCGACCCAACTGTCTAGGTTTTCTCAACCTAAGCTCTGATACCATATTCTGTAACACCCCAAGAGCCATTCAGGAATATTACAACGACGTGGGCCCCGAGATGGAACCCACAAGGCTAAAAGACATTTTCGCAAATATTTGCAAACGTCCAAGAGGCTAACGATGGTACTATCTTTAAAACATTCGAAGACTTTATAAAATCCATTTACCAAAACCGTCGTAAAAATCTCATTTAAAAATACAAGGCCTGAAATGCCAAAACTCAACAGTTTAAAAACATACGTTAAGCTATCGCTTACACGTACCGACAAAATAGTTTAGAAAACCAATTCCAAAATAACTCAAGTTGCCAAAAATCAAAAGGGCATTTAAGAAATACTCACGCAGCGGAAAGGACAAACAATTCAAAATACTCTAGCAGCGGAATACAACATATAATCAGAAGACTTGATTCACAAACACAAGCCATAGCCACTATCCTCTGGGAAGCTCATCTCCTCACGACCGCTACAAGCTCGATATCCAAAGAACCTAAAATGAAAGCCCACGATGGGTTCAGCCATAATATCCAACAATGATAACAATCACATCGCATCAATAATTACATACCAATGAAAATACTAAGTAAGAATACGACCAATGTAATCTTACCGCCATAACTTTACCAAACTCATAATAATTCTCATCAAATTAACCATTATCACATTTCACATCTCGAAATCTCGATTAACCAATAACTCAAATATAATATCCATATGGTACCTCAAGCAATACCCAAGATTCTCAAAACGTCATCATAACTCGCTGATACTAAATATACCAACTATGGCCAATTCAATCCATCAGATAACATCAACAACTATCAACACGATAATCGATTGTCCATCCCAGGAAAAGAATCAAGAAGGAAAATACGGAACATACCTCAAGATACGAAATGCCACGACGAAATCACGTCAGTCTAATCCAAGATCAGATCAACACAACATACAGACATGGTCCTAACACAAGACCTAAAAATGCATACTCATATGACAATGTCAATATGCTCACAATAATACAACAATGTACACTTATGGATAACACATAATATACGTATGCACAACAACAATAACAAATGGTAATCCAACGATCCAGCGCACATAGCGATAGATGTCCCATGATGATCCCGTCCGACCAACGCATGGTGGAAATACCTGTCCAGCGATCCAGCGCACACAGCTATAGATTCCGATGATGATCCCGTCGGACCAAAGCATGGTGGACATATGACAACAATGCACAACTATACAAAACAACAATACACAATGCACGACAACAACAATACACAAATGCATCACAACATGATCGACACAAAATGACAAAAATGATATATTACTTGCCTCGTGTCCTTCGAGAGCAATCTCGATGTCAAAACCATCACCAACAATTATCCTCAATATTCGACGGTTCAAAATGTCACGGACGGTAGATTATTCATGTCCTCGGCTATAACACAATATATCTTCGATACCCAAGTATACCAATAACAAAAGTAAATCATATATATTATGATTTAAATTCCCAAAATCCGACAACAACTTATAATCCCGAATCTCCCGGGTTCACAATTATAATCATTGCTATATGAATTATAAACGAATGAAATCGAAACCATTCACTAAATATTATAAACTATACAAGTAATAACTTGCCTCGATACCGACACGATGATGATGAAGCGGTTACCAATTCCTTGTCGTCGTCTACAAGCTCCTCGGCTGCCGAC
The DNA here is from genome assembly GCA_033398695.1 of Orobanche coerulescens. Classification (NCBI taxonomy): domain Eukaryota; kingdom Viridiplantae; phylum Streptophyta; class Magnoliopsida; order Lamiales; family Orobanchaceae; genus Orobanche; species Orobanche coerulescens. The sequence goes on from CM065803.1 coordinate 205,718,498, forward strand.
CAAAGAGATTCACGAACGTTCTCGAACACGACCGCAACACACTTTCTAGTCGATGATTATAACCAACGATCAATGATCATAACCTATTGAAGTAATCAATTAACACATATTAGTGCCATTATCAACCGATCCTAGAAAACAAAAACTCCGTAATCTAATTACAAGTCTTCGTCTTCTCGAAACGGATCTTCCTCCGGTCTTCGTCATTACATATAAATTTTACATTGAAAATTGCATCCTAGATACAAATATTTCTAGTAAAACAGCCAAAGTATACACACCGACTCGTGAATCCAGGGCTATACAAGTCGGAAATGTCTTTGATGAACAACTGGGCAAGTCTCTCGGGACCCAAAGTATCCTTAATCTCGAGAAAATGAGTTGACTTAGTTAGACGATCCACGATTATCCAGATTGTATTCATGCCACGGCGACTCGTCGGCAAACTCGTGATGAAGTCCATTGAAATATCTTCCCACTTCCACTCCAGAATAGGGAGCGGTTTCAGCATACCCGCTTGTCGCTGATGGTCTATCTTGACTTGTTGACATGTGAGACATCTCGAAACAAACTCGGAGACTTCACGCTTCATATTACTCCACCAGTAATTTTGTTTCAAGTCTTTGTACATCTTGCTGGACCTCGGATGAATAGAATAAGGGGTAGCATGGGCTTCTCTCAAAATCGATTTTTTCAACTCGTCATTCGCCGATACACATAACCGATTCTTAAATCTCAAGAGTCCATCCTCGTGGACCACAAAGCCAGGGGCTTTCCTCTGTGCCACATCCTCGCAGATGCGCAACAAAAACGGGTCCGAACCCTGATTCACTCTGATCGCCTCTTCAAGTGGCGATGAAATCTCCAGCATACAAAGCTGTCCCTGAACACGCTGTAATCAAACCTCGATCTTATGCCTTAGTAATTCTTGCTGAAGTTCCTTTTGAACTGTTAATCGAGCAAGCATATGCTCCTGAACAGACTTATGACTCAAGGCGCCGGCGACAACGTTCGCCTTGCCCGGGTGGTAAAGTATCTCAATATCATAATCTTTGATTAGTTCCAACCACCGTCTCTGTCGCATATTTAACTCCTTCTGAATAAATATATATTTTAAACTCTTATGATCGGTGAATATCTGACAGGTAACGCCATAAAGATAATGACGCCAAATCTTCAATGGGAATACCACGGCTGCTAGCTCCAGGTCGTGGGTCGGATAATTAACCTCGTAAGGTCTCAATTGCCATGAAGCATAAGCAATTACTTTCGCGTTCTGCATTAGTACACATCCTAGACCCTGTTCGGACGCATCACTATAGACCACAAATCCTTCCGTCCCTTGCGGTAAAGAAAGGACAAGTGCTGAAATTAACCGGCTCTTGAGTTCCTCAAAACTCTGTTGACACGCATCGGACCACGTGTATTTCTTATCCTTCCTTAAAAGGTTCGTCATGGGTTGAGCGATTTTAGAAAATCCTTCCACAAATCGCTGATAATAACCAGCTAATCCCAGGAAACTTCGGATTTTCTTAACATTCTTCGGAGGTTGCCAATCTCGGATAGCCTCCGTCTTCTGAGGGTCGACACGAACTCCGTCTGATGAAATTACATGTCCGAGAAACGTCACTTCGAACATCCAGAATTCACATTTGGAAAACTTCCCATAAAGTTGCTCTCATCTCAACATGTCGAGCACCTGATGAAGGTGAAACTCGTGCTCCTCTCGGTCACGAGAATAAATTAAAATGTCATCAATGAAGACAACCACGAACTGATCCAAATAGTCGATGAAACTCCGATTCATTAACTCCATGAACACCGCAGGTGCATTAGTTAACCCAAACGGCATTACCACAAACTCATAATGACCATAGCGTGTTCGGAACGCCATCCTAGCAATATCCAACTCTCGGATTCGCAACTCATGATACCCAGATCTTAAATCGATCTTGGAAAATATTGAAGCCCCCTGAAGTTGATCCAAAAGATCATCAATACGGGGTAGGGAATATTTATTCTTGATCGTCACCCTGTTCAGCTCTCGGTAATCAATACACAAACGAAAAGAACCGTCCTTTTTCTTGACAAATAATACCGGTGCTCCCCACGGAGACGCACTCGGTCGGATATAACCCTTCTCGGTTAATTCATCCAATTGATCCTTTAGTTCCAGCATTTCGGTCGGGGCCATTCGATACGGTGCCTTCGATATTGGAGATGTACCAGGCTCCAACTCAATCGTGAATTCCACATCTCTCTGTGGAGTCAAACCAGGTAACTCGTCTGGAAATACGTCGACATATTCTCTCACTACCGGGATATCCACCAACATTATTGATGATTTCTCGGTCTTAGTCATATAGCACTAATAACCGATACACCCGTGATTGAGTAATTTCACTGCTTTCATCATATTAATAACTCTACCGGAACAGCTGGTATTACCTCCTTGAAATACACATTCGACCCCATCATCTGAAATGATAGTGACCATACGCTTACGGACACTAATGATGGCATCGTGACGGTCCATCTAATCGATACTCAAAATAACGTCATCTCTCGGTAAATCGACCATGATTAGGTCGGCTAACCAACCACGGCCATGAAGCTGAATTGGACAATCCTTAATCTCATGATTCCCGATAATTCTTCTACCATCAGGTAGACCAATGACATAAGGCTCACAACTAGTAGCACTACCCAGACGTAGTCTACTCAAACATGACTCGGAAATGAATGAATGCGATGCACCAGTATCAAAAAGGGTACACACAGGTTGATATAGAATTTCGAGTGTACATGATATCATCCGGGCCTCCGGATCGTCGGTTTTCTTCATCTCATAAATCCGGGGCTTACCGGCCCCCGAACCGGATGCTCCCGTCTGATAGCTCTTGGTTTCGCCTTTATTTGCTCCCGTCATTTTGAATGACACGGATTGAGTGGCCTGGTTCTGAACCGCTGACTGTCCCGGGGCCTGAGATGACACCGGAGTAGGTTTAGAGTCTCTTCGGCAAAAACGGGCCCTATGCCCAGCAATCCCACAGTTATGGCACGTGACAGTCTGCCTCGGACACTTGGTGCTGAAATGACCCTGTTCTTCACAGTTGAAACAGGTGATGGCTGAACTGGCTGCTCGGGATTGAGATTCCGCGGGTCTAGGCACCATAAAAGGTCGCTCAGAAAAAGTAGAGCGCGCACGAGGTTTCTTGAAAGTGGCCTGACTGGCGTCAGAATGATTACGATTCTTTGACTTCTTGCCAGCAGATGAAGGTTTTTGCTTAGCAATCTCCTTAGCAGTAAGCTCATAAGTAAGAGCTTTCTCAATGAATTCGGCCAGAGTGGTGCAATTGTGATTAAGCAACTGCATCCGCATATGAGGCTTCAACCTCTTGCTGAAATATTTGATCTTGTCTGTCTCAGAATGAATAATGGACGAGGCGAAAGGAAGTAGATCCTGAAATTTCTCGGCGATGGTGAGAACATCGTCGTCCGCTGATGGGCCGGGAGTGAGTAGTTTTGATAACTTGGCCTCTCTGAGTCTTGAATTGTTCCCAAGTACAAAATCCATCGGTGGGTTTCAACGATAACCACCATAAATGAGCGCTCTTACCCAGATAGTAAGCCGCGACTGAAACTTTGTGCCCTTCGGGACACTCCACCATAGCAAACAACTTCTCGAAATGCTCAAGCCAGTGAACAATATCCACCGGCTCAGATGAGCCCTCAAAAGTAGGTGGCCTCTGGAGAGAGATGTCGCCAATGATACTGCTTACACCCCTCTCTTGCCCCTGAGGTGGCGGTGGAGGAGCCTGTTGATTCTGAGTAGCTGAGTTCTGCATCGTCTCCATGAGGCGTGCCATCTGAGACATATGGGCCATCATGCCCTGCATAAACGCGAGTGGATCAACCCAAACACCTTCTGAATGAGCCGTGTCCCGGGTACGACTCCCTGACAGTGAATGATCATTTCTAGTAGAATGAGTGGCGGCGTCGCTGCTCGATGAATTAGCATTATTCCTCGCGTTCGCGCGTGTATTCATACGAGCTCTCGGGTTTCGGCCCGCACCACGGCCTCTTCCCCAACGTCCTCTGCCAGCTCTTTCCATACTGAAGTGGGAAAGTCACGAAATGATTATATATCTCGCATGAATATCACATTATGATTACGTTATGAAATGATGAAAATGAGCATACGCGCTCAAACACAAGGATTACATGAATGATCAACTGAGGTGACGTGATTATCTGATGAAATTCTTAAAATGATTATTTTGAACAAGTTAACACGATTAATGATATGATCCTCAAGATCAACAACTGAACAATGAAATGAACTGAGTGATTAATGAATTAACATGATCGACATGATAAAAATAAAAATAAAAATGATGAATGGGGATTGTTGACTGTTGAATGATGAATGAGTGATTCTTATTGCCAGAAATTATACCATGGCGTCAGAAATCTTACTGTTCTTTGGTCTGAGGGGCTCGGCTCTTGCACAGGTAACACGTGACGCGAAAGTCCAATGATACTAGTCTGATGAACGATGATTTCAAATGAAACATGACTCGGAAGGTAGTATTCAAAACCACGCTCCGATACCAACTCTGTAACACCCCAAACTAGGCGGATATTACAGTGCCGCGGACCCACGACTGGGACCCACCAAACGAGTGAAAATGAATGAAATACACAGGGTCAATGTAGTACCGAACCACATTACATCATTAATTACTCCGATGAGGAGTTTCATACAACACACCCAAGATAATACATAATACATGTATATTTTATATGAAGATAAAACATACGACACTGAATAAAATGAGTATTCAAACAGAAGTCTGCAGCGGAAATAAAATAAAGAAAACACGAGTGAATGAAAAGGACTGGGGCCCCCTACTAGTATCACTGGGACTCCTCGCCGTCAACGTTCTCTTCCCGCGCCTTAGCCTTGCCATGACCTGAAAACAAAATCCCCCAACGGGGTCAGTTATATAGAACAACAATCCTCAAGAGTTGAATAAACACAATCATATATGGCATGCTAGATTAGGACATGTTAATTTTAATGCAATGCGTAGACTAATTGCATTGGATCACGTACCAAAGTTTAAAATTGATTTAAACCACAAGTGTCAAACTTGTGTAGAGGCAAAATTAACTCGATCTCCATTCCGACAAGTGGAAAGAAACACTAAATCTTTAGAATTAATACATAGCGACCTATGTGATTTGAAGTTTGTTCAAACTAGAGGTGGAAATAAATATTTTATTACTTTCGTGGATGATTGTACTAAATATTGCTATGTATACTTTCTTAAAAGCAAAGATGAAGCCATAGAGAAATTCGTTCTCTATAAAACGGAAGTTGAGAATCAATTGAATGCTAAGATAAAAATTTTGAGGAGTGACCGTGGAGGTGAATATGTTGAACCATTCGGCGAATTTTGCTCGCAATATGGGATTATTCATGAAGTCACTGCCCATATGCACCACAGTCAAATGGCGTGGCGGAACGTAAGAATCGCACTCTGAAAGAGGTGATGAATGCGATATTACTAAATTCAGGTCTGCCGCAAAATATGTGGGGAGAAGCCATCTTAATGGCGAATTATCTCTTAAACAAGATATGCCGTAAGAACGGGGACAAAACTCCTTATGAATTGTAGAAAGGATTCAAGCCTTCCTACAATTACATGAAATTGTGGGGGTGTCTAGCAAAGGTGCTGATACCTACTCCTAAGAAAGTTAAAATAGGCCCAAAAATGGTTGACTGCATTTTCATTGGATATGCACACAACAGAAATGCTTACCGATTTCTTGTGCATGAATCCAAAGTGTCTGAGATTCACAAGAATACGATTATGGAATCAAGGAATGCGTGATTCTTTGAGAATATCTTTTCTTGTAAGACTGCAAGTGAAACCCTTATCTCATCCGAACAAACTTCCGAACTAATAGATAAAGATAATAAAGACCAAAGAATGGATAATGAGGACGAACCTAGAAGGAGCAAGCGCCAAAGGACGGAGAAATCTTATGGACCAGATTTCATCACCTACTAGCTCGAAAAGGCACCTCAGACTTACAAAGATGGATGGACCTCTTTGGAAGGAGGCAAACAAAGAGGAAATTGATTCTATATTATAGAATCACACTTGGGAACTGGTAGAGTTGCCACCTAAGTGTAAGACACTCGGAAACAAGTGGATCTTCAAGAAGAAGCTGAAAGATGGAGCAATTGATAAGTATAAGGCTAGGCTCGTAGTGAAAGGTTATAACCAACGAGAAGGCCTAGACTATTTTGATACTTACTCTCCTGTGACGAGAATAACTTCAATCAGAATGAAACTTGCTATCGCCGCATTATGAGGCTTAGAAGTTCATCAAATGGATGTTAAGACTGCCTTTCTTAATGGGGACTTGGAAGAACAAATTTATATGGAACAACCCGAAGGGTTCATTGCTGCTGGATAATAAAGGAAAGTCTGCAAGCTGGTAAAATCTTTGTACGTATTGAAGCAGGCACCAAAATAGTGTCATGAAAAATTTGATCATGTCATGATAAGCGGTGGCTTCAAAATTAATGAATCCAACAAATGTGTATATGTGAAAGACACAGAAGATGGCTATGTCATTTTGTGTCTATATTTTGATGACTTGCTGATTACCGGCAGTAATGAAAGAATAATCAAATCGACCAAAGACATGCTGAGGTCGAAATTTGATATGAAAGATATGGGACTCGCATATGTAATTTTAGGGATTAAAATCACACGAACGTCAGAAGGTCTCATACTGAATCAAGCCCACTATGTGGATAAAATCCTTGAAAGGCTTAATAAAGATGACTCCGGCACAGCCAAAACCCCGGTAGATATGACGTCGAGACTATCCAAGAATAAGGATGAAGGAGTATCTCAACTTGAGTACTCACGCATAATAGGAAGTCTGATGTACTTGATGAGTTGTACAAGACCAGATATAGCCTACTCAGTTAGTAGACTAAGTAGATACATGAGCAACCCTAGAAAGGATCACTGGAAGGTGATCATAAGGGTACTAAGATACTTGAGGGGTACTTGTGAGTATGGGCTGCACTACACCAAATATCCAGCAGTACTTGAAGGATATAGTGATGCAAATTGGATATCTGATATAAAAGACTTGATAAGTGTCAGTTTTATACACTTATCCATGATTAGTATTGATATATTTCACCCATAATTATGAGCTAGGCTACTTGTTTTTGCTTTAAATTAATTAGCTTTTAATAATTTTATTTTTATAGGATGAAGATGTAAATTTAGCCTTAATCGGATTGAATTACTGATTTACTCAAGGCATAACATGTTTATATAATATTCTATATAATGAGTTTTTATGTATTCATGTTGTAGAGATTTTAGAGACGAGTTCGGCAGTCTTTTTGGATTCAAAATCGGAGTTATATCTCAAAAGTTATCATCCGAAGAAGATTTGGGGCAAAAACGTAAAAGTCTATGAAATTCTGGGCTGAAAATGAAGTCTGAAACTCCATACGGGCGTAACATCTGAAAGTTACGGCCGTAACTTACACATCAACTAGTGCAAAAAGCCGAAGCAAAGTTACGGTCGTAACATCTGAAAGTTATGGCCGTAAGTCCCCATAGTTACGGTCGTAACATATGAAAGTTACGGCCGTAACACTTGGCAGATATATGATCATTTTTAAATATTTTATACTTTTGGTCTATTATTGAGGGGATGGCTGGCCTTGATCCGATCTAATGTAATAATGCTGGAGTTTTGGAGCTATTAGATGACTTTAGGTGTATAAATAGACCCCTTAGATCCATCATTTATCATGATTCATCTTACATTTTTCCCACTTTGTAATATATTTCTTTGTGTGAAGAACACACTTGTGTTCTTGAGAGTGTATGTAATAGTGGTTTAGCTTATGTTGTTGGGGGAGTTTATTGATTCTTTCTCCTTTATCTACTAAGGGAGTTAGTATCAATTCCTTCCCCTTTTCAACTAATAATGACCACTCAAGCTTGTAATATGTTGAATAAATCCTTCATGGGCTAAGTTATCCTTAGTTGGGATTATAAACAAGGTTTGTCATGTTATTTAAGTTTGTACAAAGATCTATTATGGATTACTTATTATTGTGTGTGATTTTCGTTATTTTACCAATCTTTATTTATTTGGCCAATAAATGATGATATTTATGGTCTTCATATTTTTCGAAAGAAAATATATTTGATTAGATCAAATGATCTTCACTCTAAGTTGTTCTAGGGGATAAAAATATATCTCTAGACCTTAGATAATTATTTGAGTTATTTTCATAAAACCTAATGCTAGTATTGAAGCCAATAAACATAGAAATATAGTGGATTGAGTGTGTTCCATGTGAGAAAAACTCAGGAGCTCAAAAATATTATCTGTATGGGGTAAGGATAAATGCGTCCATGTGCCAAAATACTCCCACACGTCACGAGCCACGTCACTCTCTAAGAAAAGGTGGTCAAGGGTCTCGGTATGGTAGGTATGGGTAGGGGTAAGGGTACAACATGAGCATCTGGAGGCCAAGAAAACGCCCCTCCTCTGTAAGACATCATCAGTTGGGATCCGTCGCAGTAGAAGTCGCCAAATGAACACCGATATCGTAGGTGTGAGTAAGGTAGTCCAAATGGACCCGAAAATGATATTAGATTGATCCCTCGCCCTGATGTAAGACCAAGCTGATGACAATGAGAAGGCACCAGAAGATGTAAGATTCTAGCACATGCTATCCGAATCCTCCTCGGCAATGGGAGTCGCAAGAATATTCTGTATGAACTGAGGGGTAAATCCTATCTCCTCATCCACAATGGACTCAAGTCTACCCCTGTTCCAACTCCCATCAACCCAGAGATCATTAATCCTAAGATGGGGTCTACTAGTAATCTGATAATAAGACGAAATAGGCATATCCCCAATCCAAGTGTCGTCCCAAACCTCCCCTATGCCACTACCGAGAGTCCAAGAAATAAACTCCTGAGCCTCGACACCCACATGGATGAAATCACCCTGGCAGAAACCAGTAAGATCATGAACTCTCTGATGCCAACGAGGCGCATGCTTCGGAGCGAGGATAAAAGTGCTCTTCTGGATGCTAACCATTTGCCCGGAGGCCATGGAATAGTGATCCAGGAGTCGCATAAGGTCAACGAGACCATCATCCACAGCCCGTGTAAATATAATGATGTCATCGGCATAGGAGAGGTGCGAGACGGGGAAAGGCCATCCGATAGTCCTATATCTCATCAAAGGATGGTGACGAATGAATCGATCCAAGCAGCGCGATAAATAATCGGCGACAAGCACGAAGAGCGATCAAGAAATGGGGTCACCCTAATGCAAACCACGACTAGAGGCAAAATAGCTGGCCAGACTGCCGTTCACCATAATGGAGAACCTACAACTCTTGACACAGTGATGTATGAACAGAACCCATCTAGCCGGGAATCCCATCCTCACCAGGAACTCACGTAAAAAATGCCAGTGAACCTTATCATATGCCTTAGCCATATCAAAGCTTCAGCGCAAGGTTCGGGAGACCATGAATGTCCGAGACGTGGAGGTCGTGAATCAGTTCCTGGGCCAAAAGTATATTATCCGTAATAACCTGCCCCTGAACGAATCCACACTGGTTCGGAGAGATGACAAGAGGGAGGACATAAGCGAGCCGAGCGTTAAGGATTTTTCGTGATAATCTTATTGGTCACATTACACAGACTAATAGGACGGTAATTTGACCAACAGCTCAGAACAGGCTTCTTCGGGATCAAGACGGCCGTGGTCGCCATGAAGGCCGGAGGCATGGGATGACCATCAAAGAACTCTAGCGCAACCCCCTACACATCGGAAGATACAATCTCCCAACAATGCTGAAAAAACAAAGACGAAAACCCATCGGGCCCAGAAGTGTTGTGAGGATTAATATCAAAAACCGCAGCATGAATCTCCTGGGGAGATGGGGGGACACATAAACTATCAGAATCAAAAGAATGGGGGATAGAAGGGAAACAAGTGTCATCCGAGGGGCGCGAACATCACCAACGGATGTAAGCAGAGTCCTGAAGTAATTCACAGCGGATGAACGGATGTCCGACTCAACAGCAAGAGTAGTACCATTATCCTCAATACTGTGAATATACGACTGTCAATGCTTCTACTTCGCAAAACCCTGAAAGAAGCGGGTGTTGCGCTCGACCTCAAAGAACCCAACAACCGCACCTTCTGCTTTCGTAAATCTTCCTCCATGGAGAGTCAAAGTTGGTACTCAGCGCGAAAACGGTGCATAGCGGTTCTATTTTCCGGAGTAGGGTCTGAATCATATTGCCGCTCGGCCTCATCAGCAGCCCTCAAGGCCTCATCCAGCTTCACATGAAGATTTCCAAAATAGACCAGTTCTACTATTTCAGTCTGTGCTTGACCCTAAGTAGTTTGGCCTATAAATTACACATGCCAACTAAACCAGTCGGGATAAGGCAAGCCTCCCTAACAGTGTCCAGAAATGTTTGATGACGGATCCACATACTCTAGAAACAGAATGATAACTTATGACGAGTCGAGGAAAATCAAAACTGGATGAGAAGGGCCGCATGATCTGAACAAAGATGAGGCAGGTGAGTAACAGTAGAAACTGCAAACACGTTCGACCATGCTTCATTAAATAAATCACGGTCTAGCCTTTCCCGCAAACCAGTACACTCCCAAGTGAAAATATCGCCCTCACAGCCCGCGTCAATCAACTCACAATCAGCAATAGCCTGTGCAAAGTCAAGGATCTCAGATGTGTGGTCTGTGGAACTACCCTCGCGTTCATGCAAATGCAGGAAGATATTGAAGTCACCACTAACTAACCATGGCAACCCCTACACTTCCATAGCAATCTCACGGAGGGTGTCCCAAAGGGTGTAATGGCCAGCACGAATGGTGCTGGCATAGACATAAGTGATAAAGATAGACTGGGGAAAAAGGGGAGAAGAAATGGCAAGATGAAGGACTTGATCAGTATCCAACAAAACCTGGTGCTGAAAACCATAAGAGGAGAAGAACCAGATCTTGTTGGACCGATAAAAAAGTCCCGACGCAAAACCTAAGGAATGAGTATAAAAACCAAAGTTAGCATTGGAACCCATGGGTTCCAAAATGCCAATAAAAGAGATTCTATGAGAGCGGTGGAGATGTCGAATACGCTTCTGTGCTCTGGTGTTAGCTGCACCACGAGCTGCCCATGTCAGTGGTCCGTATTATAGTTCCTACTCCTACTAGGAAAAAGAGAGTCGGCCGAAATATCCTTGGAAGATGAAAACTCTGGACTTATAAATAGGACAATGTCTTCCAAGGCAGAGGGACATCTCTCACGATATTAATATATATTAATAAACCCCATCATCATCTTACGGCATATCAAGGAGGAAAATAAAGGAGGCCATCACCAACAATTCTCAAGGAAGAAGGCACGGCTCCCGAGGCAAAAATTAAAAAAGGGGCACAAGCAATTAGGAAGAGTTTTCGGCCGAAAAGCAGGAGATAGAGTTGAATTTTCTGGTTTTAACTCTTTACTCGATAATTATTCTATGTTTTATTTAGCCATCATGTCCGGTTAATTTATCTTTTCCAGTTCTTAGGAAATTTGAACACGTATCTATAGTATTTATGCTTTAATCCCATAGCATATTCTTGACTATTTCCTATTAATTATCTTTGTGTTAGTGAGTAGATTTATTTTTGATATTATTTACTTTAATTGGTCTGATCAACCTAAACGGGGTTTTTATATCTTTTGCTAGATCTAGGGTTATAATATGTAATCGGTATAATTCTAAATCGCAAGTAGCAACAATTGATTTTTATCAGTTGGGTAAAACAAAATCAAGATTCCTTGGGTCGAGCTTGTGAACTCAATATCTTGTCTATTTTCATCGTTTTGGTTCCTAATGCATCTAAAGAACAAGATTTGAAGAGCTTGATTTGAATCCTTCGTCTAGATAGGTTTAATTTAAGAGCTTGTTTTGATTAAATAAACTTAGGAAATGATTGGAGTTAACTGTAATATCCGGGGATTTTTTTTCATTTTTACTGTTATGTTGTATATGTTCAATTGGAATTGTACAAGTGTCTTTGTATTTGACTGATACAATGTATACATATATTGGGATATTTCGGAATCGAAATATTTATGCTGGTCGTCGGTATTGTGTTTGCCGATTGGATGTTGGTTGGTGAGTTTTGATTTTTTTGGCTAAGTATACTAGCCATAGCGTATGCTATATGTATAGCATTACGTACGCTACAGATGGTGTGTTACGTACGTTAAACCATGCTGTATTAAGTACGTAACACAGGGTATCAGATCAGATCTATCTTTCGACGTGTGGGACCGGGCGAGGCTGGATTCCCGTGGTTCGATTGGGACAGGCAGGTCAACGCACATACGCTATACCTTGTGGTTAACGATGTAATGGTGATTCTGGTTACGTATGTAAGTGTTGTTAACATACGTAATGGATACCCCATTTTGAGGCAGTGAGTTTTGGACTACGTAGAGTACGGTACGTAGAGGTGATAACGTATGTTACATTCATAACGTACGTTAAGGTGGGGATATAGCGGCCGTAATGCGATATCTAGATTTTAAAGACATGCTTCGTCTTTCATTTTCTCATGATCCATTTCTAATTTCTCTCCCTAGAAATCATCCCTCTGCATCCCTTATTGATTTCCAACCCCCTTCCAACTTGTTTTAGAGCTTCCTAACTTGGATTGGAGCTTAGGAGCTTGAAGATTGGAGTGTTCTTGAAGGGTATGAAGTTGTTCTTCACTTTCAAGAGGTATGCTAGTTAATCTTATGTTTAACTCGAGATTACGATGATGTTGTGGTCGATTAGTTCGTGTATTGATGGGTTATTGGAGGATAGTGTGATTCTGCATAGTTTTTATGAACTTATGATGAATAATATGATGTAGATGAGTTGAGGTTGATTGTGCTCTTGATGTTTAAGAATACTTGGCGATTATAATCATGTTTAGGAAGAGTTATGTTAAGTTTACTAGATTATTAACATATCCTGAGATGATTATTGTTTTTGGTTGTGTTTTTGAGAGATTTTAACCATTTTAGTATAGGATTATGATGAGTTATGTGGTAATTATCATAATCTTGAAATGGTTAAGTTGATCTTTTTGATTAATCCGAAATTCTTGAGGATTGGTGATTGATATTGGTAGAGAAGTCATGTTTGTTGTGTTTATGATGTTCTTGAGGTATTTGTGATGATATTGGTGATATTATCATTTTGAGATGATTAATATGATGTTGTTCTTAATGATTGTTGTTGAATTCTTTTCACAAGTGTTACGAACATTATGATCATTTTAATTGATCATTGAGATGATTGGAGGATGTTAGAATTCATAGTTGAGAACTATGATATTCATTTGAGGAGTTTGATCGATTCGTGTTGGAATCGGGGTTATCTATTGTGTTGTTTTCGATCGATATTGTTTTATTGAATGAAATGTATTTCATTCATGGTTGTTCGAGTGCTTGTGATTGTCGGAGGACGTCATTCGTCGTTTGTTGGAGGATTTCATCGCATTCGATTTGAGACAAGTTTTATACTTGTACTGGTCAATGAGATTAATGTTATCATGTATGTGTATGAATGTGTTGTATCATTTTGATATGTAGTCTCTTCATGATTTTCGTTGATATCAGGGAATTGTTTGATACGATACCCTTCGGTTATTATGCCAAATGTTATTGTTGATCGTCTTATTGTTATTGTTGTTGTCGGTAGCCGGTTCGCGGTATCGATGTGTCGATTGTTATTGTTGATATTGATGTTCGATTAAGACATCGCTATGAGTGTTGCTATTGCAATTCTTGTTTTGATACGATACCCTTAGGTTATTATGCTAATGTTATTGTTGATCATATTGTTGTTATTATTGTTGTCGGTAGCCGGTTCGCGGTATCGATGTATCGATTGTTATTGTTGATATTGATGTTCGATTAAGACATCTGTAAGACCCCCAAAATTTCCCGAGGTATCATAGTGCCGTGAATCCCGTGTGGGACCCACGAGGCTAGTTTAGGAAGTAGATATTTTAAAGAAATTACAATAAAACGATAATCCAAGGTTACATATCATGAGCCCAAAGGTTTAAAGAAGAAACATAATTCAAAGTTTGATTATTACATAACGGAGGTTTTGAAGATCAAATTTAATTTAAGCAGCGGCAAGAGTTTATTCCAAAACCGTTCAAGTCTGACCGGACCCCTCGGGAATGTCCTGCACATGATTAACAAATTTACCTAGCACGACAAATCATGCCAGGTAACCAGAGTCGGAGAATGCGTACCAATAACAATTACTAGCAACGATATACACAATTTTACCAAACACAGTGCCACGTAACCAATAGAAAATACTTCATCACAAGACCGACGTTGTCTTTCTCTTTTATCAGATAAACCCCAAGGTCGCGACCAAGGGTCACGAAAGTATCCACACGGGAATACCCCGAAACATAGGTGCCCAATTCGGGTCTTATCCCCTAACACATTTCCATACGGGTACCATACAGGTTTTATCCCCAACACATCGGCCCATTTATAAAACAGAGAAAGACGACCGTCGGCATTTCATCAATAATGGCACATTTATGAACATGAACATTTTAATATTAATAACATTTCTCGAGAAAGATTTCACTTGCCTTTGATCCGACGGTAGGTGCCTTAGGATAATTGGGATCTCCACGCCCGATCGAGCTTAACCTAGTCACGTAATATCCGATTAACACCTCGTACGAATCATGATGAATAGAACTAGTCTCCCTTCCTTTCCCTAACCGGGTTCCTAACGTAAACTTAATTGCCAATACTATCATGCTCTACGTTCACAAGAAATAGGTACCACTATGTCGTTCAATTCTTACGGTTAACGTCAACTATATTGATTTGTTCAACAAGATTATCTCAATCATCATTCAGTTAGCAACAAACGACCATAGCATAATCAAATCCCATACTCCTAATCCAATTATCTATTATGAGTACTTCAGTCGGTAGACTATCATTTTACACAATGATTTCGGCATTCGATTCTCAATGACATTAATACTATCGAATTAATTCCCCTATTAATTCTAACATTGATCATCATATTTTAAGAGTAAGTTACGACTAGTTTATCAAACGGTGATGAATTCCTATAAAATCCTTCTACAATTGATTCGTCAATTATAAATGATCCAAATGTAAATTGAGATGGAAGTTTTCGCGTGTGATTGTTACAACGAGTTGTATGAAAATGAAATATATGAACAACGATAACTCCGATTACTACAAGTTCGTCCGTTAAGATCGTCTACGAGATTTTAGCAAAATCTACCCAAGTACCCGTAATCTAACGAGTAATAATCAAAAACATTGAAGAGATTACTCCAAGGATTGATAGACTTACCTTAGAAGACGAAGAACAATGAGGAGAGATGACAAATCAACAAGAGCCATGAGGAGAAACGAGGGATGGGTCGAATGACTTGCATAATCTTCACCGGAGGTTACGAAATCACCTCATCTATGTTTATTCAAGTGTTTGAGAGGCCAAGAATTGAGTATAAGTCTGTGGAAAGGCTTCAAGATTCTTTCACTTCAAGTTTTGGGACGGGAGAAATGAAGGTGGGAGTGTTATTTTATAACACTCGATTTCGTTAATGTACGTTAACATTCCAGGATTTACGTACGTAATGTATATTACGTACACTGTGTATAATGGTTAACGTATGTAAAGGCCGTCCAGAGGCCACCTACTGAAATGTGCCCATCTTTTACGTACGTAATACATCCTTACGTGCGTAAGGCTCCGGACTATAGCGTACACTAATCTTGGTGGATAGCGTATGTTATGAGGAGTTGACTCGTTTGTCCTCTAGACCGCCGAAAGTAGCTCAATCCGCGTCAAAAGGAAGATTCTGGTCGGGAGACCTACCCTACCGTTACGTACGTAACCGAGTCAGGTTAACGTACGTAATACATCAATTTTAGCGTACGTAATGCCTATATTATAACGTGCGTTAAACATTCAACCCCTTAACCACATATCACGTTTTAACCACCTCGGAGTGACCATCCTTCCCACTCGTCAACAATTATCGGGGAACAAGACGTTGGCCACCGTCATATTCGCACCGACGATTGTACAACAGCGTCAAGGCATGTCACTTCCATTTCATCCACATTGTACAGTTGCATAGCATTTAATGAAATAATAAATAAGGAAAAACAACATCACATTATAAGAAATCACACAGTACAAGGTAATTAAGCATGAAATACCGGTGGTATTACATATCGACCCCCTTAAAAATAGTTTCATCCCGAAACAAAGAAAATAACTCGGGATGACTCTCCTTCATGCTCGACTCGGTTTCCCAAGTCGCTTCTTCCATGCCGTGGTGTGACCATTGAACCTTCACGAGGGGCATGGCTTTATTTCGCAATATCTTCATATGCCGATCAAAGATGGCGATCGGTACCTCTCTAAAGGTAGCATCATAGGAAATTTCCACTTCTTCGAAATTGAGTTTGTGACTCAGATCATAGACATACTTCCTTAACTGGGAGACATGAAAGATGTTGTGCACTCCATCCAAATGCGGCGGCAGATCTAATCGATACGCAAGCTTCCCTACCCGGTCCAATATCTCAAATGGGCCTATAAACATCGGGCTTAACTTGCCCTTTTGGCCGAAACGTCGGATACCCCACATAGGTGATACCTTGACCCACACATGATCCCCGATAGCAAATTCTAACGGTCGCTGTCAGTTTTCGGCATAAGATTTCTGCCGGCTCTGCGCTGCTAGCATGTGCTTTCGAACGATAGAGATCTTCTTAATGGACTCCTGGATTAGATCTAACTCCGTAACCGCGGTGTCAGAAGCATCATCCCAGCATAACGGTGACTTGCATCTTCGCCCATACAGGGCCTCAAATGGTGCCATGCATATGCTTGCATGCCAGCTGTTGTTGTACGAGAACTCCACTAATCCCAGATGTCTAGCCCAATCCTTACCCCAATCGAGCACACATGCCCTCAACATATCTTCCAAGGTTTGAATCGTACGTTCGGTCTGTCCATCTGTCTGAGGGTGATAAGTCGTGCTAAAATGTATTTGTGTCCCCATAGCTTTATGGACAACTTTCCAAAACGAGACACGTATCTTGTGTCCCTATCTGAAATGATGGGTGAGGGAACGCCATGCAGCCTCACGATCTCCCTGATGAAAATGATGGCCAATTGCTCTGTCCAGGTTGTCTCTTGAATAGGAAAGAAATGTGCCGATTTCGTTAATCGATCAACAATGACCCAGATTGTATCCTTTCCTCCCACCACCATTGGTAGCTTAGTGACAAAATCCATCGATATGCTCTCCCATTTCCACTCCGGGATGGGTAGGGGTTGCATGATTCCGGCTGGTCTACGGTGTTCAATCTTTACTTGTTGGCACGTCATACATCGGGCGATTAATCTAGCAACTTTTCATTTCATATTTTTCCACCAAAAACTCTGTCGGAGATCTTTGTACATTTTGCTCGCTCCTGGGTGAATAGAATAGGGAGTGGAGTGCGCCTCCTTCAGTATAGTTTGCTTCAGCCCATCATTCGGCGGAATATAGATCCTATTCTTGAACCTCACCAAGTCACCCTGGATCTTATAGTCGGAAACATGTCCTCCCTCGATTCTTACACCAATCGCATGTAATTCGGGATCCTCCATCTGTGCTAGACGTATCTCGTCTAGTAAGGACGAATGTATATTGATTGAGCACAATTTTCCTTGCCTACATTGTATCTATACTTCGGTACTGCTTCTCCTGATGTCTTGCTGCAGTTCAGGTTGAACTGTTATGCTTGACACCATCACCTCTTGTGTAGTTTTCTGACTAAGAGCATCGGCCACCACATTAGCTTTTCCAGGGTGATAGGAGATCTCCACATCGTATTACTTGATTAACTCCAATCACCGCCCCTGCCTCATGTTTAATTCTCTCTGAGTGAAGATATACTTAAAACTCTTATGATCCGTGAAAACTTTGCAAGTAACTCCGTAAAAATAGTGCCTCCGTAAAAATAGTGCCTCCAAATCTTGAGGGCATGCACCACTATGGCTATCTCCAAGTCGTGCATTGAGTAATTCACTTCGTACGGATTCAGTTGTCGGGATGTGTACGCAATGACTCTGTCATTCTGCATGAAGACACACCCCAGTCCGTGTTTAGATGCACCCGTGTATATAATGAATCCTTTTGTTTCCTGCGGTAACACTAGCATTGGAGCAATAGTTAGCCTACTCTTGAGCTCATCGAAGCTCTTCTGGCAGTCTGCCATCCATACAAATTTGGTGCTCTTTCTCAGTAGGTTCATTAACGGTCGAGCGATACAGGAAAAAGCCTCGACGAATCTTCGATAGTAACCCGCCAATCCTAGTAAACTCCTTACCTCCTTGACATTCTTCGGAAGTTCCCAACTCATTATTGTCTCGATCTTTTCTGGATCGACCTTTATGCCTTCTGCCGAGACAACATGTTTGAGAAAAATTACCTCTGGCATCCAGAATTCGCACTTGGAAAGTTTCACATAAAGTTGGTGTTGCCTTAACACACTCAGCACTTGCCTCAAATGTTCCTCGTGTTCCTGTCGGCTTCGGGAATAGATCAGGATGTCGTCAATAAAAACTACCATGCACTTATTGAGGAAGTCAATCAAAACTCTATTCATCAGTTCCATAGAAACGGCTGGGGCATTAGCCAATTCGAATGATACTATGATATACTCGTAATGTCCATACCTCGATCGAAATGCAGTCTTGGGTATATCTTCCTCCCGAATCCTCAATTGGTGATATCCGGACCGTAGATCGATCTTTGAAAACACAACTGCCCCTTGTAATTGATCCAAGAGGTCATCGATTCTTGGAAGTGGATAACGATTCTTGATAGTAACCTTATTTAGTTCCCTATAGTCAATGTACAAGCATAGAGAGTTGTCTTTCTTCTTAACAAAAAGTACCGGCGCGCCCCACGGTGAGGTGCTCGGGCGGATCAATCCTTTCTCCAGCAGATCTTCGAGCTGTATCTTTAATTCTTTCATCTCGGCCGATGCCATCCTATAAGGAGCTTTGGAAATAGGTCTCATCCCCGGATCGAGTTTGATAGAGAGGTCAACTTCTCGGTGCGGTGGCAGCCCTGGTACTTCATCGGGAAAGACGTCTGGAAACTCATCCACCACTGGAATGTCTGCGATCGTAAGTTGTGAAGTATACTCCTGAAGAACATAACTTTAATAGTACTTCCTTCGAGAGCTGCAGGAGACTTCCGATGCGAGAAGGCTGAGAGACCCTTTCGTACTGAAGTGTTCTCGTCATCTGATGACATGTGTGGTACCGTCATGAGCCATAATAGAAATAGTCAAGTGGTAGGTATCCAAGATCATCCTGTGCAATGGCATCCAGTCTATACCTAATATGATATCTTCATTCTGAAGTGGAAAGACCATAATATTAGCGGTCCAACTATGATTGTTGATGCAGATCTGACAGTCTCGAACCTTTAGATCGCCGCCTATTCTACTACCCTCGGGTAGTTTAACAGTAAAGGACTCATAAGGTACACAAGCAAGATTTAAATGTTCAACACATTCCATAGATATAAACGAATGTGTGGCTCCGGTATCAAATAGTACATGCATTGGCTGAGAGTTAACAAGAAGAGTACCTGAGATAGCTGGTGTGGACTGATCATCCGTAGCCCTCATCTCAAATACACGGGACGACACTGACTCCGAAAAGGATGAAGTACCACCGCCTCGCCCACGGCCTCGACCGGCACCGTGTGGCAGTGGTTGAGTCTGATGGGATGGAGCTCGGAGTTGGAAACGGGAGGCGTCCTGGAGGATTGCACAGAGCCTTGTTGACTCGGTTGAGAAACTGAGTTCTGAGTGGGATTGGCCCGCCAGCAGTAACGAGACATGTGTCCACCCTTTCCGCAAGTGAAACATTTGGTAGCCGTCTTCTGGCACTGGTCCTTAGTATGTCCGGACATGCCACAGTTGAAGCAGTCCCTACGGTAAGTCCGATCAGATGCACCCTTCTGTTGGTACGAAACTGCTGACTTAAAAGAAGATGTGGGCCTCGAGTTCGTTTTGTTGCTGCTCCCAGACTGAGATGATTTTTTCTGCTTCTTCGAGTTATTTCCGGTGTTGGTATTAACAACAGTACCGGCATATGCTGTGACCATGTCTTCGTACGCCCTCAGAGTCGTGCAGTGGAATCCGGCAGCATAGCGTTGTACATCCTCCGCCAACCTCTGTGCAAGGTGGCATATTCGTTGATCTTCTGATGGAACCATCTGCGAGATGTAACATAGCTCGGTTTGGCAGGTCCGAATGATCTCTGATACTGGCATGTTCTGAGGTCCGGCACTGAAAAAGTCTCGCGCACGAGCGGTTCGGGCTGATCTGGGACAGTACCCGCTTCGCAGTAGTCGGGCAAATTCGGTCCACCTGACCACTCGGTCCTCTGGCCTGTAAGTCCTCCACCAGCGTGCAGCAGTGTTATGGAGTTGATTAATCCCGAGCGGAACCTTTCGGTTCTCTGGGCATCGGATCACTTCGAAAGTAGTCTCCAATTCATAAATCCAGTTGTCCACGTGTTTCTCCCCTGCCCCGTCAAATAATGGAGGCCTAGCCTTTAGCATCTCTCTCAATCATCGGTCTCTTCCTGTGTTTTCCTCCACATTGATAACCGGTATCCGTTCTGCCTGGTTGACCTGAGAAATTCCCATGGCGATAGCTTGGGCAAGGTCCTTAACAAAAGCCGGGTCCATGCCTCCCGGGTTGTTATTCTGGCGTTCCACCTCCTGATCGTTTTGATTAATTGGTGGCGGCTGGTCCCCAGCAGGATGGGTCTCGGCAGTGTTCCTGTCCTCATCGTGGTTTGCGGCGGAACAATGAGCATCATTCATCACCCTCCTACCTCCTCGGCGTGCCATTAGTGATAGTATTAATCTAAATCCAGTTCCACACACGGTTTAGAATTAAATGTAGTACCTAGACAGAAAACACACATATCACTTACTTTGCATCCCCGCGAGGAGTTACGGTCGCTTGGGGTGCTAGACTGGAATAACTTTGAAAATTAAGAGAAATTTTATTTAAACCAAGAGTCTTTGCTCTGACATCATTTTCTGTAACGCCCCCAAAATTTCCCGAGGTATCACAGTGCCGTGAATCCCGTGTGGGACCCACAAGGCTAGTTTAGGAAGTAGATATTTTAAAGAAATTACAATAAAATGATAATCCACGGTTACATATCATGAGCCCAAAGGTTTAAAGAAGAAACATAATTCAAAGTTCGATTATTACATAACGGAGGTTTTGAAGATCAAATTTAATTTAAGCAGCAGCAAGAGTTTATTCCAACACCGTTCAAGTCTGACCGGACCCCTCGGGAATGTCCTGCACATGATTAACAAATTTACCTGGCACGACAAATCATGCCAGGTAACCAGGGTCAGATAATGCGTACTAATAACAATTACTAGCAACGATATACACAATTTTACCAAACACAATGCCACGTAACCAACAGAAAATACTTCATCACACGACCGACGTTATCTTTCTATTTTATCACATAAACCCCAAGGACGCGACCAAGGGTCACGAAAGTATCCACACGGGAATAGCCCGGAACATAGGTGCCCAATTCGGGTCTTATCCCCTAACACATTTCCATACGGGTACCATTTATAACACATTTTCAGAGAAATACGACCGTCGACATTTCAGCAATAATGGCACATTTATGAACACGAACATTTTAATATTAATAACATTTCTCGAGTAAGATTTCACTTTCCTTTGATCCGACGGTAGGTGCCTTACGATAATTGGGATCTCCACGCCTGATCGAGCTTAACCAAGTCACGTAATATCCGATTAACACCTCATACGAATCATGATGAATAGAACTAGTCTCCCTTCCCTTCCCTAACCGGGTTACTAACGTAATCTTAATTTCTAATACTAGTATCGTGCTTCTACATTCACAAGCAATACGTACCACTATGTCGTTCAATTCTTATGGTTAACGTCAACTATATTGATTTGTTCAACAAGATTATCTCAATCATCATTTGGTTACCAACAAACGACCATACCATAATCAAATCCCATACTCCTAATCCAATTCTCTATTACGAGTACTTCAATCGGTAGACTATCATCTTACACAATGATTTCGGCATTCGATTCTCAATGACATTAATACTATCGAATTAATTCCCCTATTAATTTTAACGTTGATCATCATATTACAAGAGTAAGTTACGACTAGTTTATCAAACGATGATGAATTCCTACGAAATCCTTCTACAATTGATTCGTCGATTATATATGATCTAAATGTAAATTGAGATTGTTACAACGAGTTGTATAAAAATGAAATATACGAACAATGATAACTCCGATTACTACGAGTTCGTCCGTTAAGATCGTCTACGAGATTTTAGCAAAATATACCCAAGTACCCGTAATCTAACGAGTAATAATCAACAACATTGAAGAGACTACTCCAAGGATTGATAGACTTACCTTAGAAGATGAAGAACAATGAGGAGAGATGACAAATCAACAAGAGCCACGAGGAGAAACGAGGAATGGGTCGAATGACTTGGATAATCTTCACCGGAGCTTACGAAATCACCTCCTCTATGTTTATTCAAGTGTATGAGAGGCCAAGAATTGAGTTTAAGGCTGTGGAGAGGCTTCAAGATTCCTTCACTTCAAGTTTTGGGACGGGATAAATGAAGATGGGTGTGTTATTTTATAACACTCGATTTCGTTAACGTATGTTAACGTTCTAGGATTTACGTATGTAATGCGTATTACATACGCTATGTATAACGGTTAACGTACGTAAAGGCCGTCCAGAGGCCACTGACTGAAATGTGTCCATATTTTATGTACGTAACTCGTCCTTACGTATGTAAGGCTCCGGACTGTAGCATACGCTAATCTTGGCGGATAGCGTACGTTATGAGGAGTTGACTCGTTTGTCCTCTAGCCCGCCGAAAGTAGCTCAATCCGCGTCAAAAGGAAGATTCTGGTCGGGAGACCTACCCAACCATTGCGTACACAACCGAGTCAGGTTAACGTACGTAATACATCAATTTTAGCATACGTAATGCCTATATTATAATGTACGTTAAACATTCAACCCTTTAACCACATATCACATTTTAACCGCCTCGGAGTGACCATCCTTCCCACTCGTCAACAATTATCGGGGAACAAGAGTTGGCCACCGTCATTTTCGCACCGACGATTGTACAACGGCGTCAAGGCGTGTCACCTCCGTTTCATCTACATTGTACAGTTGCATAGCATTTAATGAAATAATAAATAAGGAAAAACAACATTACATTACAATAAATTGCATAGTACAAGGTAATTAAGCATGAAATACTGGTGGTATTATAACATTGCTATGAGTGTTGCTATTGTAGTTGTTGTTTTGCCATCGATGTTGTATTGGACGATTGAAGGCATTGACGTCTTTGATTATCATTTCCGTCGTCGGTAACCAAGTAAAGGTACTGAGGCATCCGTTGAGTCATTGTTATCGATTGGTTGTTCTAAGACAATCGAGGTACTGAATTGGGACTGTCAAGGATAGTTCCCATCCATTGATTTGTTGTTATCTATTGGTCGTTCTAAGACAATCGAGGTATTAAATTGGGACTGTCGAGGATAGTTCCCATCCGTGGATTCGTTGTTATCGATGGGTCGTTGTAAGACAATCGAGGTATTGAATTGGGACTGTCGAGGATAGTTCCCATCCGTAGATTCGTTGTTATCGATTTGTCATTCTAAGACAATCGAGGAGTCGTAGATAATTCCCATCCGTTGAGTCGTTGTTATCGGTTGGACATTCTAAGGCAATCGAGGTATCTGAATTGGGACCGCCGATGATGGTGCCTATCCGTGAGTTACTGTTGTCGTGTTGGCCGACTCAAGGCAACACACTATTATTCTTGTGAATTCGGTAATCTTGTGATCGTTGCCGTTTGTGATTAATTGTGTTTTGGAGGCTAGCCTCGGCTAGTGCTCAATGGGTAAGTTTGGGGCTTGAACCTTCGCGGTTGGTTTTCCAACACCTACAGTTCAGTAGGTCACGGTCACTAGGTGATCTATGGGTAAGTTTGGGGATTGAACCTTCGCGGTTGGTTTCCCAGCACCTCCAATTCAGCAGGTCACGGTCATTGGATGATCGCATTGTGATACAGTTTCATGATGTGTGGCTTCGGCGATGAATTGGTGTTTCCGTTGAAGCCTTCGGGCATTGTGGTTCATATCTATTTCAGCTTTGATTTGGTTTACCTTCGGGTAATTCGTTGTTGTGTTCTATATTGATGATTCACCGTTGGGCACTTGTGTTCTAACCTGTTGAGTAGGTATTGATCGTATACTGTGGGCATAGTGTTTTGCGAATGCATGGTTCTTGACTTGGTTTGTGAGCATCTCGTATTATCATTGTTGTACCATTTGTTTTGCCTTTGGATGTATATCATCATGTACATGTATTTGTTATTTATTATCTGTATGACTTACCCCGTGGGGGAGGAACATGTTCGCATGTTTCAGGTGTTTGCGAGGAGAGGGGTGAGACACAATGGCATGACGATGGCGACGAGGCATTCGAGCGATACTAGTCCCGAGTTGTTTCGGTGTTCATGATGGACAGTCAGTTTGGAGTGTTCTCCAGTTTGTCAGTTGTTGCCATTTTTGTGTTATTCGAGCAAGACTCGTGGATGTTGTATTTTTATTTTTGACCATGTAGGCCCATCATTGTCATTGAAATTCCACATCGGAATATTGTGTCGGATATCGTAGTAGGGACTGTGATTTTCCTTTTTGGTCAGTTGATGTATTTTAGTAGTGTTCGCCTGGTGGATTTCCTGGTGTGGGGTCCACGACACTGTAATAACCCAATGGGACTTCGGGGGTGTTACAGAATATGGTATCATAGAAATGGGTTGTGAGATACCCTGATATGTGAGTTATGTGGCTCTACCGACGCGGTAGTAGTGGGGCTGTCAGGTTATGACAATCTGGACAGTCGGGTTATGTGAGTCGTGATAGCTGGATGACTGTATGAGTCATTCTTTCACCGAGTCGGTGCTAGTGAAGACTAGTATCGCAAGACCCGAAGCTTTGTATGACCTGTGTAAGGACTCGATTCTCTTTTATGTTCATACATTCAATATGTCATTGATTATATATGTTTTGTTGAAACCTGTATGTGACATTTGTGTTACGATTGATTCGTTATTATTTGTTTTGGAGCATGTGAGCTCTGTATTGGCTATGCTTAGCATGATTGATGTGATTGCTTATTTGTTGAGTATGTCTTTTCATGTTTGGCTATTGACTTAGCATTCTGGATTGGCCGTTGAGGCGTATTTGAGTTACGATCATGATCGAACGTTATTCTTTTAGTATGGAAAGAGGAATCCGAGGACGTGGCAGAGGGGGTAAAGGCTGCAGAACAGGCCGGAACCCAGAACCTCATGTTTATGTGCGTGCCGATGCCGAGATGGATCAGAGTTCAGCCGGTGGTGTTACCTACGCGACCGATTCTCCTTCGGGATGTCATACTCGAGTAGTCGATCAGACTGAGAGTGGACACTTGCTTATGAGTGGCATGATGGCCCAGATGACTCAGATGACACAGGTAGTGGAGACCATGCAGGCCTCGATGGTTCGTGAGCCTCCACAGCAGGGATTTCAGGTGTTGTTTTATGGGCAGGCTGGGGGTGTGAGTCATATTATTGGCAATATCTCTCGACAGAGCCCGCCTACTTTTGAGGGTTCGTCGGAACCAGCTGACTGTTCATTGGCTTAAACATTTTGGTAAACTCTTCGACATGGTTCAGTGTCCGGAAGAGAGTAAGGTGGTGGTAGCGGCTTACTACTTGAGTAAGGGAGCTTATTCTTGGTGGCTTTCTGTGAAACCCACTGATCGTGATTGTGTTTGGAGCGAGTTCAAGACTCTCATGTTAGAGAGGTATTATCCGGCTCCACTTCATGAAGCCAAGTTGTCAGAGGTTTTGAACCCCGAATCCGTCGAGGATGAGGGTGTTGTTGTCACTGCTGAGAAGTTTCATGGAGTTCTTCAGTTTGCTTCATCTGTTATACGTACTGAGGCATATAGGATCAAGTATTTTAGCAACCCACAGTTGAGGATAAAGTTGTTTAATCATAATTTAACTCACTTGGTGAATTCATTGAGAAGGCTCTTAGAGCAGAGCTTTTGAGCAAGGACCTTGCTCGGAAGAACCCTTCAGTTTCTTCTGGTGAGAGGACTAAGATGCCGGTTCCAGAGGGACGTCGGGATCCGACGTCAAGAGGTTGTTTTCTAGTCGTCTTCATGCTGGGAAAGCATCTTCTTCTCAGACGAAGAGTTCGACTGTTATTTGCTTTAACTGTGATTCAGCGGGGCATATTAGCACTCGGTGTATGGTGACAACTTTTGTTTGTCATTCATC
The DNA here is from genome assembly GCA_033398695.1 of Orobanche coerulescens. Lineage (NCBI taxonomy): Eukaryota > Viridiplantae > Streptophyta > Magnoliopsida > Lamiales > Orobanchaceae > Orobanche > Orobanche coerulescens. The sequence goes on from CM065803.1 coordinate 205,745,174, forward strand.
TGGGAGGTAGGGACACCTTCAGAAATACTGCAGGAGTTCTAGTGCCAGTAGATCTCGAGAGAGCTCACGATCCTTGAGAGATTTTGTTACTCCAGTCCGTACTTCATCCAAGGGGTCCTATCAGGCTTTGAGAGCCGTAGGAAGGGACAGCCGAGGAGGAGGAGCAAGCTCAGATTTGGGTCTTCCTCGAATAAATGATATGGACGAGATCGATGATCTGTAGGATATCGATATTGGGTACACTTGAGATGTAGCCTTGATTTGTGCTTTCCTTTCTTTGATTTTCGGATTAATGTTTAACTTAATCTGTAATAATGTATTGTGGGTGTGAACCATTTGTTGTTGATCTATCTTGTAACGATAGTATTTGAGGATCTTGAGATTTGAGATGGTTTGTTGTGATTTTATTTTGTTTCGGTGTTGTACCCGAGATTTTTTGATAATCTGGGTAAATCTTGGTTGTGATTTGAGACGTCAAGTCGTGAGGACTTGAGCGTGCGATTGATATGGTCCCGATGACTATATGTGTTTTGTTATTTTCCTTTTATGGCATGAGTGAGTGATTGCATGGGCGTCTGATGCCAACGAGAACGGGGAAGTGTACACCGATGATTGTAGACATGTACAATGAGTGGATCCCTAGGGATGTGCATGCTGGTGTTGCAAGTCATGCAGGTGGTATGGCTTTCTAGCCGGTCTCTAGCGGAGGAGACATGATTCGACTGACCTCGCACTTGGCTGAGTGTTTTATCACTTGGTTTTCGCCTTTCTCAGGGAGAGGAGATATGGGGACCCGATGGGTTGGCCCAGTTGCTCACGCGAAGTGGTTCGCATTGAGGAGTATACCTTGAGATGTTGTTTTCAGATCCCGATGGATAGTTCATATTCCGAGCTGTGTACTCTTAGTTTCAGGGACGAAACTCTTTTTAAGGAGGGGAGTGTGTAATATCCGAGGATATTATTTTTTTCGTTTTTACTGTTGTGTTGTACGTATTCAATTGGAATTGTACAAGTGTTATTGTACTTGACTGATATAATGTATATTGTATTGGGATATTTCAGAGTCGAAGTATTTATGCTGGTCATCGGTATTATGTTTTCCGATTGGATGTTTATTGGTGAGTTTTTTGGCTAAGTATACTAGCCATAGCATACATTATATGTATAGCATTACATACGCTACAGATGGTGTGTTACGTATGTTAAACCATGATGGAATACGTACGTAACACAGGGTATCAGATCAGATCTATCTTTCGGCGTGTAGGACCGGGCGAGGCTGGATTCCCGTGGTTCGATTAGGACAGGCAGGTCAATACACGTTATGTACACTATACCTTGTGGTTAACGTACGTAATGGTGAGGTTGGTTACGTACGTAAGTGTCGTTAACGTACGTAATGGATACCCTGTTGTGAGGCAGTGAGTTTTGGACTACGTAGTGTACGCTACATAGAAGTGATAACATACGTTACATTCATAACGTACATTAAGGTGGGGATATAGCGGCCGTAATGCGATCTGCAGATTATAAAGACATGCTTCGTCTTTCATTTTCTCACGATCCATTTCTGATTTCTCTCTTTAGAAATCATCCCTCTGCATCCCTTAGTGATTTCCAACCCCTTCGAACTTGTTTTAGAGCTTCCTAACTTGGATTGGAGCTTAGGAGCTTGAAGATTGGGGTGGTTTTGAAGGGTTTGAAGTTGTTCTTCACTTTCAAGAGGTATGCTAGCTAATCTTGTGTTTAACTCGAGATTATGATGATGTTGTGGTTGATTAGTTCGTGTATTGATGGGTTGTTGGAGGATAGTATGATTCTTCATAGTTTTTATGAACTTATGATGATGAATATGATGTAGAGGAGGTTGATTGTGTTCTTGATGTTTAAGAATACTTGGAGATTATTATCATGTTTAGGAAGAGTTATGTTATGATTACTAGATGATTAACATAGCCTTGAGATGATTATTATTGTTGGTTGTGTTCTTGAGAGATTTAACCATTTTAGTATAGGATTTTGATGAGTTATGTGGTAATTATCATAATCTTTAAATGGTTCAGTTAATCTTGTTGATTAACCCGAAATTCTTGAGGAATTGGTGATTGATATTGGTTGAGATGTCATGTTTGTTGTGTTGATGATGTTCTTGAGGTATTGATGATGATATTGGTTATATTATCATTTTGAGATGATTAATATGATGTTGTTCTTAATGATTCTTATTGAATTCTTTTCACAAGTGTTAAGAACATTATGACCATGTTAATTGATCATTGAGATGATTGGAGGATGTTAGAATTCATAGTTGAGAACTATGATATTCGTTTGAGGAGTTTGATCGATTCGTGTTGGAATTTGGGTTATCTATTGTGTTGTTTTCGATCGATATTGTGTTATTGAATGAATTGTATTTCATTCAAGGTTGTTCCAGTGCTTGTGATCGTCGGAGGACGCCGTTCGTCGTTCGTTGGAGGATTTCATTGCCTTCGGTTTGAGGCAAGTTTTATACTTGTACTGGTCAATGAGATTAATGTTATCATGTATGTGTATGAATGTGTTGTATCATTTTGAGACGTAGTCTCTTCGTGATTTTCGTTGATATCAGGGAATTGTTTGATACAATACCCTTCGGTTACTATGCCAAATGTTATTGTTGATCGTATTGTTGTTATTGTTGTTGTTGGTAGCCGGTTCGCGGCATCGATGTATCGATTGTTATTATTGGTATTGATGTCCGATTAAGACATCACTATAAGTGTTGCTATTGCAGTTGTTGTTTTGCTATCGATGTTGAATTGGCCGATTGAAGGCACTGACATACTTGATTATCATTTACGTCTTCGATACCCAATTAAAGGTACTAAGGCATCAGTTGAGTCATTGTTATCGATTGGTTGTTCTAAGACAATCGAGGTACTGAATTGGGACTGTCGAGGCCCATCCATTGATTCGTTGTTATCGATTGGTCGTTCTAAGAGAATCGAGGTATTAAATTTGGACTGTCGAGGATAGTTCCCATCCATGGAGTCGTTGTTATCGATTGGTCGTTCTAAGACAATCGAGGTATTGAATTGGGACTGTCGAGGATAGTTCTCATCCATGGATTCGTTGTTATCGATTTGTCATTCTAAGACAATCGAGGTATTGAATTGGGATTGTCGAGGATATTTTCCATCCGTTGAGTCGTTGTTATCGGTTGGCCATTCTAAGGCAATCGAGGTATTTGAATTGGGACCGCCGAGGACGGTGCCCATCCGTGAGTTATTGTTGTCGTGTTGGCTGACTTAAGGCAGCACACTATTATTCTTGTGAATTTGGTAATCTTGTGATTGTTGCCGTTTGTGATTAATTATGTTTTGGAGGCTAGTCTCGGCTAGTGCCTGATGGGTATGTTTGGGGCTTGAACCTTGTCGGTTGGTTTCCCAACACCTATAGTTCAGTAGGTGACAGTCACTGGGTGATTTCATTATGGGTAAGTCTGGGGCTTGAACCTTCGTGGTTGGTTTCCCAGCACCTGCAATTCAGCAGGTCACGGTCATTGGATGACCTCATTGTGATACAGCTTCGTTTTGTGTGGATTCGGCCCCTCATTGTGATACAACTTTATGCGGTGTGGCCTCGGCCCTCATTGTTATATAGCTTCGTGCTGTGTGGCTTCGGCCCCTCATTGTGATACAGCTTCGTTCCGTGTGGCTTCGGCCCCTCATTGTGATACAGCTTCGTACTGTGTGGCTTTGGCCCCTCATATGATACAGCTTCTAGCTGTTTGGCTTCAGGCTATTGTGATGATTTGCAGCTTCGGCTGAGGGCTTTCAGTCCATTGTGATATTTTGCAGCTTCGGCTGAGGGCTTTTAGGCCATGTGTTATGAATTGGTGTTTCCGTTGAAGCCTTCAGACATTGTGCTTCGTATCTATTTCAGCTTTGATTTGGTTTACCTTCGGGTAATTCGTTGTTGTGTTCTATATTGATGATTCGCCGTTGGGCACTTGTGTTTTAACCTGTTAAGTAGGTATTGATGGTATGCCGTGGGCATAGTGTTTTGCCGATACTCGGTTCTTACCTTGGTTTGCGAGCATCTCGTATTATCATTGTTGTACCGTTTGTTTTGCCTTTGGATGCATATCATATTGTGCATGTATTTGATATTCATTATCTGGATGACTGACCTCATGGAGGCGGGACATGTTCTCATGTTTCAGGTGTTTGCGAGGAGAGAGTTGAGACACAGGGTCATAACTATGGCGACAAGGCATTCGAGCAATACTAGTCCCGAGTTGTTTCGGTGTTCGTGATGGACAGTCAGTTTGGAGTGTTCTCCAGTTTGTCAGTTGTTGTCATTTTGTGTTATCCGAGCAAGGCTAGTGGATGTTGTATTTTTATTTTTGGCCATGTAGGCTCATCGTTGTCATTGAAATTCCATATCAGAATATTGTGTCGGATATCATAGTAGGGACTGGTAGTCAGTTGGTGTATTTTAGTCGTGTTCGCCTAGTGGATTTTCTGGTGTGGGGTCCACAGTACTGTAATAACCCAGTGGAACTTTGGGGGTGTTACGTTAACAGAGCTTGTTGTTGACTGCGGAGTAGGAGTTCATTAGGAATTAAGGAAAGATAAAGTGCTGCATTAATTCATAAATTAAATTAGAACGAGGGATAACGGAACTAAGAACTGAATATTAACTGCAATCGTTTTTCCTTGCTAAAATTTTTCTTCTTTTTATTTGCCTACTTGGTATTTTAATTTATCTTGTTCATTTTAAATCATCCACCCCCCACCCCCAGTATATTTTGTATTATTATTTTTAGTACTATTATTTATTTAGTATTACTATTTTTATTTCTCAAAAAATATTCAACTCAATATGTTTAATTAATTCAACCATTCCTCGTGGGTTCGACCCTTACTTACCAACACTACTATTCAGTATAAGTGAGTCAAGGACTTTTTATAAATATTTAATTTTGACGCGTCTCGACAGTGCGGTCAAAATTTTGGCGTCGTTGTCGGGAAATGTGCGAAATTAATTTTATTTTCTGAGTTGAATTTTTATTTATTTAATTTTATTTTTCTTTTCTTTCTGAGCAGCGGTTTTTAAAAAAAATTATATCTTTTTTGAAAGCAGTTTTTAATAGCAGTTTTTTATTTATTATTACAAGCAGATTTTTAACACTGGGTAACCCAGTGTCAGTTCTGAAAATTAATAATGATTGCCAGTTGTCAATAATCCATATTTTGTTAGTTTGCATGAATACAAGATCACGTGGAGATAAGAACTTGCAATATTTTCCAGAAATTACCAAACGAGAACGAGTTTTCAGGCGAAGAACAAAAGAAAGCAGGGAAGCACTCAGGAACTTACCGTTTTCACTCAAAACATCACCCAGCGAGTCAGAAAACGAGAGTGAAATCATGGACGTTAACGCTGAAAAGACATTGAAGCAATTAGCCAACCCAGAAATCAAATAAGCTAACTTGCTACCTCGGTGAGTCGTTTGGAAAGCGAGAATAGTGGAAAACTACCCTCCCAATCGGAGGTAAATCCTAGGAACGTAAGTGCCATTACTTTGAGAAGTGGTAAGCAGCTGAAGGTACCCCAGGAACCCGAGAAAAATCTCAATGATGAAGGCGAGAAACGTAAATCTGTTGTCCAGACCAACACTGAGTCACCCAATGTCAAACAGACACCCAGTACTGAACTGTCGGGCAGCAAGGTAATAACGCCTAATTCCTCTCGTATTGGTGCTGATAGCGTACCTTTTCCTTCCAGGATAAAAAAAGGCTGCAACGGAGAGCAAGGAGAAATAAACTTTGGATGTATTCCGTAAAGTGGAGATCAACATTCCATTAATAGAAGCGATTCAACAAATTCCAAAATATGCTAAATTCCTGAAGGAATTGTGCACCAATAAACGAAAGCTAAACGGAACTGGAAAGGTACTCCAGAGAGAAAATGTGTCGGCCATTCTCCAAACAAAATTACCACATAAACAAGATGATCCATGTATGTTTGCCATCCCTTGTCGAATAGGTAATTCTCGATTTGAGCAAGCTATGTTAGACTTATGAGCTTCTATAAATGTCATGCCACAATCTATTTATTCTTCTTTAAATTTGGGACCCTCAAAAGAAATGAGAAAATAAATCAATTAGCTGATCGTAGTCATGTATATCCCGAGGGAGTTATAAAAGATGTACTTGTTCAAGTTAATGAGCTCGTTTTTCTAGCCGATTTCTATGTTTTAGACATGCAAAGTGACTCGTCAAATTCAACGCCCATTTTGTTAGGAAGGGCATTTTTAAACACCGCAGAAACAAAAATAGATGTTAGTAAGGGTTCCCTCACAATGGAATTTGATGGACAAGTCGTAGAATTAAATATTGATGAAGCAATGAAATTTCCTGAAGACGCTTGTTCCTTGTTTGCATTAAGTGTGATTGACCCTCTCATCAAGGAAGTGTTTAAACTTGATTGCAGGAAAAAGCTTGTGGAAGATGTCTTTGGCAGCGCAGAGGAATCGAGCACAACTACTACCAAGACCGCGGGTCGCAAACATGCTGCGAAACTCATCAAGCTCATAGAACATCACAAGAAGATCCTTCCCTCCATGGAACAAGCATCCGAGCTCGAACTAAAGCCACTACGCGACCACTTGAAGTACGTATACTTGGGGAAAAATGAGACACTACCAGTAATCATTTCGGCCGAGTTAACACCCGTAAAAGAAAAGGCCCTCATCACCGTCCTCGTAAGGTACAAGGAAGCAATCGGTTGGACCATTGCCGACATTTGGGGGATCAGCCCCGCCATATGCATGCATCGGATTTTATTGGTTGAAGACGCCAAGACTAGCCGAGAAGCCCAATGACGACTAAACCTATCCATTATGGATGTAGTAAAGAAGAAGGTTCTTAAGCTTCTTGATGTAGGGATGATATATCCAATTTTCGACAGTAAGTGGGTGAGTCCCACACAAGTACCAAAAAAAATGGGTATCATAGTGGTGGAAAACAAAGAAGGCGAACTAATTTCGAGCCGTGTTCAGACCAGATAGAGGGTGTGCATTGATTTTCGAAAATTAAAAGCAATGATCCGAAAGGACCACTCTCCATTACCGCTCATCGATCAGATGATCGAGGGATTAGCAGGACACTCATTTTATTATTTTCTTGATGGATTCTCAGGTTACTTTCAGATCATGATTGCACCCGAGGATCAGGAGAAGGTCATGTGCCCCTTTGGGACGTTTGCATACCACCGCATGCCATTCGGACTGTGCAATGCACCGGCTACCTTTCAGAGGTGTATGGTAAGTATTTTTTCTGAATACGTAGGGAACATTAAAGAAACTTTTATGGGTGATCTTAGTGCTTATGGAGATTCTTTTGAGTTTTGCCTTGAAAATCTTACGATCACTCTTCAGTGTTGTGTTGAAACGAACCTTGTATTAAATTGGGATAAATGTCACTTTGTGGTTAAACAAGGCATAGTGTTAGGACATTTGGTATCGCCAAGGAGGATAGAAGTTGATAAATCAAAAATTACTACTATCACTGCATTGCCTTACCCCGTAAGTGTGCGGAAAGTTTGCTCTTTTCTTGGTCATTCAGGATTTTATAGGTGATTTATCAAGGACTTTTCCATGATTGTCGCACCCTTATGCAAATTACTACAAAAGGAAGTCGATTTCGTTATAAACGAGGAGTGCAAGGCTGCGTTAGACAAATTGAAGCAACTCCTGACTACACCTCTCATAATTCAGCCACCCAACTGGACTTGTCGTTCGAGATAATGTGCTACGCAAGTGATTATGCCGTCGGAGCCGTCCTTGGCCAAAGACTGCGGAGAGTAGCGCATGTGATATACTACACTTCAAGGACCTTGAATCCAACCCAAGCAAATTACTCCACTCCGGAAAATGAGCTCTTAGCTGTAGTTTTTTCTTTGGAAAATTTTCATTCATACTTAATTGGGACTAAAGTTATTTTTTTCTGATCATGCAGCACTAAAATTTTTACTTGCAAAAAAGGAGGTAAAACCGCAACTTATCTGATGGATCCTATTATTCCAAGAATTTGATCTAGAGATAAGGAACAAAAGGGGGGCTAAAAATTATGTGGCAGATCACCTAAGCCGAATAGCGCTGGAATAAGAAAAAGGAACCTATGTCAGACAACTTTCCGGACGAGAAGTTACTCACTGTGTCACAACACTGGGACAGTTATTCCACACTAGGACACCTAGTGTCAGATTCTGCCGCATCATGGTATGACGATTTGGTGAATTTCATTGTCGCTAACGTGTTTCCTATAGGTATGACAAGAGCTAGGAAGGATACACTCAGGAGCGACACCAAATATTACATATGGTATGACCCGTACTTTTGAAAACACTATCCCGATCAAGTGATCAGAAGATGCCTCCCAAAGAGCGAATTTCAGCCAATCCTAACTTTTTGCCATATGTACGCATGTAGTGGTCACTTTGGATCATGGAGGACAACCCACAAGGTTCTTGAAAGTGGATTTTATTGGCCATCAATTTTTAGAGATGCTTTCATCTTTTGCAAGTCCTGTGATTATTGTCAAAGGACGGGTAAAATCTCCCAACAAAATCAGATGCCGCAAAATCCAATTTTAATTTGCGAAATTTTTGACGTATGGGGCATGGATTTTATGGGCCTGTTTCCTTCCTCATATGGAAATTTATATATACTACTCCTCGTGGACTTTGTTTCTAAATGGGTGGAGGCAACGGCAACCCGCACTAATGATTCCAAGGTGGTGGCTAATTTCGTGAAATCGAATATCTTTTCAAGGTTCGGAATCCCAAAAATCCCTAATCAGTGATCGAGGGAAGCATTTTCGAAACCAAACAATGGAAGCACTGCTAAGGAAATATCACGTCATACACGGAGTGTCCACTTCCTACCATCCACAATCCAACGGGCAAGCTGAAATTTCCAACCGAGAGATCAAATTGATTTTAGAAAAAAACTATTCAACCAAATCGCAAGGATTGGAGTTTGAGACTCGATGATGCGTTATGGGCATACAGTACGGCTTATAAAACACCTATAGGAATGTCACCATACAGGCTAGTTTATGGAAAACCGTGCCACTTATCTGTCGAGTTGGAGCATCGAGCGTTCTGGGCAGTTAAAAAGTGCAACATGAATTTCGATGAAGCGGGCGTACACAGGAAACTTCAATTACAAGAACTATAAGAAATAAGGAATGACGCATATGAGAATTCAGCAATTTATAAAGAGAAACCAAATCTTTTCACGATGCAAGAATCACGAGGAAGTAGTTTATCGTGGGGGAAAAGATGTTATACCACTCTAGGCTAAAGCTATTTCTTGGTAAGTTGCGATCTCGATGGGTCGGGCCATTTATCGTCATCCAATTTTTTCCCCACAGAGCTGTGGAAATTCGATCTTTGAAAACTGACAAGGTGTTAAAGTCAATGGACATCTGCTCAAACCTTATTTCGAAGCAACACCTGAATACAACTTGGAAGAATTTGAGCTCGAGGACCTGACCACCACTTAGACCGGAAGTTCGTCGGGCCAACGACGCTAAAAAGAGGCGCTTGTTTGGAGGCAACTCAATTACAGTAGTTAGCTTTAATTTGAAATTCTTTATTTTTATCTTGCATTTAAATTATAGACTTTAATTTCCAGTCAAAGTTTGCCAAAATTCTTCCAAAAAATTATTCTAAGTCGATCAATTTTTATCGGCCCAGCCCTATGTCTTCATAGATAATTAAAACGTTTATGTGTCAAGTCGGGAATCTTTTTTTCTAGTTAATTAGCATTCAAATTGGCCCAGCTTTTTCTTCTAGTTAATTAGCATTCAAATCGGCCCAGCTTTTTTTTTTTCAAGTTAATTAGCATTAAAATCGCCCCAGTTTTTTTTCAAGTTAATTGGCTCTAAAAAAAAATTCCGCCCAGCACTTTGTTAAAGATAACTAACCCCAAATCCCTGCAAATGCTGAAGTTCTTAGAAATTTTCCTTCACATACAAACGAACTCATTTCTTACTCACGATTGCCCTAACCTCTGTAGAACCACCGCCGTCGTCATGTCGGAAAACAGAGGGAGGAATGTTCACCGGCTGCTGAATCGGATTACACGGAGTGGAGGATGGAGGAACAACGATGGAGCTCCAACGTTTTATGACTTGACCAAACCGACTGCCCCTCCACCATCCTCCTCTGCCTTGACCGCCGAAACTACCGCCCAGACCCCCTATTGGCCGAACCCAACCAGTGGAGGGATCAAGCGAAAAAGAAAACAGGAGGCTCGCGGACTGATTGACGAGCCGACCCTGCCCGTTTCTCCAACAAATACTCCGACCACCCCTGCCCCGAGCTCCGCCGTTGATTGCGCTCCTTCACCTCCGGTCGCCGCAACCGATTCAACCAGCCACTCAACACCGCCGTCTAGCCCACGATCGACAGAGGGAGAAAATATTAGGTCCGGATCTCCAACTCCAGTTCGTCCCACCCCACAATCTGAAACAGACCCCACCTCATCTCATACCCCAATTAACTTGCCGCAAGAAACATAGCAGGAACCTCGGCCGAATCCAGACGTGACAGTTCCGAGATAGAGAAGGACCAGCCTTCTCGGGGTTTCCGAACCAATACAATATAAATTTCGGCACCCCCGGTCAGATAACTTGATATCGAAAGCTTACAGAAAGAAAGGTACTCTCGACGCTTTATTTAGATTCCAGTATTTTACAGCATCTTGGACTGTTTGAGGATGTCATGATGATTTGACATATGAGTTCTTTAGTTCGATTCAATTGTATGAGCGTGAAGGGATGCATGGGTATTATTTCCGTTTGAATGGAAGAGGTTTTATATGGAAGGTGGCCGAGTTCATTGAGGCCTTCGGACTCCCCCAAGATGCTGACACCATGGGGCTGCCCAACGAGGGTGATATATGGAGAATAATTTCGCACAACGCAACCCCATTCGTCGCCGGTAAGACGAAAGCAACTTTTATTCGAAATCCAATGATCCGACCTTCAGCGCCTCATGGCGTGCACGATGACCGGCTGTTACACGAACCGGAATGTGATTCTAATTTTTGAGCTAAAATTGATATATATGATCACCGGCACCCGCGTCCGTTGCGCCGAAGATTTAATTATGTTGTTGCTAGGAGAAAATGAAACAAAAAATCCAATTATCATGGGCGGCCCCGCAATATGCATAGCTCGACACGTAGGTATTGATTTATGGGCCCGAATCCCGTGGAAAGATCGAACTATTGGATAAGACTTTTCTTACCAAAATAGGGATACTTGAGAAAACAGGTAAGCACTTTGTGTGGAAAATCCCGGAAAAGGGGTCGATTGCCCTGCCAAATCCCGACTATACCGCTCCGATCAGCGAAACCAATATCAAGATGACGCACCCAAGCTTGCCCCTCACTCCAGCAAACCCAGTACCAAACCTTGCACCACGAGCCGAGGCGAGTTCCAGTGTTGAGCTAGAGCTAAGACGCCGGATTGAGGACCTTGAGAGAGGACACTGCAAGCTCGAGGAGAAAGTGGCTCGATTGACCGCCCTAATTGAGTCCCGACCACACTAGCCCGATGCACTCTTTCCTTTTTTTTACATACTTGATTTGCGTTTTAATTTGATGATGTTTTTGATGTTTCTCATGTTGCCGCTATAATTGTGTTTCGCCGAACTTTGATTTATAATAATTTTCCTTTAGTTAGTTGAGAATAGTGGGTGAAAAGCATAATGGTATTTAGTATCATTTGCTCGTTTCGAATACTGGTTGGAATTAACTCAATATGTGGTCCGTAGTTTCACCTTTCTTTGAAAATTGTTTGGTTTTGTGTTAGCTTTCAATGGGATATTTCTATGAATTAGAAACATGCAAATTGCAACACTGTTAGAAAAGCCAGAAAGGAAGATTATCATTAAAATTTCACTTGTGATGAGTACTTGGTCATTATACTCTTTTCTTAAAATTTCATTGGTCGTTGCAATTTTTTTGGCTTACTGCATGCATGGAGGCTAGTTGAAAAAAAGGGAGAGGTGTTGAGAAGCATCAGTTGCCCAATTTTGAGGGTTCTAATATATTGTGAAAAAAGTAACAGAAATAAATAAAGGACTAACCCATTGTTGGTGCGTAGCTGCCGTCTCACACGAAAAAGTATTGGTGGAAAGAGCTACATGTTAGCAAATAACGGTGTGAAAGTATCACCTAAAAAAAGGGGGGTGGGGGGAATATATTGGTGAAAAGAGCTACCCGTTAGCAAATAATGGTGTGAAAGCTATCACCTCCGAAATACGATGAAGCTTTTGGATGGTGTGTTCACGTAAGTTACTATCAATAAACAGCCAATTGGAATAATAAGTTTGGGGAGATGACAAAAGTATTTATCATAAGCTGTGAATTTTCTAACAATTCTTCTCTTCGTGGAACTATTTAAAAGGGTTGTATTTTTTTATGTGTGTCAATTCTATATAATTTTCATGAATTGCCTACACAAAGCGTGTTCTTAATTACGCAGAAGAGGCGATTATTACACCAGTGGTTGAGTTAACGAAGACTGAATAGTTCAGGGCATGCAAATCATATTCCTACTTTTGTACAATCCAACCCATTCTAAATTGCTTGAGGACAATCAATGTTTTAAATTTGGAGAGAAGAACTTTTATTTTAAGCAATTACTTGGAAGAAATTTGGGTCGGTGAATGGAATTTAAAGTTTTATCGAGTGTATTCTAGGGCGATTTTTTTTGTATTTTTTCAAATCTTTCGATATTTTGATGCTTTAGGACAAGCATTAGTTTAAGTTTGGGGAGATTTGATTGGTAGAAAATGTTGTAAAATTATATGTGCTAAAAGCATAATTATATTATATTTAATTTAGCACAACTTGATGGTTTTCTACCTATTTGAATTATGAAGGAAATTTAATTCACTAGTGAAATTTATTCATTAATTTAGGGAATTGTTATATTTTCGGATCCAGAATAATTATCGGGCTAACAAAATAAATCCAATCCAAGGAAGAAGAGCTGGGCCGAATTAAAATTACTAAGGAGAGTCGGCCGAAATATCCTTAGAAGATGAAAACTATGGACTTATAAATAGGACAATGGCTTCCAAGACAGAGGGAAATCTCTCACGGCATTAATATATATTAGGAAAAACTACATTTATTGTCCTAACGTATGGACCTTTTTACGTCCGTATCCTAACTTAAGCATAGTTGCAAATTGACATATAACGTATTCAAAATTTTAATGTCCGTGTCCTAATGACCGGAGTCCAGTCAATTTACCAATGTGGAACACCGGGAATTTGACATGGCTTAATTACATCATTTTAATAAAATAAAATTGGCCACATCAGCTCCAAATCATAAGTTATCACTTAAAAAAATAAAAAATTAAAAAAATAAAATTGAAAAAGAAATTATAAAATACAATTGTAAAATAAAATTATAAAATTAAAAAAATATTAAAAATTATAAAAAATTTAAATGTGGTCAATTAAAATTTAATAATTTTATATTTTTTTTTAAAATTAAAATTATAAAATAAAGCTGTAAACTAAAATTATAAAATTAAAAAAATATAATTATCATAAATGTGGTCAATTTTATTTTATACATTTTTTATTTTTTATTAACTTGAGTAGATCATTTTAATAAAATAAAATTGACCAAATCAGCTCCAAATCATCAGATATCAATTCAAAAAAATTAGAAAATTATAAAATTATAATTTTTTATAATTTTTTTAATTTTTTTATTTTATTTTAAAATTTATTTTCTAATTTTATTTTAATAAAATAAAATTATAAAATAAAATTAACCACATTTATAATTTTTATAATTTTTTATAATTTTTTATTTTTAAATTTTATAATTTTATTCTAAATTTTATTTTATATAATTTTACAATTTTATTTTATAATTTTACAATTTTTTAATTTTTTTAATTTTTTGCAATTTTATAATTATTTTTTACTTTTTAAAATATTAAAAAATTATAAAATTATAAATTAAAATTTACCACTTTTATAATATTTATAATTTGTTATAATTTTTTGATTTTATAATTTTAGTTTACAGTTTTAATTTATAATTTTAATTTTACAAAATTATAAAATTATAAAATTGTAATTGACCATATTTAAAATTTTTATAATTTTTAATATTTTTTTAATTTTATAATTTTATTTTACAATTGTATTTTATAATTTTACTTTTTCAATTTTATTTTATAAGTTTTAATTTTTTAATTTTTTTAAGTGATAACTGATGATTTGGAGCTGATGTGGCCAATTTTATTTTATTAAAATGATGTAATCAAGCCACATCAAATTTCCGGTGTGCCACATAGGCAAATTGGCCGGATTCCGTCATTAGGACACGAATATTAAAATTTTGAATACATTATATATCAATTTGCAACTATACTTAAATTAAAATACGGACATAAAAAGGTCCATACGTTAGGATAATAAATATAGTTTCTCCTATATATTAATACAACCCATCATCATCTTACGGCACAACAAGGAGGAAAAGAAGAACAATGCTACATATACACACATTCATACACACTTAACATCTCATCCATTTATTTATTGTGGGACCCACAATAAATAAATGGATCCCACAATAAACAAATGGATGAGATGTTAGTGTGTAGGAATGTGTGTAGGAATATGTGTATGTGTAGCATTTCTCGGAAAAGAAAGGAGGCCAGCACCAACAATTCTCAAGGAAGAAGGCGCGGCTCCCGGGGCAGAAATAAAAAAGGGGCACAAGCAATTAGGAAGAGTTTTTGGCCAAGGAGTAGGAGATAGAGTTAGAATTTTCTGGTTTTAATTCTTCACTCTATAATAATTCTATGTTTTATTTAGCCATCATGCCCGGCGAATTTATCTTTTCAAATTCTTAAGAAAGTTTGAACTCGTATCTATAATATTTATGTTTTAATTTCGTAGCATATTCTTGACTTATTTCCTATGAATTATCTTTGTATTATTGAGTAGATTTATTTTTATAGTTTACTGTAATTGGTCTGATCAACCTAAACGGGGTTTTTATATCTTTTGCTAGATCTAGAGTTATAATACGTGATCATTATAATTCTAAATCGCAAGTAGCAACAATTGATTTTTATCAGTTGGGTAACACAAAATCAAGATTCATTGGGTCGAGCTTGTGAACTTAATATCTTGTCTATTTCCATCGTTTTGGTTCCTAATGCATCTAACGAATAAGATTTGAAGAGCTTGTTTTGAATCCTTCGTCTAGATAGGTTTAATTGAAGAGCGTGTTTTGATTAAATAAACTTAAGAAACGATTAGAGTTAACAAAGCTTATTGTTGACTTCGGAGTAGGAGTTCACGAGGAATTAAGGAAAGATAAAGTGTTGCATTAATTCATAAATTAAATTAGAATAGGGGGTAACGGAACTAAGAACTGGATATTAATCGCAATTGTTTTTCCTTACTCAAATTTAACTTCTTTTTATTTATCTACTTGTTATTTTAATTTATCTTGTTCACTTTAAATCATCCAACCCCCGTTTTTTAGTATATTTAGTATTATTATTTTAGTACTATTATTTATTTAGTATTACTATTTTTATTTCCCAAAAATATTCAACTCAATAAGTTTAATTAATTCAACTGTTCCACGTGGGTTCGACCCTTACTTACCAGTACTACTATTTAGTATAAGTGAGTCAAGGACTTTTTATAAATATTTAATTTTGTCGCGTCTCGACAGCGCGGTCAAGTACTTCAGGGAAATGAATAACGCTCGCTGCGGCATGAAAATAGTGCACGCTAAATGAAGAATGTAATACCCGGATTTTCAGTATAAATTTTTCGCGTTATTTTATCTGAGAGATACTGTATAGTTTGGTATCTATACAGTATGGATAAAATAAATTGAGAACCGAGACAGTTATACTGGTGTGATTATCGTTTTTGATTGACAAATATATTCAGGATATGTTGTATCAGGTTGAACTGATTTGGATATCAGTTATACCGTGTGAGAATATTTTTGGATTCAGTATGTGTATTCAGTATGCCGTATGTTTGTATTTGATACGTCGAGACGTCGGACATGAACAGTTGGATTTTTGGCTAAGTATAAAAGCCATTACGTACGTTAAGCCTTGGAGCTTACGTACGTAAAATGTGTTAGCTTACGTACGTTATATAGTGTACATAACGTACGTAACAAGAGGAATCGGACAGTGGGGCCCGTGGTCGGCAGCTTTCGGCGCAGATGTGGACAGGTGAGTCAACGGATGGAGTTACGTACGTTATACAGGGTGTATTACGTACGTAATATGAGTATAATACTGTAGCAAGTCAACGTACGTATTACGTACGCAACGGAATAAGTGTTACGTACGTTACGGGGCGGCTGGCCGAGTCGTGGCCGAGAGGACCTGTAGTGGCCGAGCATGGTCGGCAGTGACTCGCATGGATGGCCGATCGCGGTCGGCAGTGACTCGCTGGGGGCTAGGATTGGCCGATAACGTACGTAAGGTACCGACCGGTTACGGCCATAAGGGACCGCTACGTACGTAAGCCTCGGCCGGTTACGTACGTAACGATGCCGGCATTTTTGGGTAGAGACTTCGGCCATGGCCGGTTACGTACGTAAGGGCCCGGCCGGTTACGTACGTAAGCGTCCGGCAGTGTCCGGCTATTTAAGGCCTGGACCGAGTCATATCCGGCATTTTCCACTTTTCTTCGTTCCTTCCGCGATTTTTCACCATAGATCGATGGTTTTGAGTAGAATCAACTTATAACAACATGTTTTGGAAGTTGGAATCATGGATTAACATCATCTTCCACCCGGATCGAAGGTAAGAACACCTAAACTTTTGGTTTTTGGATGTTCTTGAGATTATTTGGTGTTATGGCCGATTTGCTTCGTTTTGATTCAGATTGTTGATTGAACTTGATTGTAAACTCGTAATCATTCATTATTCTTGAAGTTTTGTGGAAAGAATTCGAGTATTTCTTTGAATAATCGATTGAATTGGACTATGCCTTCAAAGTGTTCGTGGTAATGATATTGTCTCAATGAGTAGAACTTGGAAAATTCTACACGTTTTCGTATGAATGGTGATGGAAATGATATTGTTGTGATGATTCTTGGTAATTATGGGAATTTTGTTAAAGGAAGATAATGAATTGGTGATCAAATGATTCGATTATGTTGTTATGATTATGGAATCGTGGTATTCTCGATGTTCTTGGTGGTTTATTGTGAATCATGATGTTATGAGAAGTATATGTTGAAGGACATGATTATATACACCTTGAATTATGATTAAGGGTTGTTTAGATGTTAGAAAACATCGGGTTATGTTGTTTTATGGATTATGAACGTGAATTTGGATAATTCGTGTTCTTAAAGTACTCTTGAGTTACATGTTATGATTTTGGAAGGATTTCGGATAATTTTGGAATGTGATTATTCACGATAATAATCGGTAAATTGTTTTCTACGAATTTACAAGTATGAACAAGAAGGAGTTTTGTCTTCGTATTTGGAGTTGAAGTTGGAATCGAATATGTTATAAAATCCTTAATGTCGAGATGAATTGATCATTGATTTGATGAATACGTTTTAAAGTGTTGGTGTTTTGGATATGAATATGGAATATTCACATTTAGAACTAAGTTATGTATTTGGTACAATATTCGTATAGGAATACGGATACGATTTCGAGTTTGATGAGAATTATTATTCATGTTTGAATTTGGAAATTCATACTTATTGAATAAGTGTTCAATTCGGATAATGGAATTATTTGAAACCTTTGGAATATGATTATCTATGATGTTGAATTAATCGGATCGTCCGGATTGATGATGATAATCGATAATTGAATTTTATTATGAATTTACAAGGAGGAAACTTGTATCCGTATTTAAGATTGAATTTGGAATCGGTAATGTTAGACCCTTGTTGGTTTAAATTGATTATTTATATGATCTTCGGATTTTGGAATCGTATTGTGGTTTTGAATTCGTGTTTGATTGGTTCGGGTTGTTTGGATATGTGTTTAATCGGGATATTGTAGAACCGTTGTTGATCGGTTATTGATTGTTATCTGTGATCATCGAGTTACGGCTTGTATCGTGGATATGGGTTCGTATTTTTTGAGTTGGATTATTTGGTATTATGTATATGATCGAGGTTTCGTTGAACCGTTGAGTTTGTTGGTTGAGTATGTCGGTTATTGATTTTTATCGAATGTGTGTTAATCGGTTATTGCAATAGGTTGATATGTTTTGATCGTGGATTATGACCGTTGAGTTGCGGTTGAGGCTAAAGAGTTCGTAGATTGCTTTTGGTCGGGCCGAGGAGCTCGTAGACAAAGGCAATGGATTTTGCAACGGCTTCGTGGTATCGGTATCGAGGCAAGTTTATACTTGTTCAGTTTATAATATTTAATGAATGGTTTCGTTTTCATTTCATTTATAATTCGTATAGCAATGTTGTTAGAAATGTAAGTTTTCGGGATAATGGTTTGTATATCGTACTCTGGTTGTAATAAATCATAAGGTATATGATTTAATTGTGTTCAAGGAAGACGTGATTTATTTTTGGTCAAGGATATAGAATATCGGATATCGAGGATAGTTATCGTGATGACATAAGTATCGGGATAAAGGGTTATTGGTATTGAATGGATGGTACCTTATTTGAGATTATTTGTATAACTATGTATTCGTTCAGGAATGTTGTTCGTGGAAAGGATGTTGTCTTCGGCTTTGAGGTAATTTATGTATTGTTCAGTTATGAGATAATTGTTATGTTGAGTTGTTGTATATGTTGTATGTTGAGGCTTCATATATTGAGATTAAATCTTGGTTGTTCGTTGAGGGATGTTGATCCCAGGAATATTATTGGTATTAATGGTTGTGTTGATCGTCTCATTGGGGGATGTTGATGGATATGGTCCTCGGCTTTGAGGTAATTTAAGTATTTGTTCAGTCATGTGGATAATTAGTATGTTGAGTTGTTGTATATGTTGAGGTTTCATGTAATGAGTTTCGTATCGGTTATTCGTTGAGGGATGTTGATCCCAGGACTGTTGTATTGAGATCGTAGATCATGTTGGTCATTCATTTGGGGATGATGATCCCAGGATTGATGTTTTGGATATTGATTAGTCGTGTCGACTTTTCATTGTCAGTCTATTGTTGTTCACTTCGGTGAGTCTTTTAATCCTTATTGGATATGTGTTTCTTTGAGTTTCGTTGTCATATTGCATCGTGACACATCTGGAGTCGTATCTGCGTGCCGATTGGTTATTGTGTAGGATTTTTAGCCGGGCACATGATGGTTATGTGTTGATATTTCCACATTGAACCGTGCACACGAGACGTAGTTCGTGAGGCTAATTAGGTACAAGACCACACGTGTATGTGATCAATACCCGGGGTGTCTTGTGTAATATCCGCATTTTTCTTTCCCTTGTATTTTTATTTTTGGTGTATTCCTCGGTCGTAGGGACCCTCGTGTATCTTTCAGTGTGTCCTTCCTGTCAACTGTTGAACTGTATTCTTGTTATTGTTGTGCGAAACCGCCGTTTCGGGGTTGCCATGGATCCATTTCGTGTTATTAGTCCCCATATATTGATTCCTATTGTTTTATTCTCTTTCCGGATCATTTTTATCATTTTGGGACCCAAAAGGGGTGTGGGCCGCGGCACAAGATGTGTGCGCCGCGGCACACAAATTTCTCCAATTGTTGGTCGAGCGATCTGTACTGTGTGCCGCGGTACACCCATCCGGTGCCGCGGCACAGTGCCGAGCCAGTGCCGCGGCACACCCGTCCGGTGCCGCGGCACACCCGTGTGACATCTGCGACCAAAACCCGATCAGACGGTGCCGCGGCACACGCAGCCGTGGCCGCGCACACCGCCGAAACACAGGGAGTAAATTTTGCACGTGCCGCGCACACTTCCGTGCCGCGGCACACAAAGCGGTCAACTGTGCAATCTCGTCCTTATTAGACGAGATCGGCCATTTTCTCCTCCATTTCACGTGCGCGAGAGAGGGAGATCCAAGGAGGGGAGAACTTCTCAAGCATTCTTCATTCGGGGGTCGATTTTCATCATCTTTCTTTGGTTGTGAGGATCGGATAATCAATCTAACGCGTGTTCTACGGATCTTGGTACTTGAATCCCCAAAGGTAATATTTCTAGAACCCTATTTTCGATTAATTTGGGGGTTTTGGGTTTTTCTTCCGATTCGTTCCGTTTTGTTGGTGGATTCATGATGAATACGATTAATATTGTTAGTATCTTTAGTTTTCCTACGGATTCATGGATATTTTGTGGATTTTTACGGGATCGAGAGGGTTTGGTTGTGGTCCACCCTCGTTGTTATTTTGGTACGAATATACATGAATCGTAGGCGGGTTTCCGGGTGTATTCCATTTCCGTAATCGTCTAGAGTTGGTTGTGATTGTGTTATTCGAATCGTTAGGTTCATTTCCGCCGGTTCCTTGCGGTCGTGTTCAACTCTTCCTTTCCGTTCGTATCACCGTCTATTAACCGAGGCAAGTATCCTTATGAACTTACAATCTTGACATAGTAGTTTTGTATGAGAAATTGTGTGTGTGTGTGTATGCTCACTACGGGTTAGACTCGACGGGGTCTCGGTAGGGCTCCACGAAGCTGTGGAACCGCGAGCTTGCTTTTAACCACTGTGGGTTAGATCCGACGGGGTCTCGGCAGGGATCCACGAAGCTGTGGGTCCGCGGTTAATTGTGGTGCATTTTTACAAATGTGGTTTGATCATTGGCATTTCCGGAAATGAGTGTTTTGGAACTATGTTTTCTTGATTGCATGCATTGCTATTTGTGTAAGATGTAAATTGTTCATTTGGTTACTTGTACTAGCGTAATTGCTAACCCCTCTGGGGACCCGTTTTGGGGAAATTCGTTTTATGAATTTCAGGTCAGGTTCATCGAGACGAGCGGGCGCTGGACCAGTATGCGGATGATGGCCGTGCGTGATGATTGTGCACAAGTGGTGTCTTGTTGCTTTCTATCTTTTACCTTTGTGGTCTTTCAACTAATAGAAGTACTCGAGTACTTAAGAACTTTTACTTGTCGGGGTTGTATTGTTGTTTATTTTGTTGTGATGGATTATGGTGTCATGTTTGACCGGTTAAACCGGGTGAATTATTCTGTTGGGCGTCTTTATGACGAGGTATCTTTCTGTTGTTTCTGTGATTCGATGAATATGATGCTTGTTCAGCCTGGTGGGTCCCATGTAGGGATTCACGGCGCTGTAATATACCCCGGATATCCTGGGGGTGTTACAGAAAATGGTATCGGAGCACTAGGTTTATGGATACCTAGGCTTGTCGGGTTATTGGGTCTTGTGATGTTTTGTTTTGCACATCATCGTCACGCTGCCATGATTCCGGTACTACCAGTGTCCGTAAGTTTTCCTTTCTCTGTTCATTATTTCCTTGTATCGTACCTTTGATTCTCGACTTGTGATTGTTCTTTTCTCGTACTTACCCTCGTATGGCTTTTGCTACTTATTTAACTCCAGTATGGATGCTGGAAGAGGTCGTGGTCGCGGTCGTGGTCGTGGACGCGGCCGGGGACGTGGGGCAGCCGATGGGGCGGCCATGTCGCAGTCTTCGGGAGCCGGCAGTACCGGCGACCGTCATAGCCATGCTTCTTCTCAGGAGCGTGCCGACCTCGGTATTGCGGCCGTTATGCAGCAAATGGTGAATCAAATGGCGGCGATAGCTCAGGCGGTTCAGAACCCGGATCAGGCCCACGCTAATCGGGGCGGAGCGGATCGTTGGCTCCAAGATGTTATCAAGATGCATCCTCCTCAGTTTTCGGGAGCTTCAGACCCGATTGGCTGGGAAGGGTGGATCAAGGAGTTATCTAAGGTCTTCGTTGCCACTAACTGTCCCGAGGAACATAAAGTCCCTATTGCCCAATATTTTCTCACAGGGGACGCTACGGACTGGTGGGAGGCCGTTGGGCCCAAAGATCATGCTGCTTCGTGGGCTGAGTTTCAAGAATTGATGGAGACTGAATATTGCCCGTGGCCGGTCAGGGAGGCTCGGGTACATGCTTTTTATGATGCTCAACCGCGGGATATCCCCGTATCTCAAGCCATTGCTGATTTTAACAAGGAGTTGGGTTATGTGAAGACCCAAGTTGTCGAGGAGAGCGACAAAATTTTCCATTTATCCAGGCGGATGAAATTGTCTATTCGGGACTACATGTCGGGGCTCGTCTGTACTACCTTGAAGGATTACCAGAGTAGGGCCCTTGCTTACGATATGTCTGTGACGGCGAGTGAGGCGGCCCGCGAGAGTAAGAAACAGAAGTCCGCCGGGAATTTTTCGGGCCACAAAGGTGGGGGTCAGCAGAAATTTCAGTCTGCTAACTTTTCCGCTGGTGGTGGCCCAGCTCGATCTACTGGGTTTCCCCGTAGGGCTGCCAGTGCCCCTTCTCGAGAGGTGAAATGCTTTAACTGTGGCCAGCAGGGCCACATCAGTCGTATTTGTCCGAACCCTTTGCTGACGTGTAATCAGTGTGGCCAGTCGGGTCACAAGGCTGCTTTCTGTGCTGAGAGGGAGAAAATCCTTGGTGCCCGGGCTTCCATTCCAGCGCCTAGGGAACCAAGTGTGAATCAAGGATCGTTTGCTCAATCTCCGCCGAGTGCTAGCCGGGGGATAGGTCGGGGTCAGCCCTCAAAAGGGGGAGCTTCCAGTGTCGGCTCCGCCCACCCGCGTGTCTATGAGATGCGGAGAGCCGATGACCCAGCGGCTACCGTGGCGACAGGTACCGTTTATATTCTTTCTCATCCTGTCAGTGTGCTATTCGATTCCGGTGCTACGCATTCGTTCATATCTCTGGATTGTGTGCGCCGTTTGAGTCTCGACCGTTTGACGCCTTGTGAGCCCTTCATCGTTAAGCTTCCTAGCGGTGATAGGATCGTTGGTGATCAGGAGGTTCGAGACTTACGTGTTTATTTGTGAGAGGGCTTGGCCCTCTAATCTTATTGTTGTGGGTATTGAGGGTGAGGACTTAATTCTCGGGGATGATTGGCTCGAGCGGCATGGTGCAATCATGAACTACCGCACGAGAATCATCACCATGTTAGCCGATGATGGCACCGAGCACTCTTTCGCCGGGCGAAAGAGGGGGAACCAGAAACTCGTTATTAACGCCTTGAAGGCGATGAGACTCCTGCGAAAGGGGTGTACCGGCTATTGGTGCTACGCCTTGAAGGCGGAGAGTGGTGGAGTCAAGATTTCGTCAATTCCAATCGTTAATGAATTTCCTGATGTTTTTCCTGACGAGTTACCGGGATTGCCACCGGATCGTGAGGTCGAGTTCGCTATAGAGTTAGAGTCGGGTGCGGCTCCTATTTCGAAGGCGCCCTATCGCATGGCACCTTCAGAGATGTCCGAGTTGAAGAAGCAGTTGAGTGAGCTTCTTGAGTCGGGGTATGTTCGACCGAGCGCCTCGCCTTGGGGCGCACCGATCCTGTTTGTGCGGAAGAAGGATGGTTCACTACGTTTGTGTATCGACTATCGCGAACTAAACAAGGTGACCATCAAAAACAAGTATCCTTTGCCGAGAATTGACGACTTGTTCGACCAGTTGCAGGGAGCTGCGGTATTCTCGAAGATTGATTTGAAGTCGGGATACTATCAGCTCCGGGTGAGAGAGTCCGATGTGCCGAAGACAGCTTTTCGGACGAGATACGGACATTATGAGTTTGTAGTTATGCCTTTCGGGTTAACTAATGCGCCGGCGGTGTTCATGCAGTTGATGAACAAAGTCTTTATCGAGTATTTGGATAAGTGTGTCGTCGTCTTCATTGACGATATTCTTATTTATTCGAGGAACGAGGAAGAGCATGCCCATCATTTGCGGATAGTGTTAGACATTTTGAGGGCCGAGCAACTCTATGCGAAGTTCTCGAAATGTGAGTTCTGGCTGAAGGAAGTGATGTTTTTGGGTCACGTGATTTCAGCAGAGGGGGTTCGTGTAGATCCGAAGTAGATCGAGGCGGTATTGGATTGGGCACCGCCAAAAAACGTGAGAGAGCTCCGAAGTTTCTTGGGTTTGGTGGCTACTACCGTAGGTTCGTCGAGGTTTCTCGGCGGCTCGACCACTTACACGATTGCTCCAGAATCAGAAGTTAAATGCGGAATGACGAGAGGCGATTGATTTTGAGGAACTGAAGAAGCGTTTGACTTCAGCTCCGGTTTTGGCGTTACCATGTGGCAACGAGGGATTCGCTGTTTATAGCGATGCTTCGGGTCAGGGTCTTGGGTGCGTATTAATGCAGCACGGCAAGACCATTGCCTTTGCGTCGAGACAGTTGAGGCCGTATGAGCTTAACTACCCTACCCATGATTTAGAGTTAGCGGCAGTCGTATTCGCGCTTAAGATTTGGCGTCACTATCTTTTCGGCTCTGCATGTCAGATTTTTACCGATCATAAAAGTCTGAAATACATATTTACTCAGCGGGAGTTGAATATGAGGCAGAGGAGGTGGTTAGAGCTGATTAAGGATTATGACCTTGAAATCCTTTATTATCCGGGCAAGGCGAACGTCGTGGCCAACGCCTTGAGTCGGAAACCGATTGCATTGCGATCGCTTGAGATCCTTACGTCTCAGTCCGAGCTTCGACGAGCTTTAATCGAGTTAGATGTTGAGGTTCTGTTGCTGGGAACTGTCGGACAATTTCGTGCTTTGGAAATTTCGTCGTCTTTGATCGATGAGATTAAGCTGAAGTAGTTAGAGGACCCGATGATTACTCAAATCCGAGAGAACGTTCTTAAAGGAAAGTCTCCTGGGTTTGTGATTCACGAGGATGGTATTTTGAGATTCCAGAGTCGGCTTTGTGTGCCGAACGACTCAGAGTTGAGACAGAGTATTTTGCGGGAGGCCCATGCTACACCTTACTCCGTTCATCCTGGTTCGAGTAAGATGTACAAGGACTTGAGAAGGAACTTCTGGTGGAATGACATGAAGGAGGAGGTCGCGCAGTTTGTAGCAAGGTATTTGACTTGCCAGCAAGTCAAAATCGAGCATCAGCGACCGGCTGGGCTTTTGCGATCACTTCGTTAGGAATGGAAATGGGAAGATATATCGATGGATTTCATTACGAGTCTGCCGAGATCGAGGTCGGGCATGAATATAGTATGGGTGATTGTCGATCGTCTGACCAAGTCGGCACATTTTCTGGGCATCAAGGACGCTTGGGGCCCGGAGAAGTTAGCTCGTGTGTTTATCGCGCAGATCGTGAGACTTCATGGTACCCCGAGGTCTATTGTTTCGGATCGTGATGGCCGTTTTGTATCGCACTTCTGGCAGGCGGTGCATAAGGCGTTGGGTACCCGGTTGCGTTTGAGTACCTCTTTTCATCCCGATCGGATGGACAGTCGGAACGCACTATCCAGACGTTCGAGGACTTGTTGCGTGCCTGTGCTCTCGATTGGAGTAGTGACTGGGAGGAACATTTGCCGCTGATCGAATTCACGTACAACAACAGTTGGCACGCGTCGATTCGGATGGCACCGTATGAGGCACTTTATGGGCGGCGATGTCGATCACCGATTTGTTGGAATGAGGCGTCCGATTTGGTCGGGACTGAGCCGGATGTCGTTCTAGAGACGAGGCGGAAGATAGAATTAATTCGGGAACGGATGTTGACTGCCCAGAGTCGACAGAAGTCGTATGCCGACGTCCGTCGTCGACCTTTGGAATTCGAGGTGGGAGACCACGTTTTGCTAAAGGTGTCGCCGACGAAGGGAGTTTTTCGTTTCGGGAAGAAAGGACAGTTGAGTCCGAGATTTATCGGCCCCTTTGAGATCCTCGAGCGAGTCGGTGGGTTGGCATACCGTTTGGTGTTACCTACGGCCTTGAGTCATGTTCATAGCGTTTTTCATGTTTCCCAGCTGAGGAAATATGTCCCGGATCCTAGTCACGTCATCGATTATGGCGAGATTGATATCGCTGAAGATATTACTTTTGAGGAGCGTCCTTTGAAGATTTTAGAGCATCGTGAGAAGCGACTGAGGCATAAAACCATCCCTTTGGTCAAAGTGCAGTGGTCGAGACACGGTGTCGAGGAAGCAACTTGGGAAACCGAGGATAGCATGCGTGCTAGGTACCCTGATTTGTTTGTTTCTTAAGTTTCGGGACGAAACTTATTTTTAGAGGGGTAGAATGTAATATCCGCATTTTTCTTTCCCTTGTATTTTTATTTTTGGTGTATTCCTCGGTCGTAGGGACCCTCGTGTATCTTTCAGTCTGTCCTTCCTGTCAACTGTTGAACTGTATTCTTGTTATTGTTGTGCGAAACCGCCGTTTCGGGGTTGCCGTGGATCCATTTCGTGTTATTAGTCCCCATATATTGATTCCTATCGTTTTATTCTCTTTCCGGATCATTTTTATCATTTTGGGACCCAAAAGGGGTGTGGGCCGCGGCACAAGATGTGTGCCCCGCGGCACACAAATTTCTCCAATTGTTGGTCGAGCGATCTGTACTGTGTGCCGCGGCACACCCATCCGGTGCCGCGGCACGATGCCGAGAAACGATGCCGCGGCACACCCGTCCGTGCCGCGGCACACCCGTGTGACATCTGCGACCAAAACCCGATCACTGAGTGCCGCGGCACACGCAGTCTTGCGCACACCGCCGAAACACAGGAGTAAATTTTTGGCACGTGCCGCGGCACACTTGGTGTGCCGGCACACAAAGCGGTCAACTGTGCAATATCGTCCTTATTAGACGAGATCGGCCATTTTCTCCTCCATTTCACCTGCGCGAGAGAGGGAGATCCAAGGAGGGGAGAACTTCTCAAGCATTCTTCATTCGGGGGTCGATTTTCATCATCTTTCTTTGGTTGTGAGGATCGGATAATCAATCTAACGCGTGTTCTACGGATCTTGGTACTTGAATCCCCAAAGGTAATATTTTTAGAACCCTATTTTCGATTAATTTGGGGGTTTTGGGTTTTTCTTCCGATTCGTTCCGTTTTGTTGGTGGATTCATGATGAATACGATTAATATTGTTAGTTGTTGTGCGGCATTTAAACACACCTCGAAGGCGATTGTCATAGCAGTCGGGAAGTCTACCATGAGAGATATGCTCGGGGCAAACACCCTGAACTCGGCACCCACGGCGATCGCCTTCTGTTAATTGTCGATCGTCTTTTATTGATTGGCGATCGTCTTTTGTTGATTGGCGATCGTCTCGTGCCGTGTATTACTCCAACATCCGTCAAAAGTCATCAAAGCCCAAATCTCGGGCTGGGACCCGCATGCAGATCTCAAAAGGTGCTGACAGACAAGATCGGTGCCCACAGCCTGTCACCTACTTCACCTACCAACAGGGCCGCAGACCTGCGAACAGTACTGACAGACAAGACTGTGCTCACGATCTGTCACCAACTTCACCTACCAACAGTACCGCCGAAAAGGTGGGTGGCGGCGGCTCGGGCGCATGCGAGTTCCGTCAGACCGCACAACCGGCATTGTCGGTAACAACCGCGGACTTTAAGGGAAAAGCCCCACGCGACGAGACGATCGGCCGTCTTATTATAATATAAATAACGACGATCGCCTGCGATCGCAGGGGGGCCCTCAGGAACTTGGTCTGCTATAAATAGAAGGTCCATAACACAGAACAAGGACAGCGAAATACACAGCAAACAAGAGAGAGAAAAGAGAAAGACATTCTCACACATAGAACATCCATAGCAAGAATTCACAGAACTCCATATCTGATTCTTCCGGCATTCTATACGCTCCACAGCTTAGAAAACTAGAATCCTTTACACTCTTCGTGATAGATTCTAACATTAATATTTGTACTCAACCGTATACTTATTAATAAAATCTTGCGAGAGCATTCAAGCCCGGGATTAACAACCCCGGCAAATCTTGTGTCATTTAATTTCTCACGGACGTGCTCCCGCACTTGTTGGTTACTCGATCATTCCAGCAACATTATCTTCGGATAATATTTTGGGTAACAACATTAGTATCTTTAGTTTTCCTACGGATTCATGGATATTTTGTGGATTTTTACGGGATCGAGAGGGTTTGGTTGTGGTCCGCCCTCGTTGTTATTTTGGTACGAATATACATGAATCGTAGGCGGGTTTCCGGGTGTATTCCATTTCCGTAATCGTCTAGAGTTGGTTGTGATTGTGTTATTCAAATAGTTAGGTTCATTTCCGCCGGTTCCTTGCGGTCGTGTTCAACTCTTCCTTTCCGTTCGTATCACCGTCTATTAACCGAGGCAAGTATCCTTATGAACTTACAATCTTGACATAGTAGTTTTGTATGAGAAATTGTGTGTGTGTGTGTGTATGCTCACTACGGGTTAGACTCGACGGGGTCTCGGTAGGGCTCCACGAAGCTGTGGAACCGCGAGCTTGCTTTTAACCACTGTGGGTTAGATCCGACGGGGTCTCGGCAGGGATCCACGAAGCTGTGGGTCCGCGGTTAATTGTGGTGCATTTTTACAAATGTGGTTTGATCATTAGCATTTCCGGAAATGAGTGTTTTGGAACTATATTTTCTTGATTGCATGCATTGCTATATGTGTAAGATGTAAATTGTTCATTTAGTTACTTGTACTAGCGTAATTGCTAACCCCTCTGGGGACCCGTTTTGGGGAAATTCGTTTTATGAATTTCAGGTCAGGTTCATCGAGACGAGCGGGCGCTGGACCAGTATGCGGATGATGGTCGTGCGTGATGATTGTGCACAAGTGGTGTCTTGTTGCTTTCTATCTTTTACCTTTGTGGTCTTTCAAATAATAGAAGTACTCGAGTACTTAAGAACTTTTACTTGTCGGGGTTGTATTGTTGTTTATTTTGTTGTGATGGATTATGGTGTCATGTTTGACCGGTTAAACCGGGTGAATTATTCTGTTGGGCGTCTTTATGACGAGGTATCTTTCTGTTGTTTCTGTGAGTCGATGAATATGATGCTTGTTCAGCCTGGTGGGTCCCATGTAGGGATTCACGGCGCTGTAATATACCCCGGATATCCTGGGGGTGTTAAAGCTTGTGCACGGACACATTTCCGGATCGGGCGTACTATGATTTCCATCTTTGAGCCATATTGTTTGGTCGTTCATCCTCCATTTATGGTTGGGTATGTTCGACAGTTTATGACTGGTTGTTCATACGCCCGAGGGGTATGTTCGACAGTCGAAGTTATTTCTTGAGATCAATTATTGTTGATCATTTGGAGTTTACCTTGTTGGTGGTATTCTCGGTTATGGTTGGTCCTTTGTTGATCATTTGGAGTTTACCTTGTTGATGGTATTCTCGGTTATGGTTGGTCCTTTGTTGATCATTTGGAGTTTACCTTGTTGATGGTATTCTCGGTTATCGTTGATCCTTCATTGATTGCGTTCGAGATTTACCTTGTTGATGGTATTCTCAATTATCGTGATCCTTTGTTGGTCGTATTGGAGTTATCATGTCGATGATATTCTCAGTGATGTTTTGGTTGATCTGGTTATTGATTGTATAAGCATTCAGACTGTACGTCGATGTTCGGGATTTGTTATCATTATCATATGGTAGTTGATCTACAGATATATTGTGTACTGTTGGTTTATCCAGGTTGAGTTTTGATTGTCTAATCCGATGGATAGGATTTGGCACGGATGAATTATTTCATGATTATGAGTTATGATGATGTTTTGAGGATTGTTGGTATTTTTGAAATTCAATACAGATAATTGTTGTTAAGTTCATTTCGTCATTCGAGGATGCGAAATGTGGATTATGGTAAGGATTGGATTATTATGGATTGGTAAGGTTATAACGGTAAGATTACTTTGGTAGTATTCTTACAATATTATTACATTGGTATGTAATTATTTATGATGATGCGATCGATATCATTATTGAGTATTGTGGCTGACCCCGTCGTGGGCTTTATTTTTAGGTACTTGGAGATCGAGCTAGTAGCGGTCGTGAAGGGATGAGCTTCCCGATGTGATACTGGCTGTGGCTTGTTTTTTAGTATTGAGTATTTATTTCTGGTTGTTTTATTTCCGCTGCAAATGTGTATTTTGAATTGCATTTATCCGCTGCGTGTGTGTATTTTTAAATGGCCCTTTTGGCACTTTGCGAACTTGGGTTATTTTCGTCAAATGCTTTTTCCCAATTATTTTTCGGTACGTTTAAGTGGCGGCTTAACGTACATTTTGAACTGTCGAGATTTGGCACTTCGCCTTGTATTTTCAAATGATATTTTATGACGGTATTTGAGAACTTTGTTTTTGAAAGTATTTGAGTAATTGCAAAATATTACCGTCATCAGCCTTTTGGCGTTTTTGAATTGGTTTTGTAAATGATTTTTAGCCTGGTGGGTTCCGGCGTGGGACCCACGGCGCTGTAATATCCCGGATGGTTTTGGGGGTGTTACAAAGAATTGGCAAGTTGATTCACTAACAATTAGCGCACGCTAACTGATATACAAAGCACACGCTAAAGTCAAATTCTTACCGTTGTTCAAATGACCATTGCACTACTTTTGGACCGCGTAAATCACCCGTATTGTCGAAGATCCGGAAATCTAATGTGGACTCGTTCTAAAGAGTACACTAACGCACGATAAAGTTCAAATTGTTATCATTGGAAGGATTCAACACAACTGCCATATTCGACTGAAGATAGCGCACATTAAAAGAAGTCTTAGCGCACGCTAATATCACCATGCAGTAACGGATAAAAAAGCTTCAAGGCGTATAAATGCCAAACCATTTGGTATGGAAAAAACACACAACTTCAGGAAAGCATATACAACTGAGCTCTACAACTGAGCTCTTATTATTTTGCTATCTATTCGCTATCTAGTTGTGACAAGAAAGATACGAGTGTTGTTCATATATTGTATTATCTCTTATACTTTGTATCTTCTTTGATCGGTGTGTTTGAGTGTTGCAGCACTCCTTCACGATCTTGAGAGAAAGAATCAAGAGTTTTTAGTCCGGTGTTATTAGGATCATTGATCCGTTATTGCTAGGATTAAATTCTGACAATCGTAAGTGAGGATTATCTAGTTCCAATAGAATACTAGAGAGAAAATTATTACTGAGTGTTGATTGTGCTTGGACCAATCAAAGTCAAGCAGTGTAACAGTTGTGCCCAGACCTATAGAAGACGAGGCAAAGTTGAGTGTGATTTTTCTTAAGCCAATAGAAAAAGAAACGCAGAGAGGACGTAAGCGATTTGCTGAACCTCTATAAATCTTCATGTCTCTTACTTCAGTATTTTTGTTTATCATTACCAAAGAAAATACAGATTTTATTAACTCCATTATTCAATCCCCCTTCTAGTGGAATTATTCACTCTTCAGTTGCTAGCGGAGCAGGTCTCTTTTTTATTGGTTTAACCACCTAAGAGAAAAATATCCGCAAATGACTCTCCTAGCTCAAACTGAAGGTGATGCTCTCAACCGTCCACCTTTCTTCGATGGCTCTAACTTTATGACATGGAAAAAGAAGATGGCTATCTTCGTCCAAGCTTATGACATCAAGATATGGAAGGTCATTGTTCTTGGTCCTAAACTTGCCAAGAAAGAAGACGGGTCATTAAAAAAATTCGATGAATATAATGACGATGATTGGAGAAACACGCACATCAACTCTCGTGCTACTCAACTATTATATTTGTAATATCCTGGAATTTCAGTATAAATTTTTCGCATTATTTTATCTAAGATATATTGGATAGCATGGTGTCTATACAGTATGGATAAAATAAATTGAAAACTGAGACAGTTGTATTGGTACAATTGACGTAATTGGTCGACAATCATATTTTAGAATACCGTGTATTAGGTTGTCTTAATTTTGATATCAGGTTTATCGTATGAGAATATTATTGGGATGAGTATGCGTATACGGTATGTTGAGACGACAGGCATGAGCAGATGTAAATGGCTAAGTGTAGAAGCCATAACGTATGTTAAGTAGAGAAGCTTACGTACGTTAAGATACAAGTGTAACACATGTCTTGTAGCACATGTTACGTACGATATGAGAAGAATCAGACAGGATCCGAGCTATGATCGATGAGTGGGCCCGGTGTCGGCAACTTTTGGGGCAGATGTGGACAGGAGAGTCAACGAAGGGCTTAACGTACGTTATGTTGATGATGTTATGTACGTTATTTGAGCATGAAGATTATGTACGTCATACCTATTGTGTTACGTACGTAAGAGTATATGTTGATAAGAACCGTAGCTTCTGAAGTATGGCTTATATACGTTACTGTTGTGAGATTACGTACGTTAAGGGTGTGTCTTGTAGCAAGTCAGCGTCTGTATTACGTGCACTATGGTATAAGCCTTACGTACGTAAGTCATGGAACGGAATGAGGCAGTAGCCTCTGCACTGTTGTTGTATACGCTATCAAGGTCGGATAACGTACGTAACGGTTGTTACGTACGCTAGGGTGTTCCTGTAGCGTACGTAATGTATGAATTTTATATATACGTGAGACCTCCGTCACTTGGCATTTTGAGAAGTTTCACTTTGTTTCTTCGCCCGTCAACCATCTGAGGCCGATGTTGGCTCTTCTAAATCGATTATAAGCTTGAGGACAAGTATTTGGAGCTTGAGATATGGAGTTATTGTTGATTCTTATGGTGTTCGATTGTGTTGTTCATCTTCAAGAGGTATGTTGGTTTATCCCTCCCTTTACCTTCGGATTCTTGATGTTGTTGTTGATGTTTTCCTCATATGATAATAGATTATGGAAGTATTGTTAATATTATTGGGTTTTCATGGAGTTCACGTTGAGAAAATGTGATATGTTGATATATGTTGGACTATGAGTTAAGATGGTGGTTTAGATGTTAAAACACATATTGGATTAAGTTGTTTTGATGAATATGAACAAAGTAATATTAATTGAACGTAGTTATGGATTAACTCATATTCTTGAATAAGTTCTTGGTGTATATTACATGATTAAGATGATTATATGTTGAAGTGTTAGAGGAAATAAGATTTGGACATTTTTTGGAAAGTCTTGTGTATAAGGTTCGAATTTGAAAATTTACCATAGATTCTTCAAAACTTCAAAAATTCTGAAACCTAACAGTACAATAGAGCATCAAGTTAGCTTTCTAATGGTACAAATGGTGAGTTAATCGGAGTCCAGATGAGTGATTTATGACCAGAATGCAAAACCTATAATGTTTGTATTTGGAGAACATATTACGTACGTTATGAGTTAAGTTACGTACGTTAACATGCCTGGACATATAAATATGTTCAAAAATCGGGAATTTCACTTTCCAACCCTTCCTACCTGATCCCCTTTCAGCCCAAAGCACCCAAACTCGATCTTTAACCCCTAAAACTCAGATTTTGAGTTGGTTTATCAAGTGTTTACATCTAGAAAAGTTTGGAACAAGGATTCTAACATCATTCTTGATTCTTTTGATGGATTGAGGTAATTGGTTTGAATTTCCATATTTTTGAATGTTTGAAGATGTCTTGGTATATTGGGGTTGTTTAGTTCGTATCGATGGCTAGAATCATATAACGATGAAGGATATATATGGTTGTGATGGCGTTCTTCGTGTTCTTGATGTGGTTGGTGTTTATTAATTGATGATTCTAATATACCTTTGAATTTTGCCTTCAAGGTGTTTGGTTAAAGATTTGAGAGAGATATTGACTGGAATATTTTAGTTAACTTTGTATATTCGATTTATTGAATTGATATATGGTTTTGAAAAATTGTGGGAAATTTTGAAAGAAGTGTATGTTGAATAAATCGTGGAATGATTCTTGTTAATTGGTCGTAGTAATTCGGATATTGAGGTACACGACATATTTAATTAAATAAAATAATAGCGTGCGCTAAACTTTGAATTTAGCGTGCGCCATAGCTCTACCGTGTGCTAACTGTCTTTGTTAGCGTGCGCTATTGTAGTCCAGAGACTACTGACTTGCTTCGTATAATGACTTACATACGTAATGCCCATGCAATAGAGTATATAAATGCCTCCATTTAGCGTACGCAGGTGTTCATCCATAGCGTGCGCTAATCATAGTTGACTTGCTACGTCTGCACCTACCCCGAAGATGCTCGTGCCCCCACATGCTGAAAGTAACCTAACAAAACCAAGATTCCTTTGGACCGATCTGATTAGCGTGCGCTAATCATATGCATTAGCATGCGCTAGCCCTTCACAACAAACATCCGTTGACCTTGTCGTCACATGCGCCGAAAGTGGCCGGGTCCACACGTAGATTCCTTCTGACTTGCTCTGCACTACCGTGCGCTATCCTTTACCTTTAGCGCGTGCTATACCTGCACGATAGCGTGCACTATGAGTGAATCGTAGCGTGCGCTAATCAGGCTATACTTAGCATTTTCAGCTATTCTTGTCTGACGTCTCAACATACAGAATACGAACATACGGCATACTGAATACATATAATCCTTCCAACAATATTCTCATATGCTACGTCCAATACACAATATCTTCAAATACAGCTGTCAACCTAGTGTAGTAATTATGCCAATACATGTATATTTTATATGGAGATAAAATATACAACACTGAGTGAAATGAGTATTCAAACGGAATGTCTGCAGTGGAATAAATGGAGGAAACATAAATGACTGAAAAGACTGGGGCCCCCTTCTAGTATCATTGGGACTCCTCGCCGTCAACCTGCTCTCCCCGTGCTTTCACCTTGCCATGACCTGAAAAACAATATCCCCCAACGGGGTCGGTTACACAGAACAACAATCCTCAAGAGTTGAATACACATAATCCTGTCGAAACATACGCAATCAAACATGATATATGAATCAACTAACAATACGGCTCGAAGGAATGGCGCCACACTACGTACGGGATGGAAATGTGTCCGTGCACAAGCCACCAACGAGTATCGATTGAATACACGTGTGGTCTTGTACCTAATCAGTCTCACGAAGCAATCGACTCGTGTGCACAGTCCAATGTGAGGCCAACAACCAACACACGACTTAAATGTGCCCGACATGAAAATCCTACACATACCAACCGGCACGCCAGTATGACCCGGAATGCCACGATATAACAAAAGTGACATCGAAAATGAATAATGACTCACCAAGATGAAATGATGGTGAAATGAATGACAGCTCAATAAAATGATTGGAACCATCGTTTCTCGTGAATGAAGTAATTAGGTGACAATTACAAGTTTTAAAACGGTTAGTACCTTATGAATGAATTACGATTATGAATGAACAACAACAAAAGGAATGAATATCCTTTTAACTGAGTAAGAATTAACTTACACAACACCGGTGACAATTATCCTTCCACGAACAACGTCCTAATTGAGATATCGGTCGCTCGAACAACCTTGAATAATACAATTACCAACAATCCGTTCAATATACGAATCAAACACGAATATAACGAACTCAAAACTTCGATACGATTAAACCAAGTTCATTGGGGCATTATATCGAACACTTTGTGGCCAAACTTCGATTGTTTATAACCAAACCTCAATAATACCAACATCAAATCCCCAAGAAGTGTTTCAAACCAACAAAACATCTTCAATACGATCAATAATCCATTATGAATATCCAAAATCGTGATTTCAACAACAATTAATCGAAAACCCCCAAATCCAACACAATATTTAAAGTGTTCTTGAATAATCCTTCAATAATCCAATGAATAATCAAACATGTCCATAATCATGCGTATATCACTTCATACAACATGATCTTAACATCCAAAACTTCATATCTCAATACAAAATCGAAATCCAAGAGGTTTGATGAATATTACCTTTGAAGATCCAAGTACTTTAATCCGATGAAATCGCGTTAGATCCACAATCCGAGCTTCACGATCGAAAGGAGATGAAGAAAACCAAGCACTCAAGTGATAGATGATGGAAAGTCTCCCCCCCTCAAGCCCTCTCTCTCGTATAGGTTGAAGAAATGGGAAGAAATGAGTTGTTCCACACAAAAACTGCAATTATAGTCTTGGCCGCCTTTGTGTCTGCGGCCGGCCAAGTGTGCCGCGGCACAGGGCCAAATCGCCCCTGATCGGCGGCATGCCGCGCCTGCATTTAATGTGCCGCGTGACTGACTCGCGATGTTCCGCGGCCCTGTCGGCATGAGCTGCGGCCCCCGGTACAGACGGGTTGGCCAAAAAAATGCAACATGAGTGTGCCGCGGCCCGGACGAGTGTGCCGCGGCAGTGACTTGGCAGTGTGCCGCAGCCCTGCCGGCATGAGCCGCGGCCCACGGTACAGGCTGCTCGGCCAAAACTGGAAAATGTGTGTGCCGCGGTGAGTCGTATTCGAAGAGAAATGGACTTACGGCCCAAAGGTTTTGTTTTCGCAAATAGAACATAGCAAGACGATTGTATAACGAAAGATTCCGAAACGATATGTGTTGTGATTACGGATACGAATGTAAATCAATGATCACCCGAGATATGAATATATCTCGGTAAACACATATCGTTTACAACACATCTCAAGTAAGACCTTACCGGTAAAGAGTATATAAACAAGCTAAGAATGTAATAATATATGTAATTTAATATGTAATCCTCAAATTCATGAATTGAAATTTCAGATAATGAATGTTTTAAAAAGAAAGATACAAAAATTTCAACAATATAAAGTACCAAACCTTGTGGTAATCTGCCCGAAGATAGCATTCTTAGTTTTGCTCATTTAATATAAAGATCAATATAAAGTGAATTTTGTAGTCCCGAGACATGTAGTTTATATAAACAATTACCAACAATCCGTTCATGTTCGGACTAAAATGAGTACTAAAATGAGTAATATAAAATGACCCACATGAATAAAGGTAACAATCCGTTCATTTATGTTCGATTTTAATATAATCATCGCTATACAAATTATAAATGAATGAAACTGAAACCATTCATTAAATACTATAAACTGAGCAAGTAATAACTTGCCTCGATACCGATGACGCCGTTACCAATTCCTTGCCATCGTTTATAAGTTCCTCAGCCTCGATCAATGCAATCTACGAGCATCCTCGAACATGACCGCAACACACTTTTCTAGTCCACGATTATAACCAACGATCAATGATCATAACCTATTGAAGTAATCAATTAACGCACATTCGATAATAATCAATTCCCGATATAACAAATCAGTCAAACTCAACGGCTCAACAATTCTCGATCATATAGAGAACCAAATAGTATAACTCAAACCATCACGAACTCATATCCCTAATACGAACCGAAATCCGATAATCGATATTTAACAATCAATATAACCGATCAACAATCCCAACGATTTCATAATATCTCAATTAAACATAAGTCCGAATAATCCAACTCAACCAATTACGAATTCACAACCATCTATTTTGTGGAGATAGCGCACGCTAGTAATGTACAGTATTTATACGTGCAGTTGGCCATTATTCTTCATTTTCGTCCATTCCTTCCTTGAAACTGATAGAGAGAGTTCTTAGAGAGATATTTGAAGTTCCAAACACTGGATTATGGTGTAGTTAAACTTACATAACAACATTTGGGGCTTGGAAGTGATTGAGAATGGATTCAACCTTGGGATTCAATCCATTCCTTCAAAGAGGTAATTACTCCTCACCTTTGGATTTCATTTTGGATTAAATGTTGATGTTCTTGAGTTGATGATTATCATATAAACAAGTTGATAAGCATAATTATGAGATGGATTACCAAATTATGATGATTTTATTGTTGATATATGGATATGGATATGATTCTTATGGTTGAATTGTGTTGTTCGTCTTCTTGAGATAAGTTGGTTAATCCTCCTCATTTTTTTGGATGATTGTTTACATGTTAAAGGATATCGGATTACGTTGTTTTGATAACTATGAACATGGTTTCGAATCACTTAGTGTTCTTGAAGAACTTTTGATAAATAGAACATAGCAAGATGATTGTATATGGAATTATCGGTATTTTGGATATGAAGACATATACTCAAAGATGAATAATAATGTCATTCATTATGAAGCTTCGAGCAAAATGATGAATAAGTTTAGGGCATTCTTAGTTCTTAATCTCATTCATATTTTCTTCGAGCCGGTATGGGCATTGCGTACTTAAATCATTGTATGAAGTAAGGTAGTAGCCTCTGGACTGCGATAACGCACCCTAACAAAGACAGTTAGCGCACACTAAGTATGTTAACACGCGCTATTTTGTGGAGATAGCGCACGCTAGTAATGTACAGTATTTATATGTGCAGTTGGCCGATGAAAAGTCTTGATCAGGGTTACCTACTCCATAAAGACCCAAAGATTTTGACTACATGTTGAAAATATGGTGAGATTCTAACAATGCCGGATCCTTGATCCTAATAACACCGAATCCAATCGTATCTTTTATTTTTCCTCTCGTGTATATGTTGAATGTATAAACACTCAAACTATCAATATAAGCTCAATATCACAACAATATAAGTATATCAATCTCTGATGAATGTATCGTTTTCTTGAAGTTGTTGTGTGGAATAATACCAAGGATATGGTATTTATAGGCTCCAAAGCCTTCACTAGCCGTTAGCCTCCTGACACTACATTACGGCCGTTATCTTCTTCACATTAGGTATGCTAACATGATTATGTACGTTAACCTCTTTCTCTTACGTACGTTAGCAAGTACCAGTTTTAGTCCAGTACCATTCGTCTTGAACATTACGTAAACAACAACAGACTGACAATGAAAAGTCGACACGATGAGAAGTATTGATCAGGGTTACCTACTCCATAAAGATCCAGAGATTTTGACTACATGTTGAAAATATGGTGAGATTATAACAATGTCGGATCCTTGATCCTAATAACACCGAATCCAATCGTATCTTTTATTTTTCCTCTCGTGTATATGTTGAATGTATAAACACTCAAACTATCAATATAAGCTCAATATCACAACAATATAAGTATATCAATCTCTGATGAATGTATCGTTTTCTTGAAGTTGTTGTGTGGAATAATACCAAGGATATGGTATTTATAGGCTCCAAAGCCTTCACTAGCCGTTAGCCTCCTGACACTCCATTATGGCCGTTATCTTCTTCACAGTACGTATGCTAACATGATTACGTACGTTAACCTCTTTCTCTTACGTACGTTAGCAAGTACCAGTTTTAGTCCAGTAGCATTCATCTTGAACATTACGTAAACAACAACAGACTGACAATGAAAAGTCGACAAGACGAAAAGTCTTGATCAGGGTTACCTACTCCATAAAGACCCATATCTTGTATAATTCATCGTTAATGCAACAGAACCTCGCTGCTCTTCATACAATTTTCATTCTCTCTTGCCTTTCATTGGGTAGTTCTGCCCTTCTTAGGTATGCCAACAAAGGAGTTCGCCAGTCCGCAATCTCGTTCACCTCCATCACCTGTTTCACGATGCTACTCCGGGCCGCTCCCAAAATCGTTACTGTTCGTGAGCGACAATCCACTAAGGAGCTTCCCATTTTTGCTAAGTAATCAGCTTTTACATTTTCCGCCCTAGGGATATGGATCAACTTCCATTCCCCTAGTTTTTTGGCAGCCTCTTTCACTTCCTCAACATACTTCTTCATCCGATCCTCATTTATCTCAAATTTTCCTCCTACCTGCTGTGTGACCAGCTGAGAATCAGAATAAGCAATGAGTCATCGCGTGCCCAAGTCTATCCCCAGCTGCATTCCCTTAACCAGGGCTTCATACTCTGCCTCATTGTTAGATGCTTTGAAATCGAATTTTATGGCATACTCTAATTGCTCGCCCTCCGGGGTAGTAAGGACTATCCCTGCCCCAGAGCCACTGGTTGTTACCGATCCATCCACATGTAGTAGCCACTGTCCCTCTGGCGGCGATGGCATGGCCCCCTCTTGGATGAAGTCCGCTAGGGCATGAGCTTTAATTGTTGTTTTCGTCTCATACTCCATGTCGTATTCCCCCATCTCTACCGCCCACTTCACCAGGCGACCTGACGCACTAGGTCGCCCTAATATCTCTCTTAAGGGCAAGTTGGTTCGCAACTTTATTCGGTGGTCTGGTTCTTAATAACATTCTAACCAAGTGCGGTGTTCCACAAGCAAAGGAAGCGAAGAAAATAAATTCACGCAAATCTATCGGAGGCTCCAGGCCCTCCATCTTCAACAAAGGACCCCTAATTGCGAACAGACCATTTGTACGAACTTTGCCCCTTTCTGCTGATCCAAGGTACATGAGTCCGAAGTCCGGAAGCGTGGAGCCCTCAAACAAAAGGAAGAGATCTCATAGCAAAACTCCTGTTGCTGGTGAGAAGCCAAAAAGGAAGCTACAAGATCTCTCCAAAAATTAAGGCAAAGGCGCAACCCACTGTATCGAAACCCCAGGGCACAACCCCTGCAGAAGAGATAGCTGCTACTGTGCAAATAGTAGATCCCGAGACATTAGCGGCAACGACGGAAATACAGCAATCTGCCAACTTGAAAGACTCTGGCGAGTCGGCTTCCACTTTGGAGCCAATAGCCACAACTCCTGAACGGGAACCCACACCCATAAGGGATCCATATCCCCTCACAGTACCAACTCCTGTACGGGATCCATCTGTAATATAGGATCCCACACCTGTAGTGGAACCCTTGCCTACAGCGGACCCATGCGCTGTACGCAGCCCCTCCCCGGACTCCATCATTAACAAAACTTTATTATCTGTGCAAATTGAACAGGCATATGACCGTTTTGTTGAATGGAAATCATACAGGCTTGCTCCGTACGAAACTCTGTCCAATTGGAGCGATTGGAGTAAAGAAGAAAGATTCATTCTGGAGGTGACAGACTCTCAGAATGTTGAAGTCCTGATCCATGGGACAACCTTTGCTGCAAGGAGCTGATTGCGAGCCATTTAATGGACAGAGCTGATGCTTGAAAGAAAGGAAAATCCCTATTCGTAGAAACCCTTCCTATCAGTCCAAAATCTGACCTCGACTCAGACGCCGCCGCCGCCTTCCAGGCCGGTCTGCGGATGATCCATGAAAAAGCAATAGAAGAGGAGATTTCAAGGACACAACATCAACAAGGAGAATGGACATCAAGTCACCATCAGTCCTCTTTCAAATAGCAAGAAAATGTTCAAAACAGCGAGGATTCAGTCCTTCCTGTCGCGGAGGAACAATCAGTCTCACTACAGGCACCCGAGCCTAGTGCTGATGACCAAACCCGCGCCATCCCGCAAGAGGAATCAGTCCCTCTGACGGAGGAGGCAAAAGCTGAGAGACAATAGGAGGAATCAGTTCCTCATGTACCCATGTCTACAGAAAACATTTCGGAACAGGAAGCAACAGTCCCCCCTGTCGCCGATCAAACCGAACAGCCGTAATCTGAAACAACCCCTGCTGCCCCTGCACCTTCACCCATTGAAGTGGAATCCGATGACGGTTTCTTACCTTAGGATGAACCACAATGGACACGATCTCATGTGGTCTTCAGACAGCTAAACAGAGCCGAAGACGATGCAAAGCCCAATTCCCCCAGAACAGTAGAGAGGAACGAGCAACTGCATGCTCTGAGCCGACAAACTGTTTTCCTGCAGGACGCCGTTAATGCCCTGCACACCGTTGAGAAGGAAATCAATTGGTTAAATGAGACTGCTATCGATGAAATGACTGGTGTCAAGTGCGAAATCTCCCAAGTAGAAGAAGCCTTTCACATTCTGCCCACCGTCATGAGGCAAGCTCTCAATAAACTTCAACAGCGCCAAGAGCAGATCCTCTTGGAAGAACAATCCAAGCTTCATATTTTTGAAGCCAAAACTGCATCAGCCCTTGTTGAAACCAGCTCCCAGCTCTGAGGTCATGATAAAAAGATTCAAGCTATGTCGTATGTGCTTAATTCCCTTGTTGAAAAATTTTCAAGCTTCGAGACCAAACAGGATAATGCCATGAAAATCCTGGAGCACTTAGATGAAAAAGTCTTGTACCTTGATGAAGCCAAAAAGGGGGAAGAGGCTAGAGAAGCTGCAAAGAAATTGAGACTGGAGCAAGAAAAGGAGATGGAAGCTGCAATAGAAGACATCATTACTGCTGCAATCTCCCGATTGTCATCTCCTGCTCACACTGTTAGGATACAGGGTGCTCTCCCTGAATTCCACGATCCTAACATTCCATGGAGAAACCTTGTACAGCAACCATCAGCAATAAATCTTCCGACCAATCGACAGCCTACAGCAGATGAGATAAAGGATTGGAGGAAAAATGAACTGTTAAGATACTTTGTAGTTCTTATCAGGGAATCCTCCATATTCAACAGCTGTAAAACATTGAAGGAAGCTGCAAAGGAATTCAAGAAGAGGCTGGATGAAGGAACGCTCCCCTTACAGATGCAATTAAATTCCAGACACAGGAAAGGAGATCTGGTTACCCACCCGGAAGATTGGATCCTTGTGTTCGATAAATATTATGAAGGACAAGCCATCTACTTAAATCAAAACAGGGATGTCTTGCAAAACGGGTGGAAGGGAACCAAGAATGATCCAAGACGGCCTTGGAGATATGCTGACTATAGGAGTTAGCTTGTAGGATCCTTCCTGTATTATATTTTTGAAACCGCAAGCAAAAATTTTGTATCCTCATTTTTGCCCAAACTTGTAATCCTTGCTCAAATATCAATAAAATATATTTTTGTCTTGAAAGATTACAACTCGTAATCTACTGTGTTCTTGTATGATTACGAAATCAATTCATTTT
Organism: Orobanche coerulescens; assembly: GCA_033398695.1. Taxonomy (NCBI): domain Eukaryota; kingdom Viridiplantae; phylum Streptophyta; class Magnoliopsida; order Lamiales; family Orobanchaceae; genus Orobanche; species Orobanche coerulescens. The sequence goes on from CM065803.1 coordinate 205,788,011, forward strand.
CTGAAATCAAACAAGTATGAAAACTTGTTAATAAGAGGTAAGAACTTGTCTGCGAACAGTTCATAGGTTAAGCTGTATTCAACTAGATTACACTGTAAGATTGTGCCTGCGCGCCAATCATAAGTTTAAGTTGTAAAAACACTTTGCTATTAGATTCTACCTTTTTAAAACTTGCCTGCGAGAATTTCACATTTGCTTTTAATTTGCTGAAGGACAGAACATTCGACCGAAGATCAAGTAGAAAGCCTCTCGAAACAAAGATGTTTCAAAGGTTTTGGCATCATCAAGAGACTTGGCAATTATCAAAAAGGGGATAAACAATCCTGTATCGAAGTTTTGATAAAGTGCCAACATACAGCAAGCTGTTATCTCGAAGACGATCGAAGTTGTTGGAGTAAACAATCCTGTATCGAAGTCTTCTCAAAGTGCCAACATACATCAAAAGTATAAAGAGCCATAATACAACAAGGAACTTATCTGTCTATATGATGCTAAGTATGGAAGCTGTCCCGAAATAATCATACAGCATCCTTCCATACAGTATCAGTCTAACATAGCCTACAGCATAATGTCGGATACAACATACAGGCTGTAAGTATTGAGATCTTCAATACTTATCCAAACAGGACTGAAGACCGTTGAAACGGAATTTGCCTTATTCGCTAAAGTCAAGTCCCGTTTGAAAACAAGTATTTAAATACTGAAGGGATAAAATATTTAAATACTAGCCGACACAGATCTTCAATCAAGGAGCAAAAACCGGATCGTGTTTTATTCAAATAAATCATCCCGTTGAAATGGACTTTTGCTCAAACGGATCTATTCTCAACGGATCTATTCAGAGGTTATATATACCCCAGAGTTTGAAGATCAGGATATCTAAGAATCAAGAACATATCAAGCTTACAAGCAATACGCGAATGATCTATTGACTGAATAATCAATATCATAATATCAAGCTTATGAGAGCAAAGTATATTTCTTCCAAGTGTCATCTACATCTGAGAAGAAGAAATATACTTAGTCAAATCAAGAACAGCCATCATCAGATCAAGATATTCATCGTCAAGCTGATGTTCTTACCTAGTTACCTTACTTTTACCTTTGCATAAAAACCTAGTTTTGTGTGAACTAAGAAGTTATTCCGACCTGTGTGGGACAAATAAGACAAAGCTTTGGAACTGTGTGTGAATAAGCAAGTCAAGAGAAAGCTTTGACCAATCTGTGTGAACGGTTGAAAGCGACACTCTTTGTATCAATCTGTGTGAATGATACAAGGATAGGTTTGATTATAGACACGTAGTTGTGTACGTAGTATTTATAATAAACTTTTTACTCCTGTGTGGAGGACCAGTGGATGTAGAGGGGTTTACCTCGAACCACTTTAATTACTGTGTTAATTACCTTATGCATTTACTGTTTTCATAACTGTGATTATTTTAAGTATACACTGCATACCGAGTTATTGTATCTACATCAACTTACTGTTACAAGACTTCCGCTATGCACTCTAACTTGAAAATCATACAGCTTGTTGCTCAAACACTTTCCAAGCTGTATTCTTTATACTTAGTGGCCAACACTCTGCATCTTCAAAGTCAAGGCGTCTAGGCCTTTTTAGAGAAGGCTCAGGTGATGACGTGACATGCACCACCTCCTCTGCAATTGGAGCTTTCCTTATAAACCTTAGAGCTATATGGGTGTTGTCTGAGTTTGAGTCCGAGTGATCTGCAGATGGCTCCTTCTCTGCAGATGGCTTGGTTACTGCAGGTGACATATGCGTTGCAGTTTGGTCGGCAACATCAGATTGGTCTTCATCTGAATCAGAGGGGTATCTGTAGGGATGAGGTCCACTTGATATTTCCTTTATCATCTGGGTTGCCTTCCTCTCCACTTCTAACTTCTCCAAAGTCTCTTAGTCCAGGTGACCAAGTCTCTTATTAACATGAAAGGGGTCAGCATTCCCTTTCGCCTTTCCGAGATACTCCAAGATCCAGCTTATCTGTGTCCCAAAAGACAGCTTGGTCTTGAACTTCTTCTCGTCCTCCATCCAATGAACTTTATTGACCTCGCGGACTAGTTTTCTGTAGATCTAATCAGTCCAGTCAATTGGCTGATGCTGGATAAGCGCTCCCAGCACCATGAATTTTGCAGACGACAACTGCTCATAGCTGCCTGCCATTCCCATCAAGATTTTGTTTGTGATGTCTAGAACATATCGATATTCCTGCTTCAGGTCGATTCTCTTCGCCAGTAGCTTCAGTTTGGACGGCTGTTCTTGTAACTTGATTTCGAGCCATGTTTCGGCAGTGCTTTGTTTTAGGGCTTCAATGGCCATGCCTCGAGATCGTATCCCGAAGGCCTCTCCGACTGTCTGAGGGGTAATTGTCACTTCTTCTCCAAAAATAGCGCTTTTGATTCCTGCTTCTGTGACCTCAACTTGCTTGAAAAATGAGATTACAGCTTCCTTGTAGAGGTATTTAGGTCTAATGTCCAAAAATGGGTAGATCCCATTTTTCTTCATTGAGCGGATAATGTGGTATACGCCCGTATCCGGATTCGCCTCGAGCAAGCCCTAGAAATCGACTACCAAACTGAAAATGATCTGGTCCTTGACAAGCTTCAGATTAACGCCTTCAAAGTAAGATTCCATTTCTGCAAAAGAAATTTTCGCTGAGTGTATTAAAGGTTCAAAGAAATTTCTGCTTTTGAAAATTAGGGTTTTCTCGAGTTTGAAGAAGGTAAAGTTCATGTGAAATGGGTTCGCCGACTTAAATAGCCATATGAAAAGACGTTTTGAGTTTAATAATAATTAATTCAAGCGGCGGTTCAACTTTTGAGAATTTAAAAAAATTCACGGTTGAATTTTTTAATTGGACATAGTGGTGGTCGTGTGAATGTGTATATGCCAAGTGTACATAAATAATAATATAATATTCAAGAGTCGGTCATGGATTGGAAAACTTAGCTGGTTGACCGTTTGACTCATTGATTGCTCTGCATCAGGTAAGTTCCTTATCTGATCTGCATCGGCTAGCTATCTGCATCAGGTTGGGTGTATTTCCCGAGGTCAGCTTCGTCTATCCTTCGTCTTCTCCTCTGATTTGATCAGGTGGAGTGATTGTCTGCTCTGATCAGGTAGATCCTCCTTGACCGCATCTGGTAACTCTTTCTTGTCTGCATCAGGTAAGTTCCTTCCCTCGTTTGATAATCAGTTAGCTTTCTCATATCTACTAGATTCCCAATCTAGTAATCCAAGTTCCCTGCTCATCTCCAAAAACCTTTCTTCTGGCAAAGGTTTGGTGAATATGTCAGCAATTTGGTATTCAGTGCTGACTCTTTCCATTCTAACTCTTTTGTTAAGCACATGGTCTCTGATGAAATGATGTTTGACATTAATGTGCTTTGTCCTTCAGTGCAGTACTGGATTGTTGGTTATTACGATTGCATTGTTGTTATCACACTATATTGGGACTTCATTTGCAATGATGTTGTAGTCCCTTAGCTGTTGTCTGATCCATAGAATCTGGGCGCAACAGCTACATGCAGCTAGGTATTCTGACTTTGTTGTTGATATTGAGTTAGATACCTGCTTATTGCTAAACCAGGATATCAATCTGGTTCCTAAGAATTGGCACGTTCCACTGGTGTTTTTCCTATTAATCTTGCATCCTGCAAAATCTGAATCTGAGTATCCTGATAGCTCAAAGTTATCATCTTTAGGATACCATAGTCTAACATTGACTGTAGACTTAAGGTACTTTATAATCCTTTTAGCTGCGTCCTGGTGAGACTGCTTTGGCTTCGATTGAAATCTTGCACATACACCCACTGCATATGATATATCAGGTCTACTTGCAGTCAGATAAAGGAGTGATCCAATAAGTCCTCTATAGTGGGTTGCATCCATTGATATGCCTCCTTCATCTGCATCTAGGTGTGTGCTTGTGCTCATAGGAATTCTTGCTGGTTTGGCTGATTCCATTCCAAATCTCTTGATTAAGTCTCTTGTGTATTTGTCTTGATTGATGAAAATTCCATTATTCATCTACTTGACTTGCAATCCTAGAAAGAAATTAAGCTTTCCCATCATACTCATCTCAAAATCTCCTTGCATAAGATTTGAAAATTTCTCACATAGCTCTGGGTTGGTTGATCCAAATATGATATCATCCACATATATTTGTACTAATAATATGTGGCCTTCATGCTCTACTCTGAATAAAGTCTTGTCCACCTTGCCTTTGCTGAATCTATTCTTCTCTAGAAACATATAGAGTGTTTCATACCATGATCTTGGTGCCTGCTTGAGTCCATAGAGAGATTTCAAAAGCTTGTAGACTTTGTCTCCTTTGACAAATCTAGGAGGTTGCTCCACATAGACTTCTTCTTCTAGAATTCCATTGAGAAAGGCACTTTTCACATCCATTTGGTAGACTTCGAAATCCTTGAATGCTGCATATGCAAGGAATAGTCTGATGGCTTCCAATCTTGCAACAGGTGCATAGGTTTCATCAAAATCTATTCCTTCACATTGTACATATCCTTTGGCGACTAATCTGGCTTTATCCCTAACAACAGATCCATCTTCATCACACTTGTTTTTGTACACCCATTTGGTGCCTATAACCTTCTTGTGATCTGGTCTGTTTGTTAGTTCCCAGACATTGTTCCTATCCATCTGGTTGAGCTCTTCTTATATTGCAATCATCCATCAGTAATCCTCCAATGCTTGCTCTGTTGTCTTAGGTTCCATTTGAGACATGAAACATGAGAACATTGCCATTCCTGCTGGTACTGCGGATTGTCTGGTTCTGACTCCATCAGTTAGGTTTCCAATGATCTGTTGAATGGGGTGATCTCTAAGCCATTTAGGGATTTCTTTTTCTTCTTCTTCTTCAGGGTTTGTTCCCCCTGTAGATTTGCTTTGGTGGACTTCTTCTCTGTCTGCTTTAGCTTGGTTTTGATCTCCTTGGTCTACAACTGGATCAGCTACGGCTTTGTCATCTGCAGGTGGGGATCCTGTCTAATCTGCAGATGGGTCTTTATCAGCTACAGATGGGTCTTCATCAGCAGCATCTGGATAAGGTAGGTTTTGGGATCCTATCTGATCTACAGTTGGGTCTTCAGGCTGATCTGCAGGTGAGTCCATCATTCCTGTATCATGAATGATGGCTTTTTCTAGGGTGGCAGATTTGAGCTTATTCTCGATTAGTTCCACATGTTTCATGTACTCAATAGTAGACTCATCAAACCCAACATGAGGTGTTTCTTCCACAACTAAGGTTCTTTTGTTAAATACTCTGTATGCCTTGCTTATTTGTGAGTATCCCATAAAGAGACCATCATCAGTTTTAGCATCAAAGGCATTCAGTTGGGTTTTACCATTGTTGTGGATGAAACACTTGCAACCAAAATATGTAAATATGCAACAGTTGGTGTTCTGCCATTCCAAACCTCATAGGGAGTTTTGCCATGTCTCCCTACAATCATACTCCTATTCTGAGTGTGGCATCTTTGTGTTGTGACTTCACCCGAGAACCTCTTTGGCGGTCGGCTTGACAATCATGGACTGTGACTTCCTTCAAGGTTCTGTTTCCTCTTTCAGCAACACCATTCTGCTGTGCAGTCCTGGCTACAGAGACCTCGTGCTGGATCCCATTCTGCTCACTGTACTCCGTGATTGCCTTGTTGAGAAATTCTCCTCCTCTATCTGATCTGATCTTGATGATTGAGAGGGATTTCTCATTCTGGATCTTCCTTAGAAGCTCATGTATTTTTGTCAAAGTTTCACTCTTTTTATAGAGAAAAACAATCTATGTATATCTTGAGTAGTCATCTACTACTACTAGAGCATGCTTCCTTCCACTCAATGTCCTTAGCTTGATAGGGCCAAAGAGATCTATATGAAGTAGATTTAGAATCCTTGTGGTGAGAGTGGTAGGCTGAACTGGTTTGAATGATGCCCTGGTCTGCTTCCCTTTTCTGACATGCATCACAGAGAGCTTCCTTTCTGAATACTTCTTCTGGAAGACCTCTGACCAGTTTTTGAGAACTAATCTTGTTGATGGCTTTGAAGTTTAGGTGACATAGTCTTTTGTGCCACAACCATCCATTTTCAGCTATAGTCTTGGATAGAAAACAGGTGTTGGGAGTTTCTGTGTTCCAATCTATCATGTAGACATCTCTCCTTCTGAATCCTTGTAGCTTCACTTCTACAGATAGGATATCTATCACCATGCATTTCCAAATGGTGAAGACTACTAGATTCTTCTCATCACAGAACTGACTTATGCTCAAAAGGTTGTACTTGAGCCCTTTGACATAATGGACTTTAGATATTATTATGTTTCCTCTGTGCAGCTTTCCAAAACCTTTTGTCTCACCTCTAGATCTATCTCCAAAGGTTACATCTGGGCCTCTTTCCTTGGTATAATTTGATAGCACCTTCTTGTTCCCGGTCATGTGCCTTGAGCATCCAGAATCTACAAACCATTCTTCACCTCCTATATTTGAATTTGTGGAGATGTGGTAGTAGTCCTTCCACTTTTTCTGCAATCAAACAAGCAGAGATTTAGGTACCCAAATATGTGTGGGTCCTCGGGGGTTAGATGGTTTCCTAGAGAATTGATTTCTCCTTAGATTATGGAAGTTATGGTGATTGCCCCTAAAAGGTGTGTGTTGTCTTGGTTAGGATTGTGTACTGGATATGCCTCATAAAATTGGTGGTGTGGGCCATTTGTAAATATTGGCTGAGACCATTTATAAAATCTTTGGGGTCTCCACACCTGTTCATTTTGAAAGCTTGGATAACCTTGAGGTTTCCATTTGACCCTTCCATTTTGAAATCTATTTTTGGGGAGTCTTTGATAATAGTGGGCATGTTGTATAGGCTGTTGCTTTTCCCTTGGCCGTTGCCTAGTCTCTTGTCTAGGTGGATGCCTTGTATACCTTGGATGCTGCCTAAAATTTTGACTTGGCTGCTGCCTGTTTTGAAATACAGGTTTGTAAGTTGGCTCAGTAGACGGGACAAGTGTTTCTCCCTTGATGAAAGTAGTTTTAGAACTAGAGGGAGTGTTGGGGTCATATCCAAGGCCTTATCTAGAATAAAGTGGCCTTTTATTCATACACAACTCATCCAAGGTTATGGATGCCTTGAGAAAAGTTATCTCCTTAGCTTGTGTATTACTTAGCTATGTCAGTTTAGCAAACTCAGATTTGACCAACAGCTGATTTTTCGCTATTTAAAACAGTTAATCTTTTGATCTCAGCTGTAGTATTATTAGCCTAGTTTTTCAACTTGTCTTCAGCCTGTTTTTCAAATTCAAATTTGGTTTTAATTAACTCTAGGCTGAGTTTTTCAAAGTTATTTTTCAGCTGCCTATTCTCATCTTGTAGCTGGGTTTTCTCGGCTGATATAGTTAAGTGTGCAGGTTTTAATTTCTCAAAATCTTTGAGAAGCTTATTGACAGACTCATGTATGTCCATATCCTGAGACATGTCTGAGCTGTTATTATTTGAAATTGAGGGTTTGGATGTTACCTCTTCATCAGCTAAGTTGGCCATCAGACAATTGTACTCCTCATCATCATCAGAGAAGAATCCACTGCTAGATATCTTGGTCTTCTCGAATGAAAGCTTTTCTCTTGTCTTCTTTTCTACCCACTTCTTTCTTGCCTTCATCCTTCTTGAGAGCAGGATAGTTAATTTGAATATGTCATGTCTTGTGACAATTGTAGCACTCAACCTTCCAACTTCCAGCCTTTTGATTCCTCCTTGGATTTTCTTTATAATTCTTCTTATACTTGGAGTAGTTCTTCCGGAAGTAGCTGAATCTTTGCATTATAAATGCCATTTCTTCCTCAATCTAGGGCATTTGGAGGCCTGACTTCAGATAGGCTCTTGGCGGGGGACTCAGCTGCAAACGCTATTCCCTTCTCTGCAGGCTCGGTTGATGATGAACTTGGAAGCTCAAACTCATAAGCCTTTAGATCAGAGAACAGCTCCTGGATCTTTATCTTATTAAGATCCTTGGACTCTCTCATGGCCACTGCCTTCATATTCCATTCTGGATTGAGATATCTTAGAACTTTCAGGGCCATCTCCCTGTTGCCATATGTTTTTCCCAGAGAATTAATTTCATTAATTATCTCTGTGAATCTTGTGCCTACTTGGCCGATAGATTCACCATTCTTCATTTTGAAGTTGTCAAATTTTTGGGTGGCGATTGACAACTTATTTTCTTTTATCAGCTCAGTTCCTTCGCACATCACAGCTAGAGTGTCCCGAATTTCTTTGGCATTCTTGCAATTCTTGATCTTGACCATGGTTGATTTGTCAAGAGTCTGATACAGCACATCTCTGGCCCGATTGTCAAGATTGGACATCTTCCTTTCTTCAGTGGTCAGCTCCATCCTCTTCTTGGGGATCTTCTCTGGCTTCCCGGTTGCAATTTCTTCTGGGGAGTTGTCTTTCTCGAATATTAAAGGACCGTCTTCAATTATGCACCACATGTCATCATGTATGGATGATAAATGTGCCTGCATTCTTATCTTCCAAAGATCATACTCGTCAACAGAAAAAACAGGTAACCTAGAGTGCATGTGTTGCATGTGTTCCATTTCTAAATGAGATATTAAAATATATATATCCTCGATATATGGATCTGGTTCTGAAAAATTGAACCAACCTCTCTGATACCACTTGTAGGTCACAAGGCATCATGAATAAGTCTATGGGGGTGAATAGACTTACTGAAACTCTTTTTCCACGAAAGGAGTTTCTCAGCTGATAGGTAAAGATGACTTAAAGTCGTCTGTAGACAGGTATGCGGAAGTCAGCTGATGACGAAAGCAAATAACTAAACAATGGAACAGTAAACATGTATGCAACAGGTAAGTATGATGTTTAAAGCAGTAAAACATGCAGGCAATTATAGTAGTCTCAGAGGTGGGGTAATCCTCTACTAATCTACTTTTCTCCAAACCAGTTGGAGATGAATTCACTATAATTCTCAACTAGTGATAAATATTACAGTGATTCTTCCTATCTACAACAACTTCCAACCAGTGGAAATCTTGTCGTTGCAACTCCATGATTGTCTAGCACCTCTTGATCTCAAATCCTCTGATGCCTATCAGTCACGCAAACTTCAACCAGTGAAGTACCCCGTACTCAGGTTTTAAGACACGAGTAGTTGTCTTCTCCAATTAAGAGCTTCTTAGTATAAGAACTTTTGACTCTTGCTCTTCACGATGCTATAGTTCGCTTTGTTTGCTTTGATTGCTTTGATCGCTTGTAAGTTTCATCGACTTGCGAACGATTAAGTATTTGAGATATAACCCTTTCCAGTGCCGACCCCCTTATCCAATAAGGAGTGGAATGTTTTGCTCTCAAATACACGGACTAGTTTCTATAAATTTATTTACGAGTTAGGAATGCCAGTAACTACCAGTAAATAAAGAAACATTCCTTTGCCTTATATAAATGGTTTACATAATTACAAGTACAATGCCCTCACTCAACAACCTCTGAGTGGCATTCGAGGGCATACTCCTAACATCTAGCACCTCTTGATCTCAAATCCTCTGATGCCTATCAGTCACGCAAACTTCAACCAGTGAAGTGCCCCGTACTCAGGTTTTAAGACACGAGTAGTTGTCTTCTCCAATTAAGAGCTTCTTAGTATAAGAACTTTTGACTCTTGCTCTTCACGATGCTATAGTTCGCTTTATTTGCTTTGATTGCTTTGATCGCTTGTAAGTGTTGTTCGCATCGTACTTTGCTCAATTTAAATCTTCAGGTATTTATAGATGTCGATCATTTGAGCTTTCTTCATAGCCGTTGCACTTCCTGTAACAAATCCGTCCGTTGGAGAAAATAGACTTCTTTGTTTTTTCTTTCCGAACGTTGCAAGGCTGGATTCCCTTATTTTAATCCATTTCCGAACGTTGTGAAGACTTTCATGTTGTAGCACCGAATCTTTTGAATATAATATGTTTAAAGTCTTCAGAGGTGGGTCTCTATGAATTATTTAATCCATTGCTTTCCGGGAATCTCTCCAGTCTGTCTCTTATCGCCCGTATGTGACTTTCTGTGATTATTAACTTTTTAATGCATGCTGACGTAGACTGGTTTACTTGGCTGATTACTTTGACAGAACTTATCTGATCTCTTTTTGGTCAGTCTGTATGACGTGCAGTCAACCTTCTCTGATGACTTCTCTGATGTCCCGACGAATCTTCTCTGATCTGACGACCTGTCTGAAGTCTTCTGACCTGATGGTCAAACTTCAGATGACTTGGACTCCGTCTGATCACTTGACTACAGTCTCTTCAAACTTCTCTGATAAATGAGTTGACCAGGACTTCTCTGATAAATCTCTTTCTGCAGAACATTGTCTGATGATAAGTCGTTTGTGGTCAACCTTATCTGAACAGTTGAGTTGACTAAGACTTCTCTGATAAACTCGTCTGCAACTTGGATTTCTGCAGTGTTTGGTCAAAACCTCTCTGAAGTATATGTTTGACCAAAACTTGTCTGATATTGTAATTCTCTGAGATTTATACTTAGCCGATTTTAGCCTAACTTATATGGCTTATAGAAGATACTCATATGGTTCTTCTTTACATATTGCCAAGTATTCAACTATACATAATCTAGCCTTTAGAAGATACTCATTTGGTTCTTCTTTACAATTTTGCCAAGTACTTAAAAACATACATTTGAATAATCAAATAAATACATGGATGACATCATCAAAATCTAATAAGTATTCCTAACACCATACCCTTCAAAGTCCCATATTTCAACTCAATTACTTTAACCCATAAGCTGTTTTTTTTTTCAAATAAAAACCTCCACATCCATTTCCCTAAAAGTGAAACGTTAAACACCTCCAAATCCCTTAACCCCCTCCCCCCCAAAGTGTTTATGTTTGCAAATTTCTCTCAACTCCACACAAGGAGTTTTTTTACAACCCCCCAAAGGAAATTTCTTTGCAAGCTCACAATATCTCTCATGGTTTTCTTAGGAATCTTATTAAAGGAAAGGTAGTATGTCGAAAGAGAAGAAAGCACCAAAGTTAGTAATGTAATTCTGCCACCAAGTGAGAGTTGTGAATCTTCCCACCATCGAAGTTTATCTCTGATTTTCTGTACAACCCCATTCCATTCTGCTGCCTCCCTTTTGTTTACTCCAACCTTTAAGCCAAGATGGTGTTTTCTCCATTTTGCAATGAAGAACATTCGCCATCTCCATAAGCAATGTTGTTCGACATTTACACCAATCAAACTACAATTATCAAAATTTACCTTGAGATCGGAAGTAATTTCCATGCTTCGAAGATTTCTTTTCAAGGTTCGAGCATTCTCCACTTTAGCTTCACACATTATGATGGTGTCATCCGCAAATTGGAGATGAGAAATACAAATCTTTTTTTCTTCCAATCGCTGCTGTCTCGAACAGACCCAAATCAGAAGCTCTTGTCATTAAGATGCTAAGCCCTTCAGCGAATATCAAGAAAAGAAAAGGAGAGAGGGGGTCGCCCTGTCTCAGCCCTCGCTCCAACTTGAATTCACCAGACGGGCTTCCATTGACTAACACTGAAGCAGAAGCGGATGTCACACACTCCATAACCCATCATATCCACTTGGGATGAAAATTGAACCGTTCCTTCATTATGTTGAGAAACGACCATTCCATTGAATCATAAGCTTTAGCAAAGTCAATTTTGAAAAAAAATCATTCCAATTCTCTTTTTTGCTTCATCAATGGCTTCGTTCAAAATCACCATGCTGTCTAAATTTTGCCTTCCCCCCGTTGAATGCACATTGATTTTCTGAAATAATTGACTCCAGCACAAAACTCAACGTTCTTGCTAGTATTTTTTAGATGATCTTGTAAAATCCCACAATCAGCGAAATAGGTCTATAATCGCCCAAACCATTTGCAACATCCTTCTTTGGAATAAGCACAATAAATGATGGATTTATGCCCTTTACCAATTCCCCATTTTGATGGAATTCATTTAACATACGCATAAAGTCCTCCTTAAAAAAAATCCCAAGCCTCCCTTGAACTGGTGAAAAAAAAAAAAAAAAGAAAGTCGTTTAGTGAACATGAACCTAAGGGCGATCCAACGTACGTAGAAGCAGTAACTTACATAGAAGCGGTAAATTTTACTGAGGGCACGAATATGATGGACATGGATTAATATATAAAAATCATATGTATGATTTCCATACATCTTACTGTACTTTTTTGAAGAATATATTAAGCATGTATTATCTCGTATGAAGCTTATATCAACCTGATGAAGTATTTGTAATGTACTTGATTTATTATATTGTGCTAACTTGCACTTGTAACACTCCGAACTCAACTCGGGTTATCACACGCCGTATAACCCATCACAAGGTCTATCAGACTGTTACCAGAATATACTCGAAACCAAAACCAAAACTAATGTAATGGATACAATGAAGATTAGGCTTTGGACTCGGCCGAAATATTTGAGTATGACAATTTCAAGATAAAGTTTAAAGTACTCCATGTGCTCATGCACGGGACTTTCGAGATAATATTAAAGCAAACAAATTGAAGTACTAAAATCTCAGAAAAACACATTCATAAACTAAGATGATCGGCTTGAACTCTTAAACATCATGTCTGCCCGTCTGTCCCATACGCACTCCGTGTTGTCTCCTCAAACAAATGGTCACATGAAATGCATAAAAGGCCTTTTCCCTATTTAAGGAGTTAGCAATTGGAATTCACCAATACAAGTACAGAATTACGAAACATTAAATTATCGGTATTTCAAAAATCTATTTCTTCGACAATTCAAAATATTTTCCACAATATTCCGGAAAATTCACATTTAATCATCAATAAAGCCTCTCAAAGGTAATTCTCTTAGCCAAGTCTTTGTGGGTCCCGTCGAATCATTCCCGGATGAGAATACCACATTCTGACATGTCCCCAAGTACCAGTCCTCGGAGGTCCCATCAAACCTTCCTCAAGTGGACATCTCACATCACACACAAAAATCACATTTTCATCATACAAACACAAGTGATAAAAGTGTTGTATGTACTTGCCTTTACTAATATACTACGATGAAAACGACGGATGGAAATGTTTCGAACCGAGCTCTTCACAAATTACTCGACCCTACGTATATATCAATACTAGATCAACAAATATACGGTAGAATCTCCAAGAAATAACTGATATCCCCTAGATCTTTCAATGAACACTATGGGATAACAACGATTACACCATAGGACAACAAGGAATATGATGGAATGTATTAACACCATCAAAATTATACTAGCAATCTAGCTTAAATCGGATTAAAAAGACAAACTACACGAAAACCCCCAAATTCCCAGAACCTAAGGTTTTGAGGAATTTACCTTGATTAGGATGACGAAGGGAGATTAAATGGTGTTTAATATTCACCAAGAACTCAAGATATATGATTTGTTGTGGAATCGCCAAAACCCGCACTCCAAATCCCCCAAACCACTTCAACTGACTAATGCTAACCTTCTACATTAGCGTGTGCTAACGAGGCCTCATCTTCATATCCTCTTTCTCAAATATGAAGCTGACATACCCCTTATACATTGTTCATCGCATATATATATACTGACTAGTGCTCACCTTCTTCATTAGCAGGTGCTAACGAGGCCTCGTCTTCTACTAGTGTGTGCTAACTAGGCCATGTACCGAAACTTATGAAGTGAATAACTCGGGGTACCTTGGCTTCATATTCTCTTTCCATATCCTACGTGGCCTTGTATACTCCATGACTCAACCATTGTACCTTAACTAAAGGAATAGTTTTGTGCCTAAGTTGCTTGACTCGGTGATCTAAAATCTAAAACGGACTTTCCTCAAAGGTGATATCGGACCCCACCTCAATCTCCCATAAATTGATGATATGACTCAACTCTAGAGCATATTTCTCAACTGATGAACGTAAAATATGCTATGTACGTGGCTCAACGATAGCATCAGACCCAAATAATAGGCAAGATCCCTGACCCGCTATAGGATTTTTAATGGTCGATATACCTCGGACTAAGTTTACCCTTCCTACCAAGTGCTAAACTCCATGATTCGGTGACATCTTCCGCAGAATGTGATTCCCGGCCTCAAACTCTAATGGACAACGTCAAACATCAGCATATGATTTCTGTCGACTTTGAGCAGTCAACAGTCTATCATGAACCAAAGCAATCTTCTCTCTCATGTCAACCAGCATATATTCGGCTATGTTTCAATCAATTTGGATGAATCATCCCAACATAGCAGCGATCTACATCGTGTCCCATACAAAGCCTCAAAGGGTGCCATCTTAATTGAAGTGTGCCAATTGTTGTTGGACGTAAATTTGATAAGTGGCAAATACGACTCTAAATCATCGCTCCAGTCCAGAGCATATGCTGTCAACATGTTCTCAAGAGTCTGGATCTTCTGGTCCGACTGCCCATTAGTCTGTGGATGATATGATGTACTAATCCCCAGCTCGGCACCCAACAATCAGTGAAAGGACTGGCATAAATGCGATATAAACTGTCCATATCGATTGGAAATAATGCTCTTATGAGTCCCACGAAGTCTCACGATCTTCACAATAAATACCTGTGCCAATCTCTCAGGTCCCCATATATCCTTAATACCTAGAAAGTGAGCCTATTTGTCTAGTTAATCGACAATTACCCAAATCATGTTCGTCCCATTCTGGGTCCTGGGCACACTAGTGATAATATCTCTAGAAATATCTTCCCATTTCCACTCGGGTATATAAAGTGGTCTCAACAACCCTGTCCGCCACTGATGCTCAATCTTGACCTAAGGATAGGTCAGACATCTCGATACAAACTCATTAACACCCTTCTTCAAATTACTCCACCAAAATTTGCTCTTCACATCCTTGTACATCTTATTTATACCCGAATGAATGGAGTAAGGTGCAGTATGTGCTTCTTTCAAAATTATTTGTCTCAACTTGGCATTAGACGGAACACAAATTATACCTCAAAACCTTCAAACACCATCATCCTAAATCACGAATCTGGGGGGTTTTCTCGTAATCATATCCTCTCATAACTAGACAAAAAATAAATCCCCGAACGATTTTGCCTTTTTATCGTCATTAAAAGATGAAGTGATCTCCAATGTGAATAACTGTCCATGATCTCTCTAAAGCCAAACCTCAATACCCTGCTCAATCAAATTCTGATGGATCCTCGACTGTGGCGTAAGTGCCTCCAACATCATGTTGGCTAATGACTCGGTGCACCATCCACAACGTTCACCTTACTTAGATGGTAGAGAATCTCATGGTCATAATCCTTGATCAGTTCCAATCATCTATGTTGCCTCATATTCAGCTCTTTTTGGCTGAAAATGTACTTTATGCTCTTATGGTCAGTACACGAAGAGCCGTATACATGTGTCTCCAAATTTTCGTGGCGAAGACGACTACTGCCAACTCCAAAACATAAGTAGGGTAACTCGCCTCAGACGACTTCAACTATCTAGATGCATAACCTATCACCCTATCCCTCTACATCAGGACACAACCGAGTATGAGTCCCAAAGCGTCAGTGTCTACCACAAAATCATCAATCCCTCTAGGCAGAGCTAACACTGGCTCCATAGTTAATATCTTCTTTAGTTCATCAAATTCGGTATTCTTATCCTTGTTTCACTTGAACGTATGGGTTTTCTGAAGTAGTTGAGTAACTGGGCGAGAAATCTTAGAAATCCCTCGACGAACCTACGGTAGTACCCAAAACACTACACTTCTTTCACATTCTTGGGTGGCTCCACTCTAGAATTATCGCTATCGGATCGACTCGAACCCCTTCAACCAAAATCAATTGCCCAAGGAATGTTATTTCTTTAAGACAAAACTCACCCTTAGAAAACTTCATGTAAATCCGTTAACTTCTCAAAGTGTTCAATATGACGTGGAGGTGCTCGACATGCTCTTCCTTGTTCCGTGAATAGTTAAGTATGTCGTCAATGAAAACGACAACAAACTTAACAAGATAATCTATAAACACTTTGTTCATCAAATGCATGAACACAACAGGAGCATTAGTTAGCCAAAATGGCATAACCATGAACTCGTAGCACCAATATCCAAAATAGTCCCGGCCCAACAACTTCATCGCCTTCATGACGCTGATCACACTACCCAAACTACCGGGCTTACGACCCATGAACGCGTGCTTGGTACCATCTTCAACTACTAGAGAAATAATGCGCGTCCGACCATTCATAATAGCACCATGACGATCCAACAATCATCTCCCAGGATTACATTCTCTCCCTTCAGATCCACCATAATGAGATCCAAAGTCAATCCTGATTCCCAATACGCACAAGACAATCCTTAACCTCTCGATTACCAACCATAGGCTCTCAACTAGGAGTGCCCACCACAAACGGTTTACACTCAACTAAAAAATCAAGACCCAGACATTTCACATAATCAAAAGCAATAAACGAATGACTAACGCCTTAATCGAATAATACTGAAATGGGTTATAAAGAATATCAGTGGTACCTGTGACCACTTGGGCATCTATCTCATCTACACGCCTCATCTGGTAGACTCAGGAGTGTGCTGAACTTACACATGATGTAGCTCAGCGGTCTGACAGACCTCAGCCCTGACCTCGAACCGAACTCTGTTGTGGCTAGTGTAACACCCCAAAAATGACGGTTATTACAGTGCCGTGGATCCCACACTGGGCCCACTAGGTCATACAAATACACACATCAACTGTAATATAATTATAGTATCGAACCACATAATATTAACCATCACTCCGATGAGGATTTTATACATCATACGTCTTTAGCCGCCGCGATACACAGGATTCAAATACAGGTGTGAACCATATGAAATGGAGTATACCCCAAATAGTATTACAATTGCAAAAGAATTTTTATAAAGCAGAAATGAAAATACGCAGTTTAATTATAACCGTAGAAAATAAGACTCATGGTCCCCAAACTAGTATCCCTCAAACCCTTCGCGGTCACAACGCTCTTCCCGTGCCTTGGCCTTCCCTCGACTTAAAAAGCAAACAACAAGTATTTCGCCCAAACACAGGGTGAGAAATACATGATAATAAATTCTCAAGATGTGGCGTCTCGGGCCCTCCGCTGGCCCGCGCACCGGCCACGACGCACCTTAAACCGCTAAATACCAATTACCACAATTTAAATTACCTGAAATAAAAAAACTTCGCACATTCTATTACGACTAAATGGAAATATCACTTCAAAATAAAAATATCAGAGTCTCACTTACAGTGGAAACATATAAAATTGACACAACACCACTCAATAATAAAATAGATATTTCCAAAAATTCGCAACAACTACGCTCACTATTAATTTCACAACATCCACAATCATATATTACATGCTTTGAATATATTACAATATTTGAGACATCCTACGAACCGCTAATTGACATCACGAGACAGACCGTGGCAGTAGCGACGAACCGCAACACCTACAAAACTTTGTGGGGGTGAGCCAACACTGCTCACGACTAGTCATGCTGCCGGGCCAAAACCGCCGGTTTTGGGCCTCGAACCGGCGGTCCTCGGTCCCCAAAACGCAGAACCGAGCCCGGAACGGAGACGAGCCCGACCACCTGTGCCGGGCTAGAAGCCCTTCAGTCCCGGGCCGGGCTAAAACCACCGGTTTCGGGCCGAGACTGCTGCCCAATTTTGCATTTTTTTTTTAATTTCTAACTTTTTTATTTTTTTTTCATTTTATTCTTGTATATTTATTACTTTTATGAATAGAAAATGATAATTCTTAATGTTTTGATTTTGTTTTGATTTTTTTTAAATATTTAAAAACTCATTAAATTGTTGAAAAATGAATAAGGATAAGGACTTTGCAATCTTGCATTAAGAAGGAGGAAAATTACAACAAATAAATTAAGCACAATTTTAGGAGTTTTACACTTGAATTCTTGAAATAAAAAAATAATAATAATAAAGGACTTGAGCTCTCTACTCCGCATCCGATCAATTTGTCTCGGTGAAGGCTTCATCTTCGCTCTGATTTGCATCGTCCCATTCCGGTTCTTGAGCTCTAAGGTCGGCCCTACACCAATCATCGAGCAACATGGTAGCTTCAATGTTCGCCGGCTTCGTCCTTGATCTTCTTTGATCTAGCATAAGTCCTCCGATGCTAAAGGCTTGTTCGACGGAAACGGTGGATGCCGGGACAGCAAATAACTCCTTTGCAATGATAGAGAGTATTGGGTACTCCTCTCTCTTCGCCTACCACTTCAACACATCGATCGACGGACCACTATCCTCAACACCAAATACAAAACGAGTTTGCAAGAACATATCTAATTCGCTATTACCTTGCCCCATTGGAAGTTTATTGCTTATATTTTGCATCATTCCATGCAATTGTTGAACTAAAGGATCACTTTCATTCATCTCAAAAGGAAAATCACATGAAGGCATCATAGAAGAAGGCATTGTAGAAGAAGGAAAATCACTACCATATTTTAATCTATATTCTAGAAAAAGAGATCTCTTATCTAGATCTTCCTTGATTTGTGGCATGGAAGGAAGATCAAAGAAGACCCCTTCACCATCAATTACAACATCACTCAAGTCCATTTGAGCAAAAGCATCATAATAAATACCAAGCATTTGACAAACACCATCATACTTCCATTTAGGATCTAAACACTTAGCAAGCAAGAAAATCATAGGAATCTCCCTAAAATACTATAGCCATTTTTGAACCATAAAATAAATCACACCTTGCATGTTTGGCCTACTAAAACAACCCTAAAAAGACAAGGCAATATACATGCAATGTTCCAACACTTTAACGGAAGTACAATAATAAACACCCGATAATTGTTTAGTAGCATTATGAAAAACCTTTAACAAATGATATAAATCCATACATGAATCCCAATGACTCTCATTAAGAACTAATTGCATGCTTGAGAACTCTTTTCTAAAAAAATCGCATAAATAACTCTTATACTCTAGTGTACTATTAATCATCTCATAAGTAGAGTTCCAACGATGAGATACATCTAATTTAAAACAAGTATAAACAATACCATTTGCACGACAATATTTTTGCCATTTTTCTCCCAAAGTTTTTGATTTGTGCAAATATTTAACGGCTTTTTTAATAGGAACAACTGAATCTTGAAAAATACTAAGCGCATCTTCAACACATAAATATAAAATATGACAAATGCATCTAGAATGAAAATATTTTTCTTCAAATGATGGTTCACATGCTTCAATAAGTTCCGGAATACTATCGGTGTTCGCCGATGCATTATCAAAACCAACGGAAAATACCTTGTTAAGCAAACAATACTCATTCAAAACCGTAATAATAATTAAAGCAATATTTTGAGCCGTGTGAGGCTCTTAAAACTCCCTAAAGGCAATCAAACGTTTTTGCATAATCCATTTCGCATCAATCCAATGACAAGTAATTCCCATGTAACTATTTTTATTATAAGCATCAGCCCAAACATCGGCACAAATAGAGACTTTTTGAGACAAACGAACTAAATATTTTATCAAATCTTGTTTTTTGTCAAAGCATTGTCTCTTAATTCTCTTAAGCATTTGAGTTCTAGATACCTTGCTAACATTGGGCCCTAAACCATCTTTATAAGAAGCTTCATACGTTATTCTATCCGCATAATTAAAAGGTTGTTTTTCCATGGCACAATATCTAACACAAGCATCTTCATATCGATTTTTTTCAAATTTAAATAAAGCGGAAGAAGACATACCCGTCGCCGAAGTTGAACTAGTACCTCGAATTTGCGTTTGAGAAGTAGATATTCCGTACTCGAACGGATGAAACCCCTCCATGTGCCTTTGTAGTGTTCCATAGTCTCCCTTCTCGATCCATTTGTAGTGCTTTGTGCAATAGTTGCAATAAGCAATGAATCTCCTTCGACCATCAGATAGAGGAGGTTCTCCTTCGTTGATAGGAGCCAATTCTCTTTTAAAATGTTTAACGAAGATTTCGGACTTGAGAGGCTTAGGCTTACTTGTTGGCGGAAGAGGAGGTTGGTTTTGTTCGTCTTCTTCGTGCTCTTCATCATCATTTCTAGAGCCACGAAATTCATATCCCGTGCTCTCCATCGTATGAACCATCTCTTCAAATCGGGCATCTTCTTCGGCTTGAATTCGTTCGGAGACTTGTCTAGAAATTTCCTCCGCCAATTGGGCCCTTCTAGGCCTTTGAGTTTGAAAGTTTCCTCCTCCACTTCGTTGGCCTAGTTCAATGGCCTTGCCCTTGCCCTTGTTGTTGTTGTTCTTTGAGGTAGACATGGAGTGTAGAGAGTCGAGAGAGTAGAGATTGAAATTTGAGAGAGAATTAGAGTGTGATTCTTGGTGAATTTTGAGTTAGAAATATGTAGTATTTATAGTGGGGAGGGTAGGGGGAAAGGGGGAGTATTTGGAAGGTTTGGGGTTGGGGGGGGGGCTGCCAACGGCTATATGCACAAAAGAGTTGTTGGCAATATTGGCAGCAGTAGCAGAGCAGTGTCTGCTGCTCTTTTTTTTTCTTTTTTTCCAACCCAGCCCGGCGGGCTTCTGAGGACCGACGGGCCTGAACAGTCGGTCCTCGGTTTGGTTTCCCCTGAACCTAGCCCAGCCCGGGCTTCTCGGTCCCGGTCCGGTTCAGGCCCGTTGACCGGCGAGCCCAGGCTAAAACCGTTGACTTTGGGTCAGGCCCTTGCCAAAACAGCCGGGCCGAAAAGCCCAGGTATGTCTACTCACGACTAGAAACCCAAATAGATGTAATTTATACAACTTTAGCATAACAATACAAATATTCACCACATCTGCATATCATGATTCACATATTCACAATCGTCATTATTGTATATGCAATGCAATGCAATTCCCATGCATGCCATGACTCACGCACACGGGCCCATTTCTCTCGGCTATTTTGGCCAACCCAAGTCGCTTATTTGGATTTTTTGCTTTTCGCTTCGCAATGCATGTTTATGACATATTATTTCATGTCAAAGCGCAATGATACTGAGTATTCGCAAATCACTTTTCAACTAATCACACGTCACAAATATCGCACTAATACACTTTAAAGTGTAGAAATTATACAATTTAAATTTCTAGTAAATTCCACACCTGAATTGTATATGAAAATAAACAATTTTTGCTAATTTTGATCGCCTAGCGGTTTCGGTCCACTTGTATTTTCCTCGTAACCTGAAATCTCAACAGATTAATAATCTGAACAATTCACACTTTAATATGCAAATATATCAATATATAAGTATTTAAACATACACAAGGAATACACACGCCTGCTATACAAATAAGCCTACACACGGCACACAAGCACAACACACACACACCCGACACACCCAGTAACACACACGCACACCCAGTAACACACACACACACACACACACACACACCAGCACCTATATGACACCCAAATACGCCCTGAAACTCAAAATAGAAACTAGAAACATGTTCTTTATAACAATGGCTTCACAATGGTATAAAGTTTGTAAAATTCCGATAGCCGAAGAAACGGTACGGGCGACCCGAAGAAAAATGACGTTTTTTCCCCATTCCGACGATTCCGACATCGGTTTGGAAAACTGAGCTTCTTGATCTACTCATTGACACGAACAAATCGATATATAGATTGTAAAATCTTACTGAAGAATTCCTCGTCAAGGATTTAACCCTTTTTTTTTCTTTACCCGCTTCTCGGAAGAATGATATAAGATGATGATGATGATGATGATGATGGTGAAATGAAAGCTACGTGGTTTTAGTTCCCAAAACCGGACTCTTTCCCTTTATTTATAAATTACATTTTTCACCCCCAAATTTTGTGAAATTTGCAATTTAGCCCCAACTATCACCAAAATATGCAATTAACCTACAAAGTCATAATTAATCATTTTTAATATCACAAAATAATAATTTAATCGTAATAAATATTCTAACATTTTTGTTTGTTTATTTATTTTCTCATTTAATTATTCGGGCTTCACAACTCTCCCCCTGTTAAAATAAATTTCGCCCACGAAATTACTTACCGTTTCCAAACAGATACGGGTACTGCTTTCGCATACTCTATTTTGTTTCCTATGTAATTTCCTTGATCACTTGACTTCTCCATAATACTTTCACCATCGGAATCATTTTATTTCTCAACGGTCGAACTTGTCGATCTAAAATCGTAACATGTTTCTCTTCGTACGTTAATTTCTCGTCAAGTTCCACCGGTACAGTTTCTAAGACATGTGATGGATCCTTTATATATTTTCGCAACATAGCGAAACGTGAAACACGTCGTGTAATCGTGATAATTCATTCGGTAATTTCAGTCGGTATGCCGCGGTTCCAATTCTTTCTATAATCTCATACGGCCCAATATATCTCGTGCTAATTTCCCTTTCTTCCCAAATTGCATCACACCTTTCCATGGTGAAACTTTCAAGAATTCGTACTCACCAACCTCGAACTCTAACTCTCGTCGACGGGTGTCCGCGTAACTCTTTTGATGGCTTTGTGAAGCTTTCAGTTTCTCAAGAATAATGTCATTTTTGCTCGAAGTCTCTTGAATGATTTCAAATCCGAACCCCCTGCTCTCGATCTTACTTTCGCCCACTTCTCCCCAACATATTGGAGTTCTGCATTTTCTACCATACAATGCCTCAAAAGGTGTCATACCAATACTGCTATGATAACTGTTGTTGTATGAAAACTCAATTAACGACAGATACATCTCCCAATTCCCCGTAAACTCCATCACACAAGCCCGTAACATGTCCTCTAAAGTCTGAATCATGCTTTCTGATTGCCCATCTATTTGTGGATGAAACGCAGTACTGAATATCAATTTCGTCCCTCACGCCTCTTGCAGGTGTTGCCAAAAATGGGACGTAAAATTTGGATCCCGATCGGACACAATAGATACTGGATCCCCATGTAACCTGACAATCTCTGACACATACATCTTTGCAAATTGATCAAGTGTGAATGTCACCTTTACTGGTAAGAAATATGCTGACTTAGTTAATCGGTCCACAATAACCCAAATAGACTCGTTACCACTCTGTGTCGGCGGTAATCCTCGTACAAATTGTAATGTGTTCCCACTTCCACTTGGGAATCGGTAAATGCAGTAACAACCCTCCTGGTTGCTGATGTTTTGCTTTTACTTGTTGATAAATAAGGCATATAGCTACAAACTCTGCTATCTCTCTCTTCATAGCTGGCCACCAGTAGTACTCTTTAATCGTCTTATACATTTTGGTACTACCTAGATGCATAGCATGTTTGAACTATGTGCTTCTTCTAAAACTTCTCTTCTCAATTCCAAATTTCTAGGTACACACATTCGATTCCCATAACACAGAACTCCATCGGCTCGAATAGCAAAATCTTTTGTCTTCTTATTGATCACATCTTCTCGAAATTTCATTAATCTTGAATCCCCACTTTGCAATTCACGGATTTTATCAATTAAGATCGGTCTCACCTGAAATCATGCGATAACAACTTTGGTATCGGATATCATCAATTCAGCATTTAATAATTTCATTTCTCGTATGAAGTCGACTCCCTTGCACTAGATACATGATAATAAGCCTTGTGATTTCCGACTTAACGCATCTGCCACTACATTCGCTTTTCCAAGATGATAATGAATAGTACAGTCGTAGTCTTTGATCAACTCAATCCATCTCCTCTGTCGCAAATTCAATTCTTTCTGAGTAAACAAGTATTTCAGGCTTTTATGATCGGTGAAGATTTCACAACTCTCACCATAAAGGTAATGTCGCCATAACTTCAGAGCAAACACAATCGCTGCTAATTCTAAATCGTGAATCGGATAATTAAGCTCATGAGGTTTCAGTTGTCTTGAGGCATATGCTACCACATTTCCACTCTGCATCAAAACACATCCTAGTCCCTGATGTGACGCATCACTGTAGATCACAAATCCTTCGGAGCTCGTTGGTATGGTCAACACTGGCGCTTGCGTCAATCGATCTTTCAACTCTTGAAAACTATTTTCACATTCTCTACTCCAGTCATATTTCACACCATTCCTAGTCAGCTTTGTCAACGATAATGCAATTGACGAAAAACTTCTGATAAGTCGGCGATAGTATCCCACTAACCTAAGGAAACTTCGAATCTTAGTTGCACTCATAGGTGTCGGCCAGTTCAACATAGATTCTACCTTTTTTGGATCGACTTTGATGCCTTCACTAGAAATCACGTGACCCAAGAATTCTACTTCGTTGAGCCAAAACTCAATACCCTGCTCAATCAAATCCTGATGGATCTTAGACTGAGGCGTAAGTGCCTCCAACATCATGTTGGCTAATGACTCGGTGCACCAGCCACAACGTTCGCCTTACTCAGATGGTAGAGAATCTTGTGGTCATAATCCCTGATCAGTTCCAATCATCTATGTTGCCTCATATTCAGCTCTTTTTGGCTGAAAATGTACTTTATGCACTTATGGTCAGTACACGAAGAGCCGTATACATAGTGTCTACAAATTTTCGAGGCGAAGACGAATACTGCCAACTCCAAAACATAAGTAGGGTAACTTGCCTCTGACGACTTCAACTAACTAGATGCATAACATATCACCCTATCCCTCTACATCAGGACACAACCGAGTATGTGTCCCAAAGCGTCAGTGTCTACCACAAAATCATCAATCCCTCTAGGCAGAGCTAACACTGGATCCATAGTTAATATCTTCTCCAGTTCATCAAATTCGTTCTGCTTATCCTTGTTTCACTCGAACGTATGGGTTTTCTGAAGTAGTTGAGTAACTGGGCGAGAAATCTTAGAAATCCCTCGACGAACCTACGGTAGTACCCAAAAATCTACACTTCTTTCACATTCTTGGGCGGCTCCACTCAAGAATTGTCGCTATCGGATCGACTCGAACCCCCTCAACCAAAATTAATTGCCTAAGGAATGTTATTTCTTTAAGACAAAACTCACCCTTAGAAAAAATACACATATATATGCTGACACCCTTATAGAGAACCAAATCTCTATTGGCGGCCCAAAAACTCAAATCTAGCTTGGGGGCCCCAAAATCAAGAAAACCAAAAATTATAAAAACTCCTGACTAAGTAAAAAAAACCCAATTGTATATATCTTAAAATTTATAACCAATATATAGATCTTGAAACTTTTTCGATATATTTTTTAAATAATTTATTATATTTTCTTTACCCGCTTCTCGGAAGAATGATATAAGATGATGATGATGATGATGATGGTGAAATGAAAGCTACGTGGTTTTAGTTCCCAAAACCGGACTCTTTCCCTTTTTTTATAAATTACATTTTTCACCCCCAAATTTTGTGAAATTTGCAATTTAGCCCCAACTATCACCAAAATATGCAATTAACCTACAAAGTCATAATTAATCATTTTTAATATCACAAAATAATAATTTAATCGTAATAAAAATTCTAACATTTTTGTTTGTTTATTTATTTTCTCATTTAATTATTCGGGCTTCACAACTCTCCCCCTGTTAAAATAAATTTCGCCCACGAAATTACTTACCGTTTCCAAACAGATACGGGTACTGCTTTCGCATACTCTATTTTGTTTCCTATGTAATTTCCTTGATCGCTTGACTTCTCCATAATACTTTCACCATCGGAATCATTTTATTTCTCAACGGTCGAACTTGTCGATCTAAAATCGTAACATGTTTCTCTTCGTACGTTAATTTCTCGTCAAGTTCCACCGGTACAGTTTCTAAGACATGTGATGGATCCTTTATATATTTTCGCAACATAGCGAAACGTGAAACACGTCGTGTAATCGTGATAATTCATTCGGTAATTTCAGTCGGTATGCCGCAGTTCCAATTCTTTCTATAATCTCATACGGCCCAATATATCTCGTGCTAATTTCCCTTTCTTCCCAAATTGCATCACACCTTTCCATGGTGAAACTTTCAAGAATTCGTACTCACCAACCTCGAACTCTAACTCTCGTCGACGGGTGTCCGCGTAACTCTTTTGACGGCTTTGTGAAGCTTTCAGTTTCTCAAGAATAATGTCATTTTTGCTCGAAGTCTCTTGAATGATTTCAAATCCGAACCCCCTGCTCTCGATCTTACTTTCGCCCACTTCTCCCCAACATATTGGAGTTCTGCATTTTCTACCATACAATGCCTCAAAAGGTGTCATACCAATACTGCTATGATAACTGTTGTTGTATGAAAACTCAATTAACGACAGATACATCTCCCAATTCCCCGTAAACTCCATCACACAAGCCCGTAACATGTCCTCTAAAGTCTGAATCATGCTTTCTGATTGCCCATCTATTTGTGGATGAAACGCAGTACTGAATATCAATTTCGTCCCTCACGCCTCTTGCAGGTGTTGCCAAAAATGGGACGTAAAATTTGGATCCCGATCGGACACAATAGATACTGGATCCCCATGTAACCTGACAATCTCTGATACATACATCTTTGCATATTGATCAAGTGTGAATGTCACCTTTACTGGTAAGAAATATGCTGACTTAGTTAATCGGTCCACAATAACCCAAATAGACTCGTTACCACTCTGTGTCGGCGGTAATCCTCGTACAAATTGTAATGTGTTCCCACTTCCACTTGGGAATCGGTAAATGCAGTAACAACCCTCCTGGTTGCTGATGTTTTGCTTTTACTTGTTGATAAATAAGGCATATAGCTACAAACTCTGCTATCTCTCTCTTCATAGCTGGCCACCAGTAGTACTCTTTAATCGTCTTATACATTTTGGTACTACCTAGATGCATAGCATAAGCTGAACTATGTGCTTCTTCTAAAACTTCTCTTCTCAATTCCAAATTTCTAGGTACACACATTCGATTCCCATAACACAGAACTCCATCGGCTCGAATAGCAAAATCTTTTGTCTTCTTATTGATCACATCTTCTCGAAATTTCATTAATCTTGAATCCCCACTTTGCAATTCACGGATTTTATCAATTAAGATCGGTCTCACCTGAAATCATGCGATAACAACTTTGGTATCGGATATCGTCAATTCAGCATTTAATAATTTCATTTCTCGTATGAAGTCGACTCCCTTGCACTAGATACATGATAATAAGCCTTGTGATTTCCGACTTAACGCATCTGCCACTACATTCGCTTTTCCAAGATGATAATGAATAGTACAGTCGTAGTCTTTGATCAACTCAATCCATCTCCTCTGTCGCAAATTCAATTCTTTCTGAGTAAACAAGTATTTCAGGCTTTTATGATCGGTGAAGATTTCACAACTCTCACCATAAAGGTAATGTCGCCATAACTTGAGCAAACACAATCATTGCTAATTCTAAATCGTGAATCGGATAATTAAGCTCATGAGGTTTCAGTTGTCTTGAGGCATATGCTACCACATTTCCACTCTGCATCAAAACACATCCTAGTCCCTGATGTGACGCATCACTGTAGATCACAAATCCTTCGGAGCTCGTTGGTATGGTCAACACTGGCGCTTGCGTCAATCGATCTTTCAACTCTTGAAAACTATTTTCACATTCTCTACTCCAGTCATATTTCACACCATTCCTAGTCAGCTTTGTCAACGATAATGCAATTGACGAAAAACTTCTGATAAGTCGGCGATAGTATCCCACTAACCCAAGGAAACTTCGAATCTTAGTTGCACTCATAGGTGTCGGCCAGTTCAACATAGATTCTACCTTTTTTGGATCGACTTTGATGCCTTCACTAGAAATCACGTGACCCAAGAATTCTACTTCGTTGAGCCAAAACTCAATACCTTGCTCAATCAAATCCTGATGGATCTTAGACTGAGGCGTAAGTGCCTCCAACATCATGTTGGCTAATGACTCGGTGCACCAGCCACAACGTTCGCCTTACTCAGATGGTAGAGAATCTTGTGGTCATAATCCCTGATCAGTTCCAATCATCTATGTTGCCTCATATTCAGCTCTTTTTGGCTGAAAATGTACTTTATGCACTTATGGTCAG
The DNA here is from genome assembly GCA_033398695.1 of Orobanche coerulescens. Lineage (NCBI taxonomy): Eukaryota > Viridiplantae > Streptophyta > Magnoliopsida > Lamiales > Orobanchaceae > Orobanche > Orobanche coerulescens. Next base: position 205,816,113 of record CM065803.1, read on the forward strand.
TACACGAAGAGCCGTATACATAGTGTCTACAAATTTTCGAGGCGAAGACGAATACTGCCAACTCCAAAACATAAGTAGGGTAACTTGCCTCTGACGACTTCAACTAACTAGATGCATAACATATCACCCTATCCCTCTACATCAGGACACAACCGAGTATGTGTCCCAAAGCGTCAGTGTCTACCACAAAATCATCAATCCCTCTAGGCAGAGCTAACACTGGCTCCATAGTTAATATCTTCTCCAGTTCATCAAATTCGTTCTGCTTATCCTTGTTTCACTCGAACGTATGGGTTTTCTGAAGTAGTTGAGTAACTGGGCGAGAAATCTTAGAAATCCCTCGACGAACCTACGGTAGTACCCAAAAATCTACACTTCTTTCACATTCTTGGGCGGCTCCACTCAAGAATTGTCGCTATCGGATCGACTCGAACCCCCTCAACCAAAATTAATTGCCTAAGGAATGTTATTTCTCTAAGACAAAACTCACCCTTAGAAAACTTCACGTAAATCTGTTCACTTCTCAAAGTGTTCAATATGACGTGGAGGTGCTCGACATGCTCTTCCTTGTTCCGTGAATAGTTAAGTATGTCGTCAATGAAAAAGAAAACAAACTTAACAAGATAATCTATAAACACTTTGTTCATCAAATGCATAAACACGACAGGAGCATTAGTTAGCCAAAACGACATAACCACGAACTCGTAGCACCAATATCCAAAATAGTCTCGGCTCAACAACTTCATCACCTTCATGGTGATGATCACACTACCCAAACTACCAGGCTTACGACCCACGAACGCATGCTTGGTACCATCTTCAACTACTAGAGAAATAATGCGCGTCCGACCATTCATAATAGCACCATGACGATCCAACAATCATCTCCCAGGATTACATTCTCTCCCATCAGATCCACCATAATGAGATCCAAAGATCAATCCTGATTCCCAATACGCACAAGACAATCCTTAACCTCTCGATTACCAACCATAGGCTGTCAACTAGGAGTACCCACCACAAATGGTTTACACTCAACTAAACAATCAAGACCCAGACGTTTCACATAATCAAAAGCAATAAACGAATGAGTAACGCCTTAATCAAATAATACTAAAATGGGTGATATAGAATATCAGTGGTACCTGTGACCACTGGGGCATCTATCTCATCTACACGCCTCATCTGGTAGACTCGAGGGTGTGCTGAACTTACACATGATGTAGCTCGGCGGTCCGACAGACCTCAGCCCCGACCTCGAACCGAACTCTGTTGTGGCTGGTGTAACACCCCAAAAATGACGGTTATTACAGTTTCGTGGATCCCACACTGGGCCCACTAGGTCATACAAATACACACATCAACTGTAATATAATTATAGTATCGAACCACATAATATTAACCATCACTCCGACGAGGATTTTATACATCATGCGTCTTTAGCCGCCGCGATACACAAGATTCAAATACAGGTGTGAACCATATGAAATGGAGTATACCCTAAATAGTATTACAATTGCAAAAGATTTTTTATAGAGCAGAAATGAAAATACTCAGTTTAATCATAACCGGAGAAAAGAAGACTCATGGCCCCCAAACTAGTATCCCTCGAACCCTTCGCGGTCACAATGCTCTTCCCGTGCCTTGGCCTTCCCTCGACTTAAAATACAAACAACAAGTATTTCGCCCAAACACAGGGTCAGAAATACATGATAATAAATTCTCAAGATGTGGCGCCCTGGGCCAGCCGCTAGCCCGTGCGCCGACCACGACGCAACTTAAACCGCTAAACACCAATTACCACAATTTAAATTACCTAAAATAAAAAAACTTCGCACATTCAATTACGACTAAATGGAAATATCACTTCAAAATAAAAATATCAGAGTCTCACTTACAGTGGAAACATATAAAATTGACACAACACCACTTAATAATGTAATACCCGAGATTTCTGATATGTATTTGGAACTTGTGATATTGTAATTGTTGTACTGTAATCTGAGTATTATCCTCCGTATTTCATAATCCGATGTTGTTGAGAGTATGATTTCATGAATGTGATGTAAATTGTGATTCTGCGCATGTAGCGCACGCTATCGACTATGTGTAGCGTACGCTAAGTGGTCTCCATAGCGCACGCTGTGCATGACTTTAGCGCGCGCTATACGTAGTCAGCATGATTGAGACGTGTGGTAGGTGAGATCAGGCCGGGAATATTGGTCGGATTGTGTCGGGATGAACCTGGACGGCTTTCGGGAAAAAGCCAAGTCAACGCGTTAGCGCACGCTACTCGCATGAGGATAGCGCACGCTAAAGGCTGAGTACAGTGAGGTCAGTAAGCCGTTAGTGCACGCTAAGAGTATGGACTAGCATGCGCTAATAACCATTTCCTATAAATAGGACAACATCCTTTTCGTAATTTCAGTCCTTTCTTCTCCCACATCCGAATCCTTATACTTAGAGTATTACCCTCTAAATCCTAAACACTTCTTATCAGCATCCTAGCTCGTGTTGAAGATTGTAGATCATTGAGGATTGGTGTTCAAGCCTTCGACGTTGGATTGCTTCGATTCCCTCCTTGTTCTTCACTACTTTGAGGTAGGTGATTCTTCACCAATACTAGTAGTGTTCTAAAGGACGTTTGATCATGTTTTACTAGTCAGTTATTTCGTTTATAGTCGAATCATCACGTGTTAGAAGGATATTTTGACGTCTCGGCACTTATCCTTCGTATAAACCTTTGAACCTTTTTAGAATATGGACTCCTAGCATTTTCAAACCGATTTGTGATCAATATATGGAGATTTTCAAGTTCTTATGCGTTTATATAGAGGGATCATACGTTTTGGGACTTATAACAGATTGAACATAGAATATCCCTTGAAGATCTAAGATGAATTATGGTGTTGTGATGATTATACGTATCTTTGTATCTCATAGCCATTTAGTATGTATAGAACTTTCACAAACCTTATTAGCATGATATGCTCGGGGATGACTTATATTATCACCATAGAATTTATGAGTTCATCCCCATTAGATCCAGTTTTCTACCAGTAGTAATCTGCCATGCACGGTTAGCGCACGATAACATACGTAAGTTAATGTGCGCTATCGGGGATAAGCTAACGCACGCTACATTTGGTACGTAACGTACGTTATGATATCTGCCGAGTCAGTCGGCCGACAGAGAATCGCTACCCATGGCTAGCGTACGCTAGGCTTAGACGATAGCGTACGCTAACAGGCAGGCTTAGCGCACGTTACGTAGAGTACGTAGCGTACGCTAAGTGGTTCAGGCAGATTGTATATTTTGAGCTTTTGGCCGTAGACCGAATTGTTAGGCCATCGTTCGACTTGAGATGATTTGTATATCATTTCTTTTGTTAAGGTTCGAGCTTGCTACGTTGATCGAAGGAGGCGGCCTTCGAGTGTGTTGAGATCATTGAAGTGTCTCGTTCTTGCCATCTTCGAGGCAAGTATTGTAATATGTTAATATTTGTATTTTGAGCATGCGTGTGATTATTCCTGTTGTGAACATGAGATTTATTACGTTGAATTGTCATGATATTCGTTATCTAGTGTTTGTATGTTCATGTTGATGGACATGGCGATTTGGCATATATGTATGCATGAGTTATGTTTGTGTTTGTTGTGCGATCTATGCTGAGGGCGCTGGATCGGATGTCCACCTCGTGTTGGTCCGACGGGATCATCTTGGGATCTAGGCTGAGGGCGCTGGATCATTGGACGGGTTATTTCCACCTCGTGTTGGTCCGACGGGATCATCTTGGGATCTATGCTGAGGGCACTGGATCATTGGGATACCCTCGCTGTGTTAATGGAATCTTGTGGATTCGCATTGTCGGATTCCGGTAGCGGAAGTCCGTGTGGTGTACCTTGTTATGTATTGTTGATGCATATTTGATTCGTTTAAATGATACTTGTACTAGCATCGTTTTGCTAACCCCTTCGGGGGTGGACATTTTTTTTGATGTTCAGGTAGCCGAGGAGCAGGGAAATGACGATGCGACGTGACGACGAAGGGGTTCAGTGATGTTTGTTGTTGTTGGTGATTTGTTTTCTTGGTTTGATTTCAGTACTCGAGTACGCGTGTCTTATTAATATCATTTCAATATGGTTGTATTAATTACTCGTTGAACCAGTTGTACGGTTTTGTAAACTTGAATTTCCGTGATATTGATGTTCTATATTTACACTTCTTTTAAAATTAGCCTTGTAAATCCTTACTAAAAGGGTTTACGGCGCTGTAATTATTCCGAATATATCAGGTTGTTACAGATTATGGTATCGGAGCTAAGATTTATGGATATCTTGGCAGTCGGGTTTTAAGTTGGGTCTGTTTACGTTATTGATTTACGAGTCGTTCGTAACATCACTGTTCAGCCAAAAGTCGTCATGTGGACCGTGGTTGTAAGTCTTCTAATCTCTTATACTACCGTTTTACTTAATTACTGTTTTGTGAGTATTGACGGGCTTTATTTCGAAAACTTTGTCCTGGATATTGAGGAATTGTGTTTACAGTATGTTGAGAGGAGGACGTGGACGCGGACGCGGTCGTGGATGCGACGGGTAACATGAGACAGAGGATTCCGCAACTACCCTGCACTATCACGGCCGAACCGATTCCCATTCTGGAGGGCAGCAAGGATCAGCGAATGACGACGCAAATCCTAACATGCCGGGAGTGCTTCAACAGGTGGTGGCGCAGATAAACCAGTTCGCCCAGGTAGTTGACCGCATGCAGACAGCGATGGGACAGCAGCACCACGAGGAAAACCGGGGAGACAGATGGCTTGCTGAGGTGGTCAAATTGCACCCACCAAAATTTGACGGATCTGCTGAGGCACTTACTTGGGATCACTGGCTTAAGGAGTTAGAGAAGATATTCGCGGGTCTTAACTGTCCCGAGGACTGGAAGGTTCCCATTGCCCAGTATTTTCTGACTGGGGAGGCCTTTGATTGGTGGGAAGCCATTCGACCCGAGAATCATAATGCGGATTGGACGGAATTCAAACTAATGATGGAAGCACAGTATTGTCCTCGTCCAGTTAGAGAGGCAAAGATCCGAGAGTTTTTCTCACCACAGAGTTCGGAAGCATCTGTGACAGATGTAATCAAAACTTTTAATCATCAGCTGACTTGTGTGCGACACTTGGTCAGAACGGAGGCAGAAAAGATTTTTCATTTCGATATACGGATGAAGCCAGAGATTCAGCAGTACATGTCCGGATTCGAGTGCACTACATTGCGACAGTATCAAGACAAAGCGTTGGCCTACGACATGAAAGAGGCGGCGGTGGAGAAATCAGTGGAGGCAAAGAAGCAGAAGGTGACCGGCAACTTTTTAGAAAACAAGAGTGGTGGGCCCCGCAAGGGCCAGTCTTCCTTTTATTCAGCTAGGAAACCTCCAAAACCTTCTAGAGGCGGAAAGATGTTCCGAACTACATCAGCAGTTTCGGACGCATCAAAGAAATGCTACAATTGTGGTCGAGCAGGGCATGTTCGACGTGACTGCCCCGCATCTTCTGTGACTTGTTACGATTGTGGACAAGAAGGGCACCGTGCGGCCTTCTGTGGAGCTGCTACTAGATCTTTTGGTACTCGCACTCCAGTGCCAGTTCCGAAGGAGACAAGTGTGAACCAGATGCAGCAGAGTGGATTTCAGCAGCAGAACGTTGGGAAGAGAGAGACATCCAGTGCTGGGTCCGTTCCTCCGCGCCTGTACGAGATGAGGAAATCTGACGATCAGAACACTGCTGTTGCATCAGGTACAATTCAGATCCTTTTGCAACCAGTTAGTGTTTTATTCGATTCCGGAGCTACACATTCTTTCGTATCATTGAACTGTGTAAATAGTTTAAAAATCTCGTGCTTATTTGATTGCGAACCATATGTTGTGGGTTTTCCGAGTGGAGAGAGAATTGTGGGAACCCTAGAGGCTAGAGATTTTCAAGTGTCTATAGGAGGGAGAGATTGGCCATCGAATCTTATTGTAGTTGACATCTACGGTGACGATTTAATTATCGGAGACGATTGGATCAACCGTTATGGAGCTATTCTGAATTACCGAGAGAGAGTCATTTCTATCATTGCTGATGACGGATCTGAACACTTATTCCGAGGATGGAGACCGGGAAGCTCGGGAAAATTGATCAAAGCAATGAAAGCCATGAAATTACTGAAGCAAGGATGTCATGGAATTTGGTGCTATGCCATGAGGAAAGAGGAAGGAGTAGAGCTCTCATCTATTTCAGTTGTGAATGAGTTCTCAGATGTATTTCCTGACGAACTACCTGGGTTACCTCCGCAGAGAGAAGTGGAATTCACTATCGAATTAGAGCCTGGAGCAGCTCCTATTTCCAGAGCACCATACCGCATGGCGCCAACCGAGATGTATGAACTCAAGAAGCAACTGGAGGAATTGTTACAGAAGGGCTATATTCAACCTAGCGTTTCTCCTTGGGGAGCGCCCGTTCTCTTTGTCCGGAAGAAAGACGGATCCCTCCGACTGTGTATTGATTACAGGGAGCTCAACAAGATGACGATCAAGAATAAGTATCCTATACCTCGGATCAACGACTTGTTTGATCAACTGCAAGGGGCAAGGGTATTCTCGAAAATTGACTTACGATCAGGATACCATCAGTTGAGAATTAAGGAATCGGATATACCGAAATCTGCTTTCAGATCCTGGTACAGGCATTATGAATTTGTAGTGATGCCATTTGGACTTACCAATGATCCTGCGGTATTGATGCAATTGATGAATCGGGTATTCTTGGAATACTTGGATAAATTTGTGGTCGTATTCATTGATGACATCTTGATATATTCGAAGGACGCAGAGGAGCATGCCGAACATTTACGTGTGGTTTTGAGCACCTTGAGGAAGGAACAGCTGTATGCAAAGCTTTCTAAATGTGAGTTATGGCTTAGGGAAGTAACATTCCTTGGGCATGTGATATCACCGATTGAGTTCGTGGACCAAGAAAGTCAAGCAATCTTGGAATGGGAAGCTCTAATAACGTGAAAGAAGTCCGGAGTTTCTTAGGTCTTGCTGGATATTATCGCCTCTTTGTAGAGGGCTGGTCCAAAATTGCTCGTCCGATCACTCAATTATTCTGAAAACTCAAAAGTTTAAGTGGGATGAGAAATGCCAGGCTGGTTTTGATGAACTTAAGAAGAGACTGACGACAGCACCTATATTAGCGTTACCAGATGGAGCTGATGGATTCATGGTGTACATCAACGCTTCAAATCAGGGTCTAGGATGTGTGTTGATGCAAAGAGATAAGGTGATTGCCTATGCTTCTCGGCAGTTGAAACCATACGAGGTTAATTACCCGACTCATGATCTGGAGCTAGCAGTTGTAGTCTTTGCATTGAAAATCTGGCGAAATTATTTGTACGGCACTCATTGTCGGATCTTTACCGATCATAAGAGCCTCAAGTACATTTTCAGTCAGAAAGGACTAAACATGAGGCAGAGAAGGTGGCTGGAATTTATCAAGGATTACGACTTGGAGATTCTCTATCATACGGGGAAAGCAAACGTAGTAGCCGATGCTTTGAGCCGTAAACCTATTTCTCTTCGAGTGTTGGAAGCACTTACATCCCAAACCAGTATTCAACGGGAACTGATCCACGAGGGGATTGAAGTATGGGCACCAGGAATCCAAGGGCAACTATATGTTATGGAACTGACTTCATCACTAGTCGAGGAGATCAAATCTAAGCAGTTGGACGATTCTCTGATCCTTCGATTATGTGATGAAGTAAAGAAAGGAAAAGCCCCAGGATTCGTGATACAAGATGATGGAATTCTGAGATTTCAGAGCGGACTTTGCGTTCCCAATAATGATGAATTGAGACGGACTATTCTGAAGAAAGCTCACAACGCGCCCTATTCTATTCACCCGGGCAGCAGTAAGATGTATAAGGATTTAAAACAAAACTTCTGGTGGGGGAATATGAAGAAGGACGTAGTAGAGTACGTTTCGAAGTGTTTGACTTGTCAGCAGGTTAAGATTGAACATCAGCGACCTGCCGGAATGTTAAAGCCGCTTCCGATCCCTGAGTGGAAATGGGAGGATATCTCGATGGATTTCATCACCAGTATGCCAAGGACTAGAATGGGAATGAACATGATTTGGGTTATAGTTGATCGACTAACCAAGTCGGCTCATTTCCTAGGAATTAAAGATACATGGGGACCCGAGAGATTGGCGCGAGTATTTATTGCGGAGATAGTCAGATAGCATGGGACGCCGAAGACCATTATTTCGGATCGAGATGGTCGTTTTGTGTCACATTTCTGGAAGGCAGTTCACAGGGCTTTGGGGACTGAGCTCCACTTTAGCACATCTTATCATCCCCAAATGGACGGTCAGTCCGAAAGGACTATACAAACGGTAGAAGACATGCTTAGAGCTTGTGCCTTAGATTGGTCGACTGATTGGGAAGTTCATTTGCCGTTGGTTGAATTCACTTACAATAATAGTTGGCATGCTTCTATTAATATGGCACCATTTGAAGCTTTGTACGAGAGAAGATGCCGATCACCCCTGTGTTGGGATGATTCTTCGGATTCGATCGGGACGGAACCGGAATTGATAATTCAACTAAAGAGAAGATAGCTTTGATTCGAGAAAGACTGTTGACTGCCCAGAGTCGACAAAAGTCTTATGCAGACGTACGTCGTCGTCCTCTAGAGTTCGACGTTGGGGAACATGTACTATTGAAGGTGTCTCCTACACGAGGGATTTTCCGTTTTGGGAAAAAGGGTAAGCTAAGTCCGAGATATATCGGACCATTCGAGATCCTCGAGAGAGTTGGAGATTTAGCATACAGGGTGGCCTTACCGCCATCGCTGAGTCACGTTCACAATGTGTTTCACGTATCCCAATTACGGAAGTATGTACCAGATCCCAGTCATATCATTGAGTTCGATGAAATCGAGACAGCTAATGACGGCACCTTCGAGGAGAGACCAATCAAGATACTTGAGAGTCGGATCAAACAGTTGAGGAATAAACCAATACACTTGGTTAAAGTACAATGGTCGCGACACGGAGTTGAAGAGGCCACTTGGGAAATGGAGGATAGTATGAAGACTAGATATCCAGAGTTGCTTTCATCTTAAGTTTCGGGACGAAACTTCTTTTTAGGGAGGAAGGATGTAATACCCGATATTTCTGATATGTATTTGGAACTTGTGATATTGTAATTGTTGTACTTTAATCTGAGTATTATCCTCCGTATTTCATAATCCGATGTTGTTGAGAGTATGATTTCATGAATGTGATGTAAATTGTGATTCTGCGCATGTAGCGCACGCTATCGACGATGTGTAGCGTACGCTAAGTGGTCTCCATAGAGCACGTTGTGCATGACCTTAGCGCGCGCTATACGTAGTCAGCATGATTGAGACGTTTGGTAGGTGAGATCAGGCCGGGGATCTTGGTCGGATTGTGTCGGGATGAACCTGGACGGCTTTCGGGAAAAAGCCAAGTCAACACGTTAGCGCACGCTACTCGCATGAGGATAGCGCACGCTAAAGGCTGAGAACAGTGAGGTCAGTAAGCCGTTAGCGCACGCTAAGAGTATGGACTAGCGCGCGCTAATAACCATTTCCTATAAATAGGACAGCATCCTTTTCGTAATTTCAGTCCTTTCTTCTCCCACATCCGAATCCTTATACTTAGAGTATTACCCTCTAAATCCTAAACACTTCATATCAGCATCCTAGCTCGTGTTGAAGATTGTAGATCATTGAGGATTGGTGTTCAAGCCTTCGACGTTGGATTGCTTCGATTCCCTCCTTGTTCTTCACTACTTTGAGGTAGGTGATTCTTCACCAATACTAGTAGTGTTCTAAAGGACGTTTGATCATGTTTTACTAGTCAGTTATTTCGTTTATAGTCGAATCATCACGTGTTAGAAGGATATTTTGACGTCTCGGCACTTATCCTTCGTATAAACCTTTGAACCTTTTTAGAATATGGACTCCTAGCATTTTCAAACCGATTTGTGATCAGTATATGGAGATTTGCAAGTTCTTATGCGTTTATATAGAGGGATCATACGTTTTGGGACTTATAACGGATTGAACTTAGAATATCCCTTGAAGATCTAAGATGAATTATGGTGTTGTGATGATTATACGTTTCTTTGTATCTCATAGCCATTTAGTACGTATAGAACTTTCACAAACCTTATTAGCATGATATGCTCGGGGATGAATTGTATTATCACCATAGAATTCATGAGTTCATCGCCATTAGATCCAGTTTTCTACCAGTAGTAATCTGCCATGCACGGTTAGCGCACGCTAACATACGTAAGTTAACGTGCGCTATCGGGGATAAGCTAACGCACGCTACGTTTGGTAATGCATGCGTTATGATATCATCCGAGTCAGTCGGCTGGTCAGAGAGAACTGTCAGTCCATGGCTAGCGTACGCTAGGCTTAGACGATAGCGTACGCTAACAGGCAGGCTTAGCGCACGTTACGTAGAGTACGTAGCGTACGCTAAGTGGTTCAGGCAGATTGTATATTTTGAGCTTTTGGCCGTAGACCGAATTGTTAGGCCATCGTTCGACTTGAGATGATTTGTATATCATTTCTTTTGTTAAGGTTCGAGCTTGCTACGTTGATCGAAGGAGGCGGCCTTCGAGTGTGTTGAGATCATTGAAGTGTCTCATTCTTGCCATCTTCGAGGCAAGTATTGTAATATGTTAATATTGGTATTTTGAGCATGCGTGTGATTATTCATGTTGTGAACATGAGATTTATTACGTTGAATTGTCATGATATTCGTTATCTAGTGTTTGTATGTTCATGTTGATGGACATGGCGATTTGGCATATATGTATGCATGAGTTATGTTTGTGTTTGTTGTGCGATCTATGCTGAGGGCGCTGGATCGGATGTCCACCTCGTGTTGGTCCGACGAGATCATCTTGGGATCTAGGCTGAGGGCGCTGGATCATTGGACGGGTTATTTCCACCTCGTGTTGGTCCGATGGGATCATCTTGAGATCTATGCTGAGGGCGCTGGATCATTGGGATACCCTCGCTGTGTTAATGGAATCTTGTGGATTCGCATTGTCGGATTCCGGTAGCGGAAGTCCGTGTGGTGTACCTTGTTATGTATTGTTGATGCATATTTGCTTCGTTTAAATGATACTTGTACTCGCATCGTTTTGCTAACCCCTTCGGGGGTGGACATTTGTTTTGATGTTCAGGTAGCCGAGGAGCAGGAAAACAGCCACAGTACCGACGTGACGACGAAGGGGTTCAGTGATGTTGTTGTTGGTGATTTGTTATCTTGGTTTGATTTCAGTACTCGAGTACGCGTGTCTTATTAATATCATTTCGATATGGTTGTATTAATTACTCGTTGAACCAGTTGTACGGTTTTGTAAACTTGAATTTTCGTGATATTGATGTTCTATATTTACACTTCTTTTAAAATTAGCCTTGTAAATCCTTACTAAAAGGGTTTACGGCCCTGTAATTATTCCGAATATATCGGGGTGTTACAAATAATAAAATAGATATTTCCAAAAATTCGCAACAACCACGCTCACTATTAATTTCACAACATCCACAATCATATATTACATGCTTTGAATATATTACAATATTTGAGACATCCCACGAACCGCTAATTGACTTCACGAGACAGACCGTGGCAGTAGCGACGAACCGCAACACCTACAAAACTGTGTGGGGGTGAGCCAACACTGCTCACGACTAGAAACCCAAATAGATGTAATTTATACAACTTTAGCATAACAATACAAATATTCACCACATCTGCATATCACGATTCACATATTCACAATCATCATTATTGTATGTGCAATGCAATGCAATTCCCATGCATGCCAGGACTCACGCACACGGTCCCATTTCGCTCGACTCTTTTGGCCAACCCAAGTCGCTTACTTGGATTTTTCGCTTTTCGCTTCGCAATGCATGTTTATGACATATTATTTCATGTCAAAGCGCAATGATACTGAGTATTCGCAAATCACTTTTCAGCTAATCACACATGTCACAAATTTGGCACTGATACACTTTAAAGTGTAGAAATTATACAATTTAAATTTCTAGTAAATTCCCCACCTGAATTGTTTATGAAAATAAACAATTTTTGCTAATTTTTATCGCCTAGCGGTTTCAGTCCACTTGTATTTTCCTCGTAACCTGAAATCTCAACAGATTAATATTCTGAACAATTCACACTTTAATATGCAAATTGTAACACCCCAAACTAGGCGGATATTACAGTGTCGTGGACCCCCGACTGGGACCCACCAGGCGAATGAAAAAGGATGAATTACACGGTAAATGTAGTACCGAACCACATTACAACATCAATTACTCCGATTAGGAGTTTCATACAACACACCCAGGATAAAATAGAATACATGTGTATCTTATGTGACGATAAAATACACAACACGGAATGAAACGAGTATTCAAATGAAAGTCTGCAGCGGAAAATAAAGGATAATAACATGAATAACTGAAAGATCGGGGCCCCCTACTAGTATCACTGGGACTCCTCGACATCAACATGCTATTCCCGTGCTTTTGCCTTGCCATGACCTGAAAAACAAAATCCCCAGCCGGGGTCAGTTACACAGAACAACAATCCTCAAGGGTTGAAAAATACACAATCATGATTTTACTGAAGTTATGAAATATCCTTAGTTATGAATTACGCTGAAGAGGGGTATCATAGTACGCCCGTAGTGTTCTGTGCAAGTGTACAAGACGAATGACCGGACACACCCGTCCTTGTACCTAATTAGTCTCACGGAGGTAATCTGTTACCGTGTGCACAGTCCAATGTATCACTCCCAATACATGGCCATAACGTGCCCGACTAAAAATTCCACACATCTGCACCCGGCCACGCAATATGAACCCGGAAGGTCATATGAACGAGAATGACCATGATGAATATCATAATAATCTGACAAAGTCAAGAATGACTCACCGAGATGAAATGATAACGAAGTGATTGATAGTTTCAATGAAATGATTGGAACCGCCGTTCCTCGTTAATGAAGTGAATATTCGACAATTACAAGTCTCAATATGATTAATATAATGATGAATGAATTATGATTATGAAAGATCAACAATAAAAGAAATGAATATCCTTTTAACCGAGTAAGAATTAACTTACACAATACTGGTGACAATTATCCTTCCACGAACAACGTCCTAATTGAGATATCAGTCGCTCGAACAACCTTGAATTATACAATATCCAACAACTCGTTCAATAAATGAATCAAACACGAATATAACGAACTCAAAACATCGATACGATTAAACTAAGTTCATTGGGACATTATATCGAATACGTTGTGGCCAAACTCCGATTGTTTACAATCAAATCTCAATAAGCCACTATCAAATCCCCCAAGAAGTGTTTCAAACCAACAAACATCTTCCAAATGATCAATAATCCAAAATGAATATCCGAAAACGTGATTATAACGACAATTAATCGAAAACCCCCAATTTCAACTCGATAATCAAAGTGTTCTTGAATAATCCTTCAATAATCCAATGAATCCTTATACAAACTCATAATCATATACATATCCCTTCATATAACATGATTATAACGTCCAAAACATCATATCTCAACATAGAATCGAAATCCAAGGTGTTGAAGAAATTACCTCTTGAAGATCCAATCACTTCGATCCGATGAACACGAGTTAAAACGAGTATCCAAGCTTCCCAAATGAATGAAGATGATGAAAATTACACACTCAAGTGATTGATGATTGCAAAATCTCTCCCTCAAGCCTCTCTCTCTCTCGTATGAAGGTGGAAGAAATGGAAGGAATGAGATGAAATGCTCAAAAAACGAAATTATAGGGGTTGACTGGTCTGTCGGACACGGCCCATGCCGATCGGCACGTCGCGGGCGCAGAATCGCCGCGGAGGACTCGGCCGTGTCCGCTTGACACGGCCGCGCGCTGCGGTGACTTCACCGTGTCTGGAACACGGGCGTCTGGCGGTCGGTTCGCTTATCCGGAAGAGTTCGACTCGGCCGTGCTGCAACACGGTCGAGTCTCGTGGCGAGACTTCGGCATTTCCGGACGAGTACAAAGACGGGCCGTGTCGGACGACACGGCCGAGTTCGGTCGGCAGTGATCGGCCAAAAACTGAAAAATGAGCGGGTGATCAAAAACGACCATAACTCTCTCGTCCGGACTCCGATTGACTCACCGTTTGAACCATTGGAAAGCTAACTCGATGCTATATAATATTGCAAAGATTCAGAAATTTTGGAGTTACCAAAAATTAATGGTGATCTAACAAAGTCGAACTCATATGTGGAAAGTTGAAACAATGGACAATAACGATACACAACTCGAAGTTTTTCCGAGCGGTGAACACGGGTGAATGAACATGATTGATGAATGATTATAAATGAGTGAAAATCCACTGAGTGACAATCACCGAATGATAATTACTGAATGAAAATGAATGAATTACAACCGGGTATTACATACTCCCCCCCTTAAAAAGAGTTTCGTCCCCGAAACTAAGGGCCAAACAACTCGGGAGAACTCTCCCGCATACTCTCCTAGGTTTCCCAAGTGGCCTCTTCGACTCCGTGTCTAGACCACTGAATCTTGACCAAAGGAATCGTATTGTTCCTCAACTGCTTGATTCGCCGCTCTAACACTCGTACAGGACGCTCCTCATACGAATGATCATCCGCGATCTCGATTTCGTCGAACTGAAGTATGTGACTCGGGTCGGCAACATACTTCCGCAACTGAGAGACGTGAAACACATTATGAATCCTGCTCAAAGCCGGAGGTAAAGCCAGTCGATAGGCTAACTCGCCTACTCGATCCAAAATCTCAAACGGTCCAATGAATCTCGGACTCAACTTACCCCTCTTCCCAAAACGGAAGATACCACGACTCGGGGATACCTTGACCAACACGTGGTTACCTGCCTCGAACTCTAATAGTCGACGACGGTTATCTTCATATGATTTATGTCGACTCTGAGTGGTCAACAAACGACTCCTGATCAAAGCTACCTTCTCACGGGCAGCTATAAGCATATCGGGCTCGGTGCCGATTGATTCTGATAGGTCGCCCCAACACAACAGAGATCGACAACGACGACCGTACAAGGCCTCGTAAGGTGCCATCTTAATGGAAGCATGCCAACTATTATTATACGTGAACTCGATCAATGGTAGTTGGGCTTCCCAATCGTCCTTCCAATCGAGGACGCATGCCCTCAACATATCCTCTAATGTCTGAATAGTCCTCTCTGATTGTCCGTCGGACTGAGGATGAAAGGCGGTACTGAGATTGAGCTGAGTTCCCATAGCACGATGAACTGATTTCCAGAAATGAGATACAAATCGTCCGTCACGATCGGAAACGATACTTTTAGGAGTACCGTGCAGTCTCACTATCTCCTTGATGAATAACTGGGCAAGTCTGTCGGGACCCCAAGTATCCTTAATCTCAAGAAAATGAGATGATTTAGTTAAGCGGTCCACAATCACCCAGATCGTATTCATACCACGACGACTCGTCGGCAAACTCGTGATGAAATCCATAGAAATGTCTTCCCACTTCCATTCGGGAATAGGAAGAGGTTTCAAGATACCACGGCCGCCGATGTTCAATCTTGACTTGTTGACAGGTTAAGCATCTCGAAACAAATTCTGCGACTTCTCGCTTCATATTACTCCACCAGTAATTTTGTTTCAAGTCCTTATACATCTTGCTAGACCCCGGATGAACAGAATAAGGGGTAGCATGAGCTTCTCTCAAAATCGAGTTTTTCAACTCGTCATTCGCCGGTACGCACAACCGATTCTTAAATCTCAAAAGTCAATCTTCGTGGACCACGAATCCAGGGGCTTTCCCCTGAGCCACATCTTCACGGATGCGCATCAATGCTGGGTCTGAACCCTGATTCTCCCTGATTTTCTCCTCAAGTGACGATGAAATCTCTAACATACATAGCTGTCCCTGAATTCGCTGAAGCCAGACCTCGATCTTGGGTCTAACGAATTCCTGCTGAAGCTCCTTCTGAACTATTAAACGAGCAAGCATCTGCTCCTGCACGTACTTACGACTCAAGGCGTCGGCGACAACGTTCGCCTTGCCCGGGTGGTAAAGGATCTCGATATCATAATCTTTGATTAATTCCAACCACCGTCTCTGTCACATATTTAACTCCTTCTGAGTAAATATATACTTCAACTCTTGTGATCAGTGAAGATCTAACAGGTGACGCCATAAAGGTAACGACGCCAAATTTCCAACGCGAAAACCACGGCTGCTAGCTCCAGGTCGTGGGTCGGATGATTAATCAGCTAATCCGAGGAAACCTCGGATCTCCTTAACATCTCCCGGAGATTGCCAATCTCGAATAGCCTCCATCCTCTGAGGGTCGACACGAACTCTGTCTGATGAAATTACACGCCCGAGAAAAGTCACCTCGGACATCCAGAACTCACATTTGGAAAACTTTCCATAAAGTTGCTCTCGTCTCAACACGTCGAGAACCTGATGAAGATGAACCTCGTGCTCCTCTCGGTCACGAGAATAAATAAAAATGTCATCGATGAAGACAACAACAAACTGATCTAAAAAGTCGATGAAAACCCGATTCATCAACTCCATGAATACCGCAGGTGCCTTAGTTAGCCCGAACGGCATGACTACTAACTCATATCGACCATAGCGTGTACGAAACGCTGTCCTTGTGATATCCTACTCTCAAATTCGCAACTGATGATATCCAGATCTTAAGTCGATCTTGCAAAAATACTGAAGCTCCCTGAAGTTGATCTAAAAGATCAACAATACGGGGTAAGGGGTACTAATCTTGATCATCACCCTGTTCAACTCTTGATAATTAATACACACACGAAACGAACCATCTTTCTCCTTGACAGATCAAACTGGTGCTCCCCACGGGGACGCACTCAGTTGGAGATAACCTTACTCGAACTATTCCTCAAGTTGAATCTTCAACTACTGCATTTCGGTCGGGCCATCCGATACGGTGCCTTCGATAACGGGGATGTACCGGGCTCCAACTCACTCGTGAATTCCACATCTCTCTGTGGAGGCAAACCATGTAGCTCGTCTGGGAGCACATCGTCAAGCGATAACGATGATACCACGAATGGTTGAGCACCTCGATTGTCTGAGAACGGCCAATAGGTGACAATGATATAATGAATGATTGAATATCTCGATTGCCTTAGAAAGGCCAATCGATGAAAATGATGCAATGAATGATTGAATAACTCGATTTCCTTAGAAAGGCCAGTCGATGAAAATGATACAATGAATGATTGAATGACTCGATTGTCTTAGAAAGGCCAATCGATGGAAATGATACAATGAATGATTGAATGACTCGATTGTCTTAGAAAGGCCAATCGATGGAAATCATACAATGAATGATTGAATGACTCGATTGTCTTAGAAAGGCCAATCGATGGAAATGATACAATGAATGATTGAACAATTCGCTTGCGGAATTTCTCTACTTCCGTCATGATAATAATTCTTCTGGAACAACGGGGATTACTTCCCTGAAGTACACATTCGACAACCAACGACGAAAAGATAACAACCAAACGCTAACAACCACTGAGGATGTATCAAGACGATCAAACCAACTAATACCGAAAATTACATCGTCCTAAGATAAATTCACCACGATTAGGTCCATCAACCAATTGCGGTCATTAAGCTTAATTCGGTATGATTTCCGAAAAATCTTCCATCGTCAGGTAGACCGATGGTATGAGGTCCACAAGCAATAGGACTATCCCAAAATAAGTCTATTGAAACATGATTCGAAAATGAATGAAAGCGGTGCACCAGTATCCAAAAGGTACACACAGGTTGCAATAAAATTACGAGTATACCTGAGGTCATTCGGACCACCTGATCGTCGATCCTCCTCATCACATGAATCTGGGACTTGTCGGCCCCCGAACCGGACGCTCCCGTCTGATAAATATGAGCCCCAACTCTATTTGCTTCCATTGTCTTAATCGACGTTGACAAAGCAGTCTGATTCTGAAAGGCTGATTGCTTCGGGGCCTGAGATGCCGCCGGAGCCGACTTGGAGTCCTTTCGGCAAAAACGGGCCCTATGCCCCGCAATTCCACAGTTATGGCATATGACAGTCTGCCTCGGACATTTAGTACTGAAATGACCTTGTTTTGCACAGTTGAAACAGGTGATGGCCGAGCCGCCGCCGGATTGAGATCCCGCACGATCATGCGCCGTAGAAGGTCGCTCAGAAACGCTAGGGCCCACACGAGGCTTCTTGAAGGTTGACTGACTGCCTTCGGATAGATTACGCTTCGTTGATTTCCTGTTGACATATGTAGGTTGCTGCTCAGCAATTTCCTTAGCAGTTGGCTCATACGGGAGAGTTCTCTCGATTAAACCGGCCAGAGTGGCGTAATGATGATTGAGCAATTGCACATGGGTCATCATGGCCTGCATAAAAGTGAGTGGATCAACCCGAACATCTTCCGATCGAGCCGAGTCCTGGGCACGATTTCCCGACAGCGAGTGATTATTTCCCGGGTTTCGGCCCGCACCGCCTCTCCCGTGCATCCCCGACGACTCTCCCCATCTTTGAAGTAGGAAGGTCGCATAATGATTATATTTCCACGCATGATTATCACGTTATGATTATGTCATGAGATGATGAAAATGATTATACATGCTCTAACTTAGTGATTATATGAATGATTTACTGAAGTGACATTATTATCTGATGAAATTCTTGAAATGATTATCTTGAATAACTTAACAAGATTAATAATATGATCATCCAGATCGACAACTGAGTAATGAAATGAATTGAGTAATTAATGAATTAACATGATCGTCCTGATCATTAACTCAGTAATGAAATGAATTAAGTGATTAATGTGTTAACATGATCGTCCTGATCATTATCTGAGTAATGAAATGAATTAAGT
The DNA here is from genome assembly GCA_033398695.1 of Orobanche coerulescens. NCBI lineage: Eukaryota > Viridiplantae > Streptophyta > Magnoliopsida > Lamiales > Orobanchaceae > Orobanche > Orobanche coerulescens. The sequence goes on from CM065803.1 coordinate 205,835,180, forward strand.
GATTAATGAGTTAACATGATCGTCCTGATCATTAACTGAGTAATGAAATGAATTAAGTGATTAATGTGTTAACATGATCGTCATGATCATTATCTGAGTAATGAAATGAATTAAGTGATTAATAAGTTAACATGATCGTCCTGATCACAATGAATGATGATGTTTGAGGATTGTTAATTGATGAATGATGAATGAATAACTATTTCCAGAAATTATACCATGGCGTTAGAAATCTTACAGTTCTTTCGGTCTGATTGGCTCGGCATTTGCACAGGTCACACGTAACGCGAAAGTCCAATGATACTAGTCTGATGACGATGATTTCAAATGAGGCATGACTCGGAAGGTAGTATTCAAAACCACGCTCTGATACCAACTCTGTAACACCCCAAACTAGGCGGATATTACAGTGCCGTGGACCCCCGACTGGGACCCACCAGGCGAATGAAAAAGGATGAATTACACAGGGTAAATGTAGTACCGAACCACATTACAACATCAATTACTCCGATTAGGAGTTTCATACAACACACCCAGGATAAAATAGAATACATGTGTATCTTATGTGACGATAAAATACACAACACTGAATGAAACGAGTATTCAAATGAAAGTCTGCAGCGGAAAATAAAGGACAATAACATGAATAACTGAAAGATCGGGGCCCCCTACTAGTATCACTGGGACTCCTCGACATCAACATGCTATTCCCGTGCTTTTGCCTTGCCATGACCTGAAAAACAAAATCCCAAATGGGCCGCCATACGTAACAACAATCCTCAAGGGTTGAAAAATACACAATCATGATTTAACTGAAGTTATGAAATATCCTTAGTTATGAATTACGCTGAAGAGGGGTATCATAGTACGCCCGTAGTGTTCTGTGCAAGTGTACAAGACGAATGACCGGACACACCCGTCCTTGTACCTAATTAGTCTCACGGAGGTAATCTGTTACCGTGTGCACAGTCCAATGTATCACTCCCAATACATGGCCATAACGTGCCCGACTAAAAATTCCACACATCCGCACCCAGCCACGCAATATGAACCCGGAAGGTCATATGAACGAGAATGACCATGATGAATATCAATGAATAATAATAATCTGACAAAGTCAAGAATGACTCACCGAGATGAAATGATAACGAAGTGATTGATAGTTTCAATGAAATGATTGGAACCACCGTTCCTCGTTAATGAAGTGATTATTCGACAATTACAAGTCTCAATATGATTAATATAATGATGAATGAGTTATGATTATGAAAGATCAACAACAAAAGGAATGAATATCCTTTTAACCGAGTAAGAATTAAATTACACAATACCGGTGACAATTATCCTTCCACGAACAACGTCCTAATTGAGATATCGGTCGCTCGAACAACCTTGAATTATACAATATCCAACAACTCGTTCAATAAACGAATCAAACACGAATATAACGAACTCAAAACGTCGATACGATTAAACTAAGTTCATTGGGGCATTATATCGAATACGTTGTGGCCAAACTCCGATTGTTTACAATCAAATCTCAATAAGCCACTATCAAATTCCCCAAGAAGTGTTTCAAACCAACAAACATCTTACAAATGATCAATAATCCAAAATGAATATCCGAAAACGTGATTATAACGACAATTAATCGAAAACCCCCAATTTCAACTCGATAATCAAAGTGTTCTTGAATAATCCTTCAATAATCCAATGAATCCTTATACAAACTCATAATCATATACATATCCCTTCATATAACATGATTATAACGTCCAAAACATCATATCTCAACATAGAATCGAAATCCAAGGTGTTGAAGAAATTACCTCTTGAAGATCCAATCACTTCGGTCCGATGAACACGAGTTAAAACGAGTATCCAAGCTTCCCAAATGAATGAAGATGATGAAAATTACACACTCAAGTGATTGATGATTGCAAAATCTCTTCCTCAAGCCTCTCTCTCTCGTATGAAGGTGGAAGAAATAGAAGGAATGAGCTGAAATGCTCAAAAAACGAAATTATAGGGGTTGACTGGTCTATCGGACACGGCCCGTGCCGACAAGACGGCTGCGCGCGCAATCGCCGCGTAGGGACTCGCCGTGTCCGCTTGACACGGTCGCGGCGCTTCGGCGGTGACTCGACCGTGTCTGGAACACGGCCGCGCCCGGGCGTCGGTTCTAGCTTATCCGGAAGAGTTCGACTCGGCCGTGCCGACGACACGGCCGAGTCACGTGGCGTAGACTTCGCATTTCCGACGAGTACAAGACGGGCCGTCGACGACACGGCCGAGTTCGGTCGGCAGTGATCGGCCAAAAACTGAAAAATGAGCGGGTGAGCTAAAACGACCATAACTCTCTCGTCCGGACTCCGATTGACTCACCGTTTGAACCATTGGAAAGCTAACTCGATGCTCTATAATATTGCAAAGATTCAGAAATTTTGGAGTTACCAAAAATTAATGGTGATCTAACAAAGTCGAACTCATATGTGGAAAGTTGAAACAATGGACAATAACGATACACAACTCGAAGTTTTTCCGAGCGGTGAACACGGGTGAATGAACATGATTGCTGAATGATTATAAATGAGTGAAAATCCACTGAGTGACAATCACCGAATGATAATTACTGAATGAAAATGAATGAATTACAACCGGGTATTACACAAATATATCAATATATAAGTATTTAAACATAGACAAGGAATACACACACCTGCTATACAAATAAGCCTACACACGGCACACAAGCACAAGACACACACCCGACACACACAGTAACACACACGCACACCCAGTAACACATACACACACACCAGCACCTATATGACACCCAAAGACGCCCTGAAACTCAAAATAAAAACTAGAAACATGTTCTTTATAACAATGGCTTCACAATTGTATAAAGTTTGTAAAATTCCGATAGCCAAAGAAATGATACGGGTGACCCGAAGACAAATGATGTTTTTGCCCCATTCCGACGATTCCGACATCGGTTTGGAAAACTGATCTTGGATTCATGATCTACTCATTGACACGAACAAATCGATATATAGATTGTAAAATCTTACTGAAGAATTCTTCGTCAAGGATTTAACCCTTTTTTTTTCTTTACCCACTTCTCGGAAGAATGATATAAGATGATGATGATGATGATGATGATGATGATGATGATGATGGTGATGGTGAAATGAAAGCTACGTGGTTTTATTTTCCAAAACCTGACTCTTTCCCTTTTTTTATAAATTACATTTTTTACCCCCAAATTTTGTGAAATTTGCAATTTAGCCCCAACTATTGTAACACCCCAAACTAGGCAGATATTACAATGCCGTGGACCCCCGACTGGGACCCACCAAGCAAATGAAAACTGATGAATTAAATAATATAATTGTGGTACCGAACCACATTATATTTGTTGGGATTCGGTGCCTAAAACGAAGGCCCAGCGGAAGCGGTAAAACGAAAATTAATTCGATCCGAATCCCTACGATGATCGATCGAGCTACGTATATACGAATATATAAATGAAAAGCAAGAGTTGTAAGAAACTAACCCTCGAAGTCCGTTGATTAAATGGTAACCTTCTCTTGAGCTATTCCCCAAGCTCTTGAACGATCCAACGCCGAAAGCACCGCGTCTCTACTTGCCACGCCACGAGAAACGAACGGAATGACAACACCTTGCTATCCTCCGAGGATACGGCTAGAGCTAGGTGATGAAGCTATATATGTAAAGATTACTACACTCTAAGTGTTTTAATCTTACTCTCTCTTTATCTCTTGATATTTTTCTCTAAGAAAAACAAGAACAAGGTTGAAGAAGAAGATGACTAAAGAGAAAACAATTTTCTCTCTCTCTCTCTCAAACTCAATGATACGTAAATGCCAAGAAGTATATATGAGGATGAGAGATCAAAGTCTTCTATATATTCTTATTCAACCCACATGAAAACAAATACATATATCATGATTTGATTCCCCATATAATGTATATGATACTTGTCCCCTCAATCACATGAGATTCCAAAACCATGATGGGGACAAGTCAATACACACACATGGTAATAAGTGGGGGGTTGGCCCATGCTAGAAAACGGTCGAGTTCGGTTCGCTTCGACTCCGTGAGTCCAAACAGATAAACTCCTATTCCGTTCCGATGTATTTATGTCGTTTAATTAATCCAATTAATTAAACATATAAAATACAAAATAACATAATTAATTTCTCCAAGAAATAATTATATTCATGAATTAAATTAATCACCCAGTAATTTATTTAATTCATTAAGCCGTAAATCAATTTATCCGATAAATCGATTTAAACATCCAATGTCCCAAATTAGATATCCAATATCTAATATTCATAATGAGAGAATTAGCTTAATTCATTCCGTCGTCAATCCTAATGCGCGACTCGGTAGGTCCGTCTCGATCAAGAATGGGAGGAACTAAAGAGTAGTAGCACCACCTAGCCACTGGTGGCCTACACTGCACTTAATCGAGAACGAATGATTGGGATCATTCAAAACCATTCGTAGTGAATACCAAGATAATGTATAAACCCTTCTTTCAAATATCCCGATCAAGTTATAGGGTCACGGTCACCAAACCCTATCTCGTACTTGACGCTATGCATGCGTTAATGCAAATCGAGATCATCGAGCCGTGTATCTAATACAACTAGCTCCAATGCTTTGGCCAAAGACTTATGATCTCATCCGCCAATAACCGCATAGGACATATAACCCGCTCACTAACGGGAGAAAGAATTCTATCTTGGTATTCAAGGACTGCTACTTGCCCGTCAAGATGCACGTCGAGGTTGACCCCGCCTTCCGGTTTACAGGTGGTCGAACTACTCTAATGAAAATCTTGACGTCACAAGCACATCCCTACTAAATCCTCAAGTCTAAGGTTCACGAATACCTATCACAACCTTTCGATTCCGTCATTGATCGTCCCGAGTGAAATCCATGTGACGAATCGAGGGTGAGTCGGTTCGAGTATACTAATCCAATTAGCATACCTATAACGTGTGCTCCCACTAACCATTAGTGTTCGATGTGCACTCTCCATGTCAAAGAACACGTCATACAAGTCTTCACATAAACTTAACGCCCAAATAAGTTTCATCGACTTATAACGATTAAGTATTTGAGCTATAACCTTTCCAAAGGCCGATCTCCTTATCCAATAAGGAGTGGAACGTTTTGCTCTCAAATACACGGACTAGTTTCTATATGTTTATTTACGAGTTAGGAATGCCAGTAACTACCAGTAAATAAAGAAACATTCATTTGCCTTATATAAATGGTTTACATAATTACAAGTACAATGCCCTCACTCAACAACCTCTGAGTGGCATTCGAGGGAATACTCCTAACAATCTCCCACTTGCACTCAATGCCACACACTATGGTATCTAATACCCATGTTCTCCAGATGACGCTCCAAGCTAGTCTAAGAAAGTGGCTTGGTCAGTGGATCGGCGACGTTGTCGGCCGAGTCTACTCTGTGCAGCACAATGTATCCCTTGCGAACAAATTCTCTTACGAGATGATACTTCCTCTCAATATGTTTGGTGCTGTTGTGAAACCTCGGCTCCTTGGCTCGCGCATACGACTCGTCGTTGTCGCAGCATACAACGGAACAGCACAAAGCACATGGTATCATTTGAAGTTCTTCCAAACTTCTTAATCCGTAACCCTTCCTTGGAAGCCTCCGAGGCCGCTTGATACTCACTGACAGGTGGAATCGGCAGTCGCGCTTTGCTTGGCACTACGCCAAGATACTGCTCCTCCATTAAGAGTAAATATGTAGCCGAAGTGGACATCGAGTCTTCCTTCGGTCCTGGAAGTCCGAATCTGAATCCCACCACATCCAAATCTCCACCGCCATACATAAGAACCATATCTCTGCTCTTCTCAAGTACTTGAGAACGTTCTTACAAAGCACCCAATGTTCCCTACCCGGGTTTGCTCGAAACCTACTCACCACGCTTACAAAGATGCGCGATGTCAGGTCTTGTACACAACATAGCATACATAAGGTTACCCACGGCCAAGCATATGGTATATTACTCATTTCCTTGCGTTGTTCCTCACTTTGAGGACACATCTTCAAGGTGAGTTTTATTCCATGTTGCATCGGTAGGAACCCTCTTTAGAATCATCCATCTTAAATCGCTTTAAGATCTTATCTATATAGAGGGCTTGGGAAAGGCCTATTGTTCTCTTCGCTCTATCCCTAGAGCCGAATACCAAGAATATAGGTTGCTTCTCCCAAGTCTTTCATGGAGAAATTACTCAAAGCCAAGCTTTCACGTAACCGAGCATTCCCACATCATTTCCTATTAGTAGAATGTCATCTACATATAGTACTAAGAATGCGATCTTGCTCCCACTAACCTTCTTGTATACACAAGGTTCCTCTTCATTTTGCACGAAGTCAAACTCTTGACCGCCTCACAAAACGAAGGTTCCAACTACGCGACGCTTGCTTCACCATAAATGGAACGTCAAGCTTGCACACTTTCCGAATATCGACTGGACACAAAGCCTTTAGCCGCTCCATATAGATTTCCTCCGAGGAATCCATTAAGGAAAGCCGTCTTTACGTCCATTTGCCATATCTCATAATCGTGGTAGGCACTATAGCTAGCATCATGCGAATAGACTTGATCATGGCTACGGGCGAGAAGGTATCGTGGTAATCGATCCCTTCCTTTCGGGTATAACCCTTTGCCACAAGCCCGGCCTTATAGGCGTCAACCTTGCCATCACCATCGCCTTTCTCTTGTAGATCCACTTATTCCCAATGGGCACTATGCCCTTGGGGCGGTCTACTAGAGTCCAGACTGATTTACATGCATCGAGTCTATCTCGCCTTCCATAGCTTCACGCCATTTCGCGGAGTCTACATCCACCATCGCTTGGTCATAGGTCGTCGGGTCGGTCTCTTGGCTATCACTTGGAACCTCATGGAGACCTGGCTCCTCCAAGTGCACAAGCCCATACCTCTCGTAAATGAGACACCCTACTAGACCTACGAGGTGGTTGTACTTGTGTTTCGTAAAGTTCGGTTCCAGCTTTCTTGCACAGTGTCTCCCGAGGAGTTTCATTGTATTCTTCTAAAGAAATACTTCTACCGCTCCGCCTGCCTGAATGAACTCATCTTCCAGGAAGTGTGCTTGTAAAGCAACAATGATCCTTCGATCTTCGGGCATGTAGAATAGATATCCCATCGTCCCAGACGGGAATCCAATGAAACGTCCCTTCGCAGACCTAGCTTCCAACTTTTCCACCTTAGTCTTCTTGACATAAGCGGGACATCCCCAAATCCTAATATGATTAAGACTTGGTTTCCTTCCTTCCCACATCTCATGTGGAGTTTTAGGAACGGATTTGGAAGGACATCTGTTCAAGATATACGCGGCAGTCAGGAGTGCATACCCCCACAGGTAAATCGGCAAGTCAATATAGTCCAGCATGGAACGGACCATGTTCAACAGGGTCCGGTTCCTTCTTTGTGACACACCATTTAACTGAGGAGTACTGGAGGTGTTAGTTGTGAAACTATTCCATGTTCCTTAAGGAACTCGTCAAACTCCGTACTCATATACTCGCCACCTCGGTCCGACCAAGTGCTTTGATATGATTACCGCTTGTTTCGACTAGGCCTTGAATACGGAATTTCTCAAAGGCCTCGGATTTATGTTTCATTAGGTATACATAACCATACCTAGTATGATCATCTCAAACGTAATGAAATATTGATATCCGTCACGTGCCGCTTCCAAAGCACCACAAACGCCGCATGGATTAATCCTAGTTTATCGCCGCTCTTTCAAAAGTCCTCAGGAAGGGGACTTAGTCATTTTGCCTTTAAGGCAAGATTCACAAGTAGGAAAGGGATCCGATCCCAATGGACCCATAAGTCCATCTTTTTCCATCTTGTAAACCTTGGTCCGACCAACATGACCAAGTCTAAGATGCCATTTCAAAACTTGGTTGGTTTCATCCCTACCACGTTTTCTAGTCATAGTATTCACAACTACTTTGTTGCCGAGATTTAGATGATACAATCCATTCAACAATGTAGCAAGACTCACTAGTTTATTTCTAAAATAAATTTTGCAGAACCATCACCAATGAAAATGAAAAGCCTTTTCGGTCCATGACCGAATGGATACAATGTTTTGTGCCCCTTGGGCAAAACAAGTACATCTTCTAAAGTCAAAACAAAACCGGATTCTAAACCCAAAAGAAGTGATCCTATGCCTGGTCGCCTCGACACTATGCCCGCTCCGACCGTGATCATAACTTCTCCAGATCCAAGCTTCCTACTTTGTTCCGCATCCCGATTCACGGTACAAATATGAGAACTAGCACCGTAATCCAAGATTCAGAAGTAGAAAATACAAGAGCGTAACAATTTGTTTCCAAAACTAAAAGTTCTCAGACCAAGTGCCATGAAGAATCGGACAGCCTCTAGCCCAAAGGCCCACCACCGCACTTGAGACAAGCATCCTTCTTCTTCTTGTTCTTTGGAACCTTCGGGCCTTGCCCTTACCCTTAAGGTCCTTAGCTTGTGGTCCACTCCGCTTCTTGGTCTTTTTCTTCTTATTCTTAGACTTCCGAAGTCCGTAAGAAATCACAAGTGCACTCCTTCATCCGCGGGGTCTTCATCCGAGACCGAGCGGTCACCAGCTTGTTCATTAGCCCAGCTAAGTTACATGCAATCTCATTGCGCTTGAAGTTCATAACAAATCGTGAGAAGGAATCGGGGAGAGACTGTAGGATAAGGTCGGTTTGGAGAGAAGTATCCATTTTAAAATCAAGAGCCTCCAATCTCTCGATCATGGATATCATTTTGAGGACGTGTTCCCAACCTTCTCACCTTCCTTCATCCTTGCACCGAATGCTTGCTTGGATATCTCATATCTAGCGCTCACGTGCTCACCATAAAGCTCGGTTAAGTGAGATAGAATCCGCCAGCGTGTCATTTTCTCATGAGCTCTCTGAAGCTCATTAGACATGGAAGCCATCATATAAGCACGGACTTTCACGTCATCCTTAACCCACTTTTCGTGGTTTTCAATCTCTTCTGATTGGCTCGGTCCGCACAGAGGCGCCGGAATGTCCGTCTCCAAGACGTATCCCAAGGCCTCTATACCGAGGACAATCATCGATTGCGTAGCCAATCCACAAAGTTAGGTCCCATTAAGGTGTTCTTTTCGAGTAGAATTGCGAGTGGATTCATTGTCATATTGAGATTTGTCTCGCATTAAGTATAACAGATTAATTAGTGACTCGCTCAATTATGTTCGAGTATAGAATTAAGGTCTTTTCTATTCTTGTTACCCACCTCCCACTATTTTTATCTAATAACACACTCCCATGTGAAATCCTAAGTATCGTCGCTCTACTTCATAGTGGTGATCGAGTTCTTTATAAATCTTAATAGAGGGCAACCGAATGTGTTTCTAGTCTATTAATTTTTATAAAGTGGTGTCCAACACCAACCCATCTAATGGATGATTCGATCTTCTTTTTCCCTTGTTCACTCCCCTCAACCTATACGATTTCTATGGTTCGTGAACAAGTTAAGTTTATACCATCGACGCAAATCGCTTCACAATCAATCTTATCCGCAACCTATCGTTTCTAGGGATAAAATTTGCTCCAACCGAAGGCATCCAATGCACTCCTAATTTATCCGTCCTCCCGAACGACTACCCCGATAACTCTAAGCATAGCACATCCGGTTTGATTTCAATTTCGAAAACTCGATGGAGGGAAGGAAAACCTTGAAACCTTATAAACTTAATTATTTATAGTGGGAGAATTTTCGCGATTAACGTTACACTTTGCACATTAATCATATTAGCGCGTTTGTGGCATTCATACAATATGAAACAACCATTCACAACCTAGTTGCTACCAACATGTGGTTCATGGACCGTTCCTAGAAAACAAAAACTCCGTAATCTAATTACAAGTCTTCGTCTTGAATCTTCGTCTTCTCGAAATGGATCTTCCTCCGGTCTTCGTCATTACATATAAATTTTACATTGAAAATTGCATCCTAGATACAAACATTTCTAGTAAAATAAATAGGCTCAAAACGGCCTTTACAACCCAATCGAATAAAACGAACGATTCAAATCTAAGTCCACGAACCACATCCCCATTCAAAAGCATTCATCCAATAAATACTATATAAATGGAAAGCGAGAGATACATTGATCCAATCAACAATTCGAACCGATCCAATCGTTTCACTCAATCGGTAATATGATAACGCTCAAAATAATTCCGACCATAAATATTCCAACTAATCAAATTTCCCTTATAAAATGAAATACCATAAATCATTTTAATCATATTAAATCCAATTTAACATGCGGGAGATTAATTTTCAAGAATACATGAAAAATCGAGCCGGGCGAATTGCTCGCCATGGCCGAAGTCATCGCGGCAAAGATGCCTACAGACATGCTCGCATGGCCGATCACGACGGCAGCTCCGGCCGCACGGCCCGTGTCCCGACACGGCCGGGTCGCTCGGCAAAGGCTGGGTCCGCTTCGACACGGCCCGTGTCACCAGACACGGCCGAGTCACCCCGGGCAGCTTCTCGCCTTTGTCCAAAAAGTCGTCCGACGACGATTCTGAGCTCGATTTTCACCGGATATTCAATATCAATATTTTTCAACATTCATATCTTCAATATAAATCATATTTCTAAGAAATTAAGATTTATATTTAGACATAAACTTACGAAAAATATAACTACAACGAACGTAAAAATATATACCACGATTATGACTAAAATGATTCCAACTCATTCACCATCTAATCAAGCATTCCAAATGCCAATATCGTATATACGATCGCAAGACCTACGCTCCGATACCACTGTTGGGATTCGGTGCCTAAAACGAAGGCCCAGCGGAAGCGGTAAAACGAAAATTAATTCGATCCGAATCCCTACGATGATCGATCGAGCTACGTATATACGAATATATAAACGAAAAGCAAGAGTTGTAAGAAACTAACCCTCGAAGTCCGTTGATTAAATGGTAACCTTCTCTTGAGCTATTCCCCAAGCTCTTGAACGATCCAACGCCGAAAGCACCGCGTCTCTACTTGCCACGCGCCGGAGAAACGAACGGAATGACAACACCTTGCTATCCTCCGAGGATACGGCTAGAGCTAGGTGATGAAGCTATATATGTAAAGATTACTACACTCTAAGTGTTTTAATCTTACTCTCTCTTTATCTCTTGATATTTTTCTCTAAGAAAAACAAGAACAAGGTTGAAGAAGAAGATGACTAAAGAGAAAACAATTTTCTCTCTCTCTCTCAAACTCAATGATACGTAAATGCCAAGAAGTATATATGAGGATGAGAGATCAAAGTCTTCTATATATTCTTATTCAACCCACATGAAAACAAATACATATATCATGATTTGATTCCCCATATAATGTATATGATACTTGTCCCCTCAATCACATGAGATTCCAAAACCATGATGGGGACAAGTCAATACACACACATGGTAATAAGTGGGGTTGGCCCATGCTAGAAAACGGTCGAAGTTCGTCTGCTTCGGACTCCCGTGAGTCCAAACAGATAAACTCCTATTCCGCTCCGATGTATTTATGTCGCTTAATTAATCCAATTAATTAAACATATCAAATACAAAATAACATAATTAATTTCTCCAAGAAATAATTATATTCATGAATTAAATTAATCACCCAAGAATTTATTTAATTCATTAGCCGTAAATCAATTTATCCGATAAATCGATTTAAACATCCAATGTCCCAAATTAGATATCCAATATCTAATATTCATAATGAGAGAATTAGCTTAATTCATTCCGTGCCAATCCTAATGCGCGACTCGGTAGGTCCGTCTCACCAAAGAATGGGAGGAACTAAAGAGTAGTAGCACCACCTAGCCACCGGTGGCCTACACTGCACTTAATCGAGAACGAATGATTGGGATCATTCAAAACCATTCGTAGTGAATACCAAGATAATGATAAACCCTTCTTTCAAATATCCCGATCAAGTTATAGGTCACGGCCACCAAACCCTATCTCGTACTTGACGCTATGCATGCGTTAATGCAAATCGAGATCATCGAGTGCCGTGTATCTAATACAACTAGCTCCAATGCTTTGGCCAAAGACTTATGATCTCATCCGCCAATAACCGCATAGGACATATAACCCGCTCACTAACGGGAGAAAGAATTCTATCTTGGTATTCGGTAGGACTGCTACTTGCCCGTCAAGATGCACGCCGAGGTTGACCCCGCCTTCCGCTTAAGGTGGTCGAACTACTCTAATGAAAATCTTGACGCCACAAGCACATCCCTACTAAATCCTCAAGTCTAAGGTTCACGAATACCTATCACAACCTTTCGATTCCGTCATTGATCGTCCCTGAGTGAAATCCATGTGACGAATCGAGGGTGAGTCGGTTCGAGTATACTAATCCAATTAGCATACCTATAACGTGTGCTCCCACTAACCATTAGTGTTCGACAGCACTCTCCATGTCAAAGAACACGCCATACAAGTCTTCACATAAACTTAACGCCTACCAAGTTTCATCGACTTGAACGATTAAGTATTTGAGCTATAACCTTTCCAAAGGCCGACTCCTTATCCAATAAGGAGTGGAACGTTTTGCTCTCAAATACACGGACTAGTTTCTATATGTTTATTTACGAGTTAGGAATGCCAGTAACTACCAGTAAATAAAGAAACATTCATTTGCCTTATATAAATGGTTTACATAATTACAAGTACAATGCCCTCACTCAACAACCTCTGAGTGGCATTCGAGGGCATACTCCTAACAATATTACCAAATACTCCGATGAGGAGCTTAAGTACATTACACCAGGACAAAACCGAATACTAGTATATTTTATATGGAGATAAAATACACCACCCTGAATAAATAACATCTCATACGGAATTTGTAGCGGAAATACAACTGAAGAGAAATAAGAATTTCTGAAATGACTGGAATGACTGAAATGACTGAAATACACGGAATGACTGGGGGCCCCTACTAGTATCACTAGGACTCCTCGCCGTCAGCATGTTCTTCCCGTGCCTTTGCCTTGCCGTGACCTGAAAACAAAATTCTCCAACGGGCCGCCATACGTAACAACAATCCTCAAGATATGAAAATAAACAATCATGATTTAATCAAGTTATGAAATATCCTTAGTTATGAATTACGTGAAGAGGAGTATCATAGTACGCCCGTAGTGTTCTCGCAAGTGTACAAGACGGATGACCGACACACCTGCCCTTGTACCTAATTAGTCTCACGGAGTTAATCTTTACCGTGTGCACTGCCCAATGTATTACTCCCAATACATGGCCATCACGTGCCCGACTAAAAATTCCACACATCCGCACCCGGCCACGCAATATGAACCCAGAAGGTCATATGAAATGAGAATGACCACAATGAATATCAATGAATAATAAAAATCTGACAAAGTCAAGAATGACTCACCGAGATGAAAGTAATAATGAAGTGATTGATAGTTTCAATGAAATGATTGGAACCGCCGTTCCTCATTAATGAAGTGATTCTTCGACACTTACAAGTCTCAATATGATTAATACAATGATGAATGAGTTATGATTATGAATGATCAACAACAAAAGGAATGAAATCCTTTTAACCGAGTAAGAATTAACTTACTCAATACCGATGAAGAATGTCCTTCCAGGAACAAATGTCCTAAATGAAGTGTCGGTCGCTCGAACAACCTTGAATCAATACAATTACCAACAATCCGTTCAATATACAAATCAAACACGAATATAACGAACTCAAAACGTCGATACGATTAAACCAAGTTCATTGGGGCATTATATCGAACACTTTGTGGCCAACTTCGATTGATTACAACCAAACCTCAATAATACCAACCTCAAATCCCCAAGAAGTGTTTCAAACCAACAAAACATCTTCAATACGATCAATAATCCGTTATGAATATCCAAATACGTGATTATAACAACAATTAATCGAAAATCCCCAAATCCAACTCGATATTCAAAGTGTTCTTGAATAATCCCTCAATAATCCAATGAATCTATATACAAACTCATAATCATATGTATATCCCTTCATATAACATGATTATCACGTCCAAAACATCATATCTCAACACAAAATCGAAATCCAAGATGTTGAAGAAATTACCTCTTGAAGATCCAACCACTTCGATCCGATGAACACGCGTTAAATCGAGTATCCAAGCTTCCCAAATGAATGAAGATGATGAAAATTACACACTCAAATTATTGATGATGGAAAAATCCCTCCCTCAAGTCTCTCTCTAACAAAGTGAAGAAAAGGGTGAAAGTGAAGAAAAAGTCCCGGCCGGGTCCTTATATATCGCCGGTTACGGCCGTAACTCGCCTTCATACGGCCGTAACATCCTAGGTCAACGGCCTTACGGCCAGAATCGCCAACTCAGACGGCCGTGAATCGGCTTCGCCCAAAGCTCGCCGATGCACTTTACGGCCAGAACCGCTTCCCGAGTTACGGCATAACTCGCCGTCAAAAACATCCGCCGACATCCTTACGGCCGTATTCCGCACACCTTACGGGCGTAACTCGATGATACGGCCGTATCCGCCAAACTTACGCGTAAGCCCCTTCGCCGAAAATGACCAGCACCCGTCAGAAGCGCACGGCCGTATCCGGCCAAGCCTTACGGCCGCATACCTTCCTCGTCCTTACGGCCGTATGCCGCAACCCTTACGGCCGTAAGTCCCCTTGCCCGACAAAACCTGAAATTTACGAATACCACTTACGGCCGTATCCTACCCTTCTTACGGCCGTGAACTCGCCTTCGCCAAAATGCCCGGGCACTGGCTGACACGTACGGCCAGAATCGCCAAGCCTTACGGCCGCATTCGCCAACTTACGGCCAGACATAAGACCTTACGGCCGTAAGTCCCATTCGTCCAAAATGGCCTGAAAACAACGAACCGTTGTTACGGCCGTAACCTACAATCCTTACGGTCGTAACTCAATGCTGGACAAGGTGAAAAATCCGATAACTCCGATTCCTCGCTACGATTGATGAATGATCCGACATATCATACGAATGTGAAAGTGAACAAGTCCAACACAAGCCAAAGATGATACTCCCAGTATAAGACTACCAAACACGGTGAAAATGATAATACTCCCGTCTTGATCTATAAACAGAGATGAAATGATGATCACGGTTACAACATGCCGACAGTGAGCGCAAATGACTGAATCATGAATGACGAGTGATTAATAATGAGTGAAAATTACTGAGTGACAATTACAGACTGATAATTACCGAATGAAAATGAATGAATTACAACCGGGTATTACATACTCCCCCCTTAAAAAGAGTTTCGTCCTCGAAACTAAGGGCCAAACAACTCGGGATAACTCTCTCGCATACTCTCCTCGGTTTCCCAAGTGGCCTCTTCGACTCCGTGTCTAGACCAATGAATCTTGACCAAAGGGATCGTCTTGTTCCTCAACTGTTTGATTCGCCGCTCTAAAATTCGTACGGGACGCTCCTCGTACGAATGATCATCCGCGATCTCGATTTCGTCGAACTGAAGTATGTGACTCGGGTCGGCATCATACTTCCGCAACTGAGAGACGTGAAACACATTATGAATTCGGCTCAATGCCGGAGGTAAAGCCAATCGATAAGCTAACTCGCCTACTCGATCCAAAATCTCAAACGGTCCAATGAATCTCGGACTCAACTTTCCCCATTTTCCGAAACGGAAAATACCTCGACTCGGGGATACCTTGACAAAAACATGGTCACCCGTCTCAAACTCTAGTGGTCGACGACGATTGTCTACATAAGATTTCTGTCGACTCTGAGCGGTCAACAAACTACTCCTGATCAAAGCTACCTTCTCACGGGCGGCTATAAGTATATAGGGCTCGGTGCCGATTGATTCTGATAAGTCGTCCCAACACAAAGGAGATCGACAGCGACGACCGTACAAGGCCTCGTAAGGTGCCATCGTGATCGAAACATGCCAACTATTATTATACGTGAACTCGATCAATGGTAGTTGGGCTTCCCAATCGTCCTTCCAATCGAGGACGCATGCCCTCAACATGTCCTCTAATGTCTGAATGGTTCTCTCTGATTGTCCGTCGGACTGAGGATGAAAAGCGGTACTGATATTAAGCTGAGTGCCCATAGCACGATGGACTAATTTCCAAAAATGAGACACAAACCGTCCGTCACGATCGGAAACGATACTCTTAGGAGTACTGTGCAGTCTCACTATCTCTTTGATGAACAACTGGGCAAGTCTCTCAGGACCCCAAGTATCCTTAATCTCGAGAAAATGAGCTGATTTAGTTAAGCGGTCCACGATCACCCAGATCATATTCATGCCACGACGACTCGTCGGCAAACTCGTGATGAGATCCATAGAAATGTCTTCCCACTTCCATTCTGGAATAGAGAGAGGCTTCAGCATACCCGCCGGTCGCTGATGTTAAATCTTGACTTGTTGACAAGTTAAGCATTTCGAAACAAATTCTGCGACTTCCCGCTTCATATTACTCCACCAGTAATTTTGTTTCAAGTCCTTGTACATCTTGCTAGACCCCAGATGAACAGAATAAGGGGTAGCATGAGCTTCTCTCAAAATCGAGTTTTTCAACTCGTCATTCGCCGGTACGCACAACCGATTCTTAAATCTCAAAAGTCCATCTTCATGGACCACGAATCCAGGGGCTTTCCCCTGAGCCACATCCTCCCGGATGCGCAACAATGCTGGGTCTGAACCCTGATTCTCCCTGATTTCCTCCTCAAGTGACGATGAAATTTCTAACACGCAAAGCCGCCTCGAACTCGCCGGCTGCACTCGATCTCGGGTCTAAGAAATTCCTGCTGAAGCTCCTTCTGAACCGTTAAACGAGCAAGCATCTGTTCCTGAACGGACTTATGACTCAAGGCGTCGGTGACAACGTTCGCCTTGCCCGGGTGGTAAAGTATCTCAATATCATAATCTTTGATTAGCTCCAACCACCGTCTCTGACGCATATTTAACTCCTTCTGAGTAAATATATACTTTAAGCTCTTGTGATCAGTGAAAATCTGACAGGTGCCGCCATAAAGGTAATGACGCCAGATTTTCAAAGCGAACACCACAGCTGCTAGCTCCAGGTCGTGGGTCGTATAATTAACTTCGTAAGGTCTCAATTGCCGTGAGGCATAGGCAATAACCTTCCCATTCTGCATGAGCACACATCAGAGACCCTGTCCGGACGCATCACTATAAACCACAAATCCTTCCATCCCTTGCGGCAAGAAAAGTACAGGTGCTGAAATTAACCGGCTCTTGAGTTCCTCAAAACTCCGCTGACACGCGTCGGACCACGTGAATTTCTTATCCTTTTGCAAAAGTTTCGTCAAGGGTTGAGCGATTTTAGAAAATCCTTCCACAAACCGCCGATAATAACCGGCTAATCCGAGAAAGCTACGGATTTCTCTAACATTCTTCGGAGGTAACCAATCCTGAATAGCCTCCGTCTTCTGAGGATCAACACGCACTCCATCTGATGAAATTACATGTCCGAGAAAAGTCACTTCGGACATCCAGAACTCGCATTTGGAAAACTTCCCAAAAAGTTGCTCTCGTCTTAATACGTCGAGAACCTGATGAAGGTGAACCTCGTGTTCCTCTCGGTTACGAGAATAAATCAAAATGTCATCGATGAAGACAACAACAAAGTGATCCAAAAAGTCGATGAAAACCCGATTCATTAACTCCATGAATACCGCAGGTGCATTAGTCAATCCAAACGGCATAACCACGAACTCATAATGACCATAGCGTGTTCGAAACGCCGTCCTTGCGATATCCGACCCTCGAATCCACAACTGATGATATCCAGATCTTAAGTCGATCTTGGAAAATACTGAAGCTCCCTGAAGTTGATCCAAAAGATCATCGATACGGGGTAACGGATACTTATTCTTGATCGTCACCCGATTCAATTCCCGGTAATCAATACACAAACGGAACGAACCATCCTTCTTCTTGACAACAAGACCGGTGCTCCCATGGGGACGACTTTCCGGATATAACATTTCTCGAACAATTCCTCAAGTTGATTCTTCAACTCCCGCATTTCGGCCTGGGGCCATCCTATGGTGCCTTTGATATCGGGACGACTGGCTCCAACTCAATCGTGAATTCCACATCTCTCTGTGGAGGCAAACCAGGTAACTCGTCTGGAAAAACATCGGCATATTCCCTCACTACCGGAATATCCGTCAACATTACTGATGATTTCTCGGTTTTGGTCATATAGCACCAATAACCAACACACCCCTGATTGAGTAATCTCACTGCTTTCATCAAATTAATGACCTTACCAGAATAGCCGAGATTACCTCCCTGAAACACACATTCAACCCCATCGTCTAAAATGATAGTGATCATACGCTTACGGACACTAATGATGGCATCATGACGATCTATCCAATCAATACCCAAGAAAACGTCGTCTCTCGGCAAATCTACTACGATCAAGTCCGCTGGCCATGCACGACCATCAAGCTGAATCGGACAATTCTAAATCTCACGATTACCGATAATTCGTCTACCATCAGGTAGGCCAATGACATAAGGTTCACAACTAGTAGCACTACCCAGACGCAGTCTACTCGAACATGACTCGGAAATGAATGAATGCGATGCACCAGTATCAAAAAGGGCACACACAAGTTGAGATAGAATATCGAGTGTACCTGAGATCATTCGGGCCTCTCGATCATCGGTCTTCTTCATCTCATAAATCCGGGGCTTGCTAGTCCCAGACCGACGCTCTGTCACGGCTATAGGCTCCACCTTTAGTCGCCTCCCGCTGCTTTAAACGACGCCGATTGAGTGGCCTGCTCAACGGCCGATCGCTTAGGGGCCCGAGATGACGCTCCGAGTAGGTTTGGAGTCCCTACGGCAAAACGGGCCTTATGCCCAACAATTCCACAGCTTATGACACGTGATGATCGTCTCGACACTTGGTGCCGACATGCCCAAGATCCCCATAGTTATAACAGTGATGGCCGAATCGCCGCCGTGGATCGATATTCCGCGGGTTTAGACGCTACAGAGGTCGCCGTAAAAGTAGAGCCCGCACGAGGTTTCTTGAAAGTGGCACGACCGCCGATCGATTACGATTCTTCGATTTCTTGCTAGCGACGAAGGTTGCCGCTAGCAATCTCTTTAGCAGTAAGCTCATAGGTAAGAGCTTTCTCAATGAATTCGGCCAACGTGGTGCAATTATGATTAAGCAACTGTAATCTCATACGTGGTTTCAGCCTCTTGCTGAAATACTTAATTTTATCCGCCTCGGAATGAATGATAGATGAGGCGAACGGAAGAAGTTCCTGAAATTTCTCGGCAATGGCGAGAACATCCTCGTCTGATGAGGGGTCGGGAGTGAGTAACTCTGATAGCTTGTCCTCTCTGAGTGGGGCCGGATAATACCTCTCCATCATGAGAGTCTTGAACTGATCCCAAGTACACGATCCTTCGGTGGGCTTCAACGATAACCACCAAGAATGAGCGCTCTTACCCAGATAGTAAGCCGCAACTGAAACTTTGTGTCCTTCGGGATACTCTACCATCGCAAATAACTTCTCGAAGTGTTCGAGCCAATGAACAATATCCGCTGGCTCAGATGAGCCTTCAAAAGTAGGTGGCCTTTGGCGAGAGATGTCGCCGATGATACTGCTCACATTCCTCTCTTGCCTCTGAGGTGGCGGCGGAGGAGCCTGTTGATTCTGATTGACTGAGTTATGCATCGTATCCATTAGCTGTGCCATCTGGGTCATTTGGGCCATCATGCCCTGCATAAAAGCAAGTGGGTCAACCCGGACACCTTCTGACTAAGCCGTGTCCCGGGTACGACTCCCCGATAGTGAATGATCACGTCCAGGTGAATGAGTGGCAGCGTCGCTGCTCGAAGAATTAGCATTATTTCTCGCGTTCGCACGTGTATTCACACGAGCTCTCGGGATTCGGCCTGCACCACGGCCTCGTCCTCCTCGTCCTCTTCTTGCTCTCTCCATACTGAAGTAGGAAAGTCACATGATGATTATATTTTCCGTATAAATATCACGTCATGATTATGACATGAGATGATGAAAACGAGCATACGCTCTAATGCGGTGATTACATGAATGATCAATTGAGGTGACATGATTATCTGATGAAATTATTGAAATGATTATCTTGAACAAGTTAACAAGATTAGTGACATGATCTTCCTGATCAACAACTGAGTAATGAAATGAATTGAGTGATTAACGAGCTAACTTGACCGTCCTGGTCAAAATGAAAATGATGATTGAGGATTGTTAACTGATGAATTATGAATGAATGATTCTTATTGCCAGAAATTATACCATGGCGTTAGAAATCTTACTGTTCTTTCGGTCTGATTGGCTCGGCATCTGCACAGGTCACACGTGACGCGAAAGTCCAATGATACTAGTCCGATGACGATGATTTCAAATGAGACATGACTCGGAAGGTAGTATTCAAACCACGCTCCGATACCAACTCTGTAACACCCCAAACTAGGCGGATATTATAGTGCCGTGGACCCCCGACTGGGACCCACCAGGCGAATGAAAACTGATGAATTAAATAATATAATTGTGGTACCGAACCACATTATATTACCAAATACTCCGATGAGGAGCTTAAGTACATTACACCAGGACAAAACCGAATACTAGTATATTTTATATGGAGATACAATACACCACCCTGAATAAATAACATCTCATACGGAATTTGCAGCGGAAATACAACTGAAGAGAAATAAGAATTTCTGAAATGACTGGAATGACTGAAATGACTGAAATACACGGAATGACTGGGGCCCCCTACTAGTATCACTAGGACTCCTCACCGTCAGCATGCTCTTCCCGTGCCTTTGCCTTGCCGTGACCTGAAAACAAAATTCCCCAATGGGGTCAGTTACACAGAACAACAATCCTCAAGGGATGAAAATACACAATCATGATTTAACTGAAGTTATGAAATATCCTTAGTTATGAATTACGCTGAAGAGGAGTATCATAGTACGCCTGTAGTGTTCTGTGCAAGTGTACAAGACGGATGACCGGACACACCAGTCCTTGTACCTAATTAGTCTCACGGAGTTAATCTTTACCGTGTGCACTGCCCAATGTATTACTCCCAATACATGGCCATCACGTGCCCGACTAAAAATTCCATACATCCGCACCCGGCCACGCAATATGAACCCAGAAGGTCATATGAAATGAGAATGACCACAATGAATATCAATGAATAATAAAAATCTGACATAGTCAAGAATGACTCACCGAGATGAAAGTAATAATGAAGTGATTGATAGTTTCAATGAAATGATTGGAACCGCCGTTCCTCATTAATGAAGTGATTATTCGACACTTACAAGTCTCAATATGATTAATACAATGATGAATGAGTTATGATTATGAATTATCAACAACAAAAGGAATGAAATCCTTTTAACCAAGTAAGAATTAACTTACTCAATACCGATGAAGAATGTCCTTCCACGAACAAATGTCCTAAATGAAGTGTCGATCGCTCGAACAACCTTGAATCAATACAATTACCAACAATCCATTCAATATACGAATCAAACACGAATATAACGAACTCAAAACGTCGATACGATTAAACCAAGTTCATTGGGGCATTATATCGAACACTTTGTGGCCAACTTCGATTGATTACAACCAAACCTCAATAATACCAACCTCAAATCCCCAAGAAGTGTTTCAAACCAACAAAACATCTTCAATACGATCAATAATCCGTTATGAATATCCAAATACGTGATTATAACAACAATTAATCGAAAATCCCCAAATCCAACTCGATATTCAAAGTGTTCTTGAATAATCCCTCAATAATCCAATGAATCTATATACAAACTCATAATCATATGTATATCCCTTCATATAACATGATTATCACGTCCAAAACATCATATCTCAACACAAAATCGAAATCCAAGATGTTGAAGAAATTACCTCTTGAAGATCCAACCACTTCGATCCGATGAACACGCGTTAAATCGAGTATCCAAGCTTCCCAAATGAATGAAGATGATGAAAATTACACACTCAAATTATTGATGATGGAAAAATCCCTCCCTCAAGTCTCTCTCTCGGAACAAAGTGAAGAAAAGGGTGAAAGTGAAGAAAAAGTCCCGGCCGGGTCCTTATATACTGCCGGAAGTTACGGCCGTAACTCGGCCTTCATACGGCCGTAACATCCTAGGTCAACGGCCTTACGGCCGTAATCGCCAACTCAGACGGCCGTAACTCGGCTTCGTCAAAGCTCGGCTGACTTACGGCCAGAACCGCTCTGAGTTACGGGCGTAACTCGCCTTCGTCAAAAACATCGCCGACATCCTTACGGCCGTACCGCACACCTTACGGGCGTAACTCGGATGATACGGCCGTATCCGCCAAACTTACGGGCGTAAGCCCTTCGTCGAAAATGACCAGCACCACCGCAGAAGCGTACGACCGTATCCGGCCAAGCCTTACGGCCGTACCGTCCTCGTCTTACGGCCGTATGCCGCAACCCTTACGGCCGTAAGTCCCCCCTTGCCCGACAAAACCTGAAATTTACGAATACCACTTACGGCCGTATCCTACCCTTCTTACGGCCGTAACTCGCGTTCGGCCAAAAATGCCTGGGCAGCCTACTGGACACGTACGGCCGTAACTGGCCAAGCCTTACGATCGTACCTGCTCAACTTACGGCCGTATTACAAGACCTTACGGTCGTAAGTCCCATTCATCCAAAATGGCCTGAAAACAACGAACTGTTGTTACGGCCGTAACCTACAATCCTTACCGTAACTCAATGCTGGACAAGGTGAAAAATCCGATAACTCCGATTCCTCGCTACGACTGATGAATGATCCGACATATCATACGAATGTAAAAGTGAACAAGTCCAACACAAGCCAAAGATGATACTCCCAGTATAAGACTACCAAACACGGTGAAAATGATAATACTCCCGTCTCGATCTATAAACGGAGATGAAATAATGATCACGGTTACAACATGCCGACAGTGAGCGCAAATGACTGAATCATGAATGACGAGTGATTAATAATGAGTGAAAATTACTGAGTGACAATTACAGACTGATAATTACCGAATGAAAATGAATGAATTACAACCGGGTATTACAACTATCACCAAAATATGCAATTGACCTACAAAGTCATAATTAATAATTTTTAATATCACAAAATAATAATTTAATCGCAATAAATATTGTAACATTTTTGTTCGTTTATTTATTTTCTCATTTAATTATTCGGGCTTCACAACTCTCCCCCTGTTAAAATAAATTTTGCCCACGAAATTACTTACCGTTTCCAAATAGATACGGGTACTGCTTTCGCATACTCTCTTTTATTTCCCATGTAATTTCCTTGATCGCTTCACTTCTCCATAATACTTTCACCATCGGAATCATTTTGTTTCTCAACTTTCGCACTTGTCGATCTAAAATCGCAACAGGTTTCTCTTCCTACGTTAATTTCTCGTCAAGTTCCACCGGTACTGTTTCTAACACATGTGATGGATCCTTTATATATTTTCGCGACATAGTGAAACGTGAAACACGTCGTGTAATCGTCATAATTCATTCGGTAATTTCAGTCAGTATGTCGCGGTTCCAATTCTTTCTATAATCTCATACGACCCAATATATCTCGGCGCTAATTTCCTTTTCTTCCCAAATTGCATCACGCCTTTCCATGGTGAATCTTTCAAGAATAGTACTCACCAACCTCGAACTCTAACTCTCATCGACGGGTGTCCGCGTAACTCTTTTGACGGCTCTGTGAAGCTTTCAGTTTCTCAAGAATAATGTCAATTTTGCTCGAAGTCTCTTGAATGATTTCAGATCCGAACACCCTGCTCTCGATCTTACTTTCGCCCACTTCTCCCCAGCATATTGGAGTTCTGCATTTTCTACCATACAATGCCTCAAAAGGTGCCATACCAATACTGCTATGATAACTGTTGTTGTATGCAAACTCAATTAACGACAGATACATCTCCCAGTTCCCCGTAAAGTCCATCACACAATCCCGTAACATGTCCTCTAAAGTCTGGATCGTTCTTTCTGATTGCCCATCTATTTGTGGATGAAACGCAGTACTGAATTTCAATTTCGTCCCTAATGCCTCTTGCAGGTGTTGCCAAAAGTGGGACGTAAAATTTAGATCCCGATCCGACACAATAGAGACTGGAGCCCCATGTAACCTGACAATCTCTAACACATACATCTTTGCATATTGATCAAGTGTGAATGTCACCTTTACTGGCAAGAAATGTGCTGAATTAGTTAATCGGTCCACAATAACCCAAATAGACTCGTTACCCCTCTGTGTCGGCGGTAATCCTCGTATAAATTGTAATGTGTTCCCACTTCCATTGGGAATCGGTAAAGGCTGTAACAACCCTACTGGTTGCTGATGTTCTGCTTTTACTTGTTGACAAATAAGGCATCTAGCTACAAACTCTTTAATCGTCTTATACATTTTGGTACTACCTAGATGCATAGAATAAGCTAAACTATGTGCTTCTTCTAAAATTTCTCTTCTCAATTCCGAATTTCTGGGTACACACATTCAATTCCCATAACACAGAACTCCATCGGATCGAATAGCAAAATCTTTTGTCTTCTTATTGATCACATCTTCTTGAAATTTCATTAATCTTGAATCCTCACTTTGCAATTCACGGATTTTATCAATTAAGATTGGTCTAACCTGAAATCGTGCGATAACAACTTCGGTATCAGATATTGTCAATTCAGCATTTAATAATTTCATTTCTCATATGAAGTCGACTCCCTTGCACTAGATACATGATAATAAGCTTGTGATTTCCGACTTAACGCATCTGCCACTATATTCGCTTTTCCAAGATGATAATGAATAGTACAGTCATAGTATTTGATCAACTCAATCCATCTCCTCTGTCGCAAATTCAATTCTTTCTGAGTAAACAAGTATTTCAAGCTTTTATGATCGGTGAAGATTTCGCAACTCTCACCATAAAGGTAACGTCGCCATAACTTCAGAGCAAACACAATCGCTGCTAATTCTAAATCGTGAATCAGATAATTAAGCTCATGAGTTTTCAGTTTTCTTGAGGCATATGCTACCACCTTTCCACTCTGTTAGGAAAACAAAGACCCAGTATCGAAACAGCCGGGATACCCGATCCCTGTATCGAATGATATTTGATAAAGAGGTTTTGACATATATGCCAATCCCAATACAGTAAAGGAAACTGTATCGAGGCTTTAAGGCTTTATCCTGTATCGAAGACCTGCCTCGAAACAGCATAAAGTGAAGCTCTTCAGTACAGCAAGAAGACTTGTAAAAGACCAAGTATGGAAACTGTCTCGACACTCAAAATACAGTTATCTTCCATACAGCTCACAACAGGATAAAGAAGGAACAGAAGTCAAGTCCCGTTGAACAAAGAAGTATTTAAATACTCAAGGATAAAGTATTTAAATACCGCGTCTTCGAATCTTGAGAATCCCTGAAATCCGGATCATGTCTTAATCCGTTGGAACGCAATCTTATTCAAACGGATATATCTCAACGGACACTTTCTTCGAGACTATATATATCCTTGAAGACATTGAAGATCGATTACCCAAGTAACCTAACACTCAAGCTATCAAAAGTTATCATCGAGCAAACATATCTCCAAAGCATACCGCAATTAAGAACGAAAGAGATATACAGTGCTCAACATCAAGAACAACCATCATCATCTCAAGAACTTCATATTCAAAGTCATTGTTCTTACCGGTTACCTACCTTTTACCTCTGTGTAAAAACCGAGCTCTGTGTGAACTCAACAAGTTATTCTGACCTGTGTGGGACGAATAAGGACGAAGCTTTGGAACTGTGTGTGAAGAAGCTAGTCAAGAAGGAAGCTTTAACCAATCTATGTGAACGGTTGAAAGCGATATTCTTTGTATCAATCTGTGTGAACGATACAAGGATAGGTTTGTTTATAATTACGTAGTTGTGTACGCAGTAATTATAATAAACTTTTTACTCCTGTGTGGAGGACCAGTGGACGTAGAGGGGTTTACCTCGAACCACTTTAATTACTGTGTTATTTACCTTCAGCTTTTACTGTTTTAAAATTACTGTGATATATTAAGTATACACCATACACTTAGTTGTTGTATCCATAGCAACCGACTGTATCCAAGACTTCCGTTACGCACTCAGATTTAGATTCCGTACAGTTTGTCGTTTAAACTATTTTCCAAACTGTATTCAGTATACTTAAGTGGACAACAAGTGGTATCGGAGCGGTTGATTCTAAAAAGAATCAGTCGTACTTCTTTTTAACCGAATCAGATTCAAATCACTTATTTTCAAAACAGTCTCTTTCATTCTTATATTATCAGTATGGATACTTCTATGATTAACAAAGTCCTTATGTTCTCTATTAACGAATTTGACGACTGGAGAATTAGAATGGAAGCTCATCTTGCAGCAATGCACGAAGAGATGATTTTTGTTATACAGGATGGTCCTATCAAGATCATGAAGGTCAATCCGGCCGCAAGGATTGAGGGCCAAGCCCATGCTGAAATGCTCGAGAAGGAATGCGAGCAATGGACAACAGATGAAAGGAAGCGAGCCAATCTCGACAACGTGGCTAAGAACGCGTTATTTGTCACTCTTGACAAAGGCACGTTCTCAAAGGTAAAGAGCGCAAAGCGACAAAGAAATCAGGATAAACTCAAGTTAATTTGTGAGGGAACCGAGCTCTCAAAAGAAAACAAGATTTCAAAACTTACTCAAGAATTTGAATCTTTTGAAATGAAACCAACGGAAACACTTGAGGAACTTGACCTCGATTTACCGGTATTGTTGGTGAACTTGAAGCGTTGGGCAAGATTTACACCCAAAAGGAGAAGAACCTAAAAATTTTCAGATCTCTCGGCCGATGGGACATTAAGACCGCACTATGCGTGTATCCTGTAATCTTAATGAAATATCCACTTTTGATCTCTTCTCGACCTTAAAGCTTTTGAGTATGACATTGTGAAGAGAGAAAGTCAAGAATCTCCTTCAAAGGTCACGGCTCTCATGTCAGACAATCGACACAAAGATGCCTAGCTCGTCGGCCCGGCCACAAGAATGCCGATGGACGACATCCCGTCCCAAGATGAAATGGCGCTTCTAATGCATAAATTCAAAAAATTCATCAAACGACTGGAAAGACTCCCTACAGGCCCAAACCTGTCAACAAGGTAAGTACCGAAACATCATCTGGTGATGCTAACCTGTGCTATAACTGCAGGAAACCAGGCCATTATGCAAACAAATGTCCTCATCCCAAAGTCCAAATTTTGCCTGAGGCCGAGCAACAAGAGAGAGATGAAAGAAGACGTGCTTGGAAAGACAAGCTCAAGGCCCTGATTGGAGAATCAGAAGCCTCCCCCACACCATCCAAATCAGTAGAATGCCTTCAGGTGGTCACTGAAAGTGATTCATCTGACGATGAGTTCGATGATAAAGCATACATGTGCTTTATGGCCAAATATGTTCCAGAAGGTGAAGACAGCGACGATGAGGTAAGTTCAACCTCATCTATTCCATCTAATGCATCTCATACTTTCTAAAATATGATGAATGAATTTAAAAACATTCAAAAAGCCCATGAGACTCTAAAAACTGAGAATATACAGCTTCAATTAACAAATCTAGAGCTGAAAGATGAGAATGACTTGCTGAAAATAAACTATGAAAATATGTCTCTTGATTGTGAAACCAGCAAGGTCGATTTTGAAAAACTCATGGAGAGCAATCATCAACTTGCTCGTGAACTAAATGAGGTTAAAACCCACAATGAGAGCAAGACAAATGATTTGGTTCTACTACAAACCAAAATTACAACTCTCGAAAAGCGAAATCGAACTTGAGACCATTCTGAAGTCTTTTGAAAAATCGTCCAAAAGAATGGAAGAAATTCTAAGCACTGGGCAACATGCTCATGATAAAAGTGGCTTAGGATACAGCTCATGTTCGAATAAAGGGAAAACTAGTACTGTGTTCGTCAAGAGTGTGGAACACATTCCAGAATCGGAAGATACTCCTAGTCCCATAAAGGAACATGCTGTACCGAGAAAACCGAAGGCTGCAATTCCGCCCCCTCAACTCTACTATTCGAGACAGTGGAACCAACAGCCACTCAGAAGGCGTAATCAACAGCATGCTCCACAAGCATATCATCAACGCCGGCAGTCATTCAGAAAGAAGGCAGTATCCAACCACCAAAGGCCCGCACGGCAGTACCCTCAGTACAGCGCGCCTAGGTATTGGATACAGGAGCATCGTTATCCCTCAAGACAGCAGATGCCAGTTCAGTATCAACAACAGCATTGGGAATCCAACTGGAGACCTAGAAGACAAGCTGTTAGGCCTAAGAAAATGGCTCCACCTCCTAGACGGCACTCGTACTGGAATAATAATAATAACCCTGAATTTTACATGCATAGTAATTATCATGATTATAACAACTACGGATATGCCCCCCGTAGATATCGCAACACTGTACCGAGTACATCCTACAGTAAACCAATTGCTGTCAGGAAAGTTTGGGTACCTAAAGGAACTAACATATATGGACCCAAAAATCAAAGGGGACCTAAATCTACCTAATTTCTTTGTTACAGGACATTCCAGAGGAGGATACCTGGTACTTTGATAGTGGATGCTCTCGTCACATGACCGGAGATAGGAACAAGCTATCTGATTTTGTAGAAGGTCGCGGTCCGAAAGTTCACTTCGGTGATAAGTCTAAAGGAAGAACAAGAGGGAAAGGAAACCTACTTTTCGGGAAATTCAAGGTCACCGATGTTGCATATGTTGAAGGCTTACAGTATAATCTACTTAGTATTAGCCAGTTCTGTGATAAACAGTTCTCGGTGAAGTTCTATATAGATCGCTGTAGAGTCAAGAACACCCAAACCAAGGAAGTTGTGCTTACAGAAAGCAGATCAGGTAATATGTACATTGATGACTGGAAGCCTATGAGCTCCTCAATTCCATGTTTTGTTGCCAAAGGCACTGCAGATCTTAGCTGGCTATGGCACAAGAGGATGTCTCACGTCAACTTCAAGACGATCAACAAGCTTTCAAGACAGGGTATGGTTAGAGGTATGCCACATGTGTCATTCAAGAAGGACAGCGTCTGCGGACCATGCCAGAAAGGCAAGCAAATCAAGTCAACCCTGAAAAGCAAATCCTACCTTTCAACCCAAAGAGTGTTGGAAATGCTACACATGGATCTCTACGGTCCTGTAGACCCAGTAAGTTTGGGAGGTAAGAAATATTGCATGGTTGTTGTTGATGATTATTCCAGGTATGCTTGGACGATCTTTCTTAGCAAGAAGAAGGAAACAACATCAAGGTTGCCCGAGCTCCTGAGAAAGTTGCAAAATGAAAAAGCATCGAGTATCGTGTGCATTCGTTCCGACAGAGGTACTGAATTTACTAACCGCTTTATAGAGCAATACTGTTCGGAGAATGGAATACAGCACGAATACTCAGCTGCCCGTACACCTCAACAAAATGGTGTTGCCGAGCGAAAGAATAGGACGTTGAAAGAAGCAACAAGGACAATGATTTCCGCAAGCAAATTGCCACAGCGTTTCTGGGGTGAAGCAACCAATACAGCGTGCTACACTCAAAACCGTTGTATCGTAAACAAGCACCACAACAAAACAGCTTATGAGGTATGGAATAACAAAACTCCATTAGTTTCGTATTTTCACATTTTTGGATGCAGGTGTTATGTATTGAACAATGGGAAGGACCAACTTAGAACCTTTGATGAAAAATCAGATGAAGGAATATTCGTAGGATACTCCTCCGTCAGCAAAGCTTTCAGAATCTTTAATAAAAGGAATCTGACGATCGAGGAATCAGTTCATGTAGTGTTCGACGAACCACACCATAACCCTACAGGAGTAGATGATATCACTCAGGACATTCACCATCTATCTATCTTGCATCCACCTACACCCATAGAACATGTCGTTGATTTAGAAATCAACCCCACAGCTGTAAGAATCGATGTGGATGAAGCTGACGCTGTACAAGCTGAGGCTGTATCCACAGAAACCTTCGATACAGTACGGGATCCTGAACTAGAACCCGACCGAAGATGGTTGAGAGATCACCCGCAAGAGCTGATCATTGGAAACATTAATGCCGGTGTTTCTACTCGTAGGAGAATATAGAGTACACAAGGAAATGTACTTTGTGCACAAGAAGAATCTAATGCTGAAGTTTCACAGTTTCCTGAATGGAAATCTCAATCCGAACTTAGAAGACTGAATATGTGCACTATCGCCGTATTCTTAGCCCAGTCCGAACCTGTTTCGACCATAGACGCTCTTAACAACTCTCATTGGATCACATCTATGGAAGAAGAGCTTAACGGTTTCGAAAGAAACAATGTATGGTATCTTGTACCCAGACCGACACACCAATCGGTTATAGGAACCAAATGGGTATTTCGAAACAAAAAGGATCGAAATGGACTTATCATAAGGAACAAATCCAGACTAGTAGCACAAGGCTATTGTCAGGAAGAAGGAATCGACTATGATGAAACCTTCACCCCTGTAGCGAGACTAGAAGCCATTAGGATATTTTTAGCCTTTGCCGCCCATAAGAGTTTTATCGTATACCAAATGGACGTCAAGAGTGCTTTCCTGAATGGAGAACTTGCAGAAGAAGTTTATGTTGAACAACCACCAGGGTTTGCCAACACAGACGGTATCGATCTAGTTTATAGGCTAAGGAAAGCTCTGTACGGACTTAAACAAGCCCCTAGAGCCTGGTACGAAACCCTGTCCCAATATCTCACCAACAATGGATTTGAGAAAGGTGCTGTCGACAAAACCTTGTTCAAGATACAGGAAGGTGATGACCTTCTAATGGTACAAATCTATGTCGATGATATTATTTTTGGTTCAACTAACCTTGCTCTATGTCAAAGGTTCTCTCATCTCATGCAAAGTAAATTTGAAATGAGTATGATGGGGGAACTTAGTTATTTCCTAGGTTTGCAGGTAAAGCAGTTGCCTACAGGTATATTCATCAACCAGGAGAAATACAGCAAGGAGCTTCTCAACAAATTTGGAATGAACAATTCCAAATCCTCGCCAACCCCTATGAGCACTTCCGTGCAAATTAGTGCTGATGAAGAGGCTGCAAGCTAGATAGGAAGAGTACAAGTGGAACTTGTCACTTTCTCGGACCTAGACTCGTTTCTTGGTTCAGTAAGAAGCAATTGGCTAACTCTCTTTCCACGGCTGAATCAGAGTACTATGCTGCTGGTAGCTGCTGTATGCAGATCCTTTGGATGCAGCAACAACTGTCAGACTATGGAATCGATGCTAGAGAGACTCCAATCATGTGTGATAGCACGAGTGCAATTGCAATCACGCACAATCCTGTTCTGCACTCGCGCACTAAACATATCAACATGAAGCATCATTTTATCAGGAATCATGTCGAGAACAAGGATGTTCGCCTGGAAAAAGTTCATACAGACGTTCAGCTGGCCGACATCTTCACCAAGCCTCTCGACACAGCAAGATTCAACATGCTCAGACAAGAATTGGGAATACTACAGCCAGACTCCCTGTAAGTAATTTACTGTTTTTACTCAACAATTGAGGGGGAATGCTGTAAGACCCGTGAATACAGTATCCAACATTAATTATCTGTACACTCAGAATCATCAATACAGTACTGTAGCGAGGGAACGCATATGAATCCTACAGCTGGTGTGTGCAATAATTAAGGGGGAATACTGTAGGACCCATGAATACAGCATTAATCCAAATATTGCTGTATGGAATTCAAAACCTATTAGTACCTTTTTAAGGGGGAACGCTGTATCGACGCGGAGAACAGCACATGCTATAGGATTTCGATTCAGTATATAATATAATATTATTTCCTTTTAAAATAATTTTTGTCCACGTGCCCTGTTTTTATGTCAAACGTCATGTTCATTAAATGCCTTACACGACATCTGGACAACTTAATCTCAAAAGCCGCGATGTTTTCAAATTGTTTATTATTTTTAAACCGCCGTTTTAGGCATTTAGGGTATCAACCTATGTCAGAAGTGGGACCCGCTCTATTTTTAAACCTTTTAATGGATTAGCGTACCAGTTACACTCAATCCATCTTGACCGTTGATTTCAAAACCGGTTCCCATCCCTTAAAATCTGACCATTCGTACTCTGCAAAACCCTATTTCGCCGCCCAACTATAAAAGGACTGTATCTGCCATTAGAGACTCTTTACGCTTTCTGCAATTACAAGAGTTCTCAAGCAAACAGCCTACATATTTTTCTGCATTTCACTGCGTATTTCGATTGTTTTCTTGCACCATTATTTCTTAAGAAAACATCAATGGCTGGTCAATCTTCTTCCCCTGTTCTGAAGAAATCCTCCGACATCATTGATGGCCGGATCTTCTCCAAACCTGTCATCATGGAGCGTATTTTCTCAGAAACCAACGACTCAGAACCTATGGAATATATCATTACTCGTCTTCAACAACAAGGCCTCTATCGCCTTGGGAGCAAGACCGCCGACAAATACGACGCCCATCTGGTTGAGGAATTCTACCTCAACGCCGCCGTCCGTTTTCTGTCACTGGCCCAGGGAGGTCATGTTGCTGACATCACTGCAACAGTCCAAGGAGTGGAGATCTGTATCAATCGCGATCTGCTCCAGAGAATCTACAGGCTGCCCGCCGATGGCCTGACCATGGACCAACTTGAGACGTTCGGGTCTCAAGAGCTCATTACTAAGTTTTATGGACTATTTACAGGGTCCAAAGTGGTTGATATGGTGACAACTACTTGTCACAAGAAAAATTTTCTTCTTCATTTTGTGTATCTTCATGACTTTTGCTCCAGGATCATTGAAAACCGAACCGGTGCGTTCGAGATGTGCACGAACTTAAGGTTCAGAATGATGGTAGCTATTTTGACCTGTGAAAAGGTCAATTGGTGCCAAATAATTCTGAAACGTCTTCAAGAAGAGCTGTGCAAACCTGCCACCCAAAAGAAATCCTTTGGTTTAATGCTGAATTACATCCTGACGAAGTGCGGACTGACGCAATCCGCCGATGCGAAGAAACATAGCTCGAGGATATACTTAGGAGGCGTCAAGCCTACTGCGTATAACCAGAGCACCATGCATTGCAACCATCCAAGAACCAGGCACATGCCAATTTCTGCCAACCCAAGAGATGAATCCGTGAAGGTCCCAGAAATGGAATCTTCAAAGAAGCGAAAGCGATCTCACAGCAAGAAACACTCTGCTGGTGAGAAGCCCAAGAAGAAACTCAGGAGGCTCTCAAAAATCAAATCTGCCAAGCACTCCAAGGATGTCTCGCCCGTGGCGCAACCCACTGATGAAGAACCCCAGGGCCCAACCCCTGCGGAAGAGGTGTCTCCTACTGTATCGACAGTAGATCCCGAGCCTTTGGCGGCTACGACGGATATAGAGACATCTGCCAACGTTCAAGACTTTAGCGAGTCGGCTGCCCATTCGGAGCCAAAAGCTACTTCTCCTCTGCGGGATCCCACACCCGTGCAGAATCCATCATCCTTCAGGGCACCATCCCCTGTAAGGAGTCCCTCTTCCGCATGGGATCCCATACATGCAGGAATCCTCAGCAGCGTCTCCAGACGTTATTCGAAGTCCCTCCCCTGACTCGATCATTAATCAGACCCTTCTTTCGGTTCAAATTGAACATGCCTACGAAAGATTTCTGCAATGGAGAGGCTACAGGCTAGCTCCGTACGACACACTATACAACTGGAGCGATTGGAGCCACGAAGAGAGATTTGTCTCCGAAGTAACAGACTCAACTGAAATTGAGGCCCTGCTTCGATGGGACAACGCCTCTTGCAAGAATCTAATTGAAAGCCACCTTCTGCACAAATCTGACGCCAGGAGGAAAGGAAAGAATAAGTCAGAGGATTCTCCCACCAATCCAAAAGATGACGAAGATAATGACTCAGACGACGACGATGATGCTTTACAAGCAGGTCTGAGAATGAGTCGTGAAGAGGCTGAAGCTCGAGACGCCTCTCCACCCAGAAATGACGAAGGGCCTTCTACCCAAGCCAATCCCCCTTCTTCACAGCCTGAGAACATTCCCGATCAAGAGGAATCAATCCCTCCAGTCGAGGAAATTCAAGAAATTTTGGAACAGGCACCCGAGCCTGCTGCGACCGAAGAAGAAGCCATTCCTGAAAGCCAATAGGAGGATTCAGTCCCTCCTGCATCCATGATTGCTGAAGAATCTTCGCAACAGGTCGCTTCTCATCCCCCAGCCGCCGAACCACAGGAAGCTGCTCCCGCCCCTTCAACCATGGAATCTGAGGACGGTACCGAACCTGAGGATGTCCAACTTACTTCACGTCCATCCGTGAATGTAAGAAGGTTGAACAGCGCTGCAGACCTTGCCGAACCAGATTCTCCGATCTCTGCCGCACGAAAAGAGCGCCTGCGAGCTCTTGGCCTTCAGACTGTATTCATCCAGGATGCAGTAAATGCTCTATCTTCCGTTGAAAAGGCACTGAATTGGATGCACACCTCTGCCGTCGAAGAAATGACCACTCTTCAACACGAAGTATCTCGAGTTGTCGACGCATTCATTCTTTTGCCAGAAGTTTTCAAGCAAGCCTTGAAGATCATGGAAGATAAGCAGGAGCAACTGCTGAAGGAGGAAGCTACAAAGACGAGGATTGCTGAAGCCAAGACCGCTTGTGCAATGATTGAGAACAGCTCTCAACTGCGTGCTCACGACAAATGCATTCAAGAAATGTCGCAGACTCTTTCCTTCCTCGTTGAAAGAATGACCAGCATTGAGACCAAACAGGACGCTGCTCTTGAAATCCTGCAAAGTCTTGATGAAGCCAAAAAGGGGGAAGAGGCACGAGAAGCTGCTAGGAGAATAAGGCTGCAACAAGAACGGGAATTTGAGGCTGCTCAGAACAGTATCACTGCCGAATTGAACAAGCTAGCACCTCAATCCCAAAGCTTTAAAATTTCAGGCTCCAGACCGGAATTTCATGATCCCAATGTCCCTTGGCAAACTCTTATTCAGAGACCTTCGGAAATTCGTCTGCCGACCAACCGCAACCCAACTGCCGACGAAGTGAAGCACTGGAGGAAGAACGAACTGATGAGATACTTTGTCAGACTCATCAGGGAATCCGCCATCTTCAAAAATTATAAAACGTTAGCGGAGGCCGCAGATAAGTTTACGAAGATGCTAGAAGAAGGTAAACTCCCTCTCCAAATCGAAATGAAATCCAAACATAGAAGAGGAGATCGGGTCACCCATCCAGAAGATTGGATTCTTGCCTTTGATCGTTCATATGAAGGAAGAGCGATATACCAGGATCGAGGCAATGATTCTCTTCAAAACTGGTGGCGTGGCACCGAAAACGAACAAGGAAAAAGACCATGGAGGCATGCGGATTATAGATAAGGAGATGAAATCTATGTATATTTTTTTTGTTTTGTAATTTCTATTCGAAACAGCAAACTCTGTACTCAATCATTTTGAATATCAATAAAAACGTTTGTTTGTCTTGAAAGATTACAACTCGTAATCTACTGTGTTAATGTATGATTACTTAAATTGTTTGATAGGAATCTCAAGATAGATAAACTTGATTGAAAAATAAGTTGTACGAACTAGTCTACGAACAGTTCATAATTTCAGTTGTAAACTTAGATTACATTGTAAGATTGTGCCTGCGCGCTAATCATAAGCTTAAGTTGTAAACTGTATCGAACGTGCCTGCGAGCAGTTCATTATTATAGACTAAGTCACTAAGTCAAACCTTTTGACAAAAGACCAAGAAATCTGCCAGAAGTCATCAAAGAAGATCGCTTCATGAAGAAGGTTTTGGCATCATCAAGAAGACTCGAAGAGTTAAGAAAGTTAGTCTTGGCAAATTGTCAAAAAGGGGGAAATTGTTGGGAAAACAAAGACCCTGTATCGAAACAGCCGGGATACCCGATCACTGTATCGAATGATATTTGATAGAGGTTTTGACATATATGCCAATCCGAATACAGTAATGGAAACTGTATCGAGGCTTTAAGGCTTTATCCTGTATCGAAGACCTGCCTCGAAACAGCATAAAGTGAAGCTCTTCAGTACAGCAAGAAGACTTGTAAAAGACCAAGTATGGAAACTGTCTCGACACTCAAAATACAGTTATCTTCCATACAGCTCACAACAGGACAAAGAAGGAACAGAAGTCAAGTCCTGTTGAACAAAGAAGTATTTAAATACTCAAGGATAAAGTATTTAAATACTGCCAGTCTTCAGATCTTCAGAATCCCACGAAATCCGGATCATGTCTTAATCCCGTTGGAATGCAATCTTATTCAAACGGATATATCTCAACGGACACTTTCTTCAGAGACTATATATATCCTTGAAGACATTGAAGATCAGTTACCCAAGTAACCTAACACTCAAGCTATCAAAAGTTATCATCAGAGCAAACATATCTCCAAAGCATACTGCAATTAAGAACGAAAGAGATATACAGTGCTCAACATCAAGAACAGCCATCATCATCTCAAGAACTTCATATTCAAAGCTGCTGTTCTTACCTGGTTACCTACCTTTTACCTCTGTGTAAAAACCGAGCTCTGTGTGAACTCAACAAGTTATTCTGACCTGTGTGGGACGAATAAGGACGAAGCTTTGGAACTGTGTGTAAAGAAGCTAGTCAAGAAGGAATCTTTAACCAATCTGTGTGAACGGTTGAAAGCGATATTCTTTGTATCAATCTGTGTGAACGATACAAGGATAGGTTTGTTTATAATTACGTAGTTGTGTACGCAGTAATTATAATAAACTTTTTACTCCTGTGTGGAGGACCAGTGGACGTAGAGGGGTTTACCTCGAACCACTTTAATTACTGTGTTATTTACCTTCAGCTTTTACTGTTTTAAAATTACTGTGATATATTAAGTATACACCATACACTTAGTTGCTGTATCCATAGCAACCGACTGTATCCAAGACTTCCGCTACGCACTCAGATTTAGATTCCGTACAGTTTGTCGTTTAAACTATTTTCCAAACTGTATTCAGTATACTTAAGTGGCCAACACACTCTGCATCAAAACACATCCTAGTCCCTGATGTGACGCATCACTGTAGATCACAAATCCTTCGGAGCTCGTTTGTATGGTCAACACTGGTGCTTGCGTCAATCGATCTTTCAACTCTTGAAAACTATTTTCACATTCTCTACTCCAGTCATATTTCACACCATTCCTAGTAAGCTTTGTCAACGGTAATGCAATTGACGAAAAATTTCTGATAAATCGGCGATAGTATCCCGCTAACCCAAGGAAACTTCGAATCTCAGTTCCACTCACAGGTGTCGGCCAGTTTAACACAGCTTATACCTTTTTTGGATCGACTTTGATGCCTTCACTAGAAATCACGTGACCCAAGAATTCTACTTCGTTGAGCCAAAACTCACATTTACTGAATTTAGCATATAGTCATTTGTCTCCCAGTTTCTGTAACACCAATCTCAAATGTTATTGATGTTCTTCAATACTCCGTGAATAGACCAAAATATCATCGATAAAAATTATCACAAAATTATCCAAAAATGGTTTGAATACACGATTCATCAAATCCATAAATACCGCAGGCGCATTTGTTAACCCAAACGGCATCACGAGAAACTCGAAGTGTCCATATCATACTCGAAATGCAGTCTTCTCTACATCACTTTCTCTAACTCTCAACTGATAATAACCAGATCGTAGATCGATTTTCGAAAACACTTTGGCTCCCTGAAGTTGATCGAACAAAATCGTCAATTCAAGGTATCGGATATTTATTTCTGATCGTCACTTTGTTCAACTGGCGGTAATCAATACACAGTCGCCACATCCCATCCTTCTTTTTAACAAATAAAACTGGTGCTCCCCATGGAGATACACTCGCTGGATGAATCCTTTCTCAAGTAAATCGTCTAACTGAACTTTAAGCTCTTTCGATTCGGCAGGTGTCATTCTATAAGGCGGAATCGATATCGAAGTCGTCCCTGGCACTAAATCAATAGTAAATTCTACTTCTCTCTCTGGCAAGATACTCGGTAGTTCATCTGGAAATACATCGGAAAACTCATTCACTATCGAGACTGTCTCTAGTCGTGGTTCCTCTTTTGTCACATCAACTGCATATGCTATAATACACTCACATCCATCCCTCAATAATTATCTCGCTTAAGTTTCCGATATCAAACTCGTCGGCACAACTCGTCGTTCACCACTAAACACAAAATCTGGCTCATCCGGAGTTTTAAATATAATATCTTTACGAAAACAGTCTATACACGTGTGATAATTAGATAACCAATCCATACCCAAAATAACATCAAAATCATCTAAATCAAATGGCAATAAGTCTTCTTTCATCACACGATTCTCTATTTGAACCGAACGTCCCTTAAAAACTTGATTAATTACATTTTATTCCCCGATAAGGTTGACACAATTAATTTCTCCTCCAAATCAGTTAAACGTTCATCAAGATGATTTGCAAACTTTTTAGATATAACAGAATGTGTAGCACCCGAATCAAAAAGTGCATAAGTTGTAAAATTTGAAATACGGATCTTACCCATTACAACACGAGGTGTTGCCTCTGCATCTCCCTTTGTCATTGCAAAAACTCGAGCATGTCCACCTGTACCCACTGAACTAGTACCAGTACCGCTTCTCGACTGTCCTCTACCATAACCTCGGCCTCTACTCGATGACATATATGGTGAAGATGCAACTTGAGTCACTCTTGGGCAATCTTTGGCTACATGTCCCGACTGTCCACACTTAAAGCATTCACGGGTCTCGGGCATGGTACAATCTCGAGAAATATGCCCTGGCGCCCCACATCGGTAACAAACTATACCACCCACGGACATATCATGACCTGATGGTGATCTCACTGAACGCATAGTGGAACTACTGACACTGCTAGCTCCAACGCCTTGCCTAGGTAATGTGACTCCTCGACCTCTGCTGGGACACTCTTGAACTCTAGGTCTCGGTCCCCCACGAATCGGCCCACTTGATTCACTTCGGCTTCGTTTCTGTTGTTCTTTATACCCCATAGCCTCTTGTACATCTTTCTCCATAAGTTTTGCTCGTTCCACTAGCTCAAGATAATTTCGTAGGTTAAATGTCGACAGTCTTGATCGAATAGAAAATTGTAGACCATCTTGGAATTTTCGGCAGTTATCATATTCATCTTCCACCACTCTCCTTGCAAACTGTGATAAGTTCGTGAATCGAGCCTCGTACTCTTCTACTGTCATGCCTCGGCTGTAACACCCCCAATCCGCTTGGGAATATTACAGCGCCGCAGACCCTCTGAGTGAGAATCTACCAGGCTAGATACTGAAACAAGACATCAAAACAAATGCCAACATGGCTAAATACGAATCAGTAGATCGATTTGACCATTCATCAATAACATATAACTAAAACTTCATATAAATCTCTATCCCGACTCTTACTCATGCAAGGGTCAAAATACAATGACACTCTCATACGACGGGAAAACACTACAGTGGAAAAGAATAATACAATTCGACCAAAAAATCCCTATACTGGCCCTCACGTGATTAGTATCATTTGCCTTCCATCATCCTTCGTACCGATCCCGTGTCATGCTCCTCAGGAACCTGCACGTACCTGAATGCAATAAAGACATCCATCCCCCGGTCACTCGGGGGTTAGCAAAATTCCACTATTTTGCTAGTGCAAGTATAAAGTGCAACTACAAGCCATACATAACATATTACAAGAGTATAATAATCTGGACTAAACAATGGTAAATAACTGAGAGTTACATGTAATCGATGGTGAATAAATGTAATCGTACAATTCAAGATCAGTATTCCGGAAATAACTAAATCTCATCACATCTCATTTCAATTTCATGCGTGATTAACCAAAATATTCTTGGAACCGCACCAAAGGCAACGGAACCCTCTGAGGACTCGTTAGTCCGTCCCAGAGTGAATATATATATACATATATATATATATATATATAATCACAAACCAAAATATTCGTGGAACCGCACCAAAGGCAACAGAACCCTATAATCAATCTAATTCAAGACTAGTATTCCGAAGTGACTAAGTATCTTTGTACGTCACATTTCCTTTATATGCGTGATTAACCATGGAACCGCACCAGATGCAATGGAACCCTCTGAGGCCCCATCGGAGCCTCCCAGAGTGGTTAACCTAAAATATATTCGTGGAACCACACCAAAGGCAACAGAACCCTCTGAGGCCCCGTCGGACCCTCCCAGAGTGAATATATGGATATGATCACAACCACGAGGAGATATAATCCCCAACAACACTGAATAGTACTACCTCCTCACAAGGGAGTCGACAAGTAATACAACACAACATATGCGCACTCATCAAATGAATACACATTCGAGCATACAACCCTTAACAAGGGAGAAGGGCTTATAATCACGTAGCACGAAGGCAATATATTCCAATTCGCAACCACAATACACATACCTGTAGAATTCATCTATTTTCAAAGCACTCGGGCGTTTTTCGAAAGAAAACCGTTAATGGGATTGTATCAATCCTCTTGAAATTCCATTATGAGTATTCCAAGTAAACACACATAGTCGATTCTCAATTATTACATCTACGAAACATGAAATGTATGGGTAAGATACTTGCCTCGAAATTAGCACGCAAATACTCCGACGAACATGGATCGGTCTAAGTGCCTCAGAACCTACAACTTCCTTAAGAACAACGAAAACACGATTACAACGAGGAGCAAGACTAATAGCAACGGAAATCAAATCAAACTATCGAAAGAAAACTCATTCGAACATTTAATCGAACATTAAATGTTCACTACCCCTCAAGAACACAAAAGTCATCAATCGGGTTGAACGAAACGAAGATATGGATATAAAATCCATCGAGCATGTTTAATAACAACATCTAACACCAATCGATTTATCTAAACCGGATTGGATTCGGAATCAAGAACAAAACTCCCAAAAAGTCAATGGGAAATCAAGAAAAATACCTCGATCCGGTGAAGAAAAACGGATTAAATGATGTTAAACACACATAAATCCATCCCAAGATGAAGCTTGATGATGAAGATTGCCCAAAATCGCTCCAAGAATCGCCTATGGAGAGAAAGAATAAGAAAGGAGATGGAACGAATGAAATCCTCTCCAAATCCCGTTGATAAAAGGACAATCTGACTCGCGTGCCGCGGCACAGACTGAGTGTGCCGCGGCCCGTGGCTAAAATTCACGGTCAGGCCTCCAGGCCGTGCCATGGCACGGACTGAGCATTCCGCGGCCTGCGGTACAGCCGCGCCCAGCTCGAAGCTTGAAAGGGCTGTGCCTAGGCAAAGAACTTGTGTGCCTAGGCGCACACTGTTTGTGCCAAAAAGTGCCGAAAATCACGATACGTGATCGAATAACCAAACCGAAGTTCACAACATGTCTAACAACATTAAAAGGGCTTACAGGAAACACTAAACAACAGTTTCGAATGAGATTCGCAAGGATCGAACTCACGTGCGGAAAAATCGCTAAGAAATACGGAACTCATCAAAACGACACCGAAACAAACTCGGATGAGAAAAAGTGTAGAATTAATCATTCTCATAATGACGACACGGTCACAAGAGAGTCGCTAAGATGGACTTCCGCCAAAAAATAAAATTACCAAAAATCGAAATTGTGGATATTGCACCGTAGACTCCTTTCCTTAAGGATCTACGAGGCAGGAGACTACAAAACGAAACCAACACGTGGTCAACTCGACCAAAACATAAATCGTAGACCGATTAGGTCTCTCAAAATACAACATAGCAGTACAACTGGTAAACCAAAATACAACTCGATCAAATATTACACAGCGTGTCCATCCTCTTAAGGATGACCAAGAACTAGATGTACATACTCAGACCCACAGATCACTGACGGACAACCGACTACAACTATGACTAGTATCGCTGCTTTACATCATCCTCCAAGTCGACCCTGTGGTTGCTCTCTCCAATCAAGACACCTGAAAGGAATATAAATAGTCCCCAACGAGACGTTAGCGATGGAAATCGCTAGCAAGTAATCAAGCTATAAAATTATACATCAAGAATACAACTGTTATGAAAGTAACCTTTCGACAAGGTAGCAACACGATCCCCGAGTCTAAATTCTTTTCGAAAATAGTTTCCATTAAGAAGGATCATAAGAATAACTTCAAAACGCATTTAAAAGAATAATTGAAGACGTTGACGGTCTCAGTGTAAAATCATGAAGAGATTTATAATTCTTCTTTTTCAAAGGGGTTTTTCTTTCAAAATCGTATAAATGATTCAATTCTCAACCAAGCCTCAAAGACAAAACCATATTCACCAATATAACCAGGATCCAAGATTCAAGCATTTACAATTCAGAGATATCAAATCAAACACTCAAATCGCCTTCGTGGCCTCGACGGGACCCACCCGGATTAGCTATCGTAAACAAACTCAAACACACCCAAAAGTTATCTTGACATCGCACTCGCAAGTGATAATTCTCGGTGCTTCCTCTAGACCTACCCGATTAGATAACCCTATGGTCAAATCGGATCTCTTGGACGTACTTGCAACCATGCTCCACCGGAGGCCTCACAGGTTCCTACCCGGATAACATCATTCAAACACGCCCATAAGTTATCGTGACATCGCACTCGCAAGTGACGATTCTCGGAGCCCCCTCCAGACCTAACCGAATTGATAACCTTATGGTCAAATTATATCGTCTGGTCGTACTCGCAAGCATGCGCCGCCAGAGGCCACACGGGTCCCTACCCGGATAACATCTCAATTTACTAAGATACACAACAACAAAGGTACAATATTCACCACAACCGCAAACACGTAAAACATAAGTTAACGCATCATAACTTCCACAAAGGCACAACATTCACAGCACACCATCATTCAGGAAAAAGGCTAACGAGCGAATAATACCAATATTACGCGATTCCCCAATTCCTCGGATAACTACTCATTTCTAGTATCCGTTTTACGCTCAATATAACATGAAATGGTTGTTATCATTCTTCACGAAACTCAAGTTTACGTTCATAATTACTTTCATAGAAATCACATATTCATTTTAAAGTAAGTTATGGTTCGATGTTCAATCACTAACAAGTACACGTTAAATTCACGACAAATCACATTCTCGAAGTATAAAGAATATAGACGAGATACTCGCCTCAAGTCCAAAGCACGCAAAACAACGGGAAAGCTCGACCGGAAACCCTTGATGAGGACGACGACGAATGGAAAGGTTCGATATGAGCTCTTCGCAAGGAACTCATCCATAACATCATATCATTAATAAATCAACGACCGTACGAGGAAGAATAATCATAGAACGCCCGAATCCCCTCTATGACATTCTACTAAAAACCTTCAAGGCGTCGATTAGGAACCCAACAAAATGATGAATCCTTGGCAATCAAACCATGGAACAACAAGAAAATTGATAGAATACGGCTTAATAATCATTAATTCGTCACTAATCTAGGTTACTTCGGATTAAACGGATGAAATCAAATAAAATCCCCAATTTTTCCAAAACTAGATTTTTAGGAAATCTAACCTTGATTCGGTCGATCATAGGAGGTTATGGGATGATTAATTGACGTTAGAAACTCAAGAACTTTGTGGATTGGTAGCTGAACAACATGTCTTCATGCTCTCCGAGTCTCGGCCGTGGAGGAGATGAGTTGTGTGAGAAAATGAGTGAAGAAATCATCTGCCCGATCAAATTTATACTGCCCAGCGACGCACAGGCAGACACGCACGAGCGGCCGGTCGTGCGCCGGGTCATGCGCGCCACTGCCAGGAGTC
Organism: Orobanche coerulescens; assembly: GCA_033398695.1. NCBI lineage: Eukaryota > Viridiplantae > Streptophyta > Magnoliopsida > Lamiales > Orobanchaceae > Orobanche > Orobanche coerulescens. Next base: position 205,879,394 of record CM065803.1, read on the forward strand.
TACCGAGATCCACGAGCACCGAGCACGAGCACCTGCTCGTGCGCGTGCAGTTAGGGCCGCACGAGCGCCGGATCGTGCGCCCAGCTCGTGCGCCATGCTCGTGCACACCTAGCCGGTCCCTGCCGCACCTGGCCGGCCAGTGTTAAGCCGCCAGGACTCGACGACCCAAATTTCCGAAAACGTACGGAACGAACACGACGAATAGTTTAACAATCAAAACACTAGTTAAGCACTAAACAAACACATGGTTCTGACAACCCTAAGGTTGAAAGGACGATATGATGGCAAACACCCAAAACTTTGGGAAACTACAAAACGGCCCAAAACATCCGAAAATCACGATATGGCATCAAACAACTAAACCGAAGTTCACAACACGTCTAACAAAGTTAAACGGACTAATAGGAAACACGAAGTAGTAGTTTTGAACCACCATTACACGAATTGAACCAAACAGCGGAGAAAGTCGCTCAAAACACGGATTCGGGCAAAATAGCCCCGAAAACAACTCGGATGACAAAATACGCAGAACAAAACATTATCAAAATGTCAAAATGCTCGCAAGCGAGTTCTGGAAATCAGAAAAATGCCAAAAATGAAAAATTACAGGAAGAGAAAATCACGGGTATTATATTCTACCCCTCTAAAAAGAAGTTTCATCCCGAAACTTAAAAAAAAGGTGAAGTCACAAACAACAAAGCACGGGCGATAAAATCTCAGTGGTCCTGACGAATCGATCCTGATACCGATGCCGAAGCACGATTCTGGGAAACTTCGTGGAATATTTCACAATACTGAACTATGTGGCCCTCGAGTCCACAGTTATAACAAGTAATCGGCTGTGAAGGACAACTAGCTTGCATATGACCCACAACGTTGCAATTGAAAAACCTCCCAGTCCGATTGAGAGTCAAAGAAGATGGCTTGGAACTCTTGATTCCACCACACGAAGAAAAGGAAGGTTTCACCTTTGGACTACGCAAAACTCGATGAGAAGAAGTTTCGACTCCCACATTATCCGAAAAATCTCCAGACGTCCTCTGCCTCTTCGGCTCATGCAAAGGCCCAGTAGATAACGATGCCATCTCGTACGCCATGGCTCGATTCTGATATTCTCTCAAAGTAGCACAAGTGAAATCCGACATGTACTGTCGAATCTCTGGTCTCATCGGTATATCAAAATGACGGATTTTGTCTTCCTCGGTTCTCACCCGCCCCTTCACGTAAGCGAGCTGTCGACTATAATCAATAATAGATTGCGACACGAGTACATCCTGTGGCTTGGCTAGATAAAAATATTGGATCCCTGGCTCTCAGATCGACTCCGAACAGAACTCCGCTTCCATCAACTTCTTGAACTCTTCCTAAGTAACAGCATGATCTTGAGGCTCAATGGCCTCTCACCAATTAGCAGCGTCACTATCGAGAAGGAACTGAGCGATAGGAATCCTCCATTCCTCTGGACAACCAACCGCCTTGAAAATCTTCTCCAACTGGAAAAGCCAACCGCCCCAGTCCAAAGTATCACCTACGCCCGCAAAACGGGGAGGACGCATACGAACCACTTCTCTAAGCTACTGAGTCGACCCGATGTTCTCAGTCACAGCAGTGTTACGTTGAACTGCCTGGGTCAAATGAGTTATCTGGTTTGCCACCTGCTGAAGTATAGTAGCAACACCAATACCAACGCCATCACCGGCAGCATGATCCTGATCACGCGGCTGATTACCCCGACCCCGACCTCTAGCTCTCGACATACCAAACTGAACAACCGTTCGTTAAAACGAGACATAGCAATAGATAACATCAATCACAAAATGAGATCCATACAAGACACAACGCGAAGCACATAAATATTCTTGCTAACAAGAGTCACCATAGAGCGTTCACACCACAACTCATATCTGATAGTTCTCATAGACTCGGAAATGAATATCTTCGACAACAACATTTATCTCGTCATCACACATTAGAATAAAGCACATGGGTAAACCAATTGAAACATTCAACAAATGCCCAAGGCATTAAGGGCAGTTATCACTGCATATACGACAATATCATTCAGGTTTCGAACCATTCTCAACTGCTACCCCATTTTCGAATCAAAACTGAACTCTCATAAAATAGTCGCAAATTCCCATACTTAAATTGACAAAACTCATCGATTTTGCAATAACCAAGAACATCTCAATTCAGTTGAAGTCTTGAAGATCTCAAGTCAAAATTTTAAGTTAAAGAACTGAATTTTCCAAAAGTTTACCAAAGTTCAAACCTTTTAACAAGAGTCACGGAAAAATAGTTTAACAACCGCAAACTCGAGCATCATCAACACGAGTAATGATATCAGCCAACACACGTATCTTTCAAACATAATTACCGGATGCACATATTAAAAAAATGGAATTTCCTATTCTTCATGAAACGGATCAAGGATTTCTTATTTTGAAAGTTTTGAAAAAGTGTGAAAAATATTTTAGAAAACTTGTCATTCTTCATAACGCGGGAAGAACTCGGTCTAAAAAAAGAAATTTTTAAATCATCAATATCCCGTTCCATTTCGAAGCGTAACTTTAGAATCTTAGCGAAAATTTTCCAAAATCCTTTCGATCATAACCAAAATAACGGTAACATTTTACAATGTCCAAAATACTTTAAAACGCCTATTTCAGATACCGTCTGAAGGTGTCATTTGAAAATACATGACTAACTCGTCAAAATTCAACCGATTTCAATACAAAATTGTTGTTTAACCGCACCATCGAAGTATTTTCAAAAATTAGTTCTTTACAAACATACTCAAGCTCATAATTACAATTAAGAAAACTGTTTTCAAACCTACATGCATCAGGCAATTACAACTATTAAAAACCAATCAAACCTGAAACTACATGCCCAGTCGGCAAATGAGATTATAAATCCAACCAAATATGATTCGTGAACACCAAGTTCAACATACGTCAAAACTACCCATCTGAGTTCCTCACGAACTCTACCGTCGATACATTCTCTGGAACAAATCAAGATTCACAGTTTTCACATCGTATTGCACCATTCGGTGCCCAACGATCAATACATTCGACACAATACATAAACGGGGTGCCATGAATATCAAACACGAATTCCATTTCACAACACTACACAAACAAAATTACGCACCACAATACATAAAGGAAATCATGAAATACCAATACCTCGCATGCAAGAGGAGACTTACGTCCACAGGCCGCACGGAGATGATGGTTGCACAACGATACTAATCACAATTGACCACAACGGATCACAATGATCACACTTGTTCATAATTGCTCACCCGGGTGACACAACAAGACACGACCCGACAAGACCCAACTGCCTAGGTTTTCGCAAACCTAAGCTCCGATACCATTTATGTAACACCCCCAATCCGTTCATGGATACTACACGCCGTATACTCCTTTCCGTAAGGATCTAACAGGCAGGAGACTACAAAATGAAACCAACACGCGGTCAACTCGACCAAAACGTAAACCGTAGACCGATTAGATCTCTCAAAATACAACATATCAGTACAACTGGTAAACTAAAATACAACTCGATCACATATTACACAGCCTGTCCATCCTCTTAAGGATGACCAAGAACTAGAAGTACATACTCAGACCCCCAGATCACTGACGGACAACCGACTACAACTGTGACTAGTATCGCTGCTTTACATCATCCTCCAAGCCTACCATGTGGTTGCTCTCTCCAATCAAGACAGCTGAATGGAATATAAATAGTCCCCAACGAGGGTTAGCGATGGAAATCGCTAGCAAGTAACCAAGCTATAAAGTTATACATCAAGAATACAATTGTTATGAAAGTAACCTTTCAACAAGGTAACAACCCGATCCTCGAGTCTAAATCCTTTTCGAAAACAGTTTCCATTAGGAAGGATCATAAGAATAACTTCAAAATGCATTTAAAATAATAATTGAAGACGTTGGGGGTCTAAGTTTAAAATCATGAAGAGATTTATAATTCTTCTTTTTCAAAAGGGGTTTTCTTTCAAAATCATATAAATGAATCAATTCTCAACCAAGCCTAAAAGACAAAACCATATTCACCAATATAATCAGGATCCAAGATTTAAGCATTCACAATTCAGAGATATCAAATCAAACACTCAAATCGCCTCTGTGGCCTCGACGGGACCCACCCGGATTAGCTATCGTAAACAAACTCAAACACACCCATAAGTTATCTTGACATCGCAGCACCCTCCAGACCTACCCGATTAGATAACCCTATGGTCAAATCGTATCGTCTGGCCGTACTCGCAAGCACGCGCCGCCGGAGGCCTCACGAGTCCCTACCCGGATAACATCATTCAAACACGCCCATAAGTTATCGTGACATCGCACTCGCAAGTGAAGATTCTCGGAGCCCCCTCCAGACCTACCCGGATTGACAACCTTATGGTCAAATCGTATCATCTGGCCGTGCAAGCACGCGCCGCCGGAGGCCACACGGGTCCCTTCCCGGATAACATCTCAATTCGCTAAGATACACAACAACAAAGGTACAATATTCACCACAGCCGCAAACACGTAAAATATAAGTTAACGCATCATAACTTCCACAAAGGCACAACATTCCCGGCACACCATCATTCAGGAAAAAGGCTAACGAGCGAATAATACAAATATTACGCGATTCCACAATTGCTCGGATAACTACTCATTTCTAGTATCCGTTTTACGCTCAATATGACATGAAATGGTTGTTATCATTCTTCACGAAACTCAAGTTTGCGTTCGTATTTACTTTCATAGAAATCACATATTCTTTTAAAAGTAAGTTACGGTTTGATGTTCAATCACTAACAAGTCCACGTTAAATTCACGACAAATCACATTCTCGAAGTATAAAGAATATAGATGAGATACTTGCCTCAAGTCCAAAGCACGCGAAACAACGGGAAAGCTCGACCAGAAACCCTTGATGAGGACGATGACGAATGGAAGGGTTCGATATGAGCTCTTCGCAAGGAACTCGACCCTAACATCATATCATTAATAAATCAACGATCGTACGAGGAAGAATAATCGTAGAACGCCCGAATCCCCTCTATGACATTCTACCGGACACCTTCAAGACATCGATTAGAAACCCAACAAAACGACGAATCCTTGGCAATCAAACCATGGAACAACAAGGAAATTGATAGAATACGGCTTAATAATCATTAATCCATCACTAATCTAGGTTACTTCGGATTAAACGGACGAAATCAAGCAAAATCCCCAATTTTTCCAAAACTAGATTTTTAGGAAATCTAACCTTGATTCGGTCGATCGGGGGAGGTTATGGGATGATTAATTGACGTTAGAAACTCAATAACTTCGTGGATTAGTAGTTGAACAACATGTCTCCGTGCTCTCCGAGTCTCGGCAACGAAGGAGATGAGTTGTGTGAGAAAATGAGTAAAGAAATCATCTGCCTGATCATATTTATACTGCCCAGCGACGCACGGGCAGACACGCACGAGCGGCCGGTCGTGCGCCGGGTCGTGCGCGCCACTGCCAGGAGTCTGCCGAGACGCACAACCACCGAGCACGAGCACCTGCTCGTGCGCGTGCAGTAGGGCCGCACAAGTGCCGGATCGTGCGCCCAGCTCATGCGCCATGCTCGTGCACACCTGGTCGGTCCCTGCCGCACCTGGCCGACCAGTGCCCAGTCGCCATGGCTCGACAACTCAAATTTCCAAAAATGTACGGAACGAACACGACGAATAGTATAACAATCAAAACACGAGTTAAGCACTAAACAAGCACATGGTTCTGACAACCCGAAGGTTGAAAGGACGATACGATGGCAAACACCCCAAAACTTTGGGAAACTATAAAACGGCCCAAAACGTCCGAAAATCACGATATGGCATCAAACAACTAAACCGAAGTTCACAACACATCTATCAAAGTTAAACGGACTTATAGGAAACACAAAGTCGTAGTTTCGAACCACCTGTGACACCCCAAACTAGGCGGATATTACAGTGCTTTGGACCCCCGACTGGGACCCACCAGGCGAATGAAAATTAAAGAATTAAATAATATAACTGTCGTACCGAACCACATTATATTATCAAATACTCCGATGAGGAGCTTAAGTACAATACACCAGGACAGTACAGAATACTAGTATATTTTATATGAAGATAAAATACACCACCCTGAATAAATAAACATCTCAACGGAATTTTGCAGCAGAAAATACAATTGAAGAGAAATACAAATGACTGAATTGTCTGGATGACTGGGGCCCCCTACTAGTATCGCTGGGACTCCTCGCCGTCAACATGCTCTTCCCGTGCCTTTGCCTTGCCATTACCTGAAAACAAAATCCCCCAACGGGGTCAGTTACACAGAACAACAACCCTCAAGTGTTGAACAATATACAACAATCACATGAATGAATTAATGAATTAAGTTGAATGATGAGTATCAATGTACGCCCGAGTGAACTGAACAATAGCACAAATAGCCGAGTGTCCGGAGTCCCGCATATACACCCGCTATTAACCTAATTAGTCTCACGGTTAAATGTGTCCGGAACCCCACATATACACGTTACCATGCGCACAGTCCAATGTGTCCGGATCCCCACATATACACATGACCATAATGTGCCCGACTAACATTCCACACATGTGCCAACTGGCCATGCAATATAATGCCGGAAGATTGCCAGAACAAAAATAACCAAGGTAAGGAGTAATGAATAGAATCCGATAAGGATCAAAAACGACTCACCGATATGAAATAATGATACAACGAGTGATAGCTTCAATGAAATGATTTTGGAACCATCGTTCCTCGTGAGTTACATGATGAGTTGATAAATACAAGTCTCGACATGAACAATATATTATGAGTGAATTACATGTATGAATGAACAACAACATAAGGGATGAATATCCTTTTAACCGAGTAAGAATTTACTTACACAACACCGGTGACAATTATCCTTCCACGAACAAATGTCCTAAATAAGATGTCGGTCGCTCGAACAACCTTGAATAACACAATCACCAACAATCCGTTCAACATACGAATCAAACACGAATATAACAAACTCAAAACGTCGATACGACTAAACTAAGTTCATTGGGGCATTATATCGAACACTTTGTGGCCAACTTCGATTGATTGCAACCAAACCTCAATAATACCAACATCCAATCCCCAAGAAGTGTTTCAAACCAACAAAACATCTTCAATACGATCAAAAATCCAATATGAATATACAAATTCGTGATTACAACAACGATTAATCGAAAACCCCCAAATCCAACTCAGTATTCAAAGTGTTCTTGAATAATCCTTCAATAATCCAATGAAAAATCAAACATATCCATAATCATGCGTATATCACTTCATACAACATGATCTTAACATCCAAAACATCATATCTCAACACAAAATCGAAATCCAAGAGGTTGGATGAATATTACCTTTGAAGATCCAAGTACTTTAATCCGATGAAATCGCGTTAGATCGACAATCCGAGCTTCATGATCGAAAGGAAATGAAGAAAATCAAACCCTCAAGTGATGAATGATGAGAAGTTTCTCCCCTCAAGCTCTCTCTCTCGTATGCAGGTGAAGAAGATGGAAAAAATGAGCTGATCTCGCTCAAAAAACGAAATTATAGAGTTGACTGCACTGTGTGCCGCGGCCCAGCCGAAGTGTGCCGCGGCACAGGTCCAAATCTGCCCCCAGTGATCGGCAGCATGCCACGGCACGGACGAGTGTGCCGCGGCAGTGACTCGGCAGTGTGTCGCGGCCCCGTCGGCATGTGCCGCGGCACAAGGTACAGACGGGTTTGGCCGAAAATGCAACACGAGTGTACCGCGGCCCGAACGGGTGTGCCGCGGTAGTGACTCGGCAGTGTGCCGCGGCACAAGGTACAGAGTGCTCGGCCAAAAACTGGAAAATGTGTGTGCCGCGGCGCACACTCCTTGTGCCGCGGCCCACACCCCCTTGGGTCCTAAAATGATGAAAAATGACCCGGGAAGGGAATAAAAGCAATAGGAATTGATATTTGGGAACTAATAACACGAAATGAAAGTACGAAAACCCTAAAACGGTGGTTCCAAGCAATGATTACAAGGGTTCGTCCAACAAAAACACGATTTGAATGATGAAGAGATTTGAAATGACATGAATTCCAACGTTAACAATGACTAATGAATCAATTACCACGATCAAGATAATATTCTTGTCTCGATTCCCGAATAAGGCTGAAACAATGAACAATATCGATACACAACTCGAAGTTATTCCGAACAGTGAACACGGATGAATGATTATTATCAAGTGAAAAATTACATAGTGACAATTACCGAATGAAATTACTGAATGATAATGACTGAATTACGACCGGGTATTACATATACCCCACCTTAAAAGAGTTTCGTCCCCGAAACTAAGGGTCAAACAACTCAGGATAACTCTCCCGCATACTATCCTCGGTTTCCCAAGTAGCCTCTTCGACTCCGTGTCTAGACCACTGAATTTTAACCAAAGGAATCGCCTTATTCCTCAACTGTTTGATTCGCCGTTCTAGGACTCGTATGGGACGCTCCTCATACGAATGATCATCCGCGATCTCGTTTTCGTCGAACTGAAGTATGTGACTCGGGTCGGCAACATACTTCCGTAGCTGAGAGACGTGAAACACATTATGAATTCGGCTTAACGCCGGAGGTAAGGCCAAACGATAAGCTAGCTCGCCTACTCGTTTCAAAATCTCAAACGGTCCAATAAATCTCGGACTCAACTTCCCCCGTTTTCCGAAATGGAAAATACCTCGACTCGGGGATACCTTGACCAAAACGTGGTCACCCGTCTCGAACTCTAGTGGTCGATTTACGATTGTGCGCATAAGATTGGCCGACTGCGGCGGTCAACAAGCGACTCCTGATCAAAGCTACCTTCTCACGGGCGGCTATAAGCATATCGGGCTCAGTGCCGATTGATTCTGATAAGTCGTCCCAACACAAAGGAGATCAACAACGACGACCGTATAAGGCCTCGTAAGGTGCCATCTTAATCGAAGCATGCCAACTATTATTATACGTGAACTCGATCAATGGTAGTTGGGCTTCCCAATCGTCTTTCCAATCGAGGACGCATGCCCTCAACATATCCTCCAATGTTTGAATAGTCCTCTCTGATTATCCGTCGGACTGAGGATGAAAGGCGGTACTGAGATTAAGCTGAGTTCCCATAGCACGATGAACTGATTTCCAAAAATGAGACACAAACCGTCCGTCATGATCGGAAACGATACTTTTAAGAGTACCGTGCAGTCTCACTATCTCTTTGATGAATAACTGGGCAAGTCTTTCGGGACCCCACGTATCCTTAATCTCAAGAAAATGAGCTGATTTATTTAGACGATCCACAATTACTCAGATCGTATTCATGCCACGATGACTCGTCGGCAAACTCGTGATGAAATCCATAGAAATGTCTTCCCACTTCCATTCTGGAATAGGGAGAGGTTTCAGCATACCCGCTGGTCGCTGATGTTCAATCTTGACTTGTTGACAGGTTAAGCATCTCGAAACAAAATCTGCGACTTCTCGCTTCATATGTTGGGATTCGGTGCCTAAAACGAAGGCCCAGCGGAAGCGGTAAAACGAAAATTAATTCGATCCGAATCCCTACGAGGATCGATCGAGCTACGTATATACGAATATCAAAAACGAAAAGCAAGAGTCGTAAGAAACTAACCCTCGAAGTCCGTTGATTAAATGGTAACCTTCTCTTGAGCTATTCCCCAAGCTTTAGTTTGATCTCTACGAGTTCAATCCACTCCAAGCCCTTGAACGATCCAACGCCGAAAGCACCGCGTCTCTACTTGCCACGCGCCGGAAAAACGAACGGAATGACAACACCTTGCTATCCTCCGAGGATACGGCTAGAGCTAGGTGATGAAGCTTGTTATAGATATTAATATCACTCTAAGTGTATGAATATCTATCTCTCTCAATATTTCCTCACAAAATATCTCTAAGAAGTTGTGAAGAAGATGAATGAAGAAGATGAATAATGAAGATGATGAAGAAGACTTCTATCTCTCTCTCCTCTTCAACCTCACGTTGGAAATGGAATCAAGTAAGTGGGAGAGTTTGTCAAAGACATCATCTTATATTATTTCCACCCTCATGTTTACAACTCATGTAACATGAAGTCTTGTCCCACCAAGTCATTATCATCACTTAATAAATGGAAGAAAAGACAATGGGAAAGTGGGTGGAAGCATAATGGGCGGCTATCATGAAAAACGAATGAGTTCGGTTCGCTTCGGACTCCGTGAGTCCAAACAGATAAACTCCGATTCTGCTCCGATGTATTTGTGTCGATTAATTAATCCAATTAATTAAACATATCAAACACAAAATAACATAATTAATTTCTCCAAGAAATAATTATATTCATGAATTAAATTAATCACCTGTGATATATTTAATCCATTAAGCCGTAAATCAATTTATCCGATAAATCGATTTAAACATCCAATGTCCCAAATTTAGATATCCAATATCCAATATTCATAATGAGAGAATTAGCTCAATTCATTCCGTCGTCAATCCTAATGCGCGACTCGGTAGGTCCGTCTCGATCAAGAATGGGAGGAACCAAAGAGTAGTGGCACCACCTAGCCACTGGTGGCCTACACTGCATTCTCGACTAAGAACGAATGATTGGGATCATTCAAGAACCATTCTGTCGTGAATACCGATATACGTATAAACCCTTCTTTCAAATGTCCCGATCAAGTTATAGGGTCACGGTCGGTCAAACCCTATCTGCATTTGACGCTATGCATGCGTTAATGCAAATCGAGATCATCGAAATGCCGTGTATCTAATACAACTAGCTCCAATGCTTTGGCCAAAGACTTATGATCTCATCCGCCAATAACCGCATAGGACATATAACCCGCTCACTAACGGGAGAAAGAATTCTATCTTGGTATTCGTAGGACTCGCTACTTGCCCGTTAAGATGCACGTCGAGGTTGACCCCCGCCTTCCGGTTTACAGGGTCGAACTACTCGAATGAAAATCTTGACGTCACAAGCACATCCCTACTAAATCCTCAAGTCGAAGGTTCACGAATACCTATCACAACCTTTCGATTCCGTCATTGACTGTCCCGGAGTGAAATCCATGTGACGAATCGAGGGTGAGTCGGTTCGAGTACACTAATCCAATTAGCATACCTATAACGTGTGCTCCCACTAACCATTAGTGTTCGATGTGCACTCTCCATGTCAAAGAACACGTCATACAAGTCTTCACATAAACTTAACGCCTCAAGTTTCATCGACTTGCGAACGATTAAGTATTTGAGCTATAACCTTTCCAAAGGCCGACCCCCTTATCCAATAAGGAGTGGAACGTTTTGCTCTCAAATACACGGACTAGTTTCTATATGTTTATTTACGAGTTAGGAATGACAAGAACTACCAAAGAAATAAAGAAACATTCATTTGCCTTATATAAATGGTTTACATAATTACAAGTACAATGCCCTCTCTCAACAACCTCCGAGTGGCATTCGAGGGCATACTCCTAACAATCTCCCACTTGCACTCAATGCCACACACTATGGTATCTAATACCCATGTTCTCTAGATGACGCTCCAAGCTAGTCCGAGAAAGTGGCTTAGTCGGTGGATCGGCGACGTTGTCGGCCGAGTCTACTCTGTGCAAGACAATGTATCCCTTGCGAACAAATTCTCTTACGAGATGATACTTCCTCTCAATATGTTTGGTCTGTTGTGAAACCTCGGCTCCTTGGCTGCGCTTCTGACTCCGTCGTTGTCGCAAGATGCTGGAATAGGCAAATTTCAAAGACATGGTATCATTTGAAGTTCTCCCGAAACTTCTTAATCCGTAACCCTTCCTTGGAAGCCTCCGAGGCCGCTTGATACTCGGCTGACAGGTGGAATCAAGATCGCGCTTTGCTTGGCACTACGCCAAGATACTGCTCCTCCATTAAGAGTAAATATGTAGCCAGAAGTGGACATCGAGTCGTCCTTCAGTCCTTGGAAGTCCGAATCAGTGAATCCCACCACATCCAAATCTCCACCGCCATACATAAGAACCATATCTCTCGTTCTTCTCAAGTACTTGAGAACGTTCTTTACAGCAGTCCAATGTTCCCTACCTGGGTTTGCCTGAAACCTACTCACCACGCTTACAGCATGCGTGATGTCAGGTCTTGTACACAACATAGCATACATAAGGCTACCCACGGCCGAAGCATATGGTATATTACTCATTTCCTTGCGTTGTTCCTCACTTTGAGGACACATCTTCAAGGTGAGTTTTATTCCATGTTGCATCGGTACGAACCCTCTTTTAGAATCATCCATCTTAAATCGCTTTAAGATCTTATCTATATAGAGGGCTTGGGAAAGGCCTATTGTTCTCTTCGCTCTATCCCGGTAGAGCCGAATACCAAGAATATAGGTTGCTTCTCCCAAGTCTTTCATGGAGAAATTACTCAAAGCCAAGCTTTCACGTAATCGAGCATTCCCACATCATTTCCTATTAGTAGAATGTCATCTACATATAGTACTAAGAATGCGATCTTGCTCCCACTAACCTTCTTGTATACACAAGGTTCCTCTTTATTTTGCACGAAGTCAAACTCTTTGACCGCCTCGTCAAAACGAAGGTTCCAACTACGCGACGCTTGCTTCAGTCCATAAATGGAACGTGAAGCTTGCACACTTTCTCGAATATCGACTTCAGACACAAAGCCTTTAGGCTGCTCCATATAGATTTACTCCTCGAGGAATCCATTAAGGAAAGCCGTCTTTACGTCCATTTGCCATATCTCATAATCGTGGTAGGCAGCTATAGCAAGCATCATGCGAATAGACTTGATCATGGCTACGGGCGAGAAGGTATCGTGGTAATCGATCCCTTCCTTCTGGGTATAACCCTTTGCCACAAGCCTGGCCTTATAGGCGTCAACCTTGCCATCACCATCAGTCTTTCTCTTGTAGATCCACTTGTTCCCAATAGGCACTATGCCCTTGGGGTGGTCTACTAGAGTCCAGACCTGATTGACATGTATCGAGTCTATCTCAGCTTCCATAGCTTCACGCCATTTCGCGGAGTCTACATCCACCGTCGCTTGGTCATAGGTTGTTGGGTCGGTCTCTTGGCTATCACTTGGAACCTTATGGAGACCCAGCTCCTCCAAGTTCACAAGCCCATACCTCTCAGGTAAATGAGACACCCTACTAGACCTACGAGGTGGTTGTACTTGTGTTTCAGAAAGTTCGGTTCCAGTTTCTTGCACAGGTGTCTCTCGAGGAGTTTCATTGTATTCTTCTAAAGAAATACTTCTACCTGCTCCGCCTTCCTGAATGAACTCATCTTCCAGGAAGTGTGCTTGTAAAGCAACAACGATCCTTCGATCTTCGGGCATGTAGAATAGATATCCCATCGTCCCAGACGGGAATCCTATGAAACGTCCCTTCGCAGACCTAGCTTCCAACTTTTCCACCTTAGTCTTCTTGACATAGGCGGGACATCCCCAAATCTTAATGTGATTAAGACTTGGTTTCCTTCCTTCCCACATCTCATGTGGAGTTTTAGGAACGGATTTGGAAGGACATCTGTTCAAGATATACGCGGCAGTCAGGAGTGCATACCCCCACAGGTAAATCGGCAAGTCAAGATAGCTCAAGATGGAACGGACCATGTTCAACAGGTCCGGTTCCTTCTTTCTGACACACCATTTAACTGAGGAGTACCTGGAGGTGTTAGTTGTGAAACTATTCCATGTTCCTTAAGGAACTCGTCAAACTCCGTACTCATATCCTCGCCACCTCGGTCCGACCGAAGTGCTTTGATATGATTACTAGTTTGTTTCTCGACCAGGGCCTTGAATTCCTGGAATTTCTCAAAGGCCTCGGATTTATGTTTCATTAAGTATACATAACCATACCTAGTATGATCATCTGTAAACGTAATGAAATATTTATATCCGTCACGTGCTGCTTCTAAAGCACCACATACGTCGGTATGGATTAATCCCAGTTTATTAGCGGCTCTTTCAAAAGTCCTGTGAAGGGGACTTAGTCATTTTGCCTTTAAGGCAAGATTCACAAGTAGGAAAGGGATCCGATCCCAATGGACCCATAAGTCCATCTTTTCCATCTTGTAAACCTTGGTCTGACCAATATGACCAAGTCTAAGATGCCATTTCAAAACTTGATTGGTTTCATCCCTACCACGTTTTCTAGTCATAGTATTCACAACTACTTTGTTGCTGAGATTTAGATGATACAATCCATTCAACAATGTAGCAGTACCCACTAGTTTATTTCTAAAATAAATTTTGCAGGAACCATCACCAATGAAAAATGAAAAGCCTTTTCGGTCCATGACCGGAATGGATACAATGTTTTTGTGCCCCTTGGGCAAAACAAGTACATCTTCTAAAGTCAAAACAAAGCCGGATTCTAAACCCAAAAGAAGTGATCCTATGTCGGTCGCCTCGACACTATGCCCGCTTCCGACTGTGATCATAACTTCTCCAGCTCCAAGCTTCCTACTTTGTTCCAGATCCTGATTCACGGTACAAATATGAGAACTAGCACGTAATCCAAGATTCAGAAGTAGAAAATACAAGAGCGTAACAATTTGTTTCCAAAACTAAAAGTTCTCAGACTAAGTGCCATGAAGAATCGGACAGCCTCTAGCCCAAAGGTGGCCCACTCACCGCACTTGAGACAAGCATCCTTCTTCTTCTTGTTCTTTGGAACCATCGGGGCCTTGCCCTTTCCCTTAAGGTCCTTAGCTTGTGGTCCATCCGCTTCTTGGTCTTTTTCTTCTTATTCTTAGACTTCCGAAGTCCGTAAGAAATCACAAGTGCACTCCTTCATCCGCGGTCTTCATCCGAGATCGAGCGGTCACCGCTTGTTCATTAGCCCGGCTAAATTACATGCAATCTCATTGCATTGAAGTTCATAACAACCGTGAGAAGGAATCAGGAGAGACTGTAGGATAAGGTCGGTTTGGAGAGAAGTATCCATTTTAAAATCAAGAGCCTCCAATCTATCGATCATGGATATCATTTTGAGGACGTGTTCCCCAACTTTCTCACCTTCCTTCATCCTTGCACTGAACAGTTGCTTGGATATCTCATATCTAGCGATTCACTTTGTGCTCACCATAAAGCTCGGTTAAGTGAGATAGAATCGCCAGCGTGAAGTCATTTTCTCATGAGCTCTCTGAAGCTCATTAGACATGGAAGCCATCATATATGCACGGACTTTCACGTCATCCTTAACCCACTTTTCGTGGTTTTCAATCTCTTCTCGATTGGCTCGAGTCCGCATAGGAGGCGCCGGAATGTCCGTCTCCAAGACGTATCCTGCCTCTATACCGAGGACAATCATCGACATGGAGCCAATCCACAAAGTTAGGTCCCATTAAGGTGTTCTTTTCGAGTAGAATTGCGAGTGGATTCATTGTCATATTGAGATTTGTCCGCATTAAGTATAACAGTTAATTAGTGACTCATTCAATTATGTTCGAGTATAGAATTTAAGGTCTTTTCTATTCTTGTTACCCGGCTCCCACTATTTTTATCGGAATAACACACTCCCATGTGATATCCTAAGTATCGTCGCTCTACTTCATAGTAGTGATCGAGTTCTTTATAAATCTTAATAGAGGGCAACCGAAGTGTTTCTAGTCTAATAATTTTCATAAAGTGGTGTCCAACACCAACCCATCTAATGGATGATTCGATCTTCTTTTCCCCTTGTTCACTCCCTCAACCTATACGATTTCTATGGTTCGTGAACAAGTTAAGTTTATACCATCGACGCAAATCGGTTTCACAATTGAATCTTATCCGGCAACCTATCGGGTTTCTAGGGATAAAATTTGCTCCAACCGAAGGCATCCAATGCGCTCTCGGTAATTTATCCGTCCTCCCGAACGACTACCCGATAACTCGGAAGCATAGCACATCCGGTTTGGATTTCAATTTCCAAAACTCGATGGAGGGAAGGAAAACCTTGAAACCTTATAAACTTAATTATTTATAGTGGGAGAATTTTCGCGATTAACGTTACACTTTGCACATTAATCATATTAGCGCGTTTGAGGCATTCATACAATATGAAAAAACCATTCACAACCTAGTTGCTACCAACATGTGGTTCATGGACCGTCCCTAGAAAACAAAAACTTCGTAATCTAATTACAAGTCTTCGTCTTGAATCTTCGTCTTCTCGAAATGGATCTTCCTCCGGTCTTCGTCATTACATATAAATTTTACATCGAAAATTGCATCCTAGATACAAACATTTCTAGTAAAATAAATAGGCTCAAAACGGCCTTTACAACCCAATCGAATAAAACGAACGATTCAAATCTAAGTCCACGAACCACATCCCCATTCAAAAGCATTCATCCAATAAATACTATATAAATGGAAAGCGAGAGATACATTGATCCAATCAACAATATGAACCGATCCAATCGATTCACACAATCGGTAATTTGATAACGTTCAAAATAATTGATCGACCATAAATATTCCAATTAATCAAATTTCCCTTATAAAATGAAATACCATAAATCATTTTAATCATATTAAATCCAATTTAACATGCGAGATTAATTTTCAAGAATACGAAAAAATCGAGCCGGGGTGAAAACGGCCAAAGATGACCGAGTCACCCTCGGCACCTACCGGCGATCACGCTGGCTTGGCCGAGTCACGCTCGGAAGAATCCGGCCAGACACGACCGAGTCCCAGACACGGTCGGGTCGCCTAGCGATGACTTGGTAGATCCGGACACGACCGTGTCATCCAGACACGGCCGAGTCACTTCGGCCAGACACGCCCGTGTCTCCCGACACGGCCGGGTCTCCAGCTGCCTGGCCACCTTGCCGGACACGACCGTGTCACCCAGACACGGTCGAGTCATTCTCGCCAAAATACCCTTTTTGTCCAAAAAGTCGTCCGACGACGATTCGGGGCTAGATTTTCGACCGGATATCAATATCAATATTTTACGACTTTCATATCTTCAATATAAATCATATTTCCCGAAATTTAAGATTTATATTTAGACATAAACTTACGAAAAATACAATTATTACGAACGAAAAACATATACCACGATTATGACTAAAATGATTCCAAATCATTCACCATCTAATCGAGCATTCCAAATGCCAATATCGTATATACGATCGCAAGACCTACGCTCCGATACCACTGTTGGGATTCGGTGCCTAAAACGAAGGCCCAGCGGAAGCGGTAAAACGAAAATTAATTCGATCCGAATCCCTACGAGGATCGATCGAGCTACGTATATACGAATATCAAAACGAAAAGCAAGAGTCGTAAGAAACTAACCCTCGAAGTCCGTTGATTAAATGGTAACCTTCTCTTGAGCTATTCCCCAAGCTTTAGTTTGATCTCTACGAGTTCAATCCGCTCCAAGCCCTTGAACGATCCAACGCCGAAAGCACCGCGTCTCTACTTGCCACGCGCCGGAAAAATGAACGGAATGACAACACCTTGCTATCCTCCGAGGATACGGCTAGAGCTAGGTGATGAAGCTTGTTATAGATATTAATATCACTCTAAGTGTATGAATATCTATCTCTCTCAATATTTCCTCACAAAATATCTCTAAGAAGTTGTGAAGAAGATGAATGAAGAAGATGAATAATGAAGATGATGAAGAAGACTTCTATCTCTCTCTCCTCTTCAACCTCACGTTGGAAATGGAATCAAGTAAGTGGGAGAGTTTGTCAAAGACATCATCTTATATTATTTCCACCCTCATGTTTACAACTCATGTAACATGAAGTCTTGTCCCACCAAGTCATTATCATCACTTAATAAATGGAAGAAAAGACAATGGGAAAGTGGGTGGAAGCATAATGGGGCGGCTATCATGAAAAGCGAATGAGTTCGGTTCGCTTCGGACTCCGTGAGTCCAAACAGATAAACTTCGATTCTGTCCGATGTATTTGTGTCGATTAATTAATCCAATTAATTAAACATATCAAACACAAAATAACATAATTAATTTCTCCAAGAAATAATTATATTCATGAATTAAATTAATCACCCATGATATATTTAATCCATTAAGCCGTAAATCAATTTATCCGATAAATCGATTTAAACATCCAATGTCCCAAATTTAGATATCCAATATCCAATATTCATAATGAGAGAATTAGCTCAATTCATTCCGTCCAATCCTAATGCGCGACTCGGTAGGTCCGTCTCGATCAAGAATGGGAGGAACCAAAGAGTAGTAGCACCACCTAGCCACTGGTGGCCTACACTGCACTCGACTAAGAACGAATGATTGGGATCATTCAAGAACCATTCTGTCGTGAATACCGATATACGTATAAACCCTTCTTTCAAATGTCCCGATCAAGTTATAGGGTCACGGTACCAAACCCTATCCGTACTTGACGCTATGCATGCGTTAATGCAAATCGAGATCATCGAGCCGCCGTGTATCTAATACAACTAGCTCCAATGCTTTGGCCAAAGACTTATGATCTCATCTCGCCAATAACCGCATAGGACATATAACCCGCCGCTAACGGGAGAAAGAATTCTATCTTGGTATTCGTAGGACTGCTACTTGCCCGTTAAGATGCACGTCGAGGTTGACCCCGCCTTAGGTTTAAGGTCGAACTACTCTAATGAAAATCTTGACGTCACAAGCACATCCCTACTAAATCCTCAAGTCGAAGGTTCACGAATACCTATCACAACCTTTCGATTCCGTCATTGACTGTCCCGGAGTGAAATCCATGTGACGAATCGAGGGTGAGTCGGTTCGAGTACACTAATCCAATTAGAATATCTATAACGTGTGCTCCCACTAACCATTAGTGTTCGACAGGCACTCTTCATGTCAAAGAACACGTCATACAAGTCTTCACATAAACTTAACGCCCAGTCAAGTTTCATCGACTTGCGAACGATTAAGTATTTGAGCTATAACCTTTCCAGTGTCGACCCCCTTATCCAATAAGGAGTGGAACGTTTTGCTCTCAAATACACAGACTAGTTTCTATATGTGTATTTATGAGTTAGGAATGCCAGTAACTACCAGTAAATAAAGAAACATTCATTTGCCTTATATAAATGGTTTACATAATTACAAGTACAATGCCCTCTCTCAACAACCTCTGAGTGGCATTCGAGGGCATACTCCTAACATCATATTACTCCACCAGTAATTTTATTTCAAGTCCTTGTACATCTTGCTAGACCCCGGGTGAACGGAATAAGGGGTAGCATGAGCTTCTCTCAAAATTGAGTTTTTCAACTCGTCATTCGCCGGTACGCACAACCGATTCTTAAATCTCAAAAGTCCATCCTCGTGGACCACGAATCCAGGGGTTTTCCCCTGAGCCACATCCTCACGGATGCGCAACAATGATGGGTCTGAACCCTGATTCTCTCTGATTGCCTCCTCCAGTGGCGATGAAATCTCTAACATGTAAAGTTGCCCTTGTACTTGCTGAAACCAGACCTCGATCTCGGGTCTAAGGAATTCCTGTTGAAGCTCCTTCTGAATTGTTAAACGAGCAAGCATCTGCTCCTGAACGGACTTATGACTCAAAGCGTCGGCAACAACATTCGCCTTGCCCGAGTGGTAAAGGATCTCGATATCATAATCTTTGATTAATTCCAACCACCGTCTATGTCGCATATTTAACTCCTTCTGAGTAAATATATATTTTAAACACTTGTGATCGGTGAAGATCTGACAGGTGACACCATAAAGGTAATGACGCCAAATTTTCAACGCAAAAACCACGGATGCTAGCTCCAGGTCGTGGGTCGGATAATTACTCTCGTAAGGTCTCAATTGTCGTGACCTTCCCATTCTGCAAGAGTACACATCCGAGACCCTGTCCGGACGCATCACTATAAACCACAAATCATTCCGTCCCTTGCGGCAAGGAAAGTACAGGTGCTGAAACTAACCGGCTCTTGAGTTCCTCAAAACTCCGTTGACACGCGTCGGACCACGTGTATTTCTTATCCTTTCACAAAAGGCTCGTCATTGGTTGAGCGATTTTAGAAAATCCTTCCACAAACCGCCGATAATAACCGGCTAATCCGAGAAAGCTTCAGATTTCCTTAACATTCTTCGGAGGTAACCAATCTTGGATAGCCTCTGTCTTCTGAGGATCAACACGCACTCCATCTGATGAAATTACATGCCCGAGAAAAGTCACTTCGGACATCCAGAACTCACATTTGGAAAACTTTCCATAAAGCTGCTCTCGTCTTAACACGTCGAGAACCTGATGAAGATGAACCTCGTGTTCCTCTCGGTCACGAGAATAAATCAAAATGTCATCGATGAAGACAACAACAAACTAATCCAAAAAGTCGATGAAAACCCGATTCATTAACTCCATGAATACCGCAGGTGCATTAGTTAGCCTGAACGGCATAACTACAAACTCATAATGACCATAGCGTGTACGAAACGCTGTCCTTGCGATATCCGACTCTCGAATTCGCAACTGATGATATCCAGATCTTAGGTCGATCTTGGAAAATATTGAAGCTCCCTGAAGTTGATCTAAAAGATCGTCAATACGGGGTAAGGGATACTTATTCTTGATTGTCACCCTGTTCAACTCCCGATAATCAATACACAAACGAAATGAACCATCCTTCTTCTTGACAAACAACACTGGTGCTCCCCACGGGGACGCACTCGGTTGGATATAAGCTTTCTCGAACAATTCCTCAAGTTGATTCTTCAACTCCTGCATTTCGGTCGGGGCCATCCGGTACGGTGCCTTCGATATTGGAGATGTACCAGGCTCCAACTCAATCGTGAATTCCACATCTCTCTTTGGAGGCAAACCAGGTAACTCGTCTGGAAATACGTCGGCATATTCTCTCACTACCGGAATATCCGCCAACATTATTGTCGATTTCTCGGTTTTAGTCATATAGCACCAATAACAAATACACCCCTGATTGAGTAATCTCACTGCTTTCATCAGATTAATAACTCTTCCAGAACAGCTGGGATTACCTCCCTGAAACACACATTCGACCCCATCATCTGAAATGATAGTGACCATATGCTTACGGACACTAATGATGGCATCATGACGATCCATCCAATCAATACCCAAGATGACATCGTCTCTCGGCAAATCTACCACGATTAAGTCCGCTGGCCATACATGGCCATGAAGCTGAATCGGACAATTCTGAATCTCACGATTTCCGATAATTCGTCTACCATCAGGTAGACCAATGACATAAGGTTCACAACTAGTAGCACTACCCAGACGTAGTCTACTTAAACATGACTCGGAAATGAATGAATGCGATGCACCAGTATCAAAAAGGGTACACACAGGTTGAGATAGAATATCGAGTGTACCTGAGATCATCCGGGCCTCTGGATCGTCGGTCTTCTTCATCTCATAAATCCGGGGCTTGCTAGTCCCGGCACCGGACGCTCCCGTCTGCTGGTTATAGGATCCGCCTTTGTTAGCTCCTGTCGTCTTAAACGACGCGGACTGAATGGCTTGATTCGGAACCGCTGACTGATTCGGGGCCTGAGATGACGCCGGATTAAGTTTGGAGTCCTTTCGGCAAAAACGGGCCCTATGCCCCGCCATTCCATAGTTATTGCACGTGACGGTTTGCCTCAAACACTTGGTGTTGTAATGACCCTGTTCCCCATAGTTGAAACAGGTGATGGCCGAACTGGCCGCTCGTGACTGAGATTCCACGGGTCTGGGTGCCATAAAAGGTCGCTCAGTGAAAGTAGAGCCCGCTCGAGGCTTCTTGAAAGTTGCCTGACTGCCCTCAGGCTGATTCCGATTCTTTGACTTCTTGCCAGATGATGGAGTTTGATTCTTAGCAATCTCTTTAGCAGTAAGCTCATAAGTAAGAGCTTTCTCAATGAATTCGGCCCGAGTGGTCCAGTTGTGGTTAAGCAACTGCATTCGCATACGGGGTTTCAGCCTCTTACTGAAATACTTGATTTTATCCGCCTCTGAATGGATGATGGATGAGGCGAAAGGAAGAAGTTCCTGGAATTTCTCGGCAATGGCGAGAACATCATCGTCCGCTGAAAGGTCGGGAGTGAGTAATTCAGACAACTTGGCCTCCCGGAGTGGGGCCGGATAATTCTCTCCATCATGAGAGTCCTGAATTGATCCCATGTACAAGCTCCGTTGGTGGGATTCAGCGATAACCACCATGAATGTGTGCCCTTACCAAGATAGTAAGCCGCAACTGAAACTTTGTGTCCCTCAGGACAGTCCACCATAGCAAACAGTTTCTCGAAATGTTCAAGCCAGTGGATGATATCCGTCGGCTCAGATGAGCCTTCGAAGGTAGGTGGCCTCTGGCGAGAGATGTCGCCAATAATACTGCTCACACCCCTCTCCTGCCCCTGAGGTGGCGGCGCAGGAGTCTACTGATTCTGAGTAGCTGAGTTCTGCATCGTCTCCATGAGACGTGCCATTTGAGTTATCTGGGCCATCATGCCCTGCATAAAAGTGAGTGGGTCAACCCGAACACCTTCTGACTGAGCTGTGCCCTGGGTACGACTCCCCGATAGTGAATGATCGCGTCCAGGTAAATGAGTGGCAGCATCGCTGCTCGATGAATTAGCATTATTCCTTGCATTAGCGCGTGTATTCACACGAGTTCTCGGGATTCAGCCCGCACACCGGCCTCGTCCTCCTTGTGCTCTTCTCGCTCTCTCCATACTAAAGTAGGAAATTCACATGATAATTATATTTCCCGCATGAATATCACGTTATGATTATGACATGAGATGATGAAAATGAGCATACATGCTCTAACACAGTGATTGCATGAATGATTAACTGAGGTGACATGATTATCTGATGAAATTATTGAAATGATTATCTTGAACAAGTTAACAAGATTAATGATACGATCCTCAAGATCAACAACTGAACAGTGAAATGAACTGCGTGGTTAATGAGTTACATGATCGACATGATCACAAATGAAAATGATGAAAATCTTACTGTTCTGGTCTGAAGGGCGTGGCTCTTGCACGGGTCACACGTGATGCGAAAGTCCAATGATACTAGTCTGATAAACGTTGATTTCAATGAGACAATGACTCGGAAGGTAGTATTCAAAACCACGCTCCGATACCAACTCTGTAACACCCCAAACTAGACGGATATTACAGTGCCGTGGACCCCCGACTGGGACCCACCAGGCGAATGAAAACTGAAGAATTAAATAATATAACTGTAGTACCGAACCACATTATATTATCAAATATTCTGATGAGGAGCTTAAGTACAATACACCAGGACAGTACAGAATACTAGTATATTTTATATGAAGATAAAATACACCACCCTGAATAAATAAACATCTCAACGGAATTTTGCAGCGGAAAATACAATTGAAGAGAAATACAAATGACTGAATTGTCTGGATGACTGGGGACCCCTACTAGTATCACTGGGACTCCTCGCCTTCAACATGCTCTTCCCGTGCCTTTGCCTTGCCGTGACCTGAAAACAAAATCCCCCAACGGGGTCAGTTACACAGAACAACAACCCTCAAGTGTTGAACAATATACAACAATCACATGAATGAATTAATGAATTAAGTTGAATGATGAATATCAATGTACGCCCGAGTGAAATAAACAATAGCACAAATAGTCGAGTGTCCGGAGTCCCGCATATACACCCGCTATTGGCCTAATTAGTCTCATGATTAAATGTGTCTGGAACCCCGCATATACACATTACCATGCGCACAGTCCAATGTGTCTGGATCCCCGCATATACACATGACCATACTGTGCCCGACTAACATTCCACACATGTGCCAACTGGCCATGCAATATAATGTCGGAAGATTGCCAGAACAAAAATAACCAAGGTAAGGAGTAATGAATATAATCCTATAAGGATCAAAAATGACTCACCGAGATGAAATAATGATACAACGAGTGATAGCTTCAATGAAATGATTTTGGAACCATCGTTCCTCGTGAGTTACATGATGAGTTGATAAATACAAGTCTCGACATGAACAATATATTATGAGTGAATTACATGTATGAATGAACAACAACATAAGGGATGAATATCCTTTTAACCGAGTAAGAATTTACTTACACAACATCGGTGACAATTATCCTTCCACGAACAAATGTCCTAAATAAGATGTCGGTCGCTCGAACAACCTTGAATAACACAATCACCAACAATCCATTTAACATACGAATCAAACACCAATATAACGAACTCAAAACGTCGATACGACTAAACTAAGTTCATTGGGGCATTATATCGAACACTTTGTGGCCAACTTCGATTGATTACAACCAAACCTCAATAATACCAACATCCAATCCCCAAGAAGTGTTTCAAACCAACAAAATATCTTCAATACGATCAAAAATCCAATATGAATATACAAATTCGTGATTACGACAACGATTAATCGAAAACCCCCAAATCCAACTCAGTATTCAAAGTGTTCTTGAATAATCCTTCAATAATCCAATGAATAATCAAACATATCCATAATCATGCGTATATCACTTCATACAACATGATCTTAACATCCAAAACATCATATCTCAACACAAAATCGAAATCCAAGAGGTTGGATGAATATTACCTTTGAAGATCCAAGTACTTTAATCCGATTAAAATCGCGTTAGATCGACAATCCGAGCTTCAAGATCGAAAGGAAATGAAGAAAATCAAACCCTCAAGTGATGAATGATGAGAAGTTTCTCCACTCAAGCTCTCTCTCTCCTATGCAGGTGAAGAAGATGGAAAAAATGAGCTGATCTCGTTCAAAAAACGAAATTATAGAGTTGACTGCACTGTGTGCCGCGGCCCAGCCGAAGTGTGCCGCGGCACAGGGCCAAATCTGCCCCCAGTGATTGGCAGCGTGCCGCGGCACGGACGAGTGTGCTGCGGCAGTGACTCGGCAGTGTGTCGTGGCCCCGTCGGCATGTGCCGCGGCACAAGGTACAGACGGGTTTGGCCGAAAATGCAACACGAGTGTACCGCGGCCCGGACGGGTGTGCCGCGGCAGTGACTCGGCAGTGTGCCGCGGCCCTGCCGGCATGTGCCGCGGCACAAGGTACAGAGTGCTCGGCCAAAAACTGGAAAATGTGTGTGTTGCGGCGCACACTCCTTGTGCCGCGGCCCACACCCCATTGGGTCCTAAAATGATGAAAAATGATCCGGGAAGGGAATAAAAGCAATAGAAATTGATATTTGGGAACTAATAACACGAAATGAAAGTACGGAAACCCCAAAACGGTGGTTCCAAGCAATGATTACACGGGTTCGTCCAACAAAAACACGATTTGAACGATGAAGAGATTTGAAATGACATGAATTCCAACGTTAACAACGACTAATGAATCAATTACCACGATCAAGATAATACTCTTGTCTCGATTCCCGAATAAGGTTGAAACAATGAAAATTATCGTTACACAACTCGAAGTTATTCCGAATGGTGAACACGGATGAATGATTACTATCAAGTGAAAAATTACATAGTGACAATTACCGAATGAAATTTCTGAATGATAATGACTGAATTACGACCGGGTATTACACCACCATTACACGAATTGAACCAAACAGTGGAAAATGTCTCTCAAAATACGGATTCGGGCAAAACAGCCCCGAAACAACTCGGATGACAAAATACGCAGAACAAAACATTATCAAAATGTCAAAACGCTCGCAAGCGAGTTCTGAAAATCGAAAAAATGCCAAAAATAAAAAATTACTGGAAGAGAAAATCACGGGTATTACATCGGCTTTGAACTAAGTTCATAAATTCCCGTCGTTTGTCATTTCGGAATGATTCAGTAAAGTACTTCTCATGAAATATTTTATCAAACATTTCCCATGTAGTCACTGTATGCTCTGTGTTACCAGGTCCTGGTGCCTTTAACATTGCCTTAGTATCTTTCCACCAGTCGTAAGCTTGGTCCGTAAATAGATACGCCGCCAAATTAACATGCTGATCCGAATCTAACTGCATAACCTCAAAAATATCCTCCATGACCTTGAACCAATTATTGGCCTCAAGTGACGATCCTTTGCCAGAGAATTTTGGTGGTTGAAACTTCAGAAATTTCTCAACCAACCTGCCTGGCTCTTCTTTTGCTTTCGCTATACTCGATCCTGCCAGTGCCGCCTCAATTTTTGTATCGAAATATTTTGCCTTGTGTGGAGCCCGAATAATTAAATGAGCAAAATAAATAAACAAACAAAAATGTTAGAATATTTATTGCGATTAAATTATTATTTTGTGATATTATTAATTATGACTTTGTAGGTCAATTGCATATTTTGGTAATAGTTGGGGCTAAATTGTAAATTTCACAAAGTTTGGGGGTGAAAAATGTCATTTATAAAAAAATGGAAAGGGTCAGGTTTTGGTAATAAAATCACGTAGCTTTCATTTCACCATCATCATCATCATCATCATCTCATATCATTCTTCCGAGAAGCGGGTAAAGAAAAATAAAAGGGTTAAATTCTTGACGAGGAATTCTTCGGTAAGATTTTACAATCTATATATTGATTTGTTCGTGTCGATGAGTATATCATGAGTCCATGCTCAGGTTTTCAAACCGATGTTGGAATCGTCGGAACGGGGCAAAAACGTCATTTGTCTTCGGGCCACCCGTACCGGTTCTTTGGCTATCGGAATTTTACAAACTTTATACCATTGTGAAGCCATTGTTATAAAGAACATGTTTCTAATTTTTATTTTGAGTTTCAGGGCATTTTTGGGTGTCATATAGGTGCTGGTGTGTGTGTGTGTTACTGTGTGTGTCGGGTGTGTGTGTGTGTGTGTGTGTGTGTGTGTGTGTGTGTGTGTGTGTGTTGTGCTTGTGTGTCGTGTGTAGGCTTATTCTCACTTTGATATTTGCATATTAAAGTGTGAATTGTTCAGAATATTAATCTGTTGAGATTTCAGGTTACGAGGAAAACACAAGTGGACCGAAACCGCCAGACGATCAAAATTAGCGGAAATTGTTTATTTTCATAAATAATTTAGGCGGGGAATTTACTAGAAATTTAAATTGTGTAATTTTTACACTTTAAATTGTATCAGTGCGATATTTGTGACATGTGTGATTAGCTGAAAAGTGAATTTATGAATACTCAGTATCATTGCGCATTGACATGAAATAATATGTCATAAACATGCATTGCGAAGCGAAAAGCGAAAAATCCAAGTAAGCGACTTGGGTTGGCCAAAAGAATGGGCCCGTGTGAGTAGGGGTGGAAAAATATACTGAAATATTAAATTTACCGTACCGAAAAATTACCGAAATTATCGAAAATTTCAGTATACCGAATTTTCGGTACGGTAACGGTATGAAGTTTTTTTATTTTCGGTGTATACCGAAATACCAAAAAAAATTGGTATTTCAATATATATCGGTATATCGATCTTTTCGGTATTTTATATGTTCGGTATTTCGGTATACATCGGTATATCAAGAATTTTTCGATATTTTGGTAATTCGGTATTTCGACAAGTTCGGTATATACCGAAACCGAAATAAAAATCGGTATACCGAAATTTCGGTACGGTATCGGTATGGACCGAATGCCATACCGAGATTTTGGTATACCGAAACTTTCGGTACGGTATCGGTATGAATTTTGGCGTACCGAAATTTTCGGTACGGTATATGGTATTGGCAAATGAGTTCGGTATGGTACGGTATACCACCCCTACGTGTGAGTGAGTAATTGCATGCATGGGAATTGCATTGAATTGCACATACAATAATGACGATATCGACATCAAATTCATGGAAACCAATTTCTAGAATTTAACACAAATGGTTCGAACTATTCAATTATCATAAGGAGTATTTATCAACAATATTGTCATCATTTCAGAAATATCATAAGATTAAACAACATACCTCTTGAAGATCAAGAACAAACCCCGCAACTTAAAGAACACACTCCAATATTCAAATCTCTAAGCTCCAATCCAAGATATGAGGCTCCAAGATAAGATGGAAGGGGATTATAATGACTTGGGAGGGCAGGAGGATGGTTTATAGAAAGGAAACTCATAGTTGGTTCGTGCAAAAATGAAAGACGAGCCTTTATAGCCTTCACTTTCTATAACGTATTACCTACAAAGGTTAACATATGTTAATATCCTTTACGTACGCTAACACCTAAGTGTTTACGTACATAAACATCTCCCAGAGGATACTGCATCATATTACACATCCCCTTGCGTATGATATAAAAAATGACATACGTAAGTTCACCCTCATTACATACGCTAAAACAAATATGTTGCATAAGTAATGCCCGTTGACTTGGCTATCTCAATCAAGCCAAAATTTCCAGCCATGCACGGCCTCACACGCTGAAAGTTGAGATGTGATTTGCTACTCTCAGTTGCGTACGTAATCTATCAAGCATAATGTACGTAACACTGTCGAGATAACGTACGCTAGGTGCTGACAGTAGCGTACGTTAGGTCTAAAGTGCTCAGCCCAAAATACGACTTATCATACCACTCCTAACCGCCAAAACAATACGAACGTCAAACCTAAAATAGTTTGATTCTGAAATATTTTAATATAATAAACATTGTATAAATCTAATTACTATACAACGATACTCGTAACATACGTATAATACAACAGTAAAAATAAAAACTTACAGTTGGATATTACATACTCCCCCCATTGAAAAGAGTTTCGTCCTCGAAACTAAGGGATAAACAACTCGGGATAACTCTCCCGCATGGTATCCTCGATCTCCCATGTAGTTTCCGCAACTATGTGTCCCGAAAACTGAATCTTCAGTAGGGGAATCGTCTTGTTCATCAAGTATTTGATCCTCCCCTCCGGTATTCGTACGAGATGCTCTCAATTTCTTAGAACTGAAGTATGTGGCTCCGATCTGCAACATACTTCCTCAACTAGGAAACATGAAACACATTGTGAATTCGACTTAATACTGGTGGCGACGCCAAACGATAGGCCAGATCGCTCATTCCAAAATCTCAAATGGTCTGATATATCTCGGACTCAGCTTGCCTATTTTCCCGAAATGGAAAACACCTAGGGTAGGAGACACCTTAACCAGTACATGATCACCCTCAAGCGGTCATTGACAGTTATCTGCATACGACTTCTGCCGGCTCTGACCCGTTAACAAATGACACCTAATCAGAGAGATCTTCTCACGATCCGCTAACAACATATCAGGTTCCAGACCCATAGACTCAGACAAGTCATCCCAACATAATGGGGATCTGCAACGGCGGCCATACAATGCCTGATAAGGTGCCATCTTGATCGAAGCAGGCCAACTATTATTGTAGGTGAACTCCACCAAAGGTAGTTGGGCTTCCCAATTATCTTGCCAATCGAGAGCACAAGCTCTCAACATATCCTCCAGAGTCTGGATAGTCCTCTCAGACTAACCATCAGTGTGTGGATGAAATGCTATACTAAAGTTCAACTGTGTACCCATCACATGATGAACCGCCTTCCAGAAGTGTGACACAAACCATCCATCACGATCCAATATGATACTCTTGGGAGTTTCGTGTAACCTTACGATCTCTCAAATTAACAGTTGGGCCAACCTCTCAGGACCCCAAGTGTCTTTGATTTCCAAGAAGTGGGCTGATTTGGTCAGAGGATCCACAGTCACCCAAATTGTATTCATTCCTCGACGACTCATCGGCAAGTTTGTGATAAAATCCATTGATACATCCTCCCATTTCCGTTTTGGGATAGGGAGTAGTTTTAGCATACCTGCCGATCGCTGATGTTCAATTTCAACCTGTTAACAGGTTAAACATCTAGAAACAAACGCCGCAACTTCTTACTTCATATTACTCGACCATTAATATTTCTTCAAGTCCTTATACATCTTGCTAGACCCTGGATGAATGGAGTATGAGGTAGCATGAGCCTCTCTCAGGATAGAGTTCTTCAACTCTTCATCTGCTGGTATACATAATCGATTCTTGAAACGCACAAGTCCGTCCTCGTGGACCATAAATCCAGTGGTTTTTCTCTGAGTTACTTCATTTCAGATCCGTGATAAGAACGGGTCCGTAATCTATTTTGATCTGATAGTATTATAAAAGGAAAACGAAATCTCAAGTGTACAAAGTTTCCCTTGTACATGTTGTAGCCAGACCTCAATCCCCGGTCTCATAATTTCTAGTTGTAGTTTCTTCTGGACTGTCAAGTGGGCAAGCATTTGCTCTTGTACTGTCTTATGGCCTAAGGCATTGGCAACTACGTTCGCCTTTCATGGGTGTTATGGGATCTCAATATCATAATCTTTGATCAATTCTAGCCACCTCCTTTGTCTCATGTTCAACTTCTTCTGAGAAAATATATTTCAGACTCTTGTGATCAGTAAAAATCTAGCGAGTGACTCCATACAAGTAATGGCGCCAGATTTTTAAAGCAAACGCCACAGCTGCCAGCTCCAGATCATGGGTCGGGTAGTTGACCTTGTATGGTCACAATTGCCTTGGCAATCACCTTCCTATTCTGCATCAACTAACAACCAAGACCCTATCTCGATGCGTCACTATATACCACGAATCCCTCTGTTCCTTGTGGTAGTACCAAAACTGGTGCCGATACCAGTCGATTCTTGAGCTAATCAAAGCTCTGTTGACACGCCTCTGACCAGGTGTACTTCTTATCCTTCCTCAACATATTAGTCAGCGGCTGAGCGATCTTGGAGAATCCTTCCACAAATCGTCTGTAATAACCTGCTAGTCCAAAGAAACTACGGATTTTCTTCACGTTCTTTGGAGGTAGCCAATCTCGGATAACCTTGGTCATTTGTAGGTCCACACTAACCGCATCAGTTTATACCACATGGCCGAGCAAAGTAATCTCATACACCAGAATTCACATTTGAAAAATTTCCATAAAGTTGTTCTTGCCTCAGCACGTCGAGAACTTTACGAAGATGACATTTATGCTCCCTATAGTCACGGGAATAAATGAATATTTCATCAATGAAAACGACCACAAAACGATCCAGATAATCAATGAACACTCGGTTCATTAACTCCATGAATACCGTTGGTGTGTTGGTCAGTATAAAAGGCATCACCATGAACTCGTAATGCCCACAGCGAGTACGAAAAGTCGTCTTAGAAATATTGGACTCTCGGATCCTCAACTAATGATAACCAGATCTCAAATAGATCTTGGAGAACCAGCTGCACCCTGTAGTTGATCTAATAATCGTCGATACGAGGCAAGTGGTATTTGTTCTTGACTGTTACCCTATTCAGGTCACGGTAATAATATATACGCAAAAATCCGTCCTTTTGTGTACAAATAACATTTGTGCTCCCTAAGGGGACGCACTAGGTCCAATATAACCCTTCTCGATCAAATCCCCGAGCTGATTCTTCAGCTCCTGCATCTCAGTCGGAGCCATTGGATACAGGGCTTTTGAAAGCGGGGACGTACTTGGCTCTAACTCAATGGTAAACTCTACCTCTTGCTGTGTAGATAAACTCGGAAATTCACCCAGAAAACATCTGGGTAGTCTTGAACCACCTGAATATCGGTCAATTCAACTGGTCGGTCCTCTATCTTGGTCATGTAGCACCAATAATCAATACATCCCTGATTAAGCAATTTCACTGCTTTCATTGCACTGATGATTCTCCCGGAACAGATGGGATTATCACCCTAAAAAACACATTGAAAACCATCATCGACAGTGACGGTCACCATCCGTTTACGGACGCTTATTACGGCATCATGACGATTCAACCAGTCGATACCCAAGATTACATCATCTTTAGATAAATCAAACACAACCAAATTTGACAACCACTCACGGTCGTTCGTTCGAATTGGATAGTTCTGAACTTCATGATTCCCAATAATTATTCTACCATCAGGTATACCAATAACATATGGCTCGCACTCGGGAACATTATTTAATTGCAATCGGCTCAAACAAGATGCAGATATAAAAGAATATGTAGCACCGGTATCAATAAGAGTATATAAAGGCTGGGAATAGATCTCGAGTGTACCTACAATCATGATGACCTCGGGATCATCGGCCTTCTTCATCTCAAAGATTCTAGGCATTGCAGCCCCAATACCAGATGTACTAGCTTGACTTCCACGACCTACTCCTCTGTTCATCCCCGTAGTCTGATGGGAAGCGGACGGAGGTGTACGACCCAGTACTGTAGGCTGAGCTAGAGCACAAGAGGCCCTCGGAGTACTTCCTAGTCCACCTCTACAAAAACGAGCACGATGTCCAACAACTCCGTGAGTATGGCATGAAACAGACGGCTTTGGACATTTGGAGTTGATGTGACCATGCTCCCCACAGTTAAAGCACATTATGGCTGAACTGGCCATTCAGGAATGCGATCCCGCTGGTTTAGGCGCCACAGGTAGCCAATCAAAATAAGTCGGTCCAGCTTGAGGTTTCTTAAATGTCCCCTGATTACCATCAACTTGGTTCTGGTTCCTTGATCTCTTACTAGCAAAAGACGACTGCTTCTTAGAAATCTCCTCAGAAGTAAGTTCACACTCAAGGGATTTCTCAATGAATTTTGGTAGAGTCGTGCACTGATGATTAAGTAACTACATTCTCATCTGAGGTTTCAACCTATTCAGGAAGTATTTGATCTTGGCAGCCTCTGTTTGAACAATCGACAAGGCAAATGGGAGGAGCCCTTGGAACTTCTCAGGAATCAATAATACATCATCATCATCGGATGGGTCTGGATTCAGCAACTCTGAAAGCTTAGCCTCACGGAGTGGAGCCGGATAATAACGATCCAACATGAGATTTTTGAATTCGTCCCAGTTGCATAAGCCATCATTCGGTTTCACAATGCTAGATCCAGTGAATGATATCAGTAGGCTCGGGGGAGACCTCAAATGTCGTAGGTCGCTGACGAGAGATGTCATTAACAATCTGACTCACGATCCTACCGTGACCAGGGGCGGTAGCTCGGTCCTTGCTGCTGGCCAGTAGTAGCAGCATTATGCATAGTTTCCATCAATCAACTCATTTGGGTCATCTGGGCCATCATGCCCTGTATAAGTACATAAGGGTCGAAGTGCGTGCCCTCGTGCTGTCCGGTGTGGTGATAACAGTTCCAAGTAGGCGAATCACTGACCGCCGAACTTTGTTCCACATTTGAATGTGAGTTGGCTCGTGGCCTCGGGATTCGGCCCCGACCCCCTCTACCACGACCTCTCAAGTGTCTTTTCATACTGAAAGAATCAAACAGTAATCATAAGCAGAGCCCAAACCTATCTCTACGGTCAATCACAAAATTACTCCAAGTTAATAGCAACAAAGAGATTTCGTGTTCAAAAGTCATTCATTGATAATTAATTGCACTAGGAGTGCTATACATATATCATATCAACACAAGGTTGAAACAAGATTAATCAAATCATTAAATTCGTATTTTCTTCGGAATATCAATAAGCTAAATTCCGCCACAAACCATTCGGAATATCAAGACCAACAAAAAGGATCAATTCCACAAATAAACATATCACCAATAATTAAAATCATGGCACAAAGATCACATATCATATTCGGCTCTCAGGGCGTGGCACTTGCATAGGTCACTTGTCACGCGAAGGTTTCTTGATACTAGTTCGATCAATAATGACTCAAAAGGAGAAATAATTATCTCTCATACCATCTTCTATAACACCCCGAAAATGGCAGCAATTACAGTGTCGTGGATCCCACACTAGGACCCACCAGGCGATACAAATACTCACATCAACCATAATATAATTGTAGTACCGAACCACAAAATTTTAACCATCACTCCGACGAGGAGTTTATACATCATACGGCTATAATCATCATGATATACAGGATTAAAATACAGGTATAAACCATATGAAGATGAAGAATGCCCCAAATAATATTACAATTGAAAAAGAAATATTATAAAGCAGAAATAAAAATAGGGGGTTTAATTATAACCGGAGAAAAGAAGACTCGGGCCCCAAAACTAATATCCCTCAAACCCTTCACCGTCACAATGCTCTTCCCATGCCTTGGCCTTCACACGACTTAAAATACAAACAACAAGTATTTCGCCCAAACACAAGGTCAGATATACATGATAATAAATTCTCAAGCTGTTACACAATACACACATAATAGATCTCAATGAAATAAACCCGATTGTTGGACATACCCCCCAGGTGTATGAAACAACCAATCAAAAACTGTTGGACATACCCAGTCACACATGGCGTATGAACGACCAATCAATATGGCTCAAGATGGAAATATGTTCGCGCACATGTCCACCCTGTATACAGAATCCAAGATATATGTGGGACAATGTACCTAATTAGTTTAACGAATTAATCATCTCGTGTGCACAGTCCAATGTGGAAACATCAACACACGACCATATGTGCCCGACTAAAATCCTACACATAGCCAATCGTCATGCAGATATGATTCCAGAAATGTCACGATGCAACATGACAATGAAAACTAAGTAATCACATATCCAAAAAGGATCAATGAGCTCACCGAAGTGACACAAAAATCAACGAGACCAAAGATATTAAAGGTAGTGAATTTGGGAGTACAATACCACAACAAAACGATCTACAGGATCAACAACAACACCTCAATATAGATCATAGATTCATAAAGCTTTACACATACACGAAATGTATAACATTCACAAGAATCACTTATCATTATAACCAAGCAAGATAACTTGCCTCAATTCCCGAGATGAAAAATAGTATTCCCTTAAGCGAACGAACAGCGTCCTTCGACAAAACAGTACTCACTCGAACAAGCAACCTTGAATGAAATACGATTCATTCAATAACACAATCTCATAATATCGACATCGAATTCATGGACGCCGATTTCCAGAATTCAACACGAATAGTTCAAACTATTCTAATGAATATAAATGTTCTAATTTATGAACTTTAATACCCTCCGTTCATCTTATAATTAGGTTAACATGTTCATAATATTCTTCAACATTCATGATCCTTTATCTTATAAGGATTGTCAAGAACAAGTTCAAATATTCATCCTATTATGACAATAACATCATGAATCACTTTAAACTTCACAAGGACATTACTAATACTTAAACATAATGTCTTAAACCATCATCAATAACTAATGCATCAAGTTTCACTTGGATATATCAAAACTATGATAATTATCTCTCAATTCATCATTAGTTTCTCTTACGATAGTTAAACCATTCAAGAACACTCCATCTATAGGTAATCATTCTCAATTATGTTAATCAATCAAGCAAGTTGAGTGTAATTATTTAGAACATGATTACATATAAGTATCCCTAAGCATTGAGGATGTACTCATCCTTAAGCCCTAATCATATGTTCTTGATTATGTGTTCATAATTTCAATAATAATCATGTTATACTCTATTAATTCAATTACCATAAGGAGTATTTATCAACAATATTATCATCATTTCAGAATTATAACAAGATTAAACAACATACCTCTTGAAGATGAAGAACAACCCCCACAACTTCAAGAACATGCTCCAATATTCAAACTTATGAGCTCCAATCCAAGATATGAAGTTCCAAGATAAAATGGAAGGGGATTATAATGAATTGGGAGGACAGGAGGATGGTTTATAGAGAGGAAACTCCAAGTCGGTTCGTGCAAAAATGAAAGACAAGACATGTCTTTATAACCTGCACTTTCTCTAACGTACCCTACCTACAAAGGTTACCGTATGTTAACATTCTTTACGTATGCTAACACCTTGGTGTTTACATACGTAAACATCTCCCAGGGGCTACTACCTCTTATTACACATCCCATTGTGTATGTTGTCAAAAATGACATACGTAAGTTCACCCTCATTACGTACGCTAAAACAACTAGGTTGCGTATGTAATGCCCGTTGACTTGGTTGTCTCAATCGAGCCAAAATTTCCAGCCATGCACGGCCCCACACACCGAAAGTGGAGATGCGATTTGATACTCTCAGTTACGTACGCATCTATCAAGCATAACGTACACAACACTGTCAAGATAACGTACACCTAGGTGCTGACAGTAGCGTACGTTAGGTCTAAAGTGCTCAGCCCAAAATACAACTTACCATACCACTCCTAACGGCCAAAACAATACAAACACCAAACCTAAATAGTTTGATTCTGAAATATTTTGATATAATAGACATTGTATAAATCCAATTACTGTACAACGATATTCGTACCACACATTTAATACAATAGTACAAATGAAAAATTACAGCCGGGTATTATAGTTGGTTGACTGAAGCTCGCTGATTAATGATAGGCTCCCTCAGAACCAGTGTCGTACTCTTAAACCTAGCGGGCCTGGCGGCAGCCTCATAATAGGCTGCCCAATGACCACTTTGTACATACGTGAAACAAGTCGTTAGTGATACGGACACTCCCAGAATAGATGGCTAGCCTAATTACAAATAAACACTACCCTCTACCTGAAGTAGAAGGTTCTCCAGATCAGAAACTCTGAGCACCATTGGCCTAATTAAATGACTTCTCGGCAATATATAGGAATCTTAAGATCTCTGAAATCCACTACTCTCGTTCCCTGAAAACCCACCAGATATCATCAACTTCTTACTCTTGGAGCCTGACCCCTGCACAGAGGTTGCCATCTCAATTGCTAAAGCTCGATCTTGATAATTGTTGAGGGTTGTGCACATAAAGCCTCCCATACCCTGTTGGATTCTATGTTTCATCCTCCAGTCAAAGTAACGGATCTTGAATGTTATGGTTCTCACCTGCTCACAGACATGGTTCAGTTAATTATTGTATGTGATGATGGCTTGGGTGATAGGCATATCCTGCATTGTACCACTGAACAAGTTTGTGATACGCTTCTCTCGGTCCAGGTGGCCACATGATCCTTAGGCCCTTCGGCCCGGCTTCTTTCTCTACAATGTACTATGGTATGGGACCCTCCTCTCTTGGGGTCATGCAATATCGTCGAACATCTTACCAAGTTGAAATCACCAGCCCTCCCAACCCAAAGTATCTAAGGCACATCAAAGCGGGGAGGGTTGTTGGGATAAATACAGCCTGTTTTGATAATCACCACCATACAGTATGAAGTCTTCAAATTCAGCATTTCGCTAAGTATCGAAGATGTTAGGAAACTCCATACAGCATATTCATACAGCAAGAAATCTTCCTACGTAGTCCGATCCTACAGTGCCTACATCATTATATAGCAGAGTTGATGAGAGTTAGATACAGCAATCTTGATGTAGGAGTTTTACATAGGAAAAGTAAAACACATCCAACATGACTGAAGAATAAGCTTTAATATGTTGCGATAAACTTTGTTTATTCATAAATTATTCACGTTTAAAGCAGTATTTAATACTAATAGGACAGTATTTAATGCGTCCGAAAGAGACAACAATCTGAACGCGCTGAAGAGCATTTAATGCAAAGTCAAAGAGAATGTCTGAAGCATTAAACGCGAA
The DNA here is from genome assembly GCA_033398695.1 of Orobanche coerulescens. Classification (NCBI taxonomy): domain Eukaryota; kingdom Viridiplantae; phylum Streptophyta; class Magnoliopsida; order Lamiales; family Orobanchaceae; genus Orobanche; species Orobanche coerulescens. The sequence continues at coordinate 205,917,047 of CM065803.1, forward strand.
TCACATTTAATTCAAACATTCTGCAGCAGCCAAATCAGAGTTGTCTAAATCTCACCAACCGGCCAACGACTACATTTATAAATGATCTATTTCCAAGGTTATAAATAGCCCCAAGCAAGAGGACATTAAGACTGGGACTTTACTTCGCGCAATACATCTGACAATTAGTTCTGTCAATCAGAATATCAACTAAGAAAGAGCGGTATCTTTCCTGAGCATACAGCATCATCAAAGCGAAAAAATATACAGTCCTCAATGCAAACAGCACAGCGTACATCAATCGCTCGTCAAAGCATACAGCTGTTGTTTAAACTTGTTCTACCCTATCTTTACCGTTGAGATCAACCTTATCCCTATGTGGACTAAGTCCTTGCTAGTTCTGACCTGTGTGGGAAGAATAGTATTGAACATGAAGCTTCGATCTATGTGAGAAAAATCAAGTCGAAAGAGCCAAAGCCAATCTGTGTGAATGGCTCAAGCTGTTGTCATTGTATCAATCTGTGTGAAGGATATAGGGACAGGTTTAGTTAAAGTCACGTAGTTGTGTACATAGTAATTTTAATAAACATTTTACTTCTGTGTGGAGGACCAGTGGACATAGGGGTTTACCTCGAACCACTTATACCTGTGTGTATTTTACATTCCATCCTTACTGTTTTCATATCTACCTGTGATTTAAAATATACATATTGTGAAAACCCTATACACATCAAGCAAACAGGAGAGTGCATAGTTGTTGTATTTATAGCAACTCAATATTAGTCTTCCGCGATGTAAATAATTCTAAAAAGATACAGCTTACTGTATCCTCCCGGAGATGTTTACTGTATACTCTGTGGCCAACAAGTGGTATCAGAGAGGTTGATTCTAAAAAGAATCAGTTAATTTTTAACTGAATTAAATCCACAAAAATCACTAGCTTTTGAAACTTTTGTGTTATATCTTCATCATTTATCCTATTTCTAAAATGGACACCTCCATGATAAAAAAAAGTTCCTATGTTTTCTATTATCAAATTTGATGACTGGAGAATTAGGATGGAAGCCCATCTTGCAGCAATGCACGAAGAGATGATCTTTGTCATCCAGGCAGGACCTATCAAGATTATGAAGGTCAATACAGCTGCGAGAATGGAAGGGCAACCTTATACGGAGATGCTAGAGAAGGAGCGCGATCGATGGACGACCGATGAGCGCAAGCATGCAAACCTGGACAATATCGCCAAGAATGCGCTATTTGTCACCCTCGACAAAGACACATTCTCTAAGGTAAAAAGCTGTCATACAGCCAAACAAATCTGGGAAAAACTCAAGCTCATTTACGAGGGAACTGAGCACTTAAGAGAAAATAAAATTTCTAAACTAACTCAGCAATTTGAGTCTTTTGAAATGAAACCTACAGAAACGCTTAGGGAGCTTGACCTCAGATTTACCGGCATTGTCGGTGAACTTGAATTATTGGGTAAAGTGTATACCCAAAAGGAGACAAATTTGAAAATATTTAGATCACTCCCTGCCGATGGGACATAAAAACAACAGCTATGTGTGTGTCGTGTAACTTAAATGATATTTCCATTTTTGATCTGTTTTCTGACCTAAAGACATTCGAGTATGATATAGACAGGAGAGACAAATCTGAAGAGTCGCCTGCCAAGACTACAACATTGGCTGCTGCTGTATCTGACAGGAGACATACTTCAGCACCCAGCACATCCAAGTCAGCACACAAGGCAGCAGGCAGCGACGATGACATCCTGTCACAAGATGAAATGGCCTTGCTCATTCATAAATTCAAGAAGTTCATCAAATAATTTTCAAATGCCCCATACAAGCCATTTAACAGGGTAAGCTCTAAATCCCCTTCATCCGGTGGTTCTACCTATACTATAATTGCAGGAAGCCAGGACATTATGCAAATAAGTGTACTCATCTGAAAGTGCAAAAGTTGACCGGAGCTGATCAACAGGAAAAGGATGAGAAGAGACGTGCCTGGAGAAACAAGCTTAAGGCCCTGATTGGTAAATCAGAAGCCTCGCCCACATCGAACAAGATCGATGAGTGCCAACATACGGTCACTGACAGTGACTCCTCTGACGATGAAATTAAGGATAAAGCATACATGTGCTTTATGGCCAAAGAAATAGAGGATGATGATGACAACGATGATGAGGTAAGCTCAAACTCAACTATTCCTATCAATGCATTGCATATCTTTGAAAACATGATGAATGAATTTAAAAACATTCAAAAATCCCATGAGACACTCAAACAAGAAAATATACAGCTCACCATTTTAAACCTGGAGCTGAAAAACGAAAATGACTTGCTCAAAAACAACTATGAAAATATGTCTTTCGACTGCGAAAATAGCAAAGTCACTTATGAAAAACTCATGGAAAGTAATCTTTAACTTTCAAAAGATCTAAATGAAGCAAAGTCTCATAGTGAGTGCAAGACAAATGATTATGCTTTACTCGAAGCTAAAGTACAAACCCTAGGTTTTTCATGCATAATAATTAAGGTTACAGTGAATACGGGCCTGGCCCATGTAAATATCACAAAACTGGAACAAAAGAAACCTACAGCAAACCAATTGCTGTCAGGAAAATTTGGGTACCAAAAGGCACTAACATCCATGGACCCAATAATCAAAGGGGGCCTAAATCTACCTAAACTTTTTGCTTGCATGATATCAAGGAAAACGACATTTGGTACTTCGACAGCGGATGTTCTCGGCATATGACAGTAGATATTCGCAAGCTGTCAGATTATGTAGTCGTGGTCCAAAGATACGATTCGGTGACAAATCCAAAGGAAGAACAAGAGGGAATGGAACCGTACTTGTAGGAAAGTTTAAAGTCACTGACATAGCCTATGTTGAAGGCTTACACTATAATCTAATTAGTCTTAGCTAGTTCTGTGACAAATAGTTCTAGGTCAAATTCTATATAGATCACTGTAGGGTGAAGGACGTCAAGACCAAGAAAGTCGTCCTCACATGAAGCCGATCAGGTAATGGAAGCCCACGAGCCCCACTATTCCATGTTTTGTTGCCAAAGGCACTGCAGATCAAAGCTGGTTATGGCACAAAAGGATTTCGCACATCAACTTCAAGACTATCAGCAAACTCTCTAGACAGGGAATAATCATAGGTTTGCCCGATGTGTTATTTCACAAAAACGACGTCTGTGGACCCTGTCAGAAAGGCAAGCAAGTTAAGACCACCCTAAAAAGCAAGTCATGCCTGTCCACCCACAGGGTACTGAATTTGCTACATATGGACCTCTACGGCCCTGTAGACCCTATAAGTTTTGGGAGGTGAAAAATATTGTCTTGTTATTGTTGACAATTTTTCCAGGTATGCTTGGACAATCTTTCTGAGCAAAAATAAAGATACCACCACAAAGATGCCAGAGCACCTGAAGAAGCTACAGAATGAGAAAGGGCTGAGTATCGTGTCCGTTTGTTACGATAGAGGCACTAAATTCACAAATCGCTTTATAGAGCAATACTTCACGGACAATGGAATATAGCACAAATACTGCATTCCGAACTCCTCAACAAGATAGCGTTGTCGAGCGATAGAACAGGGCGCTCAAAGAAGTAACAAGGGCCATATTAGCCGCAAGCAAACTGCCGCAGTGGTTCTGGGGAGAAGCAACAAATACAACGTGCTACACACAAAACCAATGTATCAGCAACAAGCATCACAACAAAACAGCATATGAGGTATGTGTAACACCCCAAACTAGGCGACTATTACAGTGTCGTGGACCCCCAACTGGGACCCACGAGAGAATGAAAATCAATGAATTAAATAATATAACGGTAGTACCAAACCACATTATATTATCAATTACTCTGATGAGGAGTTTTAAGTACAATACACCCAGGAAATACAGAATACCTGTATATTTTATATGAAGATAAAATATACGACACTGAATAAAATGAACATCAAACGGAAATTTGCAGCGGAAATAACAAAATGAAGAAACATGAATAACTGAAAGGACTGGGGGGCCCTACTAGTATCACTGGGACTCCTCGCCGTCAACATTCTCTTCTCGTGCCTTCGCCTTGCCATGACCTGAAAACAACATCCCCCAACGGGGTCAGTTACACAGAACAAAAATCCTCAAGAGTTGAATAAACACAATCATTATATATCTTAATTATGAAATCAAGCTGAAGAGGGGCATCATAGTATGCCCGTAATGGGACGTGCAAGTGCACAAGACGAGTGTCCGGACACACCCGCACTTGTACCTAATTAGTCTCACGGAGGCACGTTACCGTGTGCACAGTCCATTGTGTCGGTGAACCCGCACCACATGACTATCGTGTGCCCGACTAAAAATTCCACACATAACTACCCGGCCACGCAATATGAACCCAGAAGATCACAAGAACAAAAGTGACCATGATGAATATTAATGAATAACAATCCGAATGGGTTAAGAATGACTCATCGAGATTAAATAATAATAAATGAATGATAGCTCACTGAAATGATTGGAACCGTCGTTCCTCGTGAATTGAATGATTAGTTTGATAATTACAAGTCTCAACATGATTAATACACTATGAATTAATTATAAATATGAATGAACAACAACGAAAGGAATGAGTATCCTTTTAACCGAGTAAGAATTAACTTACTCAATACCGGTGAAGAAAAGTCCTTCCTCGAACAAACGTCCTAAGTGGAAAATACCGGTTGCTCGAACAACCTTGAATAACATAATTACCAACAAACGCTCAATATACGTATCAAGCACGATTATAACCAACTCAAAAGTCGTTACAACAATAACCAAACCCATTGGGGCATTCTAACGGATACGTAGCAACCATTCTTCCGTTGATTACAACTAACCCCCAATCATATCGAAAACCAACCTCCAAAAGTAATTCAATCCAACAAAACTTCATTAATGACATCAATAATCCAATAGTAATGCACAACTCGAGATTACGACGACATCAAATCAGAAACTCCCAAAATACCCGAAGTGTAACATCAAGGGTTCTTGAATAATTTCCCAAATACTCAACAAATCCGACAAATAACACCAATAAATCCGTAGGAATACATGTATCCAAGATATATAATCCATATCTAACATATTCCAACATAATAGCAAGCTAACTCGAAGAGATCGGAAGGAAAACACTCAAATCCCGAAATTCTAGATTCAAGAAATGTTTACCTTGATTTGGTGTGTTGGAGAGGATGAAATGATGATTAATCCAAACTAGAAGCTTGAAGATGATGATAGGTGATTGCAGCTTGAAAACATCTCAACGATTCGCCCAAAACCGCCGGGATGAGGAAGAGAGATGAAGAAATGATGAAATGGGGCTAAACTGTCCAATATATAGTAAATCCAGCTTAGCGCGTGCTAGTTCCTGTGCTTAGCGTGCGCTAGCGGGTTTACTGGGTAGTACAGTACCCGTTGTCTGCATCATTAGCGTGCGCTACGTACCTTGGTAGCGTGCGCTAACGTCCCTTCTTAGCATGCGTTAACCTTGTGTTAGCGTGCGCTACCTGATGGTTGATGTCCAGAAACTGGAGTCCAGAACCTACTGTCCTCTGGTCTGATTGAGCCTTAGCGCGTGCTACCCTGATGGCTTAGCGTGCGCTATCAATACAACTAGCGTATGCTCCAACCACACCTAGCGTGCGTTAATTATCTCCCATCTCAGTCCAGTACCCACTGGACTGTCTGTTCCATTACGCTAGCGCGCGTTGATGGATCTCGATAGTGTGCGCTACAAACACCATTAGCGTACGCTATACTCCGATTATAGCATGCGCTATGAATCACACGAATCCAGTCCAGTGCCTTCTGGACTGTCTGCCTGAACCACGTTAGCGTGCGCTAATGCTAAGAGGTGGTGTGCACTACCCGTACTCAATTAGCGTACGCTAAAGAGAGTACGTAGTGTGCGCTACTCCTCACACACAGCCCACTACAAAGACGACAATGATGATATGCTCGGCCCAATTCTCCAACCAGGTTTCATGACGAATAATAACTGATACACGATACAAATTATTCCAAACGGTGAATAAAATGAATGAATATGAATGATGAATGACTATTATTGAGTGAAAATTACTGAGTGACAATATACTGAATGATAATTAATGAATTTACAATGGGGTATTACAGTATGGAATAATAAAACTTCAATGGTTGTATACTTTCATATTTTTCGATGCAGGTGTTATGTTCTAAACAATGGGAAGGATAAACTCAAAACCTACGACGAAAATTCGGATGAAGGTATATTCGTAGGATACTCCTCTGTTAGCAAATCTTTCAGGATATTTAACAAGAGAAAGCTCACAATCGAGGAATATGTCCATGTACTTTCGATGAACCCCATTATGACCTTACAAGAGTAGAATACATAACCCAGAACATCCAAACACTTTCCATCAATGATCCCCAAACTCCAATAGAACCTTCTGTGAGCCTAGAAATCAATCCCACCACTGTAAGATCAGAAGCAGTCGAAGCTAATGTTGTACAAGCTGAAGCCAAGACTCCAGCACCACAAGATACAGCACGGGATGCTGAGTTAGAACGTGACAGGAGATGGCTGAGAGATCACCCCCATGAGTTGATTATAGGAGATATTGATGTTGGCGTAACCACTCATAGGAGAATACAGAGTACACAAGGAACTGTACTCTGTGCACAGGAAGAAACAGATTCTGAAAAGTCTCAATTTCCTATATGGAAATCTCAATCCGAACTTAGGAGACTAATTATGTACACTCTAGCTATATTCTTAGCCCAGTCCGAACCTGTTTCGACCAATGAAGCTCTAAATAATTCTCACTAGATCACTTCTATGGAAGAAGAGGTGAATAGTTTCGAAAGAAACAATGTATGGTATCTTGTACCCAGACCAAATCGTCAAACTATAATTGGAACTAAATGGGTATTTAAAAACAAAGGATGAAAATGGACTTGTCATAAGAAATAATTCCCGACTAGTCGCTCAAGGTTACAAACAGGAAGAAGGCATATACTACGATGAAATGTTTGCCCTTCTAGCCAAACTAGATGCCATCAGGATATTCCTAGCATTCGTCGCTCACAAGAATTTTATAGTCTATCAAATGGATGTTAAAATTGCTTTCCTAAACGGAGATCTCACTAAAAAAGTCTATGTTGAACAGCCACCATGATTTGTCAACACTGACGGTGGAGACCTAGTACACAAGCTAAGGAAAGCACTGTATGGACTTAAACAAGCGCCTAGAGCCTGGTACGAAACCATGTCCCTGTAACACCCCTAAATCCGCTCAGGGATATTACACGCCGTAGACCCTCTCCTCGAGGATCTACCAGGCTGATAACTAAAATCAAACATCTAAACCTCGCCTTTAAGGCTAAAATGACTCAGTAGACCGATTTGGTCTTTCAACAAATACATACAACTCATGCCCACGCAGGGGTCAAAATACAACCACACCCGTACAACGGGAAACAAATACTGCAGCGGAAAAGAAAATACAACTAGACCAATACGACATCAACGGATCCTCGTGTGATTAGTATCGTTCATCTTTCATCATCCTTCGTGCCGACCCTGTGCTATGCTCCAAAACCTGAATGCAAAAATAGACATCCACCCCCCGAATACTCGGGGGTTAGCAAAACTCCACTGTTTTGCTAGTGCAAGTACAAGTGCAAAAATACGAGCCATACAATTCACATTCCACGAATAACAATAACCAGAAAAATCCTCAGAGATTCAAACGTAACGAAAAGTGCTTCCCGAGGCATGAGTTTGGGTAAAACACTCCAAAACCGATAGAGCATAAATCAAGGGAAAGAATTTATAAAACCGTTTAAAATGCCATCGAGAGTTTTAATAGAAAACAATTTTAGGATTATCGAATCCTTCTCTTTCCAAAAATCAACAGGGTCACAGCCCAAAGGTTTTGTTTTCGCAAATAGGAAACCACCAACAATTAACAGGGTCAGAGCCCAACATCACGTGTCCTCAACGGACGTAAAATCAACGAAACATAATCACGCACGCGCATCGCCTAGGATCGGGACGCTACCACCGACATCCCACTCGAGGCCTCGAAGGACCCTCCCGAGCTGGCTAGCGAAACAAATCACACATCTCACGGTTGGATCAATCGCTTGTTGCATCAGCCACATGATCACATGCCATGTGCCACCGTAGATTATCTCAGGCTCTCACGGTTGGATCAATCACTTGTTGCATCCTGACCACATGATCACGTGCCATGTGTCACCGTAGACCTTCAACCATATCCACACATTCACACAATCAACATATCACATCAAGGATATTCAAACAATTCGCCCAGAGGCCTCAAACACTTAGCAAAACACCACGTCAATCCACAACGCCGAAAAGAGATAATATACGTACACCCGTATTATCAAGCGCAACATCAACACCAAACATATCGAATATCCACGTAGTCACTTACAACCCACACAATTACGAAACACACGCGTTTTGAAAGAGAGCCTTTAACATTGATAATAGAATCTTTCGATATTTAGTTTCAAACAATCAACCAAACATATATAGACGATCACCAATTATATTATTCACAAAAAAAGAATAGTATGGACAAGGTACTTGCCTCAAAATCGGCACGCAAGTATCCCGACGAACACGGCTCAGCGGAAAGCTTCAAACGCCCAATGCTATCGAAGCGGAAGACGACGGCGAGCGAAAGGGTTCAACACGGTTTCTTCGCAAGAAACACGACCCTAACATCATACAATCAATAAATCATCGACCATACGAGGAAGAATAATCGTAGAACGCCCGAAAACCCCTCTAAGACATTTCTGGACACCTTCAAGGCGTCGGTCAAGAACTCGACTCAAACAACGAATCGATACGATCCAACCATGGAATAATAAAGGAAATGATATAATACATCTAAATAATCATTAATCCATCAAAATCCTAAGTTAAATCGGATTAAACGGACGAAATCGAACAAAATACCCAAAATCCCCAAAATTAGATTTCTAGAAAATCGGACTGATTCGCTCGATCAAAGGATGTTATAGGACGGATGATTGATGATATGAACCTCCAAACTTCATGTATATGTTGTTAAACAACATGGCTACAAGATTGGAACACTCCAGTGCGGAAGAAGATAAGAAGAAGGTGAAAATGGCAAGAAAAAGCATTGCTGGGCCTTTTATAGGGGTTGGTGCTGCCGGACACGGCCGTGCCGATCGGCACGGTCGTGTTACCTGGTGGCGGCGGGGACTCGGCCGTGTCCCGCTTGACACGGTCGCGGCGCGTAGGGCCATCCGATAGCGACCGTCCAGCGGTGACTCGCACGACTCGGCCGTGTCACAGGACACACGGTCGGGCGTCACCGGCGATCGTTCGAGCTTATCCGGAAGAAATGCAGCGCAGGCCGTGTCGGACGGCCGAGTCCAGTCGGCGAAACTTTGGCATTTTCCGGACGATGCAGCACGGGCGTGTCGGACGACACGGCCGAGTTCGGCCGCGATGATCGCCAATTGAGCGGGTGAGCTAAAAAGACCATAACTCTCTCGTCCGGACTCCGATTGACTCACCGTTCGAACCATTGGAAAGCTAACTCGATGCTCTATAATATTGCAAAGATTCAGAATTTTTGGAGTTACCAAAAATTAATGGTGACTTTACAAAGTCGAACTCATACTTAGAAAAGTCGTTAAAAAGCACGGAACTCAACAAAACGACACCGAAACGAACTCGGTTGACAAAAAGTGCAGAATTAATCATTCTCGTAATGACGAAACGGTCATGATAAAGTTGTCAAAACGAACTTCCGCCGAAAAAAATAAAATTACCGAAATTCGAAATTGCGGATATTACATTCTACCCTCCTTAAAAGAAGTTTCGTCCCGAAACTTAAAACAAGTAGGGGGGAGCAATATACCCGCCAGGAAAACTCGACGAGATACACAAAAATAGAAAACTCGCGCCCAACGGCGAAACGCTGCAAGAACGCAAAGAGACATACGGCGTGAAAACACGGTCCACGACGACCAACACAATGTCGCCGTTAGGGATACAATAAAACCAACAAATGACAAGCGTCATCAAACGGATAATATAGTCAAGTCGATTATCCGAACAATCACAAAACACAACGAACGAAAATCAACACGATTGACCAACCTGACGGTTCATCAATTTAAACGCGGGTCAAACGCTGAACAAATACTGAATTCCATCGCCCAAGGGTTGGAAGATCGAAAACGAGACTAATTTCCCAAACTTAAGGGAATTAGGAAGGAGCATGAATGCTCAACGATCAAGAAACGAGGACAAAAACCGAACAAACAAACGACCGAACCACAACGGTCGAGACAAAAGCGAACAATCATGTTCGAAATACGAAGGATAATAAAATTCAAACAACAACCCCAAGGTTCACATCTCGACTCGAGACAATATATGATCCGGTGAGAACAACAGGATGTGCATTCATATAAGATCCACATGAAAGGGAATAGCATTAGAAAAGTCACAACGACAAGCGAGTTATTAGAAATAATACCACACTCGTTCGATCAATAAAAGCAAGGAGCAGGACAAGCTCGAAATGTCAACGAACATAAACGAGTCGACAGAGTCGAAAATACAAAAGTTCAAGATCCAGTCCACTTCGAATAAAAGAACTAGTAGAACCAAAAGATGTTACTTCGAACAAGGTTCACAAGAATCGAACCGAATTTGGAAAGTTACAGCGATAACAGATTGACCCAAAACAAGATCACACCTCGTCCGATCGGTGGAACCGAAATACGAACAAGTTCGGTAAGTATCAACGAACACGAACGAGTCGATAGAATCGAGAAAGAGAAAATGCAGAGTCTAAAAACAACACGGGTACTACATTCGACCTCTTATAAAAGAAGGTCGCCCGCAACTCACAACAATGAAATCAAGGTGACGACACAACAAGCAACCGGCGAAACATCCTTGAAGGCCTCTCAAAGCCGATTCCGATGATCTTTGAAGCGCGAACTCCGAAAGTCTCGGTAGCCAATTCACAAAATCAATTCGGTGTCCTCGAGTCCACACTTGAAATGTGTTACCGACGAGAAGGACAATATACACGTGCATGCCCGGCACATTACGGTTGAAACGTCTCGGCTCGGCATACCAAAAATACAAATGCTCGATACAATGGATCAAAACACCGCAAAACAACATACCGGAGATGCCAACTCGGTATAACATATCAACGCATACAAAAATCACAACAACAACGGCATCATTAAGCGATTACAACATCGACGACGGCGGTACACAATCACAAACATCATGAAACAATCACTCATGTTTATAACGCACAAAAATCCAGGCTTTAACAACTCACACTAGTGCGACAACACGCAAATCACCACGAGGCGATAAATAGTAAACACCAGTTCACACCTCTCACAGAGGCTAGTACAACAAATGCGTGGCAACGCCTCGGCGTTCATGCCACCAATTCGATCACAATTCGGGTTAACACCGTAACGAAAGTTCGAAAACCATACACGCATTTCCGGTCATAAGCAGAATGATAGGTTTTAAAAACAAAAACCACCTTTGAAGACAGGTTTGGAAACACCGGTTGATCTTGAGTATCATTTTACAAAAGTAGTACAAACACCATTATCGAGACTTTGAAAGTCATCTTGCGTTTGAACAAAAATGAGGACACCTTTCTTTTAGTGAAAAACTTTCAAAAATATTCGACCCTTGGATCTAAGTAATCGCATTTGAAAATATCTCAAAATATTTTTGGTCCTCAATAGGAAAATTTTTGAAATGTATTGCGGCATTAGAAAACACCTTGAAAACACCGCAAGAAAATAATTCGTTTTAAAAGTACGTCTCGAATTTTAATTTTCTAAGATACTCAAGGTTTTCAAAAATAATTCAATGGGCTAGAATGCCCAAAAATTTGAGTAATTACAAGGAACAATATAGCGCCGTGGGTCCGCCGGAACCCACCAGGCTAAAAACCATTTACAAAAACGCCAAAAAGGCCGATGACGGTAATATTTCAAAAACTCACAGAAGCCATTTATAAAATAATAAATACCGTCATAAGAATTTCGCCAAAACGATCAAGGCCGTAATGCCAAAAACTCGGTTAAGGAATTGGTTTTCAAAATAAAACTCGGTCGGTAAAATACCGAAAGTCATTGCAAAAGAACTCACGCAGCGGATAAAAGAAATACGGTTCAACATACACAATCGAGCAACACTACTCCTCATATGAACGAAATATGAGAGTCAAATAACCACATATCACAAAATCAAAATCCATAAGATGATTCCGTCACTTAACAAATAATCATAAAAATAGCTCGTGTCACACGAGGCACAACACAAAGAAGGGAGACTTACATTCACAGGTCGCACGAAGATGATGATCGCCCACGATACTAATCACGACCAACAAACTCAGACGACGCGTCGCGACACGACTTAGTCAGACAAAATCCGACGAGACAAAAACTCAATAGACACCACTGACCCGACAACCTAGGTTTCCACAACCTAAGCTCCGATACCATTCTGTAACACCCCTAAATCCGCTCAGGGATATTACACGCCGTAGACCCTCTCCTCGAGGATCTACCAGGCTGATAACTAAAATCAAACATCTAAACCTCGCCTTTAAGGCTAAAATGACTCAGTAGACCGATTTGGTCTTTCAACAAATACATACAACTCATGCCCACGCAGGGGTCAAAATACAACCACACCCGTACAACGGGAAACAAATACTGCAGCGGAAAAGAAAATACAACTAGACCAATACGACATCAACGGATCCTCGTGTGATTAGTATCGTTCATCTTTCATCATCCTTCGTGCCGACCCTGTGCTATGCTCCAAAACCTGAATGCAAAAATAGACATCCACCCCCCGAATACTCGGGGGTTAGCAAAACTCCACTGTTTTGCTAGTGCAAGTACAAGTGCAAAAATACGAGCCATACAATTCACATTCCACGAATAACAATAACCAGAAAAATCCTCAGAGATTCAAACGTAACGAAAAGTGCTTCCCGAGGCATGAGTTTGGGTAAAACACTCCAAAACCGATAGAGCATAAATCAAGGGAAAGAATTTATAAAACCGTTTAAAATGCCATCGAGAGTTTTAATAGAAAACAATTTTAGGATTATCGAATCCTTCTCTTTCCAAAAATCAACAGGGTCACAGCCCAAAGGTTTTGTTTTCGCAAATAGGAAACCACCAACAATTAACAGGTCGAGCCCAACATCACGTGTCCTCAACGGACGTAAAATCAACGAAACATAATCACGCACGCGCATCGCCAGGATCGGACGCTACCACCGACATCCCACTCGAGGCCTCGAAGGACCCTCCCGAGTGGCTAGCGAAACAAATCACACATCTCACGGTTGGATCAATCGCTTGTTGCATCCTGGCCACATGATCACATGCCATGTGCCACCGTAGATTATCTCGTGCTCACGGTTGGATCAATCACTTGTTGCATCCCGACCACATGATCACGTGCCATGTGTCACCGTAGACCTTCAACCATATCCACACATTCACACAATCAACATATCACATCAAGGATATTCAAACAATTCGCCTGAGGCCTCAAACACTTAGCAAAACACCACGTCAATCCACAACGACCGAAAAGAGATAATATACGTACACCCGTATTATCAAGCGCAACATCAACACCAAACATATCCAAATATCCACGTAGTCACTTACAACCCACACAATTACGAAACACACGCGTTTTGAAAGAGAGCCTTTAACTGTGCTAATCGAATCTTTGAAAATTCGTTTCAAACAATCAAACAAACATATAAAGACGATCACCAATTATCATATTCACAAAACAAGAATAGTATGGACAAGGTACTTGCCTCAAAATCGGCACGCAAGTATCCCGACGAACACGGCTCAGCGGAAAGCTTCAAACGCCCAATGCTATCGAAGCGGAAGACGACGGCGAGCGAAAGGGTTCAACACGGTTTCTTCGCAGAAACACGACCCTAACATCATACAATCAATAAATCATCGACCATACGAGGAAGAATAATCGTAGAAACGCCCGAAAACCCCTCTAAGACATTTCTAGGACACCTTCAAGGCGTCGGTCAAGAACTCGACTCAAACAACGAATCGATACGATCCAACCATGGAATAATAAAGGAAATGATATAATACATCTAAATAATCATTAATCCATCAAAATCCTAAGTTAAATCGGATTAAACGACGAAATCGAACAAAATACCCAAAATCCCCAAAATTAGATTTCTAGAAAATCGGCACGATTCGCTCGATCAAAGGATGTTATAGGACGGATGATTGATGATATGAACCTCAAACTTCATGTATATGTTGTTAAACAACATGGCTACAAGATTGGAACACTCCAGCTGCGGAAGAAGATAAGAAGAAGGTGAAAAATGGCAAGAAAAGCATTGCTGGGCCTTTTATAGGGTTGGCTGCCGGACACGGCCGTGCCGATCGGCACGGTCGTGTTACCTGCCGGCAGCAGGGACTCGGCCGTGTCTGCTTGACACGGTCGCGGCGCGTAGGGCCATCCGATAGCGACCGTCCGGCGGTGACTGGCGCGACTTCGGCCGTGTCTGGGACACGGTCGGGCGTCGGCGATCGTTCGAGCTTATCCGGAAGAAATGCAGCGCGGGCCGTGTCGACGACACGGCCAGTCTGGTCGGCGAAACTTTGGCATTTTCGGGACGAAATGCAGCACGGGCCGTGTCGGACGACACGGCGAGTTCGGCCGGCGATGATCGGCAATAACGAGCGGGTGAGCTAAAACGACCATAACTCTCTCGTCCGGACTCCGATTGACTCACCGTTCGAACCATTGGAAAGCTAACTCGATGCTCTATAATATTGCAAAGATTCAGAATTTTTGGAGTTACCAAAAATTAATGGTGACTTTACAAAGTCGAACTCATACTTAGAAAAGTCGTTAAAAAGCACGGAACTCAACAAAACGACACCGAAACGAACTCGGTTGACAAAAAGTGCAGAATTAATCATTCTCGTAATGACGAAACGGTCATGATAAAGTTGTCAAAACGAACTTCCGCCGAAAAAAATAAAATTACCGAAATTCGAAATTGCGGATATTACAGTCCTTGTACCCAATCAACAATGGATTTGAGAAAGGTGCAGCGGACAAGACCCTCTTTAATATACAGGAAGGTGATGATCTTTTAATGGTACAAATTTATGTCGATGATATTATATTTGGTTCAACTAACCTCGCTTTATGTCAAAGGTTCTCTCACCTCATGCAAAGTAAATTTGAAATGAGTATGATGTGAGAACTTAATTATTTTCTAGGATTGCAGATTAAGCAATTGCCTATAGGCATATTCATCAACCAGGAAAAGCACAGCAAGGAGATGCTCAACAAATTCGGGATGAACAACTTCAAATCCTCGTCCACTCCCATGAGCACTTCCATGCAAATTAGTGCTGAAGAAGTTGGAAAGCCGGTTGATCAATCACTCTACAGGAAGCTAATAGGCTCAATCTGTTGGGATTCCGAAAATAAAACGAAATACACAGCGAAAAAATAAAAATGAATCCCAAATAGAATCGATCAAATAACGTATATACGAAAAAATATAAATACGAAGATAAAAATCATACCCTTGAAGCCTTTGAAATAAATCTTCGTAAAAATGGATGATGATCACGAACCCCGTCACGAACACGAAATCCCTTCGATCCAAGCACCGAAACTTCGAAGCCTCTACTTCACATGCATCGGAAGTTGCCCGGAAAAATTCGATAGCAATCCGTTCTCCAAGAACACGGCTAGGAATTACTATAGGAATTTATATCTCAATTCTTGAATTTCTTTCACCTCTAAGATGAAAATAACTTAAGAAAAAAAAAATCTCCTCAACACTATGAACTCTCGGCCAGCAGCAGGTTAGTATGTGTGTGTGTGTCAACTCTACTACTTGCATCAAATGAGTTGGTTATATATAACCAAAACTACAAATCATCATGAAGGAAAAATAATGTGAGAGAATCTCAAACATTATTATTTTGACTTTACAACACATAACATGCACATGATAATGGCCATGTGAGGTGTGGGGGGCGGCCCATAAGGAGGTTTCCTAGAAAACGAGTCGAGCCACTCGGTTCATATACCGATAGTTATGAGAATGTGTTATTAAATAGATTGTATCCCTTACAAGGTTGATTGTTGGAGTAACCGATATTAAGTCAAGGACAGTTCGTTCGTTCGACAAGAAATGACTAGTCTCGTCTCCGTATTGAGGCAAGTTATCTTGCTTGGTTATAATGATGTTTGGATTCTTGTGATAATTACGCATTTCGTGTATGTGAAACACTTATGAATTTATGGTTTGATATTATTCTTGATGATGTTCCGTTTTCATCGTGGGATTACATTCCCAAGTTCGTCACTTTCGAACCATTGATATCATTGATCCTTATTGTCATTTCGGTAAGTTTCTTGATCCTTAATCGGATATGTTATTTATTGAATTCGTTGTCATGTTGTATCGTGACATCTCCGGAATCATATCTGCGTTCCGATTGGTCATTGTGTAGGATTTTTAGCCCGGCACATATATAGTCATGCGTGGATGTTTCCGTATTGGACTGTGCACACGAGACATAGTTCGTGAGGCTAATTAGGTACATTGTCCCACGTATATCCTGGATTCCGTATATGGGGTGGACATGTGCACTGACACATTTCCGGATCAGGCGTACTGTGATGTCCATCATTGAGCCATACTATTGTGGTCGTTCATAGTCCATATATATATTTGGATGTGTTCGACGTTTTGTGACTAACCGCTCATACGCCCGAGGGGTATGTACGTTAGTCGGGTTGTTTTTCTTGAAATCTAATATATGTGAATTGTATAAAATCTTGAGAATCATTTATCATGTATATCTTACCCTGTGTTGGGCGAAATACTTGTGTTGTATTTTAGGTCGAGGTAAAGGCAAGGCACTGGAAGATCATGGTGACGGCGAAGGGTTCGAAGGATACTAGTTCAGGGGGCCCGAGTCTTTTGTTGTCCGGTTTTGTTTGGACCATGTAATATTATCTTTCCGCTTTAATTTAAATTCTGGACAAATGTATTGTTATTTTAGGTATACTCCATCTTCATATGGATTATACTCGTATTCGGATCCTATGTATAATAAGGTCTTTGGCCATACTACTGTAAACTCCTAATCGGAGTAAGTACTATGTTTTTGTGGTTCGGTATCACAATTATCGTGTATTTGACCTGTATTTTGGGTATCGCTTGGTGGGTCCCAGTATGGTATCTACGGCACTGTAATGGTCGCCTTTTTGGGGTGTTACACTATGAGTAAGAAGATTATAATCGAACCTTATTGAGTTGAAACCTAGTATGTAGTTTCTGAGTATGTTGCATGTTTTGGATGGTGATTTCGAATTACTTGTATACCAATGACTTGTTAATATCATCACCTAGAATGGAGATATCCAAGAAGATGAATTTTAGGGGTTTCACTAAGATTGATTCATGTTTAGTAAGAGGTGTTCTTCAAATGTAATTCCAGACTTTTAGGGATTTCTTGAGATGATAATCTTCATATTGATGATTGGAACGAAGTGTTTTGATCGGTAACAATTGTTCTAAACTTAAAACTTTGGCAAGAAGAATTGCTTTCGGAGGGACGAGAAACCGTGGAGTTGAACTAATTTAGAGCTCGGTTAAAATGTGAATAATCGAACCAAGCATTTAGTTGTTATTCAGAATTTGAGTATGGATTCGTGATGATTGAGTATCCCGGAGTTCGTAGAATATCAGCATTTCACCCCGTGATGATCATTCGTTTTACGTATAGAATGGTTTAGTTTAGCTTAGTGTTCATTGGGTGGTAAACCATGAACCGGCCATAGATGGAGTATTAACTCGACCACGGATTAGAACTTTAGATCTTCGTACGTTAGTTTTATTACGTGAGTTGAGTTGTCGTTATTTCCATTTGTAAGGTTCGAGGTTTGCAAATGGTTGATCGAATGAGCGGCCTTCGAGTTTGTTGAAGTCGTGAAGTGTTTATTTCTTACCATCTTTCAAAGGCAAGTACTTTAATTACGTTTTATGTATTGATGTTATACATGTTGTCGTGCATATGTGTCATTATTATATGTCCATCTCGTGTTGACCCGACGGGATCATCTTGGGATCTATGCTAGCGTGCGCTGGATCATTCGACAGGTTTTTCCACCTCGAGTTGGTCCGACGGGATCATCTTGGGATCTATGCAGTGAACGCTGGATCATCGGAACTACCATGTGTATGTTGAATCTTGTTATATTTATCATGTCGCGTATGGTATTATGAGTCTTCTCGTGGTAGAGACTTATTGTTGTTGTTGTCATTGAGGATGTTGTTATTATTCTTCGCGAGATCTGTTGTTGTATAATTATCGTACTTGTACTAGCATCGTTGTGCTAACCCCTTTGGGGTAGACATTTGTTTTATGTTCAAGATACAGGAGGACGAGGAAACAACCACTTGAGCTGCATGATGACGAGGGTGCGGAGTGACGTTATGGCCGGGATGGTTTGTCAGTGGCGTTTTGTTTTTAATAAATACTCGCGTATGCTATCGTTTTGTTCTTCCTTTGAAATTTATATTCGGTTGTTGGTCGAATTGTACTTTTCATACTCGTGATGTAACAATAAACTCTACAGTTGGTATTTAATAATGTTGTTTTTAAATTCTTAGCCTTGTAAATCCTTATATCGAGGATTTACGGTGCTGTAATAATCCTGAATATCTTAGGATGTTACAAGCAAGGCTAGTGGTGTAAATGATGTGAGTCTAGCTTGAGTATTGGTATACTCGACTCGAACTCGATAGCCATTTCTCAAGCTCGAACTCGACTCGAAAACACTCGAGTAGTTAAAATCCAAGCTCGACTCGACTCGTTAGTATGTCGAGTCGAGCTCGAGTTTGAGTCGAGTCTACTCGAGTCGAGTGTTGACCGAATTTTGACCGAGTCGATTTCGAGTAGCTCGCGAGTTGTCTCATCTCATTTACACGACTACATAATGTCCTTGGACGAGGGCCCATAGCCAGGTATATTAAATGAGAGCCTTCCAGCCTCCTTTAATAGTCTCATTTGAGTCACAATCATAATTACATGGGCGATGTCGGACAAGAGATTTGGCTTAAATTTACTACCCACTTGTGAGCCAAAATAAACAGCACCCAACCGATGTGGGAGAAGCTATTTTGCTTTTAACTTGTGTGAACACTTCAAACACCCTTAATAATATCTAATTTTTTATTATCTAGCTAGTAATTTTAAATTTTGACCAATAAATTGTTATTTCTTTTATTGAAAATAGAAATCTAGTATGTATTAATATTTTTTTTACTTTTTGTCCAACTAATATTTTTTTTATGTTATATTTTACAAATTATATTATAAAAGTAATTATATATATGTAAAAAAATTCAAGTATCTCACGAGCTTATCGAGTCGAGTATTGGGTAGCTCGACTCAACTCGTTAGAATGGCGATTCGAGCCCGAGTTCGAGTCGAGTGTTGACCGAGTTTTGACCGAATCGATCTCGAATAGCTCGCGAGTTGTCTCGTCTCGTTTACACCCCTAAGCAAGGCCACTTATATAAGTGCATAGGAGTGGCTCCCTTGACCGGAGCATGTATGAATCTCAAGTTTGTTACAAGGCCAAATTGAACAACCTTAGAAACTTGAGAAATCGTCTAAGCTTTCTTATGTGAGTACCATTGTCTTGGTATATTCATAAGGGTGGTAGTTTAAGGCAACATCCACTAACCCATTGGTATATCTGATGGTATTTTTCCAGAAAAGTTAAAAGCCACAATCCACTTGTTGTAATATAATAAAGTTTAATCGACAGCAGAGCAACAGCGTCCGCATGCATTCTTGTATAATTTTCGTTCATGTGGAGATTGTTGGAGTTTTTAAAAATAAAGGTTGAAGTAGTAACTTTGATTTGACTTTCTAAATTTGATGAGTCGTGAAAATTGAAAATGAGTGTCACAATTGAAATCTACATTCCAAGCAGATAGTCGTGGTATATTAGTTTTCTCTAATATAAGGGTGAATGAGTGAGAAACTAATGGAGAAACATTGAGAACTGAAGATGAAAATGAAATGGGATAACGAAAGTCCACTCTTTTTAAAGGAAAGGAAGTAATCTCAAATGGGTTGAGAATAATATACTGGCACGAAAAGGTTCAAAAATAACGTCATGTGGTGAAATTAGGCGAAAATATCATCTCGAACAAAATAGGTCGAAAATGATTTCCCATGAGAAGCAGGTGGAAAATAATGTCTGGAAGCAAAATGGGGCGAAATAATATCTTGCGGCGAAACGGGTCAAAAATATCCACCTGAGGCGAAACTGGTCGGAAATAACATCATGGGACGAAACTAGTAAAAAATAAATCCCATTGTAAATGAATCAGAAATGATGTCTCATGATGAAATAGATTAAAAATGTCTTCCTGTGGCGAGGTCGAAAATGACATCCTGGGATGAAAACGATCGAGAATGATGTCCCGAGACAAAATGGACCGAAAATGACTTCCAATGGCGAAACAAGTAAAAAATACCATCCCTGAGCGAAACGGGTTGAAAATGATGTCCCGAAGAAAAACGGGTCGAAAATAATATCTCAGGGCAAAACAGGTCGAAAATGAAGTCCCCTGACGAAACGGGTCGAGAATAACGACCTGGAACGAAACGGGCCAAAAATGACGACATGGGGCGAAACAGGTCGAAAATAATGTTCTAGGGCTAAAATATTTGAAAATGGCGTCTCGAGGCGAAACGAGTTGAAAATAATGTCCCGGGTTAAAACGGGTCGAAATTGACGCCCCTAGGCGAAATGAGTCGAAATGACGTCTCAAATCGAAATGGGTCAAAAATGCATTATGTGATGAAGCATGCCGAAAATAGCAGTAATGTATTAATTTTTGTGATGTATAACGATTTATTGAAATATGTGTAATTTAGGTATAAAGATGAATAATATCTCAAATGTGAAACTTACCTGGAAATTGGGAAAAAAAAAAAAACTTGTCACTTTAAGTGGGAAGGAGTGAATAATAAGTTCGGGCAAAATAAAAAAAAAATCTAACTTTCTGAATTTACAATCTCTAAAGATTGGGAAAAATAGAAACTCCCACCTAAATTGGAAAAAAATTAGGACATAAGAGGGTATAAGTAAGCGTGAGGGCATGAGTAGAGCTGTTATCGGACCGGTTCGGACCGGTTTTCTCTAGATCTGGATTCGATCCGATAGGTTACTGGATAGATTCGGTCCGGACCAATAAGGGTTCCGGTTCAATGTTTAGAACTCAAATCTGAACTTGGTACTTTTCGGGTGAGTTTCGGTCCCGGGTATTTCGGTCCGGTTCATGACCGGGTTTCGGGTTCACTCGGACCGCTAACAGCCCTATGTGGGATGGATCTTTACTAGGAAAATGAAGGAAGAGCAGCAAAATAAATCACATAAATGGGGGTTACATGATTCGAACTCCAGGCCTTTTGTTCAAAGGTACAGCGTTTTAACTACTTGACCAGCATGCTATTTGTTTTTAAAACACGCAAAACGTATTAATAAAATATGTATAAAATATATAAATTATAAAATACATATAAACTTTTTTTTAATTTATTACCGGGTTTCTTTTCGGTTTTATCGGTCCGGGTCTTATCGGTCTCGGTTCAATGTTTAGAACTCGAATCCAAACTCGTTAGTTTTCGGATGAGTTTCGATCCGATTCATGACCGGGTTTCGGGTTCACTTGGACCGCTAACAGCCCTAGTGTCACAGGGCGCTTTCCATATTATTCGGAGTACCCGGGATTTCCCCGGACTTACAAAGGATTATGTTGGATAGTTGCCCTGCGACACGAATAAGGTTGGGGACGTGCGACAGTGGTCGGCGTCCGGAGTGTGTCGTCTGTGGCGGCGGGACTTTGAGTCGTTGAGCAGAGGGCTTTAGGAGAAGAGTTTCGTGAAATGCTTGTAATGGGGAGTTCCTTGGAGTGTTGGGAAGGTCTCCACCAAGTTTCACAACTAGACGGTTCCGTTTGAGTAGCGAACGATGCGAAGGATCGAGATCTTTGCGGTGCGATGGCATTGTAGTAGTTTCAGAATATTGCAGAGGCAATTCCTCACTCCTCGAGTATCGGATGGGGCTGAAACTTTGAGGACTTATAGATAATGTCGTAAGCTACTCTACGGTTCAAGCGGATAAGGATTTGGAGTTCGTATGAGGGAGTTACACCCGATGTGGTTCCTCGGCCAATCAATGTCTAGTGCAATTACAAGGGAATATTTGTCTAAGCCTATTATAGGGGGGACAGTCCTTAGATGGGCAATGGTGGGCAAGCGGCCAGTCTTCCTCGTGCTGTCGAGCACCAAGCGTGCAATCTTCCTAGAGGTATGGGGGCCTCTAGGGAGCCAACTCTAAGTATTCGAAGTGTGTGAGGAGTTCCCGAGCGAGTTGGAAATTGTTAGGGCGGCGTAGGACCTGAGTGGTCTGCGTTGGGCTTAAGGTTGGCATTGAGGCTCAAGTGTGATCGGAGGGATGCCGTCGGCCATATACACTTCCTCTATGTCGATAGGGCAATCGAGGCACGCATTTAAATCATACGCCTCGTGAGCTTACTCGTAAGCATTAGCTATCGGTTCCGACTATGCTGCGGGGGATCGATGGCTTGTACATGTGGTTGCGAGACAACCCCACATTGCGGATTGAAGGTAATATGTCGGTATGCGAAGTAGTCCCAAACATCGTGAGGGGCAAATATCTATTGATGGCATGAATCTAAGCCAAGATCTAAAAGGTTGTCCGTCTCGAGTGAGGTACTCTCAAGGGCGCCAAGGTACTGCACCTAGGAAGTCCCGAGTGAGTGTCGAGCACGAGGAATTGCACTTCGGGCATGCGAGTGACCCTTAGTGCCGTGTTCCATTGCGGGTTAAGCTTGAAGGGTATGAGATACCGGCCCTTAGTTGGTCGGAGGCAAAGGACAGGCGGGTGCCTAGCGTTTTACGCAGCACAATGGACCAGTGCATGATATCTCTAATGTTGGTACTATATGAAATCTCGTAGATGGTAGCCGGACGGAGACTCGGAAGTCTCCTAGGCGCACGGGTGATTCGTGATCCGCTGCACGAATTCGACGGCATGAACCTCAGTGAGCCGCACCCCGTGACAAGTGGTATCGGAGCCCGGAATGTTGCATCCAGGTTTCAGTTGAGCTTTGTTGAAGATCTTTCTTCCCTTGAGAACCGGATACCAAAATTGTGCCGAATTTTTCTTATTAGCCATTGTAGTGGCATTTCAGCGAAGGGCTTGCAGTGCGTTCTTACGTATTGTGGCACAGTTGAGAATTAAGTTGGCAGTGGGACTTGAGCGAATGGTAGTACCTCGAGTTGGCTTTGCAATTGGGCGAATGGTAGTACCCTGGTTGTATGGTTTCTGTCGGTGATGTTCGAAGGCTTTGTTCGGTGCGAGTTGTTGGCATTAGTGATTTTGGCGAATGGTAGTAACCGGGTTACGACGTGTTTAATGACTATTTTTCTCTGCGAGTACGGTTGGCAGTTGGTTAATGTGAGGGGAACATTCTCATCGGTAAATTGCGGACGCGTGAGTAACGGTGTTGGTGTAATTTGATCAGAAACTTTATGTTGGCCTATTTTTGTGGGCTTATTAGACATCTTGATCTCCTAGAAGGAGACATGCCGGTGATCCGGGTGGTGTGCAGTAGCCACGTCTGCCAAGTTGCAGCCATGTTTGCATAGCACCGCAGATTGAGAGGTGATTTGGGTTTGAGACCTATTTGGGCAATAATTTCAGTGCGGGAATCCGCCACAGCACGTTCAGGTGCAAAGCTTGGGCTTAATCGTAGTGCGCACAAGTGCCACAGCACTTGAGGTGCATTGGTTACTAAGAGCTTGAATGGTTATGCGTGAAGCGCTTTCGCACATGAGGTGCAATCGTAACACAGCCACCACGGAAGTTGCAAGAGTGGAGTGTTTAGTCTTCCTGGTTCGAGTCGGGCAGATATGAGAATGGGCATTCTCCAAGTGTGGTGTTGCATGTCCCAGCCGTCTATGAGGGACAAGAGATTCGGGTCTGGCCTCCAACATGAGTGGGGGAGGGCCAGACCCCCGAGACGAAATGGGCTGATTCGAGAATGATGTTCCTTAAGGGGATTCCAAAGCCTAGAGTATGGGCTCCGTGGTTGAGGGACTTTCTGAAAGGGACTGAGTTATATGGAGCATTGGGCTCCTTGGTTACCGAGGAGGTGTGTCTATCCTGGACACACTCGTGAGCGATTCTGATATGGCTGTTCTTGGAAGTGATTTGGAAGCCAATTAATGGGACCTATTGGTTGAAGAATTTCTGATGAGAGCAAGCCGGATGAGGTGTTCTCGTACAGAGTACACAATCGTGCGTTGAGCAATAAGGCCAGATGGCCAGGTTACGAGTTAGGCCAGATGGCCTGGGTTCGTGTCTTCATCTGAGTCAGATGACCAGCGAGACCAACCCGCGAGTTTCGTCACGCCAGGCTGAAGGACGGTGACGTGGTGTGCCGAGAGTTAGGCATCACCTTCGAGCGGGGGAGGGTGCGTTGATCACGCGTACAGCCTTCAAGCTCCTTGCCGTAGAAGTGCGGTGGCCTGAGGGCCGAGAGTTTAGTGATCTGTGTGCAGCCGTGTAGGCCTCTTTCGACTTGTGCTCGAGGGCACTTGTCTTACAGAGTTTCAGATTGGGTTTGGCTCGTCCTTGATAGAATTCGGAATCCATATTATGGGGTATGGTTAGTAAGGATTTTTGAGAGGGCAGCCGCGGTGGTATTTTGAGCGGAGCGCAAGGCTCCTTTGGATGGTTTCTTGGTGTTAGTGAGCACTCTTATAAGTATCATGTACTCCAGATGTTCAGGCAAATCGACCCGGTTTAATTCGGAGAACTTGTCGCTAGTCTAGGACTTGACAATGAGGGAGTAGCTTGATTTGAGCTAGAGTGGCAATCTAACACCATCGGTTGGTTTTTGGTTATATCGAGGCATGGAAAGAATGATTCCTGCCAAGATTAGAGTGAGGGTGTGTGCTGAGAGCGGCAACATCCGAGAGGAGGGAGAGTGCATTGATCACATGCACTGCATCCCTACGAGCAATGAGTTTGAATGCGCGAGGCGCAAGAGTTGCCGAGCGAGCGGCGAGAAATTGCGATCATCGAGTTGCCGTGCAGGCGTTCTTCGAGTTGGGCCTCAGACTTTACAAGAAGGCACCACTTGATGGAACTAAGAGTGCTGTGCTGCGAGGCACACAAGTTGAGGAGATGGAGGTAGAGTGTCGGGTTCGTTGCCCAAGTATTTTCATGATGAGATGGGCAGCGCATGTACATAGAGCAGGTTGTGTGTGCATGCGTTGACGAGGACGTCAACGGATCGAGAGGGGGAGGATGTCACAGGGCGCTTTCCATATTATTCGGAGTACCCGGGATTTCCCCGGACTTACAAAGGATTATGTTGGATAGTTGCCCTGCGACACGAATAAGGTTGGGGACGTGCGACAGTGGTCGGCGTTCGGAGTGTGTCCGTGCGCGAGCAGGACTTTGAGTCGTTGAGCAGAGGGCTTTAGGAGAATATTTTCGTGAAATGCTTGTAATGGGGAGTGCCTTGGAGTGTTGGGAAGGTCTCCACCAAGTTTCACAACTAGATGGTTCCGTTTGAGTAGCGAACGATGCGAAGGATTGAGATGCTGCAGTGCAGTGGCATTGTAGTAGTTTCAGAATATTGCAGAGGCAATTCCTCACTCCTCGAGTATCGGATGGGGCTGAAACTTTGAGGACTTATAGATAATGTCGTAAGCTACTCTACGGTTCAAGCGGATAAGGATTTGGAGTTCGTATGAGGGAGTTACACCCGATGTGGTTCCTCGGCCAATCAATGTCTAGTGCAATTACAAGGGAATATTTGTCTAAGCCTATTATAGGGGGGACAATCCTTAGATGGGCAATGGTGGGCAAGCGGCCAGTCTTCCTCGTGCTGTCGAGCACCAAGCGTGCAATCTTCCTAGAGGTATGGGGGCCTCTAGGGAGCCAACTCTAAGCATTCGAAGTGTGCGAGGAGTTCCCGAGCGAGTTGGAAATCGTTAGGGTGGCGTAGGACCTGAGTGGTCTGCGTTGGGCTTAAGGTTGGCATTGAGGCTCAAGTGTGATCGGAGGGATGTCGTCGGCCATATGCACTTCCTCTATATCGATAGGGCAATCGAGGCACGCATTTAAATCATACGCCTCGTGAGCTTACTCGTAAGCATTAGATATCGGTTCCGGCTATGCTGCGGGGGATCGTTGGCTTGTACATGTGGTTGCGAGACAACCCCACATTGCGGATTGAAGGTAATATGTCGGTATGCGAAGTAGTCCCAAACATCGTGAGGGGCAAATATCTATTGATGGCATGAATCTAAGCCAAGATCTAAAAGGTTGTCCGTCTCGAGTGAGGTACTCTCAAGGGCGCCAAGGTACTGCACCTAGGAAGTCCCGAGTGAGTGTCGAGCACGAGGAATTGCACTTCGGGCATGCGAGTGACCCTTAGTGCCGTGTGCCATTGCGGGTTAAGCTTGAAGGGTATGAGATGCCGGCCCTTAGTTGGTCGGAGGCAAAGGACAGGCGGGTGCCTAGCGTTTTACGCAGCACAATGGACCAGTGCATGATATCTCTAATGTTGGTACTATATGAAATCTCGTAGATGGTAGCCGGACGGAGACTCGGAAGTCTCCTAGGCGCACGGGTGATTCGTGATCCGCTGCACGAATTCGACGGCCTGAACCTCAGTGAGCCGCACCCCGTGACACCTAGGCATGAGTAACAAGCTTTTGAGGAACTCCAAAAGCATCGGCATTGGAGTATAGAGTCAAGACTCGACATGTGTCCCTCAGCCCTTCCAATCTCTCAAAGGCAGACGCTTCAATTCCTGCTCTCTTAATAGCCACTGTCATCGCCAAACCGGCGATCCCTGCGCTTATTATCACCACATCCTCCACCCTTGTTTCTCTCTCCCTCCCTCCCTCCCTCCCTCCCTCCCTCCCTCTCTCTCTCTCTCTCTCTCTCTCTCTCTCAATGTGGCTAGCTCTCTTGGTCTCTTTCACTCTAGCTATTTCACTTTGTGACAAAAACAAACTTGTATGGTCATATGTATATAGTTGCAGATCGAAATGAACAAAAATCTATATTGCAGGCTCAACCTTTCGTTAATAATCAAACTTCGAGTTATTGACAAGGAACAATGTGCAAAAGATAATGCATATGTTGATTGACCCGTATTCTAGAAAGCACGAATACTTCTGTGACTATGACACACCTGTATCGATACTTAATGTATCTGATACTTTACTCCGTACTCCGTAGATACATATATGTCTATTACCAAAAGTTTTCAATTAAAGCTATTGTTGATTGTTTATGAGACTTGTCACATTTTAGATTTGGGTATTTATAATTTTACTTAAAATATAGTTAAAATACTTTTCTAAAGTGTGTTTAACCGGTATATGTTTTCTATTACTTAAAAAAATGTATATATACTGCACCCGTACCATTAAATTTTAAAATATGTCGTATCCTCGTACCTGTGTCTTATCATATCCGTGTCCCGTACCCGTATCGGTTCTTCATAGGTTTTATCTGCTGATTCTTCGTAATATGAGAGCAAGTGAGAGTTTTTGATTGAATAAACCGAGACTCAGACTCTAAAAGTGAGTGCACGATTTTGTCGCTAACCATGTGTTAATGTGTTTAATCTCTATGCATCTCGTTGTGTTTAACTGAATACTATACTGAGTACATAGCTATTTTAATTCTACAATATATAAAGTACATCGGTACTTCGTACATATACCTTTATTCTTTGGTACGTCTATGCCATGAACTCGCATTCATTTTTTGGCTGGACGGGGAAATGTCAATTTCTCCATAATGTATGAAATGGAATAATGGTGACTAAAATTCGAGTTTTCCGCAATCATAGTCTACGAAGTTAACCATCTTTGGGAAAATGAGCTTGTAAAATATGGCGTCTCTCAAGAATTTCATGCCCCATCCGGTTCCTCCCTGCTGCGCCCGTCCTGATATATATGACCCAGCGATCAACAAAGCGACGCGCCACTTTCTTTCTTCCACATATTTTTCTAGTACTTCGCTCATCGCTTTGGGCTCGAGTACATGTCCCTTCTGTATAAAGGATCTCCCAATATGCCTTCCTAAGATCACTGCATCTTCTAATGACGAGCAACCGCCCTGTCCTAGATCAGGTGTCATTGGGTGCATGGCGTCGCCGGCCACAGTGATGTTTTGCTTGCTTAAGTTCCCGAATACTACGTTCCAGGGATACCTAAACTTCAGGGGAGACCATGATAATGTCGAAAGATCCGAGTGCTGCACAACATCCAAGTATATAGGTGGGAAGTCCTTGGCATAGTTTTCTAGTACTTCCTTCTGTATATCTTTAGGATCTTCGGCAAGGGATGTTCCTGAGAACAATCAAAATGTCGATTTGGGATACAAAGTTAATTAGGAATCAAAATATGTCTAGCTATATGTTAGATCAAAACATCTATCGAAAACCATTCGGGATACCTTATTGTTATACGTACATACGTTATTATTAGTAAGTATATTACATACACTTTCTTTCTTTATTACAAGCTATGAAGCATTGATACGGGTACAGGATACAGATACGATACGATACCATAGGGGCACGAAGATACGAAATATTTTGAAAGATTAAAGATACGGGTGCGACATATGTATACATATTAACATTATTGAAAATGTATACTTATAAAGTACACTTAAAATTAATGTTTTAACCATACAATAAAGAAACAATTTCTTAGCCTTCAATTGAAATGTTTTTGGAAATATACATCTAGGTATTCAGGGAGCATCCGGTAAAGTATCGGATATGTATCCGATACAGGTTCGTCGTGCTCACAGAAGTATCCGAGTTTTACAAGTTACAAGAGTTTATGGTTTCAAACCTTTAGCTGGATCTGTGCCGGTGAAGAACCAGTAGATCTCTTTGTCATTAAGGGGAGTGAAGCCAGCCCTTTTTCCTGATCCTACATACTGTCGCACGTTCTGTTCCAGTCCATGGCCCTGAGGATACACAGCCAAGCCACGAACAGCAGAGCGACCTGAATAGACTGGTTCCCGCAGTCCTAACCAGCGTGCCACCACTGAGTGAACCCCGTCACACCCTATGAGAACCTATATTGAAAAAAAAAAAAAAAACAGGAAAAAGTACAAACCATTACTTCATTTCATGCATTACTCGAGATTTCATTATATCATTACTGACTTTTACCTTTCCTCTAATGCTAGTTCCATTTCCCAGGTGAACAACAGCAATGGGTGAACCTTCATGTTGTTGGGTCTCGATAGCAGAGATTCTCGAAGAGAAACGTATTGAACGAACCGGCAATTCATCTGCCAATGCCTTGAGTAAGGCATTTCGATGTACTGATCTGAGTCCAGGTGCACCACTGCATGTTTTCATGAGGATTGAGGATGATATTAAAGGTTCAAATTGATATACTGGATGCTGAACATAGAAAAACAAGGAAGAGCACTGCTTGATACGCTTACCCATTGGGTTTTATCAAAGAGACTTCTTGAATTTCTCCAGTATCAATATCAGTCACATAACTCCTGATAAATTATAAGCTTCAAATATAAGTAAGTTATAGCTACACATGAAAACATGTACGAAAAAAAAAATTTGGCAGATTACCCACATGTGTTTGTAGAATGAGTCATTTACTCAACTATGTAAATTAAATGGGTCGATTATCCCCCATTTTTTAAAAATGGGCCGATTACCCCTTTCTGTAAATTATATAGACATATTATTTTCTGTATTTTCAGAAAGGTGCATCGTTGCCCCCTCAATCATACTGTGCACAATGAAGTGATTTACAAGGTCCACGCAAAACAAACGAGATTAATCTGTAACGTTTTGATAACACATAGAGATAATGTGCCTATTTAATTTTCATAAAGGGTAATCAACTTGTTTTTTAAAAACACCATGAAATAATCATCAGAAACAATATTTACACTCACGTACTTGAGAGAGGGGGCATAAGAAGAAAGCTTATGAGAAACCCCCAAC
The DNA here is from genome assembly GCA_033398695.1 of Orobanche coerulescens. NCBI lineage: Eukaryota > Viridiplantae > Streptophyta > Magnoliopsida > Lamiales > Orobanchaceae > Orobanche > Orobanche coerulescens. Next base: position 205,947,344 of record CM065803.1, read on the forward strand.
GCATCGAGGGCGAACCAGGCGTTCGGGAGTAAACTCAATGCCGCACCGGCGGTTCGCAGTCCGTCTGATCTCTCCAACACCAAAGCCTCTATTCCAGCTCTCTTCAGTGCCACTGCAGTCGCCAGCCCGGCTATCCCAGCTCCGACTATCACCACATTCTCCACCACTGTGCTCATCGCGTCTGTGTATATTTTTTTGCCAAGTTACGAACATGGAGTGCATAGCAGGTTCAATATATGGCCCCGAAAGCTCGAAGCTTCCTCTACCCACCCAACTGATAGAATAAACCGATAAAAGGGTGGTCGTCTTCCTCTCTCTTTCGTTCTGGAAAACTAGTCAAACTAAAGGGGCGAGAGCAGTCCCTTGGAAATTCAATTGGTCCAAAATATCGGAGAATTATACCGTGATGTACATCAGCACTGATTATATTATACAATAATTATAATTATATTGTTACATAATATTTTTATTGTAATCATATTATATATCATTTGTGATTATATTAGTAATTATAATTTGTGTGAATCTTGTACTGTACATCATGTTGCAGGATACACCAACTCGAAATATCTATGAATCCAACTTGAGCAAAAGAGTTCAACGGCACGTACTCGTTGAAACATCAATCACTATATACTCCCTCATTCATTTGATTTCGGCGCGGGTTTTAAAAAATTAATTGAGTGTTTTGTATGATTGGAATAAAGTTCCACTATTCTTGTAATTTTAAAGTAAAATATGTGAGTTATTTTTAATTGTGTGAAAATGAGTAATTTTTTTGTAAATGGATCAAAATTATAAAAGTAGTAAGTAGTTTGTGGAGGGAGTATTTCTTAGGAGGAACAAGTCGTTATTTTCGATTGACTTGGGCCGTGGGCTCATGTGGCTTTTCTTGTAACTCTTGTGTTTTTCTGGACCTCTAGGATTGAAGCTATGTCGACGAAAAAATAAAAGATAATATTAGAATTTGCTCGAACTATCCATCTTTTCATCTAGTCTACTACCAGATTGAGCTCTCGAGCATACCCGTGCACATTTGTACTTTTGTATCGAGGTAGTTTACGTTTGTCGGGTTAAAATTCGTTTCTTAACTATTTATTTTTTAGTATTTAAAAAATTTAATTTGTGTAAAAATTAAATGATCTAGGATTAATCTATGTTTGAAATAGATAATCGTAGTATATCTAATTTCTTAAAATTGATTTTCGGTGAGTGATAAACTGGTGACAAAAGCAATTAATTTGAAAGGGCATTTTGAGATATATAGGAACATAGATAATCGCAAGTTTAAGCACTTAATAAAGTGAAGAGGGTTGTAGAGTATATTACATGACTAAGACTATGCTCGTTGTCTTGGAGGTAACTCGGCCACACCTGATTGTGGCGCCCGTCCGTCCAGTTTACTCGACTCGGCTCGATGTGTGTCTTGAATCTTGGATCTTAGTTCTTATTTCTTGATTCTTGGTCTTTGTTCTTGGCAATTGGACTTGAGCGGTCTTGGATTGACTCAGTTGACTTGGACTTGGTCCAAGTATTATTTTTGTTACCCAATAGATTTAATAACTCACTTGGACTAGAAGAGAATCAACGTATCTTCTAGTATGTGTGTGAAAACTAGAAGAGTTGCTCTTTTGGTAGCAGTAGTGGCTTTGGTGCAGAAGAGTTCTCTTATGGTTTTATGATTCTCTTCTAGTGAATGTTGAAGAACTCCTCTGGTTTGTTTACTTTCGAAATAAGACGTCGGTGGTTACAAGATACTGATTATGTGTCTTAAATGTGTCTTAATATGGTAGTTTTGTGGTCATTAAACCACATTAATCTGGAGTTGATGCGTAGAATTAAATCCTCACTTGATGGAGATTAATTAAATAGGAGCATCCATCATGTATTTCAAATACTGAAGATTTCATAGTGCAAATCAGATATAACATTCTGCATTTCATAGTACTTGCTCACTTCTTGCGTATTTCCAGTTTGCCGAAGCTTCATTTACGGTGTGCTATAATTGTAGAAGACGTTAGCCATTGTATCTTTAGGGACAATATGTCAAATTTGTATGCACCATATGGTACGTATTTGTCTTACGGAAAGATCTCATTTGACTCAACTTTCTGCATCTCAGTAACATATTTTCTGTAATTTTTATTTTTAGTTTTTCAGTTTTATTTTATAATCAACTTGTAAGAACGATAGTACTGTTTAGTAGATATTTATTTTTCCGATTATTGCAATTTCTAGATTTAGTGAAAATATCCACGCTTTATCAACAATAGTCGCAAGACAACCAATCGTGAATATGTCTACTAGTTTGGATGTTGCCTCTTCTGGTTCGAAGGACATTAGCACTGCTATTGTTCCGGCCGTTCTTGTCCAGGCCGAAAAGCCTTCAAAATTCAATGGAGTTGGTTTCAAACACTTTCAATAGAAGATGTTGTTTTACCAGGCCACTTTCAGTTTGGCGAAGTTTTTGAAAGATGACCCTCCGATCAATGCTGAAAATGAAACTAATACTGAGAAGTGCGATGTGTTTGAAGCTTGTGGGCGAGGTGATTACCTTATCCAAACCTATGTCTTTACTGGACTTAATAATGGACCGCACAACGTGTATAATAATGTGAAATCTTCTAAAGAACTCTAGGATTCCTTGGAGAAAACATACAAAATTGAGGATGTCACAGCGAAGAAATTTATTGTCGGCAAGTTTCTGGACTTTAAGATGGCTGATCCGAAAACCGTCTTAACTCAAGTCCAGGAGTTGCAGTTGATTTGCATGAGATTCATGCTTGGGGCATGAGTCTAAATGAGTATTTTTCAGGTGACGTGTATAAATGAAAAACTGCCAACGGGATAAAAAGATTTTACGAATTACTTGAAACACAAGAGAAAAGAAGATTCTCTCGAGGATTTGGTTGTCCGTCTTGAAGAAGACAATCGAAAATCTGAGACAAAGTTCGACCAACACAAAAATAAGATAAAATATAATCACAAGGAAATATAGAACCAATCGCAGCGCCGACATTCGCAACAATATTACCCCTCGATTTTTCATGTTGTTTTCATTTTTCGATATAAAATCTACAATATAAATCATTGTTTAGAATTTCATGAAAAATGTTAAAAAGTAAGATTATAAAAAAATTAAAAAACAAACGCAAAAAGTTAATGTCCTGTTTGGGGTGGTTTTCTGTTTTCTGTTTTGAAATTTTCAAAAGCTAAAACCAGTTTCTGTTTTGAGTTTTAAAAATTTCAGAAACCAAAACCAGATTGAGTTTTGAGTTAAGAAATTTTCAAAAATCAAAACTATAGTTTAAAACATGAACATAAAAGTGATATCAAAGTGGAAGTTGACGGTAGATGGTGGTGATCAAAGTAGTGGTTGACGGTGGTAGAGTGGTGGTTAGGGATCGCCAGTGGTGCTTATAGAGGTTGTTGGCGATGGTCGGAGAGGTTGTCGGAGTGATGGTCTAAAGTCGGTCGTCGAAATGGTGGTCCTTGGTCAAAGTGGTAGTTGACGGTAGTCGGAGCGGTGGTCGTCAGTGACCAGAGTGGTGGTCAGAGTGGTGATCGATGGTCGAAATGTTGGTCAAAGTGGTAGTTGACAGTGGTCGGTGGTGGCCGGGGTGGTGGTCAGAGTGATGGCTGAAATGGTGGCCAGTGGTGGTGAAAGTGGTAGCTAAAGGTGGACAGAGTGGTGGTCGGTGGTGGCCGGAGTGATAGTCGGTGGTAGTCGGAGTGGTGGTTGGTGGTGGTGACCGGTGGTCAGAGTGGTGGTCAGTGGTCGAAACGGTGGTCAATTGTGGTCAAAGTGGTAGTTGACTGTGGTCAAAGTAGTGGTCGGTGGTGGCCGGAGTGATGGTCGGTGGTGGCCGGAGTGATGGTTGGCGGTGGCCGGAGTGGTGGTCGGCAGCGGTCAGATTGGTGGTCAGTGGTTGTTGAAGTGATGATTTGTGATGATGTGTTGGTGTTAAAACAAAAACTGAAATTATAAAACCTCTTTTTCTGGTTTTGTGTTTTGATGGAAAACCGTTTCGAAAATAATGAAAAAACCAATTCAGCACCATTTTACCCAAACATGTTTTGATTTTGAAATTGACTTTTAAAACCAAAAACCAAAAACTCGCAACCACCCCAAACGGCCTCTAAGCTTTTTGTTTATTGAGATAATATCTAAAAATAAATAAATTTCAATTTAGAAATCCAGTGAGTATTGATTTTATGCAGAAACTTGTGCGAAATGATATTTAACTTTTAGTATTTTATAAAAAATATAGTTTCTCGATTTTTTTGTTCAATTTTTTAATCATTTTAGGTTTCCTTCAATTTTGTAGAGTTTCTAATCTATCTTTAGTTTTTCAGTTTCATCTTTAATTCTTAATCTTTTAATCATTTTAATATGTTTAAGTTTAATAAATTTACGAGGCATTACGACCCGTGCGATGCACGAGTTTTGTTTTTCGATAATTTTTTTTAATTTTTTCTTATGTCTATAACTCAATTTTTTGTATCTGTTATTATAATTAACAAACGGCTTTGAGCTAAAAGTATGTACCTTTTCCTTTTATTCCATTATGCAAGGTCATACAAAAGAGCGTAAATATTGGTTTCTCACTAAAAAAAAATTTGTGGGTTATTAGTAAAAAAATAGAAAATGACAAAGTAATACTAATGAACTAAATTTTCTTTCAAGGCCAAAATTTCTGAAAACCCATAAAATGGTAAAAGCGACCGTACATATTAAACCATCAACATTGACGTGAATAATGTCCGCATGTGTTGGCAATTTTTATCTAAATACTTTTATGATTTGTATTCATCTTTGTTTGTAAAAACCTTCTTGTAATATATGAAGCCCTCTTGTCTAATTATTTTCTTTTGTTGTTCAATGTACAACACTCCATGTAAAATATCCATTAATATCAGTGAACTAATATTGTTTTCTTTTGGATTAGTATTGTTTTCGTTTGTATTAATATTGTTTGATATGCAAAGTAAACTATTTATACACACAATATGTAGTATGTAACCTTCCATAAGGATATGAATGGTCTATTTTAATTACTTGTCAATGAAGTTATTTATGAAAGAGAGTTAATAAATGAGTCCAAAGAATTTTGCCACTGTTTGGATTTTGTTTGGGTTTTAGTATAAATACTAATAAAACTTTAATGAAGGTGTTTGTAAAAATTCAGGAAATTAACTTATTGCTATAGTTATGGCAAATGTTATTACAAAATTCATAAAGATTTAAATCATGAATACTCAACTTAATTCAATTAATTGGACAATAAAATGAGATAAAGCCAAAAAGGTTTGTAACGATTTTTATAAAAATGAAGTGATGGACATTCAAGTTCATTCAAGTAAAGGAATTTAAGTCGTAAAGATTTAACATGAAACTCAATTTTTATAAAAATAGTAGCTAATTGAATTATAAGATTTTAATTAATACTTTAAGGCATGAAACATTTAAGACATGGATTTAATACTTAATATTATTTAATATATTAATTAGAGGAAATAATTTAATATGAACTAATATTAAATGTAAAAATATCCATTAATAATATCATTAAGACTCCACAATAAATTTAAGGACTCAATCTTTATATATATATATATAATAATAATAATATAATATGAACTAATATTAAATGTAAAAATATCCATTAATATCATTAATACTCCACAATAAATTTAAGAACTCAATCTTTATATATATAAGATAAGATAAGATAATTTATTAGTTTAGGCACACCGTCAGGAATGATCAGTCGAATACGGTATGGTGACTCTTGATTTTATCTTGAACAGTGTTTTTTTCCTATCTTAAAAAATTTTTTTACTCAACATAAACATAAAAAATGATGAAATCCTGAAAATTGAAATTTTTTAAAAAATACACTATTATGATAAATATTTTTGGAACTACACTATTATGATAAATACTTTTTTCAATAACACTAGTTTGTTCAAAAAATCAATATTTAAGAGTGTTAAATGATGATTAGTAGAATGATTACCCAAATGTTCCAATCAAAGAAGCTGATCTGCTCCAATCAGAGGCCGACTCGTGAAAGTTGCTAAAAATAGACACAAATGAAAACCTCACCCTTCTATCATCTATCCAACCCCACCCACATCAAATATAATTTTGTCTACATCTCAACATGGAAAGGTGTGGACGGGTCGACTCGGCTCGGTGCGATTAAAAACGATCCGAACTGACTGAGTTCGGTTTCTAGCCCGTTTTGATTTAGTCCGTTTCAAATTTTCCTCAGTTTTCGGTCTTTCAATTTCAGAATTATTTTAGACTTGCTTTTGTTTTTTACAACACAATAGCCGCATTAATGGACTTTCGGCAATGAAGCATTATATTAGTCGAACAGAAATTATCCAAATAATTTTACTTGTTTTCGGTTTTAATAGACTTCAAAACAATCAGATCAAGTGTTCTGAAAATCACTATGCAGGTCTAAGATATTGAGTTACCACTTAATGATTAATCCGATAATTAGGGATTAATCGGAAGGACCAATCGGAGCATTAGTCGGATGCATATTAATAATATTTAATATAATAGTTTAATAATTTAAATATATACTTAACTAATATTTTTTATTTGTAAATATTGATTATTGAAATGTAATCGTCGTTATGTGAAATTTTTGTGTTACTTTTTAATATTTAACTCTATTTTTATATTAGTATTGATCGAGCCCTCTGAATATATTTTCTGATTTCAGTATTGACTGCTCCCCTATATTGATACTATGTATTTTCTAAAGAATAAAAATGAATAACGAAAGTACTTAAACTTACTTCACATTCTCCTTATAACTATAAATTCAATAACCATAAACATTTTAATGTCAATTTGTTCAAATACCACAAAAGAAACAAATAATAGAACCAAAAAAAAAAAGGTGTTCCTTAGGTAGTTGTGATGTCCTTTTGACCGACAAAATCAATCACCTATCTATTTAATTATGTTAGTGAAATTATTGGATTAGTAACTAAACTCGTTGTGTTATAAAATCGAAATATTATAAAGAGAAAATTTAGAGAGAGAATAGAGAATGATTCTCAGGTGTGTTTTCCATTAATAATTGAAGTCCTATTTATAGGAAAACTTCAGATGGCACAATCGTAATTACATAATTACAACATGGGCATAATAGTCATTCACACTATATAAAACAAAAGGGTAATTGAAATGTCACTTTCATGGTGTTTTTACACTCCCACTTGAATGACTATTTACATAAATATCTGCTGAACTAGTATAACACCCCAAAAAGGCGGTCATTACAGTACCGTGGACCCCACACTGGGACCCACCAGGCGATACCCAAAATACAGATTAATAGTAACAATTGATTTCAAAGTTAAGAGTATCATATGAAATCTCTAAAGAAAAAGCTAATTATAGTACAAAAAAGGAGATGAAAAACCCTAGCGGCGATGTCCCCATGGAATCTCCTAGTAGCAACCATCCATCTCCGGAGCCTGATCCGCCCGATCTTGCGGCAGTAAACACAGGCGATCGACTCAAAAGACGACGGGCACTCCCTGATCCCTTCGCTCCGCCAGAACGAGTGGTGTTTTCTGCAGGTACATCTTGGTCCGAGAAACTGGTTCCTCAACATGCCAGGAAGGATTTTGATCTTTCCTCTAAGACAGCCAATGATGAAATTCAATATGTCAATTTGAGACCCTCTGGTAGCCTTGTGATCCCTGAAATAACTATCAGCGAGGACCTTCTTGACAAGATCAATAAAGAATGGAAGGACGCCATTATCATCAAAATCCCTGGCCGTAACTGGAACATCGGGGTTTTACGTGGTCGCTTAAAGATTTTGTGGAATTTAATTGGCAATTATGACTTTTTGGATGTTGGACCAAACCTATTCATCTTGCGTAACATTAATTCCCGTGTGCACGAGGATATTTTTACGAAGGGGCCTTGGAAGGTTGCAGGCCATTTCCTCGCAATTCAGAAGTGGTACCCTGAATTTGATCCAGTAACTTACAAGGTTAATACTGCTATTACGTGGGTTAGGATCCCAAATCTCCCGACACAGTTTTATCGGTCTGCAATCTTGCTTCTGATAGCTCGTGGAATCGGGGAACCGATCAAAGCTGATGCGAACACTTTTAATCTTGAACGTGGCAGATTTGCAAGATTGTGTTTTCAAGTAGATTTGACTAAACCCCTGTAACGGGCTATTGACATTAATCGCAAGAGGTATCATATCGTGTATGAAACCTCCAAACGCTGTGCTACAAGTGTGGAAAAACTGAGCATACATCATCCTCATGTCCCAGTGCAAACACAACTTCAGCTCATGAGAAACCCTCTGATAGTGGTGAACCAATTCCACCCGACTCTGATCCGAACAATGCAGTGCCTGCTTCGGAGAAGATGGATGATGTACACCCGACTAATGAATCGGAGAGCCAACCTTCTTATGGACCTTGGATGCTTATGGAGAGGAAGAACAATAAGAAGAACTCTGTTACCAAGAAGATGGCTTCTAAGCAGAAATCTGGGGATCTAAGGGAGAAGCGCAGCGCCAGCCTCTTCGAGAGGTGAATGGCAACGTCCCGATTAAAAAAAAATGCTTATAAACCAAAGCTTCCTCCAACCCACAGGAAGGAGGTGACCAACAGGAACAGGTTCGATGTTCTTAATGAACATGACAAGGCTATGGATAGTCCTATACACCATGGCAATACTCCGAGAAGTAGTTCAAGTGGTCTCCGGACCAAACCCCCACCAGGAGTACCTTCTGCTGCCACGGCCGAGGGTGTTCCAATGGCTGATACAGACGGTATGTAGGGTGTTGAGAGTCTTGCACAGGTTGATGAGGATATGCCTCAGGGCTTCGAGTGCTAGTCGTGTGGTTAGTTTCTATTTTTCTCTGAATTTCCTTATGAATAGGTCTGTCAAGATTATTTCGTGGAATGTTCGTGGAGTGCAGAAGGATGGTTTCCGAACCAACTTTGACCTTGTGTATAATATGCATAGGCCATATATTATGTTTTTGCTAGAAACGCATGCCAATATGGAGGTTTCTACTAGAATTGGGAGGACTCTTGGTTTCTATGAACAAGTTTTTTGTCCCTCTGATGGGGCTTCAGGTGGGATTTGGATGCTGTTTGATAGGATTAATTTTGATGTTGAGGTTCTAGGTTCTAATAACCAATGCATTCATGCCAAAATCTCTCAGATTGGTATGATGCCATGGGTTATCTCGGGAGCCTATGTTCGTCCTGTTAGTCATGAAAAGGCTCGGTTCTGGCAGGATATGGGTATGTTCTCTAGGGATAATTTTAACCCTTGGTGCTTAACTGGAGATTTAATGACATTCTATCCATTTCTGAAAAGAAGGGGGGCCGGCCGGCTACTTTGACACGTTGTCAGCCCCTTCGTGATGCAATTGAGCAGTGTGACTTGGTCGATTTGGCGTTTCAGGGGCCCACTTTTACTTGGTGTAACGAAAGGCAAGGAACAGGGAGAATTTGGGAGAGACTTGATCGTTCGCTTGCTAATTTGGAGTGGAAAGAGTTGTTCCCGAGTGCTCTGGTGGTTAATCTTCCAAGGACATTTTCTGATCACTGTCCTATTCTTACTCTATGTTCGGGCAAGGTTGAGGTACCTCAGAGGCCGTTTCGTTTCGAATCAGCCTGGTTGGTGGATGGAAGTTGCGATAAAACTGTGACAGATTATTGGAAGAAGTCATCATGTTTACAAGAGACCGTTGGTAACCTTCCTACGATCCTGAGAGAATGGAATTATCAGACTTTTGGGAATATTCTCAGAAGGAAGCGAAGACTTCTTTCACGGATTAATGGCATTCAGAAGTGTCTTGCGGAGAGGGTGATCACGGATAATCTTCTCATTTTTGAAAGGAACTTGATTGGTCTTATGAATACTACCCTGAATCAAGAAGAAGAAATTTGGAGACAGAAGTCACGAGTGAGATGGTTGGTTGAAGGTGAAATACCCATTTTTTCCACCAAACGGCTATCCAAAGGAGAAGAAAGAGCAGCATCGCGGCTCTGAAGATTGATGGGTCTTGGTGTATGAATGAAGTCACTCTCCGGGATCATGTCTGGCATTTTTACAATGACTTGTTTAGACAGAATGCATATACGGGCGATGCCCTTATCCGTTCACACAATCAAGCAAGTCTGACTGTTGACGAGTGTAGCGAGTTTAGCAGGTCCGTGGATTTCCCCGAGCTTCGAAAGGTCCTTTGGTCTTTTCACCCCAACAAATCTCCTGGCCCAGATGGCTTTCATGCAGGTTTTTTCCAATGTTATTGGGATACTTGTAAATGCGATCTCTTGAGTTTTGTGAATGATGCACTAGATTCTGGGGTTTTCCCACCCTGCTTTGGAGATTCTTTTATCTGCCTCATTCCAAAAGTGAAGAACCCAGATCTCGTTTCCAAATTCCGGCCTATCACACTCTGCAATGTAACTTACAAATTGCTCACAAAGGTGATTACTATGCGGCTCCGTGATATTATGCCACGTATTGTAGCACCTACATAGAGCAGTTTTATCAAAGGGAGAGGGACTCATGATAACATCAGATTGGTTCAAGAGATCTTGCATACTCTACTGTCTAGAAGAAATAATGCAACGGGAAGTATGTTGATCAAATTGGACCTTGAGAAAGCCTATGATAAGGTGAGTTGGAATTTTGTGGAGGAGAGTCTCAGGTTTTTTGGCTTCCCAGATAATGTGGTGCGGATTATCATGTTTTGTGTGTAATTGTCGAAGCCCAAGATCCTTTGGAACGGTACACCTATGGACTCGGTTGAGCCTTCTTGCGGCCTCAGACAAGGTGATCCTCTTTCGCCTTATTTATTTGTGCTCTGTATTGAAAGGTTGTCTAGAGAAAAAGTAGAGGAGGAAATTTGGGAGCCTATTCAGGTTTGCAGGAATGGGCCGATATTTTCTCATGTTTTTTCGCTGATGACCTATTTTTGTTTGCCAAAGCGGATAGCCAGAATGCCAGATGTGTGAAGGGTGTTATATCTGATTTTTGTGCAGCATCTGGACTTAGTGTTAGTGAGAATAAATCGAGGGTGTTCTTTTCTAGTAAGAGGGGGATTACTAGATAGAGGCAGATTAGTGAGTTCCTGGGTTTCTTTATTACTACTAATCTGGGGAGATATCTGGGAATCCCTCTTATACATGGTCGTGTGACTTCTGGTACTTTCCGTGGGATTGTAGATAGAGTGGCTGGGCGTTTGGCCAGTTGGAAAGCAAAGCTACTTTCTGTTGCTCGGAGGGTTACTCTTGTGCAGTCTGTGGCTTCAGCTCTACCTATCCATACGATGCAAGCACAGTGGCTCCCTGAGAATACATGTAAGCAATTAGATAGACTGAATAAGAATTTTATTTGGTCTTCGACCCGGATAAGCGTAAACTTCATTTGGTGGGATGGAATAAGGTCACTCGGCCTAAAGTTTTGGGAGGTCTGGGTGTGAGGAGGAGTAGGCTTGTAAACATTACAGAGGGATGGAAACTTGTGAACGGGGTATATAATCTTTGGCTCTCTATTTGCAAAGCGCGCTATTTGAAGAACGTTAGTGTGGTCAATTATCATCCTCGAGGTATGGAATCTAATGCTTTCAAGGGGCTTGTGAGGAGTACCTCTAGATTAGAGAAGAGTTTTGGTTGGCGTATTGGGAATGTCCAAGGGGTATCTTTCTGGTTTGATAACTGGCTAGGTGGGACGACTCCAGTTAGCTTGTGCTCTCATGCTATTGCCGATGCGGATATGGATAGCAAAATCTCGGATTTTTGGTCTCCTCAACTAGGGTGGTGTTTTGATAATTTAAGTACGCCTCTCGATGCACCTCTTCATAGCAAAATTGTGAACTTTCCAATGCCCATATCTTTTAGAGGAGTTGACAAGAGGGTTTTCATTGGTTCGGGAAATGGAAAATTCTCTTGTCGTGCAGCTTATAAATCCTTGTCTGTGTTTAATGTGAATTCGAACTCCATACCTTGGTCCAAAATTTGGAAGTTGAAATGTCCAGCGAAGCTAAGAATTTTTCTGTGGCTTTGTTTGCACAACAGTCTTGCTACACGGCTCCTACTCTTTCAGCGTGGTATTGTACATAATGCAGCGTGTGTTCGGTGTGGTGGACCGGAGGAAAGTGCCAGGCATGTGCTCTTGGAATGCCCAAATGCGGTGGCGGTTTGGAGGTCTTGTGCCGGCGAGGGAATGTGGCAGCGCATTCAGGAACGAGTTGGTGTTGTTTGGGTGCGCGACCTGCTGTTTGGACAAGAATACTCACTGATTGTTTGGCCTGGGGCTCCGTGGCACTTGTCTTGTTTGGTGGTGTTATGGTCTATTTGAAAAAATCGTAACGAGTTCATATTCCGCCGCCAGGATCCGCCAATTGCCTAGACTGTTTATAAGGTGAAGCAATTTATTGGGCAGCTATTGTCGGCTTTTCGACCTCCTCGGGTTGTTGTCCCAAGGATGAGAAGTGGGGACGTGGGGTGGATTACGCCGCCTCGGTCCTGGTTTAAACTTAATTCTGATGCGAGTGTTTTGGGTGGTTCTGGGTCTGTGGCAGGCGGCGGACTGATCCGCGGCGATAATGGTGGATGGATTTGTGGGTTTTCAAAGAAGTACCATGACATTTCTATTATTATGGCGGAACATTTGGCATTTAGGGATGGCCTTTTGCTAGCTTGGGAGCGGCGTTTCCCTAGAATTATTGCAGAACTGGATTCGGAGGTGGTGTTCAAGTTGCTATGTGCCTCACGCACTTCAGAACATCCTCTTCATTGCCTTCTTGAAGATTGCAGAGAACTGAGTAGGAAACCTTGGGAGTTCGTTCTTCAACATACGAAGAGCGGGGGAAACAAGTGTGCTGATTATCTTGCACGGTTGGGACATAGTGTTGTTGGTTTTGAACTATGGACTGACCCACCTAGTGCTCTGGTTGACTTACTAAAGTCTGATGTAGAGGGCTCTCCTCAAAATGTTTAGTTGTTTCTTTCTTTTCCGACGGATTAAAAAAAAAATGAATAACGAAAGTACTTAAACTTACTTCACATTCTCCTTATAACTATAAATTTAATAACCATAAACATTTTAATGTCAATTTGTTCAAATACCACAAAAGAAACAAATAAAAGAACAAAAAAAAAAGGTGTTCCTTAGGTAGTTGTGATGTCGTTTTGACCGACAAAATCAATCACCTATCTATTTAATTATGTTAGTGAAATTATTAGATTAGTAACTAAACTCATTGTGTTATAAAATCGAAATATTATAGAGAGAGAATTTAGAGAGATAATAGAGAATGATTCTCAGATGTGTTTTTCATTAATAACTGAAGTCCTATTTATAGGAAAACTTCAGATGGGACAATCGTAATTACATAATTACAACAGGGGCATAATAGTCATTCACACTATATAAAAACAAAAGGGTAATTGAAATGTCACTTTCATGGTGTTTTTACACTCCCCCTTGAATGACTATTTACATAAATATCTGCTGAACTAGTGTAACACCCCAAAAAGGCGGCCATTATAGTGCCGTTGTAATACCCGTACTTTTATTGACTGTTTGACTCTGTCATCCTCCTTATTTTTGTCGCTCTGTAAATGCTTGGAGATGTGGTTGATATTGTTATTGAGTTTCGTATCTCGTTTGGTTCTTTATCATGTCGTTTAGACCTTGCGGAAATGTTCTGTGCCAGAGATATAGCGCACGCTAGGCCTAGGCTAACGCACGCTAATTCAGCTTGATTAGCGCACGCTAGCTTCGAACCGTAGCGCGCGCTAAGGGGGCTACAAAGTCGTAACTAAGAATCGATCGCACTGGACCGGCGGATAAACCCCCGCTAGGAGTTCGTTAGCGCGCGCTATTAGTGGTTAGTAGCGCACGCTAACATCCATCCGTAGCGCACGCTAATGTCCGGTCGGCAGAGGCAAGTGAGGTTGTCGCTTCGGACTATCAAGTAGCGCACGCTATGCTTCTGCTAGCGCACGCTAAAATCAAGTACGTAGCGCACGCTAAGGAATAATGGTAGCGCACGCTAATGTTTTGGTCAAGAGAAGCGGTGGAGTTTCGACTTTCTCGACTAGCAGTAGCGCACGCTAGGCGCAGCCTAGCGACGCTATATGTGTTGTGTAACGCACGCTAGTGCTCGGATTAACGCACGCTAGCGACCCGTGCAAGAAGCCGAGATTTTGGCAGGCAAGCTAGCGCACGCAAAGGATGTTTAAGTAGCGCGCGCTAACATCTTATGGCAAGAGCCACCGGACTACCCAAGAACCGCTAGCGCACGCTAATGAAGGAGGCGTAGCGTGCGCTAGATCGGGCGATATAAATATGACATTGACTTCCATTTCGTCATTTCTCACCTACTTCACTCCTTTTCACGGAAATCGCCAGGAGAGACGATCTTGGGCGATTGGAAGCAATCTTCTTTCCAACAACAACATATTTGGTTGGAGAACAAGGATTTCTCAACATCTAATTCCTCCTAGCGTCCGAATCAAGGTAAAAATCTTTAGAACCCTACCTTTTGGGAATTTTGGGGTTTTTCATAGATTCGTCTGATTTACCCGTTTTGAAGCTTGAGAACTTTGAGATTATGGTGTAGCTATACCGTACACATGCTTTTCCTACGGTTTTACGGTTTGGATTGTGCCGTTTCGGACTTGTGAGACTTTGACGATTTTCTAACCTCTAGTTGATTATCCGTTTATCTTTATGAATCGTAGACGGGTTTCGGGGTTTCTTCGTAATTTGAATATGGATAATTGATTATCATATTCCTTGCGAATCGCTTAGGTGCCTAAGCGTTCTTGTACCTACCGAACTCATACCTTTTTCCATTCGAATTGTCGATGTCTCAAAGGCAAGTATATATTTATGAATGTGCGTTCTCGACTTTGAAAGTATGAAATATTAATGGCATGCTTATTTATATCCACTCCGGGACGACCGACGGGTCCTCCGAGGGTTTCGTAGCCTCCAGTGCGATTCCATGGATAATATGAATTAACCACTCCGGGACGGACCGACGGGTCCTCTGAGGGTTCCGTAGCCTCTGGTGCGGTTCCACGGTATTCATATATGTATTGTTGCGATGCTATGAGATTTAGTTATTCCGGAATACTAGTCTTGAATTGATGAATTGACGGTTACCTTTACTTTATTGTTGAGAAGTTTTGTGTTTCATACTTGATATACTTGCACTAGCTATTCGACGGCTAACCCCTTTTATGGGGGAAATACTTTTTATGTATTTCAGGTTCCAGGAGAGCGGACAGGCAGGTATCGGGTCGGCATGAAGATGGTGGGCAAGTGTGATACTGTGTCTTTCTTCCAGTTATGTTTGGAGTTTCGCTCGGTGTTGTTGTANTGGATTGTCTATTGAATACTCGAGTATTGTTTTCCCTTTTCCTTGATGTTCCGGCCTGTGTTTTGCCGAAGTATTGATTCGAGTTGTGATGTTTGTGAATACATTGGTTATGTTTCGAATACCTTTGTATTGTTTTTCATTCCTTTGTGTGTAGACCTTATCGGTCAAATTTTATGGTTCCGCGTATGTTTAGCCTTGTGGGTCCCACGGCGGGGCTTACGGCGCTGTAATATCCCTGAATAACTTGGGGGTGTTACAGAATATGGTATCAGAGCTTAGGTCTATTGATACCTAGCCGCCGGTCTTTGGGTTGATCGGGTCGTTAATTGTCCGCAGATCACTACTCGCCATCATCACGGTGCGGCCGGTACTTGTAAGACCTCTCACTCTTCTGGTGTTTCCTTATACGTTTTGCTTCCTTTTTATCGGTATTCTTGAGAATCGGACACTTTGATGACGCGTGATTGAATTGTGCTTACGTGACTTGTGTGTTCTTCAGTATGTCAGCTGGTAGGGGCCGTGGCCGTGGTCGTGGCCGTGGACGAGGAAGAGGCGTGGCGCGGCCGCTTTCCATCGATTCGATTGCGGGTCGACCAACCCTGCTTGTCGAACTCGGTGCATCCCGACACCGAGAGTCAAGACGATCACTACCGACGGTCGTGGGAACAACGCGACGTTGGAGTGGCGAATGCACTTCAACAATTGGCTACTCAAATGACTATTTTGGCCCAAACGGTTCGGATGAATAACCCGAACCCAAACACGGATGCCTTGCTTGTAATGTGATCCGTATGCACCCTCCACGCTTTGGCGGTGCCACTGCCGTTAGGGAAGATTGGCTAGCAGAATTGGAGAAGATTTTCGAGGCGCTTGATTGCCGAGGTGAGGAAAGTACCGATTGCTCAGTATTTCCTCACTAAGGAGGCCGCTACTTGGTGGAAAGTCATCAAGCCACAGGATCGTATTGCCTCTTGGGATGAATTTAAGGAGCTCTTGGAGACCGAGTTTTGTCCTCGCCGATACGAGAGAGCCGAATCCGAGCCTTCTTCGAGGCTAAACCACGAGATATTCCCGTTTCGCAGCGATCGTGGAATACAACCAACAATTGATCCATGTGAAGGATCAAGTGCGTAACGAGCGTGATAAGATCCGTTATTTTGATATGCGGATGAATTTGGACTTACGGCGGTACATGGCCGGATTTTCTTGTACCACATGAAGGAGTATCGTGACGAGCTTTAGCCCTTGATTGGTTGAGCCCCGACAACTATACGGTGGAAGAATCAAGAAGCAGAAAGTAGCGGGAATTTTTCTAACTCTAAGAGTGGCAACTTTGAAGTCACGCATAACTAACTGCTCACGGACAATCGTCACGCTCTAATAAAGGAAAGAGGGGTTCCCGTCCTACTTCGGTACCACCAATCGCGCGTGACTTGCTATAATTGTGGCCGCTCGTGCCACATTAATTTGGAATGCCACTTTCCACCGTTGAAGTGTCACACGTGCGGACAGATGAGACATAGAGCGGCTTATTGTTCCGATCCGAATCGACTTTGGACACTCGGGCTTCGCCCACCGGTCAACCTCGGCATTTCGGCAGGGGCCGGACGGGTCGAATGCCGGGAGGGGGAACTCTAGCGTCGGTTCGGTACAACCACGAGTTTATGAGATGCGTCGAAAGGCATTTAACCCGACGCGGCGGTGGCTTGTGTACCATTCATATCCTATCTCATCCAAAGTGTACTTTTTGATTCGGGTGCTACACATTCTTTTATTTCTTTGGAGTGTGTACGCCTGTGAATATAACTTGTCTCGATCGCTTGCGATCCCTTCATCGTGAGATCGCTAGCGGGATAGAATTGTGGGGAATCGGGAGATTAGAGATTTTCGGTGATTATATCCGGTATGGATTGGTTATCGAATTTGATTGTAGTTGATATGGAAGGCGAGGAAGTGATCCTCGGCGAGGATCGCTTGATAGTCATCAAGCGATTATGAACTACCGTACCAAGGTTATCACCATGATGACTAAAGACGGATCGGAGTACTCATTTTTGGGGTGTAAGTCGACTACCCAAGTTACTTATCAGTGCCATGAAAGCCGTAAAACTTTTGAATAAAGGTTGTACGGGCTATCGTGTTATGCCTTGAAAACTAAGGAAATGAAATCGATTTCTCTTCGATTCGGTTGTTAGTGAGTACCCGATGTTTTTCCGGATGACCTCCCGGATTACCGCCGATCGAGAGATAGAATTTACCGTGGACTTGGAGCCGATGCGGCTCCGAGATCTAAAGCACCTTACCGGATGGCACCTTCCGAGATGCAAGAATTGAAGAATCAATTGGGAGAACTTACGGAAAAGGGTACATCGGACCGAGCGCTTCGCCTTGGGGCGCGCCTGTTTTTCGTGAGGAAGAAGGATGGTTCATTACGTTTATGCATCGACTACCGCGAAATGAACAAAGTAACCATCAAGAACAAGTACCCTCTACCTCGTATAGACGATTTATTTGATCAATTGCAAGGAGCCGCGGTTTTCGAAGATTGATTTAAGATCCGGTATTATCAACTCAGGTGAGGGAGTCCGACGCCCAAGACGGCGTTTGGACGAGATATGGACATTATGAATTTGTAGTCATGCCTTTTGGGTTGACTAATGCACCGGCAGTTTTCATGCGTTAATGAATAAAATATTCATCGAGTACCTCGACAGTGTGTGGTCGTCTTTATTGACGACATCTTGATCTATTCTCGGGATAAGGAGGAACATGCCCGACACTTGCGTTTGATATTAGACATTTTGAGAACCGAGCACTTTATGCAAAATTCTCGAAATGTGAATTTTGGTTGGAAGAAGTTATGTTTCTCGGCCATGTGATTTCGGCCGAAGGAGTTCGTGTAGACCAAGAAGATAGAGGCAAGCTAGATTGGGCACCGCCTAAAAATGTTAAGGAAGTTCGTAGCTTTTTGGGCCTTGCCGGGTATTACCGTCGGTTTGTCGAGGGTTCTCGAAACTCGCTCGACCGCTTACGAAATTGCTCCGTAAGACCGAAAAGTTTATCCGGAAGGATGAGAGACAACAGAGCTTCGATGAATCAAGAGACGATTGACTTCAGCGCCGATCCTAACTTTACCACATGGTAACGAAGGCTTTGCAGTTTATAGTGACGCTCGGTCAAGGCACGGCCGTGTGTTCTTATGCAGCATGATAAGACAATAGCTTTTGCGTCACGACAACTAAAACCTTATGAGATGAATTATCCTACTCACGATTTAGAGTTGGCCGCAATTGTCTTCGCACTCAAGATTTGGCGGCATTATTTATACGGTTCACCGTGTCGGATTTATACTGATCACAAGAGCACGAAATATATTTTCACTGAAGGAGCTAAATATGAGGCGAGACGTTGGTTAGAATTGATAAAGGATTATGATTTGGAGATTCTTTACCACCCGGAAAAGCCAATGTCGCTATGATGCTTTGAGCCGCAAATCGGCGTCTCTTCAAATGCTCGAGGTTCTTACGGCTCGACGAAGATTCGTTAGGATTTAATTGAACAAGGGATCAAGTTTGGCTTCACGAGTACAGGACAGTTGTGTACTCGAAATTACTTCGTCCTTGGTTGATGATATCAAAGGGAAACAGTGGAGTGACCCGATGATTTCTCAATCGAAGGAAGATGTAATTAAAGGAAAAGCTCCGTGCTTTATGGTACACGAAGATAGTATTTTGAGATTTGTATGTGCTTTGTGTTCCGAACGATTTAGAGTTGAGACAGAGAATTCTCCGAGAAGCGCATGCTACGCCTTACTCAATCCACCCGGACGAGTAAGATGTACAAAGATTTGAAGTGTAATTTTTGGTGGAATAACATGAAGAAGGATGTTACGGAGTTTGTACTACGGTGCTTGACGTGTCAACAAGTCAAGATCGAACACCAACGACCAATGGGATTGTTGAAACCACTCCCCATTCCCGAGTGGAAGTGGGAAGACATCTCGATGGATTTCATCACGGCATGCCGAGAACGCTGGATGGAATGAATATGATTTGGGTAATTGTCGATCGGTGACCAAGTCCGCACACTTCGGGTATTAAGGATACTTGGGGACCGGATAGATCGCTCGAACCTTTATTGCCGAGATCGTGAAGTTACACGGCACCCAAGACCATTGTTTCGATCGAGACGGCCGCTTCAGATCGCATTTTTGGCAGTGCCGTTCATCGAGCTTTGGGTACGGAATTGAGATTGAGCACTTCCTTTCATCCTCGGTGGACGGTCGACAGAGAGGACGATTCGACATTAGAAGATATGTTACGGGCTTGTGCCTTGATTGGAGTAATGATTGGGAGCTTCACTTGCCGTTGATCGAGTTTGCTTACAATAATAGTTGGCATGCGTCGATCAAAATGGCACCCTTCGAGGCACTCTATGGTAGGCGATGTAGGTCGCCATTATGTTGGGACGAGGCTTCTGAGCTAGTCGGGACGGAGCCGGATATGTTGATGGAGACTAAGGAAAAGATTTCTATTATCCGGGATCGATTGCTAGCTGCCCGCAGTCGTGTAAATCTTATGCTGATACTCGTCGTCGACCTTTGGAGTTTGAGGTGGGAGATCATGTCTTGCTCAAGGTGTCGCCGACCAGAGGAGTTTTCCGCTTCGGGAAAAAGGGGAAACTTAGTCCGAGGTATATCGGACCTTTCGAGATTTTGGACAGAGTTGGAGATTTAGCTTATCGCTTGGCGTTGCCTCCAGCGTTGAGTCACGTCCATAATGTTTTCCATGTGTCTCAGTTGAGAAAGTACGTACCGGATCCGAGCCACATCATCGACTACAGTGAGATTGACGTAGCCGAGGATATTACCTTTCCAGAGAGGCCCGTGAAGATCCTTGAGCGTCGCGAGAAACAACTTCGGCATAAGACCATTCCACTGGTTAAAGTGCAATGGTCGAGACATGGAGTCGAGGAGGCAACTTGGGAGACGGAAGAGAAGATGCGGGTGGAATACCCCGAACTATTTATTTCTTAAGTTTCGGGACGAAACTTCTTTTTAGAGGGGGAGAATGTAATACCCGTACTTTTATTGACTGTTTGACTCTGTCATCCTCCTTATTTTGTCGCTTCCGTAAATGCTTGGAGATGTGGTTGATATTGTTATTGAGTTTCGTATCTCGTTTGGTTCTTTATCATGTCGTTTAGACCTTGCGGAAATGTTCTGCGTTGAGATATAGCGCACGCTAGGCCTAGGCTAACGCACGCTAATTCAGCTTGATTAGCGCACGCTAGCCAACCGTAGCGCGCTAAGGGGGCTACCAGTAACCAAGAACCTGCATCGCACTGGATTGGCGGATTAACGCACGCTAGGAGTTCGTTAGCGCGCTATTAGTGGTTAGTAGCGCACGCTAACATCCGTCCGTAGCGCACGCTAATGTCCGGCCGGCAGAGGCGGTGAGGTTGTCGCTTCGACTATCAAGTAGCGCACGCTATGCTTGCTAGCGCACGCTAAAATCACATGAGCGCACGCTAAGGAATAATGGTAGCGCACGCTAATGTTTTGGTCAGTAGAAGCAGTGGAGTTTCAGACTTTCTGGACTAGCAGGTAGCGCACGCTAGGCAGCGGCTAGCGTACGCTATATGTGTTGTGTAACGCACGCTAGTGCTCAGTATTAACGCACGCTAGCGGACCCAGGCAGTAAGCTGAGATTTTGGCAGGGCAGCAGTTAGCGCACGCAAAGGATGTTTCGTAGCGCGCGCTAACATCTTATGGCAGTAGCCACTGGACTACCCGGTAACCGCTTAGCGCACGCTAATGAAGGAGGCGTAGCGTGCGCTAGATCGAGATATAAATATGACAGTTGACTTCCATTTCGTCATTTCTCACCTACTTCACTCCTTTTCGACGGAAATCGCTCGGGAGAGACGATCTTGGGCGATTGGAAGCAATCTTCTTTCCAACAACAACATATTTGGTTGGAGAACAAGGATTTCTCAACATCTAATTCCTCCTAGCGTCCGAATCAAGGTAAAAATCTTTAGAACCCTACCTTTTGGGAATTTTGGGGTTTTTCATAGATTCGTCCGATTTACCCGTTTTGAAGCTTGAGAACTTTGAGATTATGGTGTAGCTATACCGTACACATGCTTTTCCTATGGTTTTACGGTTTGGATTGTGCCGTTTTTGGACTTGTGAGACTTTGGACGATTTTCCAACCTCTAGTTGATTATCCGTTTATCTTTATGAATCGTAGACGGGTTTCGGGGGTTTCTTCGTGTAATTTGAATATGGATAATTGATTATCATATTCCTTGCGAATCGTTTAGGTGCCGGAAGCGCGTTCTTGGACCTACCGAACTCATACCTTTTTCCATTCGAATTGTCGATGTCTCAAAGGCAAGTATATATTTATGAATGTGCGTTCTCGACTTTGAAAGTATGAAATATTAATGGCATGCTTATTTATATAAACTCAGGGAAGTACCGACGGGTCCTCCGAGGGTTTCGTAGCCTGCAGTGCGATTCCATGGATAATATGAATTAACCACTCCGGGACGGACCGACGGGTCCTCTGAGGGTTCCGTAGCCTCTGGTGCGGTTCCACGGTATTCATATATGTATTGTTGCGATGCTATGAGATTTAGTTATTCCGGAATACTAGTCTTGAATTGATGAATTGATGGTTACCTTTACTTTATTGTTGAGAAGTTTTGTGTTTCATACTTGATATACTTGCACTAGCTATTCGACGGCTAACCCCTTTATGGGGGAAATACTTTTTATGTATTTCAGGTTCCAGGAGAGCGGACAGGCAGGTATCGGGTCGGCATAAAGATGGTGGGAAAGTGTGATACTGTGTCTTTCTTCCAGTTATGTTTGGAGTTTCCCGTTCAGTGTTGTTGTACTGGATTGTCTATTGAATACTCGAGTATTGTTTTCCCTTTTCCTTGATGTTCCGGCCTGTGTTTTGCCGAAGTATTGATTCGAGTTGTGATGTTTGTGAATACATTGGTTATGTTTCGAATACCTTTGTATTGTTTTTCATTCCTTTGTGTGTAGACCTTATCGGTCAAATTTTATGGTTCCGCGTATGTTTAGCCTTGTGGGTCCCACGGCGGGGCTTACGGCGCTGTAATATCCCTGAATAACTTGGGGGTGTTACAGCCGTGGACCCCACACTGGGACCCATCAGGCGATACCCAAAATACAGATTAAATACGCAATACTTGTGATACCGAACCACAATACAAAGTATCTACTCCGATTAGGAGTTTACAGTAGTATGGCCAACGGCCTTATTACACACAGGATCCGAAGTACGAGTATAATCCATATGGAGATGGAATATACCTTAAATAACAATACATTAGTCCACAATTTAAGGCGGAAAGGTAATGTTACACAGTTCGAACAAAACCGGACAACAAAAGACTTGGGCCCCCCGAACTAGTATCCTTCGAACCCTTCGTCATCACCATGATCTTCCCGTGCCTTGCCTTTTCCTCGACCTAAAATACAACACAAGTTTTTCGCCCAACACAGGGTCAGATATACATGATAAATGGTTTCTCAAGATATTATACAATTCACATATATTAGATTTCAAGGAAAACAACCTGACTAACGAACATACCCCTCGGGCGTATGAACGATTAGTCACAAAACGTCGAACACATCCAAATATATAAATGGACTATGAACGACCAACATAGTACGACTCAAGATGGACATCACAGTACGCCCGATCTGGAAATGTGTCAGTGCACATGTCCACCCCATATACAGAATCCAGGATATACGTGGGACAATGTACCTAATTAGCCTCACGAACTACGTCTCGTGTGCACAGTCCAATACGGAAACATCCACGCATGACTATATATGTGTCTGGCTAAAAATCCTACACAATGACCAATCGGAACGTAGATATGATTCCGGAGATGTCACGATACAACATGACAATGAATTCAATAAATCACATATCCAATTAAGGATCAAGAACTTACCGAAATGACAATAAGGATCAATGATATCAACGGTTCAAAAGTGATGAACTTAGTAATGCAATACCACGATGAAAAATGGAACATCATCAAGAATAATATCAAATCACGGGTCACAAATTTATAAGTGTTTCATATACACGAAACGCATAATCATTACAAGAATCCAAATATCATTATAACCAAGCAAGATAACTTGCCTCAATACGGAGGCGAGAATAGTCCTTTCTTGTCGAATGATCGAACGGTCCTTGACTTAATATAGGTTACTCGAACAATCAACCTTGTAAGGAATACAATCCATTCAATAACATATTCTCATAACTATTGATATCTAGTTCGTGAATCGATATCCTAAATTCAATTTGCTTAGTTCAACTATCTTTGTATCATAATTCCATTTCAAGGATTGATACTAACTTCAATTTATTCTCATCATCGATTATCATTCAAGATGTCCTCGATTATTCATATGGTTCAAACGGATGAGAATTTATCAAGAACAATTATCAAGGAGAACTTTGCTAAAATTCATATGTCTTAAAAACAACATCAATATTTTGAAAGATATAATCCAAACAACTACGTTTCATAAAACATTTATCAAAGTGAAGGTTACTCAGTGATTATCATTGTTCGAACGAATCATGAGTTTGTAAAATTATTACTACGTTCATCGGTTATGAGATCACCAAGTTAGGTTAACGATATAGTCGAGTTATTCATCACAAGATCATCACGAAATCATCATCAAGGTGAATTAAACATCTATGAACTAATAACCTTATATTGATATAATTCAAGGTTCAACCAAATCACGTGAAAATCCTAAGTTCATTTAGTTTAGAATCTTTCTAAACATGATGATTCGGTTCAATATAATGATAACAATCCTACAAATCAACCTATCTACAATGAAACTAAGGATCATTATTATTCTGGTGATGTTAATAGTCTAGAAGGAAGAGTGTGTTTCTACTAAACATGATTACTACCATTTAAGACATCAAGAATACATCATATCCAACCCTTAATCACCATATTCATCCTTAAGTTGTGAAAAGCTTAACTACAAACATGTTAGCTTGATTAATTCTACACTAGGTGAAGTATACTTTATCACTAACAGTATAACTACGAAATTATAGAGTGAAATCATATAACATACCTTCAGAAATGAAGAACAATACACCAAAACCACAAGAACACACTCTAAGCTTCAAGAAAGACTCCAAATTTCAAATCAACAAGCTCCAAATCAAGATGCAAAGCTCAAACACAAGTTGGAAGAAGGTATAATTGATCTTGGGAGGCAGGGGGATGATTATAGGGGTGAAAAATCGGAGTTTGGACGTGCAAATGAAAGACACAAGTTGTCTTTTTATAACATCACAGTCCGTTACGTACGTTATCACATGCTGATAACGTACGTTAGTAACTTTACGTACACTACACAGAATGTGTTACGTACGTAATCTATTACCACAGGATACTGAACTAAAATACGAACAGCATTACGTACGTTATGGCTTGAAGCCTTACGTACGTAATGTAGGTCAACTAGGTTGCCTCCAAAAGATCAGATATTCGAATCACGCCCGACCCCACACGCCGAAAGTTGAGATCGGATGAGACTACAAGTATTACGTACGTTAATGGCACCTCCTTACGTACGTAAATCCCACAATATAGCGTACGTTATGCTAAAGGGGTTAGCGTACATTAAGCACAGAATTACTAGCCCAAAAACGCATTTATCTATACAACGTTGAAAAATCAATCATAGTGCGAATGATAGTTATATTCAAGTCTATTATGATATACTCCAACATCAATAAATATTAAACAAATGCAACAAGACTACAATAGTGTTGAATTATCCGAATAATACAACAGTAGGTAAGAATTTTCGTCGGATATTACATACTCCCCCCCTTAAAAGGAGTTTCGTCCCCGAAACTAAGGGCTAAATAATTTGGGATATCTCTCTAGCATGTTGTTCTCCATCTCCCACGTGGCCCCCTCGATTCCGTGTCGTGACCACTGAACCTTTAGTAGGGGAATTGTCTTGTTCCGCAACTGTTTGATCCTCCTCTCAAGTATCCTTACGGGGCGCTCTTCATACGAATGATCCCCCGCTATATCGATCTCATTGAACTGAAGTATATGACTCAGATCAGAAACATATTTCCTTAACTGGGAGACATGGAACACATTATGAATCCGGCTCAGAGCTGGTGGCAACACCAGGCGATAGGCTAGATCGCCTACTCGTTCCAAAACCTCAAACGGCCCGACATACCTCAGACTCAGCTTGCCTCTCTTCCCAAAATGAAAAACACATCGAGTAGGGGACACCTTCATTAGTACATGGTCGCCGACCTCGAACTCAAGTGGTCGTCGACGGTTGTCTGTATAAGACTTTTGTCGGTTTTGAGCCGTCAACAAATGACTCCTAATCAGAGCGATCGTCTCACGGGCTGATAATAACATATCGGGTTCCGTACCCAAAAATTCAGATGGATCGTCCCAACACAAAAGAGATCTACAACGACGTTCATGCAATGCTTCATAAGGTGCCATCTGAATCGAAGCGTGCCAGCTATTATTATAATTAAATTCCATCAAAGGTAGTTGGGCCTTCCAATCATCCTTCCAATCAAGGACGCACGCCCTCAACATATCCTCTAGAGTCTGGATAGTCCTCTCAGTCTGACCATCAGTCTGCGGATGAAATGCTGTGCTGAAGTTCAATTGCGTACCCATCGCATGATGAACTGCTTTCCAAAAATGTGACACGAATCGCCCGTCACGATCTGATACAATACTCTTAGGGGTACCATGTGTAATATCCGCATTTTTCTTCCCCTTGTATTTTTTCTTTTTCGGCATATTTCCCGATAGTAGTGACCCTCGTGTATCTTTCAGTGTATCTTTTCTATTATCTATGGATTTTATCCCCGTTATTGTTGAGCGGAACCGCCGTTTCGGGGTTGCCGTGGGTCCATTCTATGTTATGATACCCGTTGAGATGTTCCGTTGGATGTTTCGTTCACCTTCCGGTGTTTTGAACCGTTCATATTTCATACCTAGCGTACGTTATTTTTTCTGCATAGCGCGCGCTAGGGGTCCCTTAGTAGCGCACGCTACGTTTGTTTCGTAGCGCGCGCTAGCGAGTAGCCCTGGGAGTGACAGTGCTGTTTTTCCAGCCTTCTGGACTAGCGTATTAGCGTACGCTACATATGCTAGCGCACGCTAATGTTGAGGGGCTAGCGCACGCTGATGATGCCCGGTAGCGTGCGCTAGCGTGAGTGTCCAGTACTGGACAGTTTACTACTGAACCCGGTCAGGCGCCAGTTAGCGCACGCTACGTTTGTATGGTAGCGCACGCTAACGGATCAGTTAGCGCACGCTACGCTTGTATGGTAGCGCACGCTAACGTATCAGGTGGGTTCTGGGCAGACGCCACTGGACTCGACTAATGTCCAGGTAGCGCACGCTATTGGTCGATAGCGCGCGCTACCGAGAGGTTATTAGCGCACGCTACGTTTCGAGTAGCGCATGCTAACGGCCAATAGTCTGGCTACTGGACTGGACGCTAACTATTTTGGCCTGTAATTTTTCCCCGTTAGCGCACGCTAACCTTGAGGATTAGCGCACGCTAACACTCCCTGGCTATATAAACTAGGGAGTTGACCGAGATAAACACAATTTCTCATTTCTCTCCTTCTTCCGCGGCCGAGCGACTCCAGAGGCGATTTGAGGCGATTTTCTTCTTCCAATCACTTCAGAGATTCTTTTGCTTGAGTTCTTGGTGTAGATTAACATCATCCACTTGTGTTTCTCATCCTAAATCCAAGGTAATCTCTTAGAACCCTACTTTTGGATAATTTGGGGGTTTTGGGATTTTCTTGATCCGCTCCGCTTTTGTTGATGGATTCATGATGAATATGATTAATCTTGTTGATATTCTTAGTTTCCCTACGGATTCATGGTATATTTCGTGATTTTTACGTAATCGAGAGGGTTTGGTTGTGGTCCGCCCTCGTTGTTGTTTATATACGAATATACATGAATCGTAGGCGGGTTTTCGGGTGTATTCCAATTCAGTATTCATTTAGTAATTGTTGTGATTGTGTTCTTCGAATCGTTAGGTTCGGGCCATTGGTTCCTAGCGTTCGTCGGTGACTTTCCTTTCCGTCTTCGTCGTCAATAATTCAAGGCAAGTATTCTTGGAAACCTTTATGCTTAACATGGAATGGTAATGTATTTTGTGTGTGATTTGCTCACCTCGTGTTGGTCCGACGGGATCAAGGAGGGAATCCAAAGGTTTGCGTCCCGGATTTATGAGTTTGTTTAGCTAGCCAGTGCGGGAGGGTCCTTAGAGGCCTCGTGCGGGAATTTATGATATGACTCTGTTCCCAAGGCGATGCATGTACGTGTTTTGTTTTTATAACATAGCCAGTGCGGGAGGGTCCTTAGAGGCCTCGTGCGGGAATTTATGATATGACTCTGTTCCCAAGGCAAAATTGTTTGACTGTTTATTTTCGGAAAGGACATGTCTAGTTTTGGTTTTTGAAATGATATTGATGCATGTACTATGAAATGTGTAAGCGATTGGTTTGCCTTGATTACTTGTACTAGCGTAATTGCTAACCCCTTTGGGGACCCGTTTCGGGGAAATTCTTATTATGGATTTCAGGTTATGATTATCCGGACGAGCGGGCACCGTGACAAGACGAGGATGTTGGCTGTGGTCGTTGACATGTGCATTTGGGTCTATTTATTTCCTTTGTCCATTTCGATATGGTTGTTCCCACAGTTTTAAACTTATAGATTGTACTCGCGAGTACTTAGGCTTTTTGTTTCAAACTCCGTATTGTATTGCTTTAAATTGTCACGTTGTTGGTTGATGCTTATTTTGCGGTTGCTCGGGCGTATCTTTATATGTCATATTATTTAATTGTGTATCCTCGCTAACCAAGATGGTTAGTCGAGTGGAGTTTTTCTATTGTAGCACGGTAGGTCCCATGTAGGGTCTACGGCGCCGTAACATATTCCGAATTTCTCGGGTGTTACGTAAAATGGTATCGGAGCTCTAGGTTTATGGATACCTAGGCTTGTCGGTTATTCGGGTCTAGTCGTGTTTTGTTTTGCACATTGTCACACCGCGCGCATCTCAAGACTTCCGTGCTCGTAAGTTTCCTTACCCGATTGTTTGCTTTCACATACCGTATTCCGCTTTCTTGAACCGTGGTTATTCTCCCTCTTTTGCTTATCATCGTAGTTTTCCTTACTCATCCTCGACATGCTCCCGTTATCTTTTAACACCGGTATGGATGCCGAGGAAACCGTGGTCGTGGTCGTGGTCGTGGGGGCCGGCAAGGCCCACGTCGCACTCTTCAGAGCCGCAGCATCGCAATCGCCACGTCATGCTTCTTCAGGAGCGCGCCGATCTTGGTATTGCGGCCGTCATGCAAGAAATGGTTAACCAGATGGCGGCTATAGCACGTGTGGTTCGTAACCCCGATCGTGCCCATGCTAATCGGGCGGAGCGGATCGGCTTCAGGATGTCATCAAGATGCATCCTCCTCGCCGGGAGCTTCGAACCCGATCGGCTGGGAAGGGTGGATCAAGGAGATATCCAAAGTCTTCACTGCTACTAACTGCCCCGAGGACCGTAAGGTCCCTATTGCTCAATACTTTCTCACGGGAGATGCTACATATTGATGGGAGGCCGTTAGTCCCAAAGATCATGTTGCTACGTGGGCCGAGTTTCAGGAGTTGATGGAAACCGAGTATTGTCCGTGGCCGGTCAGACAGGCTCGAGTGCATGCTTTCTACGATGCTCAACCTCGGGATATTCCCGTATCCCAAGCTATTGCTGATTTCAACAAAGAGTTGGGTTATGTGAAGACCCAAGTTGTCGCTGAGAGCGACAAAATTTTCCATTTTTCCAGGAGGATGAAACTGACCATTCGGGACTATATGTCTGGGCTCGTATGTACTACCTTGAAGGATTATCAGAGTCGAGCTCTTGCTTATGATATGTCGGTGACGGCTAGCGATTTGGCTCGTGAGAGCAAGAAGCAGACGTCGGTCGGAAATTTTTCTGGTCCCAAGAGTGGAGGCCAGCAGAAATCTCAAGCTGCAAATATTTCAACGGGCGGTTCGGCTCGTTTCTCTGGGAGCTTTCGGGGTGCCGCCGGAACCTCCGCTCGTGAACCCACATGTTTTAAGCGTGGTGTGCGGAGCCATAGGCAGCGGTGTCCTCGTCCGAAGTTTACTTGTCACACTTGTGGACAGCTGGGCCACAAGGCCCCTTTTTGTGAGCAGGTCAAACAGCTTCGCGGCGCCCGTTCTTCCCAACCAGTACCGTTGGAGCCGAGTGTGAACCAGGGCTCATTTGCTCCGCCGCCTCCACCGAGTGCCGGCCGAGGTAGGGGTCGGGGTCAGCCTGCTAGGGGTGGAGCTTCCAGTGTCGGCTCTGCTCAGCCGCGTATCTACGAGATGAGGAGGGCCGATGATCCAGCAGCTACTGTGGCGACAGGTACCGTTCACATTCATTTCCATCCTGTCAGTGTGCTTTTCGATTCGGGTGCTACGCATTCATTCATTTCTCTAGAGTGTGTACGCCGTTTGAGTCTCGACTGTTTGTCACCTTGCGAGCCTTTTATCGTTAAACTTCCTAGCGGTGATAGAATTGTCGGTGATCGAGAGGTCCGAGACTGCTCTGTGTTTATTTGTGAGAGAGCTTGGCTCTCTAATCTTATTGTCGTTAATATTGAGGGTGAGAATTTGATTCTCGGGGACGATTGGCTCGAGCGGCATGGTGCAATCATGAACTACCGCACGAGGATCATCACCATGTTAGCCGAGGACGGCACCGAGCACTCCTTCGCGGGGCAAAGGAGGGGAAATCAGAAATTCGTCATTAATGCCTTGAAGGCGATGAGTCTCCTGCGAAAGGGGTGTACTGGTTATTGGTGCTACGCCTTGAAGGCGGAGAATGGTGGAGTCGAGTTTTTGTCGATTTCAGTCGTTAGTGAGTTTCCTGATGTATTTCCTGACGAGTTGCCGGGGCTGCCACCGGATCGTGAGGTTGAGTTTGTTATAGAATTAGAGCCGGGCGCGGCTCCGATTTCAAAGGCGCCGTATCGCATGGCACCTTCAGAGATGTCAGAGTTGAAGAAGCAGTTGGGTGAGCTTCTTGAGTCGGGGTATGTTCGACCAAGTGCCTCGCCTTGGGGCGCACCGGTCCTGTTTGTGCGGAAGAAGGATGGTTCACTACGTTTGTGTATCGACTATCGCGAACTAAACAAGGTGACCATCAAGAACAAGTATCCTTTGCCGAGAATCGATGACTAGTTTGACCACATGTGGAGCCGCGTATTCTCGAAGATTGATTTGAAATCGGGTACTATCACCCGGTGAGAGAGTCCGACATGCCGAAAACAGCCTTTTTCTGACGAGATACGGACATTACGAGTTTGTAGTTATGCCTTCGGTTAACTAATGCACCGGCGTGTTCATGCAATTGATGAACAAAGTCTTTATCGAGTATTTGATAAGTGTGTCGTCGTTTTCATTGACGATATTCTTATCTATTCGAGGAATGAGGAAGAGCATGCCCATCATCTCATGGATAGTGTTAGACATTTTGAGGACCGAGCAACTCTATGCGAAGTTCTCTAAATGTGAGTTAAGCTAAAGGAAGTGATGTTTTTGGGTCACGTGATTTCAGCCGAGGGAGTCCGTGTGGATCCGCAGAAAATTGAGGCAGTGTTGGATTGGGCATCGCCCACAAATGTGAAGGAGGTCCGTAGTTTCTTGGGTCTGGCTGGCTACTACCGTAGGTTCGTCGAGGGTTTCTCAAAACTAGCTCGGCCACTTACACAGTTGCTCCATAAATCCGAGAAGTTCGTCTGGACCGATGAGAGGCAGTCGAGTTTCGAGGAGCTGAAGAAGCGTTTGACTTCAGCCCCGGTTTTGGCGTTGCCATGTGGCAACGAGGGATTCGCCGTTTATAGCGATGTTTCGGGTTAGGGTCTTGGGTGCGTATTGATGCAGCACGGCAAGACCATTGCCTATGCGTCGAGACAGTTGAGGCCGTATGAACTTAACTACCCTACTCACGATTTGGAGTTAGCGGCGGTAGTCTTTGCACTCAAGATTTGGCGTCACTATCTTTTCGGCTCTACATGTCAGATTTTTACCAATCATAAAAGTCTGAAATACATATTTACTGAGCGGGAGCTGAATATGAGGCAGAGGAGATGGTTAGAGCTGATTAAGGATTACGACCTCGAAATCCTTTATCATCCGGGCAAGGCAAACGTCGTGGCCGACGCCTTGAGTCGGAAACCGATTGCGTTGCGAACGCTTGAGGTCCTTACGCCCCAGTCTGAGCTTCGGCGGGCTCTGATCGAGTTAGATGTTGAAGTTTTGTTGCACAGGAGCCGGGGCAACTTTGTGCTCTAGAGATTTCATCGTCTTTGATCGATGAAATTAAGCTGAAGCAATTAGAGGATCCGATGATTACTCAAATCCGAGAGAACGTTCTTAAGGGAAAGTCTCCTGGGTTTGTGATTCACGAGGATGGCGTTTTGAGATTCCAGAGTCGGCTTTGTGTGCCGAACGATCCAGAGTTGCGACAGAGTATTTTGCATGAGGCCCATTCCACACCCTATTCCGTTCATCCCGGTTCGAGTAAGATGTACAAGGACACGAGGAGGAACTTCGGTGGAATGATATGAAGGAGGAGGTCGCACGGTTTGTGGCGAGATGTTTGACTTGCCCGCATGTCAAGATCGAACATCGGCGACCGTGGGTTATTGCAGTCACTTCCCATTCCGAATGGAAATGGGAAGATATATCGATGGATTTTGTTTCGAGTTTGCCGAGATCGAGGTCGGGCATGAATATGGTATGGGTGGTCGTTGATCGTCGACCAAGTCGGCACATTTTCGGGCATCAAGGACACTTGGGGCCCGAGAAATCGCTCGTGTGTTTATCGCGCAGATTGTGAGACTTCACGGTACTCAAGTCTATTGTTTCGGATCGTGATGGCCGCTTTGTATCGCACTTTTGGCAAAGTGCATAAGGCGTTAGGTACCCGTTTGCATTTGAGTACCTCTTTTCATCCCCATCGATGGACAATGGAACGCACTATCCAAACATTCGAGGACATGTTGCGTGCTTGTGCCCTCGATCGAGTAGCGATCGGGAGGAGCACTTGCCATTGATCGAATTCACGTACAACAATAGTTGGCACGCGTCGATTCGGATGGCACCGTATGAGGCACTTTATGGGCGACTATGTCGATCGCCGATTTGTTGGAATGAGGCGTCCGATTTGATCGGGACCGAACCGGATGTCGTTTTAGAGACGAGACGGAAGATAGAATTAATTCGAGAACGGATGTTGATCGCCCAGTCGGCGAAGTCATATGCCGATGTCCGTCGCCGACCTTTAGAATTCGAGGTGGGAGACCACGCTTTGTCAAGGTGTCACCGACGAGGGGTTTTCCGTTTCGGGAAGAAGGGGAAGTTGAGTCCGAGATTTATTGGACCCTTCGAGATTCTCGAGCGAGTCGGTGGGTTAGCATACCGTTTGGCGTTACCCCCGGCCCTGAGTCATGTTCATAACGTTTTTCATGTTTCCCAGTTGAGGAAATATGTCCCGGATCCTAGTCACATCATCGACTATGGGGAGATTGACGTTGCCGAGAATATTACTTTTGAGGAGCGTCCTTTGAAGATTTTAGAGCGTCGGGAGAAACGGCTGAGGCATAAGACCATCCCTTTGGTCAAGGTGCAGTGGTCGAGACACGGTGTCGAGGAGGCAATGTGGGAGACCGAGGATAGCATGCGTGCTAGGTACCCTGAGTTGTTTGTTTCTTAAGTTTCGGGACGAAACTTGTTTTTAGAGGGGTAGAATGTAATATCCGCATTTTTCTTCCCCTTGTATTTTTTCTTTTTCGGCATATTTCCCGATAGTAGTGACCCTCGTGTATCTTTCAGTGTATCTTTTCTATTATCTATGGATTTTATCCCCGTTATTGTTGAGCGGAACCGCCGTTTCGGGGTTGCCGTGGGTCCATTCTATGTTATGATACCCGTTGAGATGTTCCGTTGGATGTTTCGTTCACCTTCCGGTGTTTTGAACCGTTCATATTTCATACCTAGCGACGTTATTTTTTCTCGCATAGCGCGCTAGGGGTCCCTTAGTAGCGCACGCCACGTTTGTTTCAGAACGCGCGCTAGCGAGTAGCCCCCGGGAGTGACAAAGGTCTGCTTTTCCGGTATACGGACTAGCGTATTAGCGTACGCTACATATGCTAGCGCACGCTAATGTTGAGGGCTAGCGCACGCCGATGATGCCGGTAGCGTGCGCTAGCGTGAGTGTCCAAGATCGATGCTTTACTATCCGAACCCGGTCAGCGCCGGTTAGCGACGCTACGTTTGTATGGTAGCGCACGCTAACGGATCGATTAGCGCACGCTACGCTTGTATGGTAGCGCACGCTAACGTATCGTGGGTTCTCGGGCGACGCCACCTGGACTCGACTAATGTCCGTGTAGCGACGCTATTGGTCGATAGCGCGCTACCGAGAGGTTATTAGCGCACGCCACGTTTGAGTAGCGCACGCTAACGCCAATAGTCCGCTCTTTGGATCGACGCTAACCATTTTGCTCGTAATTTTTCCCGTTAGCGCACGCTAACCTTGAGGATTAGCGCACGCTAACACTCCCGGCTATATAAACCAGGAGTTGACCGAGATAAACACAATTTCTCATTTCTCTCCTTCTTCCGCGCCGAGCGACTCCAGAGGCGATTTGAGGCGATTTTCTTCTTCCAATCACTTCAGAGATTCTTTTCTTGAGTTCTTGGTGTAGATTAACATCATCCACTTGTGTTTCTCATCCTAAATCCAAGGTAATCTCTTAGAACCCTACTTTTGGATAATTTGGGGTTTTGGGATTTTCTTCCGATCCGTTCCGCTTTGTTGATGGATTCATGATGAATATGATTAATCTTGTTGATATTCTTAGTTTCTACGGATTCATGGTATATTTCGTGATTTTTACGGAATCGAGAGGGTTTGGTTGTGGTCCGCCCTCGTTGTTGTTTATATACGAATATACATGAATCGTAGGCGGGTTTTGGGTGTATTCCAATTCCGTATTCATTTAGAAACGGTTGTGATTGTGTTCTTCGAATCGTTAGGTTCGGTTTCATTGGTTCCTAGCGTTCGTCGGTGACTTTCCTTTCCGTTCTTCGCGTCGTCATTAATTCAAGGCAAGTATTCTTGGAAACCTTTATGCTTAACGTGGAATGGTAATGTATTTTGTGTGTGATTTTCTCACCTCGTGTTGGTCCGACGGATCAAGGAGGGAATCCAAAGGTTTGCGTCCGGATTCATGAGTTTGTTTAGCTAGCTGCCATGGGAGGGTCCTTAGAGGCCTCGTGTGGGAATTTATGATATGACTGCTCCCAAGGCGATGCATGTGCGTGTTTTGTTTTTATAACATAGCCGGTAAGGGAGGGTCCTTAGAGGCCTCGTGCGGGAATTTATGATATGACTGTTCCCAAGGCAAAATTGTTTGACTGTTTATTTCCTAAAGGACATGTCTAGTTTTGGTTTTTGAAATGATATTGATGCATGTACTATGAAATGTGTAAGAGATTGGTTTGCCTTGATTACTTGTACTAGCGTAATTGCTAACCCCTTTGGGGACCCGTTTCGGGAAATTCTTATTATGGATTTCGTTATGATTATCCTGACGAGCGGGCACCGTGACGACGAGGATGTTGGCGCTGTGGTCGTTGACATGTGCATTTGGGTCTATTTATTTCCTTTGTCCATTTCGATATGGTTGTTCCCACAGTTTTAAACTTATAGATTGTACTCGCGAGTACTTAGGCTTTTTGTTTCAAACTCCGTATTGTATTGCTTTAAATTGTCACGTTGTTGGTTGATGCTTATTTTGCCGGTTGCTCCGGGCGTATCTTTATATGTCATATTATTTAATTGTGTATCCTCGCTAACCAAGATGGTTAGTCGAGTGGAGTTTTTCTATTGTAGCCTGGTAGGTCCCATGTAGGGGTCTACGGCGCTGTAACATATTCCGAATTTCTCGGGGTGTTACACCATGTAACCTTACAATCTCTTTGATAAATATCTGGGCCAATCTCTCGAGTCCCCATGTGTCTTTTATCTCCAAAAAGTGGTCTGATTTGGTCAGATGGTCCACAATCACCCAAATCGTATTCATCCCTCGTCGACTAGTCGGTAAGCTAGTGATAAAATCCATCGATATGTCCTCCCATTTCCACTCGGGAATCGGGAGCAGTTTCAGCATTCCTGCGGTTGCTGTCGGGAGCAGTTTCAGCATTCCTGTGGTTGCTGATGCTCAATCTTAACCTGTTGACAGGTTAAACACCTTGAAACAAACTCTGCAACTTCACGTTTCATACTCCCCCACCAATAATATTGCTTCAAATCCTTATACATTTTGCTAGACCCCGGGTGAATGGAGTACGGGGTAGCATGAGCTTCTCGCAGGATAGAGTTCCTCAATTCGTCGCCTGTGGGTACACAAACTCGATTCCTGAAGCGTATCAATCCATCATCGTGGATCACAAATCCAGGGGCTTTCCCTTGAGTTACTTCATCCTGAACTCTAGATAAGAATGGGTCCATAACCTGGTTCGATTATATTCTCAAGGGACGATGAAATCTCAAGTGTGCAGAGTTGCCCCTGAATACGCTATAACCAGACTTCAATTTCTGGTCTCGCCAACTCTAACTGTAATTCTCTCTGAAATGTCAAGCGGGCAAGCATCTGCTCATGTACTGTTTTACGACTCAAAGCGTCCGCAACTACATTTGCTTTGCCCAGATGATAAAGGATCTCGATATCATAATCTTTGATGAGTTCTAGCCACCTTCTCTGCCTCATGTTTAAGTCCTTCTTAGTAAAAATGTACTTCAGGCTCTTGTGATCGGTAAAAATCTGACAGGTAACTCCATACAGATAGTGATGCCAGATTTTTAAAGCAAACACCACGGCTGTGAGTTCCAAATCATGGGTGGGGTAGTTGACCTCGTAAGGTCGTAGCTGTCTCGATGCATATGAGATCATCTTCCCGTTCTGCATTAGTACACATCCAAGGCCCTGTTTAGACGCGTCACTATACACCACAAATCCTGCGTTCCTTTCGGTAGAACCAAAATAGGTGCCGAAATCAACCGACTCTTGAGTTCATCAAAACTCTGCTGACATGCCTCTGACCATAAATACTTCTTATCCTTCCTCAATATATTAGTCATCGGTTGGGCAATCTTGGAAAAACCTTCCACGAACCGTCGGTAATAACCTGCTACTCCCAAGAAACTACGTACTTCCTTAACGTTCTTTGGTGGTAGCCAGTCTCGGATAGCTTATGTCTTCTGTGGGTCTACTCGCAACCCATCAGCTGATATCACATGTCCGAGAAAGATAACCTCACGTATCTAGAATTCACATTTGGAAAATTTTCCATAAAGCTGCTCCCGCCTTAACGCCTCGAGAACTTGATGAAGATGACGCTCATGCTCTTCATGATCACGAGAGTAGATCAGAATGTCGTCAATAAAAATGACTACAAAGCGATCCAGATAATTAATAAAGACCGGGTTCATCAACTCCATGAATACTGCCGGTGCATTAGTCAGTCCAAAAGGAATCACTACGAACTCATAATGCCCATAACGAGTACGAAAAGCGGTCTTCGAAATGTCAGACTCACGAATCCTCAGCTGATGGTAACCGAACGTCAAGTCAATCTTAGAAAACACAGCAGCTCCCTGAAGCTGATCCAATAAATCATCAATACGCGGCAATGGATATTTGTTCTTAACGGTTACCCTGTTCAGCTCACGATAATCAATTCCGTACAAATAGCACTGGTGCTCCCCAAGGGGACGCACTAGGTCGAATATAGCCCTTCTCCGTCAAATCCTCCAGCTGGCTCTTCAACTCCTACATTTCAGTCCGAGCCATACGATGCAGTGCTTTCGAAAGTGGGGACGTACCTGGCTCTAACTCAATATTGAACTCTACATCACGATGTGGAGGTAAGCCTGGCAACTCCTCTGGAAATACGTCTGGGTAGTCTCGGACTACTGGAATATCGGCCAATTCGACTGGTCGGTCTGCTGTTTTGGCCATGAAACACCAATAGCCAATACACCCCTGATTAAGCAGTTTCACTGCTTTCATAGCGCTGATGACTCTCCCGGAACGGCTGGGATTGTCACCCTAAAAAGTACACTCAACACCTGTTAGGTGTATTTTTATATGCCTATTTATCATTATTTTGCATTATTTTAGAGAGTGAATTTGATCAAATGAGCTTTTAATGCCTTAATTTTGTATGTTTGTCAGGAAATTGAAGTCCGGAAGCTAAAACGAGGCGAAACGGGCGAAAACGGCAAATTTTGGCTATGAGCCGCGGCACAAGGAAGCAGGGCCGCGGCACAGGAAGACACCCAGCGAGCGCAGAGTAAACTGTACTCTGTGCCGGACCTTTTATCTTTTGGACCGGAAATTCCCTCACAATATGCCGCAAGTGCACGGTGTCAACAAGTAATAAAGTGATAAGTAAAGTATCGTTCCCTCGAGGACTGATTTCACTAAGTACCAAAATTTAATCAACTCACAATTTTATTTGAAGAACAATTAAATAGAGTTTATATCTAAACTAATTGCAGCAAATAAATAATAGTACTAATAATAATAATAATAATAATACTAATAAGGGGTAGGATTATGATTTTCACCTTAAACAATCCGGAATGATATTTATTCGATTCAATTCACTGTTATTCAATTGATTGTAAGCCAGAAATTCCTAAATTATTCTAAAGCCTTTCCCAAGGTCGATAGAAAATACTACAAATTATTAACTCGATATATCCCTATTCGAATTAATTAATTAATAGCTAAAACAGTTCAAGAATTCCTAAAATAAATAGGCTTCACAATTCCATGAGTATATCCCTATCTCACGAAAATTATGATTCGTCTCACAAGAACTATGCCTAAATTTCATCTCTCGAATTCATAAAGACATTCAAAACAATTCAACTATTGGCCAGACAATTAAAAAGCATTAAGAACAGTAAGAAGAATCCAATTCAATAGAATAACGAGTAAATCGAAATAATAATAAATAATCAAACCGTCATGTAATCGGCTACAATCAAAATCCTACTCAAACAGATCTAGAAACTACGATACGGAAAAAGTAAGAAAAACCGTAGGGATCCGTGGTCTTGTCGTCGCCCACAAATCTCCTCCTTGTGTTCTTCTTGATTTCTTCCCCGCCGACCCAACCCCCTGTTCTCCTCATTCCTGTGCCTTTTTTATATCATCTCTTTTATCCCTCTAGTAGGTTTCTTTTTCAAGAAAATAAAATCCTCTCCAGTAGTGCTCCTCTCGGCCCACCAAACAAAAACCATGATTTGCGGCCCAAAATTTCTTCCCAGTGGCGTTTTTCTTGCGCTTTCTGTGCCGCGGCTCACTTGGTGTGTGCCGCGGCACACAGTAGAGTGTGCACATCATTCGCTGGTTGTCTTCGTGTGCCGCGGTTCACTTGGTGTGTGCCGCGGCTCATGACCAAAAAATGCTATTTTCGCCCGTTTTTCATCGTTTTGGCTTAGGACTCCGATTTCCCGCAAAACATATAAAAATAATGCATTAAAAGCTCATTTATGCTGATTTAGGCTCAAGATGGATATAAAATAATGATATAAAAGCGCATAAAAATACGCCTAACAAATACCCCCAAACTTGAGCCTTTGCTTGTCCTCAAGCAAAAAATTATAATTTTAAACAAAATGTATCGTGAATAATCATGCAAATCCATAGTGCTCAACTTAATCATTACTACCCTGAAAATCTCAAAGAATAATACAAGTATCGTAATAGTGAGTCACGTCCAGACACCGATTCCACAAAGTAACCAATTTCAAATTCTAATCAATCGCTCATGAAGAAAATCAAGCTCAAAGATTAACAATCGTGAATTTAACCGACCGTCAATATGAAGGGTTAGATTAAACAAGCCAATTCGCCTACAGCCTAGTGGCAAAATTCAAGAGTTTCATTATCAAAATTACGCCTAGACAAAGATTCCCTTATGTATGATCAATAATATGATTCGAGTTAACCACTAGGTTTCGGCTCTCGGGATATTTCATCGGGATGATCCTAGGGTGGATTTCCATTCTCATGTATCGGGGAACCGTTTCACGTAAAAGACACTCATGGGGTACATGGATGCTTCTAGTTACTAAGCCCCCCTATACAGCGGAGAAAAAACTCGAATAGCAAGTCCCGCATGTCAAGGTTGCTGTTTTACGCGAGAGTAAACAACGGGTCACGTGAATACCCCCGGTTACTAGGCTTCCCATCATCGGTAATGCGATATTTCTAAATTATTAATCTATTCAGGGTCGTCGTTTTACGCGAGAGTAAACAACGGGTCACGTGAATACCCCCGGTTACTAGACTTCCCATCATAGAACATGTAATATCTCGACTTTTTGAGAAAAACTGTCCGACTCTAAACTCAATTCAAGTGCCAACAAGACTCATATTACTGGACGACTAGCTACACAAAAAGTTTAACCAAACGTATAAACGGTGATTTGAAAACACGTATGTCTCCTTTCTTATCTGCAAAAATTTCTACAAAAACGATAAAATTTCGGACCTAATTGAATACTCAACAGAAACAGATATCTCTGACTGCAACTCGACCAAAAGTCAACCGTTTCTTCCAAGAGAAATCAGTATCGTAACATCAGTTTTACACATGGAAGCACGAAAAATTCACGAAAAGTAAAGCAATGATGAAATCACAATTTATAACCAAGAAAATCAATTCCACTACACATAAAATCATCCATAATAAAACTCATGTGAAAATAAAAGAGATAAGGAAAAGTGAAACTTATTCCAAATGTCTTCTTGAAAGCCAGCACATGTCCGAGTGGAATCGACTGTCCATACGTCCAATAACGCTCAACATCACGAGGGACCCCCAAACTTAATCTCTAGTCATGAAATAACAATAGACATTAAATCAAGAAAGACTAGAATATGAAGAATAATAACTCATTTGGGGTTAAAAAATTATCTTAGAGAAATGAGGGCCAACAAGAATACACGAATCCAAACGAAAAAAAACAAAACAAAGAAAAATTATAAACGAAAAATCAAATAAAAACAACTATCTAGAAAGCAAGTAAAAATGATGGGTTGCCTCCCAGCAAGCGCTCTATTTTACGTCTTGAGCACGACGTGGCAAAAAGAATTTAACATGGCTTCTTTCTAGGGAGATTGCCAAATACCCCCTTCTTGCAATCAATAAGCCTCTTATTCCATAAGGGAGGCTTTGGCTCATGCCCGGTTGCTAAAAATAATGAATAAGAATAATTATGCGGACAACCAAAAAATGATGGAAGAATATAATAATGATAAGGCATGAATAAATAAGCAGAGTTCGAATGGGTAGATAATAAAGACACATCGTGAACAACCTCATTAGAACTCAAGGAATCAGCCTCAACAAAATCAGAAGTAATGGGGTCAATCTCTCCCATTATGGATTTAGGAAAGATTATGCACGGCACCGTTAATAAAATTTTTGGCACAAAAGTGTTCACCTTATTAGTCGAAGTTTGATGACAATTTAATGAAATTTCTTGGGAAACATCATCAATGGTAACTTCTTCTATAGGCTCATCACCCTTTATGTAATTATCAGGTGCTGGGGGATCGACCCTAAAACTCAACATGTCGTTCTTCTCAACCTCCCCCTCAACTTCACTACTAAATATATGAGCTGGAAAATAACCGTAGTGAACTTCAAGACCACGACGTGCACATTCTAGCTCAAAAAGGGTACTATCAGGATTTTTAAGAGTGTCTACACATTGTTCAAGCATGGTCTTTTGTTTCGGGGGAGGGGGCTGACTGACCCTATTTGGCAAATTATTAAGAACATCCAAATTTATGAAATGCCAAGGGCCACGATACTCATAGGAAAATATAATGAAGAAAATAAAAATATAGAGACTAAAGAAAAAAAACTTCAAATTAAAATTAGAGTCGCTTGGTATTGATATTAGCGAAAAATCAGTCCCCGGCAACGGCGCCAAAAACTTGTTGCGATATTTCTTACACGCAAGTGCACGTTATCGTTTACAAGTAATAAAGTGATAAGAAGAGTATCGTTCCCACGAGGACTGAATCTCTAACTACCGATTTTTATGTATTCCAGTTTTATTTGAACAATCGAATTTGGGTTTTGCAACTAATATCTAAAAGAATTACTAAAAGACTAAACAGTAGAAAACGATAGCTTGAATAAAGGGAAATCAAATGATGAATAAGTCTAGGATTCTGAATCCACCTCGGTTTATCCGAATTTACTCTCGATTATCCGTAGTAAATAATTTTCCCAATTTATTGAAGGCGGAGATTGCTAATATATTCTACCGCCTCTCCCGAGGTCAATAGATTTTCTAAAGGCGAATAACGCACTCTATCCCTAGGTGAATTAATTCATCAATAGGCAAGAAGCATAAAATCTCCAAAAGGCCACGTAGTTCCTATGAGTAT
Source organism: Orobanche coerulescens (assembly GCA_033398695.1). Taxonomy (NCBI): domain Eukaryota; kingdom Viridiplantae; phylum Streptophyta; class Magnoliopsida; order Lamiales; family Orobanchaceae; genus Orobanche; species Orobanche coerulescens. Next base: position 205,989,441 of record CM065803.1, read on the forward strand.
ATTCCTATCTCACAGAATAAAACGGTCCTCACCAAAAGTTCCTCACCAATTCTCCTCTCCCGATTCAAATTGAATGATTAAATCAATACAACCATTGGCCAGATAATTGCAGCAATAAACACAGTTGGGGAAAACTCAACAAAAAGGTAATTAATTGGATAATCTCAAGAAATTCGTCAAAACATGGGTTTCAAAAATCCTAGATTAGGGTTTTAGCCTGACATATTAATAACGGAAAATACAGAATAAATGAATGAAAGCATTAAAATCAAACGCAGATGAAGCTCGGATTCCTCCGTTCTTCGGCTTCCGCCCTCTGCCCTTGAAGTCTTCTGCTTCCCTCCTCTTCTGCCGTCTCTCCTCTCTGATTCCAAGCTCTAGATCCAAAAGATAAAAGATTAAAAGATCCAAAGATAATTAATTAGGGTCTTAAACCCTATTTATAGCTCAGCACATCCTCCAAATCGCGTCCGTATGAGTAGGTCGAAAGCTGGCTTCGAAACGGCCCAAATCCGCGCGGACATACAAAAACCGCCAAGTGTGCCGCGGCGCACTAAATCTGTGCCGCGGCACAGAGTACAGTTTACTCTGCGCTCGCTGGGTGTCTTCCTGTGCCGCGGCCCTGCTTCCTTGTGCCGCGGCTCATAGCCAAAATTTGCCGTTTTCGCCCGTTTCGCCTCGTTTTAGCTTCCGGACTTCAATTTCCTGACAAACATACAAAATTAAGGCATTAAAAGCTCATTTGATCAAATTCACTCTCCAAAATAATGTAAAATAATGATAAATAGGCGTATAAAAATACACCTAACAAATACCCCCAAACTTAAGCCTTTGCTTGTCCTCAAGCAAAAAGAATTAATTTCAATAAAAGAATGTCGTGAATCATCGTGCGACTCGTAGTGTTCAACCTAATCAATACTATCCTGAAATTCTCTCTGAATAATACGAGTGTCGTAATAGCGAGCTACACTCACAACACTGATTCTACAAAATAACCAAGTTCAGTCCTAATTACTCGTTCATGAAGAAAATCTAGCTCAAAGATTAACAAACGTGAATCAAATCGGCCGTCAATATGAAAGGCTAAAATAAACAAGCTAGTTCGTCCCGTTCCACAGTCTAATGGCAAAAGTTTCACGAGTTTCATAAAAATAATCCTCGGACAGTATTCCCTTATAAATATATGCACAAGAAAATGATTCGAATTGACCACTAGGTTCGGATCTCGGGATGTTTCATCGGGATAATCCTAGGGTGGAACTTCCATTCTCATGTGTTGGGAAACCGTTTGACGTAAAAGACACTCATGGGGCACATGGATGCTTCTAGTTACTAAGTTCCCCTCTACAGTGGAGACACAACTCGAATAGCTAATTCCCGCATGTCCGAATCAAGGTCGCTGTTTTACGCGAAAGTAAACAGCGGGTCACACGAATACCCCCGGTTACTAGGCTCCCTATCATCGGCACATGTGAAATCTCTCAATCACTAGTCTAATCAGGGTTGTCGTTTTACGCGAGAGTAAACAGCGGGTCACGTGAATACCCCCGGTTACTAGACTTCCCATCATAGAACAAAAATTTCTCGACTTTTTGAGAAAAACTATCCGACTCTAAACTCAATTCGAGTGCCAACAAGACTCATATTACTGGACGACTAGCTACACAAAAAGTTTAACCAAACTTATAAACGGTGATTTGAAAACACGTATGTCTCCTTTCTTATCTGCAAAAATTTCTACAAAAACGATAAAATTTCGGACCTAATTGAATACTCAACAGAAACAGATATCTCTGACTGCAACTCAACCAAAAGTCAACCGTTTCTTCCAAGAGAAATCAGTATCGTAACATCAGTTTTACACATGGAAGCACGAAAAATTCACGAAAAGTAAAGCAATGATGAAATCGCAATTTATAACCAAGAAAATCAATTCCACTACACATAAAATCATCCATAATAAAACTCATGTGAAAATAAAAGAGATAAGGAAAAGTGAAACTTATTCCAAATGTCTTCTTGAAAGCCAGCACATGTCCGAGTGGAATCGACTGTCCATACGTCCAATAACGCTCAACATCACGAGGGACCCCCAACTTAATCTCTCGTCATGACTTAACAATAGACATTAAATCAAGAAAGACTAGAATATGAAGAATAATAACTCATTTGGGGTTAAAAAATTATCTTAGAGAAATGAGGGCCAACAAGAATACACGAATCCAAACGAAAAAAAAACAAAACAAAGAAAAATTATAAACGAAAAATCAAATAAAAACAACTATCTAGAAAGCAAGTAAAAATGATGGGTTGCCTCCCATCAAGCGCTCTATTTTACGTCTTGAGCACGACGTGGCAAAAAGAATTTAACGTGGCTTCTTTCTAGGGAGATTGCCAAATACCCCCTTCTTGCAATCAATAAGCCTCTTATTCCATAAGGGAGGCTTTGGCTCATGCCCGGTTGCCAAAAATAATGAATAAGAATAATTATGCGGACAACCAAAAAATGATGGAAGAATATAATAATGATAAGGCATGAATAAATAAGCAGAGTTCGAATGGGTAGATAATAAAGACACATCGTGAACAACCTCATTAGAACTCAAGGAATCAGCCTCAACAAAATCAGAAGTAATGCGGTCAATCTCTCCCATTATGGATTTAGGAAAGATTATGCACGGCACCGTTAATAAAATTTTTGGCACAAAAGTGTTCACCTTATTAGTCGAAGTTTGATGACAATTTAATGAAATTTCTTGGGAAACATCATCAATGGTAACTTCTTCTATAGGCTCATCACCCTTTATGTAATTATCAGGTGCTGGGGGATCGACCCTAAAACTCAACATGTCGTTCTTCTCAACCTCCCCCTCAACTTCACTACTAAATATATGAGCTGGAAAATAACCGTAGTGAACTTCAAGACCACGACGTGCACATTCTAGCTCAAAAAGGGTACTATCAGGATTTTTAAGAGTGTCTACACATTGTTCAAGCATGGTCTTTTGTTTCGGGGGAGGGGGTTGACTGACCCTATTTGGCAAATTATTAAGAACATCGAAATTTATGAAATGCCAAGGGCCACGATACTCATAGGAAAACATAATGAAGAAAATAAAAATATAGAGACTAAAGAAAAAAAAACTTCAAATTAAAATTAGAGTCGCTTGGTATTGATATTAGCGAAAAATCAGTCCCCGGCAACGGCGCCAAAAACTTGTTGCGATATTTCTTACACGCAAGTGCACGTTATCGTTTACAAGTAATAAAGTGATAAGAAGAGTATCGTTCCCACGAGGACTGAATCTCTAACTACCGATTTTTATGTATTCCAGTTTTATTTGAACAATCGAATTTGGGTTTTGCAACTAATAACTAAAAGAATTACTAAAAGACTAAACAGTAGAAAAAGATAGCTTGAATAAAGGGAAATCAAATGATGAATAAGTCTAGGATTCTGAATCCACCTCGGTTTATCCGAATTTACTCTCGATTATCCGTAGTAAATAATTTTCCCAATTTATTGAAGGCGGAGATTGCTAATATATTCTACCGCCTCTCCCGAGGTCAATAGATTTTCTAAAGGCGAATAACGCACTCTACCCCTAGGTGAATTAATTCATCAATAGGCAAGAAGCATAAAATCTCCAAAAGGCCACGTAGTTCCTATGAGTATATTCCTATCTCACAGAATAAAACGGTCCTCACCAAAAGTTCCTCACCAATTCTCCTCTCCCGATTCGAATTGAATGATTAAATCAATACAACCATTGGCCAGATAATTGCAAGCATTAAACACAGTTGGGGAAAACTCAACAAAAAGGTAATTAATTGGATAATCTCAAGAAATTCGTCAAAACATGGGTTTCATCAAAATCCTAGATTAGGGTTTTAGCCTGACATATTAATAACGGAAAATACAGAATAAATGAATGAAAGCATTAAAATCAAATGCAGATGAAGCTCGGATTCCTCCGTTCTTCGGCTTTCGCCCTCTGCCCTTGAAGTCTTCTGCTTCCCTCATCTTCTGCCGTCTCTCCTATCTGATTCCAAGCTCTAGATCCAAAAGATAAAAGATTAAAAGATCCAAAGATAATTAATTAGGGTCTTAAACCCTATTTATAGCTCAGCAAATCCTCCAAATCGCGTCCGTATGAGTAGGTCGAAAGCTGGCTTCGAAACGGCCCAAATCCGCGCGGACATACAAAAACCGCCAAGTGTGCCGCGGCGCACTAAATATGTGCCGCGGCACAGAGTACAGTTTACTCTGCGCTCGCTGGGTGTCTTCCCGTGCCGCGGCCCTGCTTCCTTGTGCCGCGGCTCATAGCCAAAATTTGCCGTTTTCGCCCGTTTCGCCTCGTTTTAGCTTCCGGACTTCAATTTCCTGACAAACATACAAAATTAAGGCATTAAAAGCTCATTTGATCAAATTCACTCTCCAAAATAATGTAAAATAATGATAAATAGGCATATAAAAATACACCTAACAACACCATCGTCAGATGTGACGGTCACTGTTCACTTGCGGACATTAAGTATGGCATCATGATGATCCATCCAATCGATACCCAAGATCACATCATCTTTAGGTAAATCGACCACAATTAAATTCGACAACCACTCATAGTCGTTCATGCGAATCAGACAGTTCTGCACTTCACGATTCCCAACAATTCTTCTACCATCGGGTAGACCAATTATATAAGGTTCACAATTGGTAACATGATCTAATTGCAAACGACTCAAACAAGAAGTAGATAAAAAGGAGTGTGAAGCACCAGTATCAAAAAGAACACATACAGGCTGAGATCGTATCTCGAGAGTACCTGCAATCATGCTGGCTTCGGGATCGTCGGCCTTCTTCATCTCGTAGACTCTGGGTTTAGCAGCCCCGGTACCAGATGTAGCAGCTTGACTTCCACGGACCATCCCTCTGTTTGCCCCGGTAGTCTGATAAGAAGCAGACCGAGGTACACGGTCCTAGGCGGAAGACTGAACTGGAGCATGAGATGCTGCTGGAGTACGTCCTGGTCCACTCCAACAATAACGATCACGATGTCCATTCTTACCACAAGTATGGCATGCGACGGCCGGCCTCGGGCATTTAGAATTGATGTGCCCCTGGTCTCCACAGTTATAGAACACAACAGATAGGCTGACTGCTCTAGGTTATGATCCGGTTGGCTTTGACGCCATGGGTAGCCGTTCAGAAGGATTTGGCACTGGTTGGGGCCTCTTGAATGTTCCCCGATTGCTGTCAGTTTGGTTCTGGTTCCTGAATTTCTTGTTTTTGGACTGCGGTTGTTTCTTGAAAATTTCTTTCGCGGTCAGTTCGTACTCCAGAGCTTTCTCGATGAACTCCGGTAGGGTCGTACAATAATGGTTCAACAGCTGCATTCTCATTCGAGGTTTAAGCCTCTTGAGAAAATATTTGATCTTATCGGCCTCCGTTCGGACAATTGTCGAGGCAAAAGGAAGAAGTGCCTGGAATTTCTCGGCAACAGATAGTACATCATCTTTAGACGGGTCTGGATTTAGCAATTCTGACAGTTTGGCCTCGCGGAGAGGACCCAGATAGTAACGGTCTAGCATGAGATTTTTAAATTCCTCCCAAGTACATACGCCATCAGCTGGCCTCACCGAAAGCCACCAGGTGTGGGCGCCCTTGCCAAGATAGTAAGCTGCTACGGAGACGCGATTCTCTGCTGGACAGTTTACCATATCGAATAACTTCTCGAAGTGTTTAATCCAATGCATGATATCAGCAGGCTCAGAGGAGCCTTCAAAAGTTGGGGGTCGCTGGCGAGAGATGTCGCTGATGATCCGACTCACCGGTCCGCCATGTACAGGAGGTGGCCCTTGTTGCTGGTTGGTAGCAGCTCTCTGCATAGCTTCCATTAACTGACCCATCTGGGTCATCTGAGCCATCATGCCCTGCATCACAGCATAAGGATCGACACGCGCATCCTCGCGCCCAGTGTGGTTCGATTGGTCCCTAGAAGGCGAATCACTGCCTGCGGAACTATGCTCTGCATTCGCACGCCTGTTGGCTCGTGGTATCGGGATTCGGCCCATTCCGCGGCCTCGTCCCCCTCTGCCACGACCTCTCAGATTTCTTTCCATACTGAAAGAATCAATGCATAATGATATCCATAAGTACAGTTCATGATACCAATCAAAATTCATGATAAGTTAATAGCAACAAGGAATTTCCTATTCAAGAAAACAGTTCATAATGAATTATCGACACTACGAGTGTCACACAGAATATCATATCGATGTTGAGTCGAACAGTTTCAATCATATAATCAATCCAGAATTTATCTCGAATTATCAATCCGATAAATCCTGCCACAAATCCTTGAAAATAACAAGATCAACAAGGAGATCCATTCCAATATCAATATCCTGCCAGTAATTAAATCATGGCTCATAGAGTACATACCGCATTTGGCTCGTAGGATCAGGCTCTTGCACAGGTCACACGTGACACGAAGGTCTCTTGATACTAGTTCATTCTACAATGACTCTAAAAAAATCGAAGCGCCGATTCCATCTTCTGTAACACCCCAAAAAGGCGGCCATTACAGTGCCGTGGACCCCACACTGGGACCCACCAGGCGATACCCAAAATACATATTAAATACGCAATACTTGTGATACCGAACCATAATACAAAGTATCTACTCCGATTAGGAGTTTACAGTAGTTTGGCCAACGACCTTATTACACACAGGATCCGAAGTACGAGTATAATCCATATGGAGATGAAATATACCTTAAATAGCAATACATTAGTCACAATTTGAAGCGGAAAGGTAATATTACACGGTTTGAACAAAACCGGACAACAAAAGACTTGGGGCCCCCGAACTAGTATCTTTCGAACCCTTCGCCATCACCATGATCTTCCCGTGCCTTGCCTTTTCCTCGACCTAAAATACAACACAAGTATTTCGCCCAACACAGGGTCAGATATACATGATAAATGGTTTCTCAAGATATTATACAATTCACATATATTAGATTTCAAGGAAAACAACCTGACTAACGAACATACCCCTCGGGCGTATGAACGATTAGTCACAAAACGTCGAACACATCCAAATATATAAATGGACTATGAACGACCAACATAGTACGACTCAAGATGGACATCACAGTACGCCCGATCTGGAAATGTGTCAGTGCACATGTCCACCCCATATACAGAATCCAGGATATACGTGGGACAATGTACCTAATTAGCCTCACGAACTACGTCTCGTGTGCACAGTCCAATACGGAAACATCCACGCATGACTATATATGTGTCGGCTAAAAATCCTACACAATGACCAATCGAACGTAGATATGATTCCGGAGATGTCACGATACAACATGACAATGAATTCAATAAATCACATATCCAATTAAGGATCAAGAACTTACCGAAATGACAATAAGGATCAATGATATCAACGGTTCAAAAGTGATGAACTTAGTAATGCAATACCACGATGAAAAATGGAACATCATCAAGAATAATATCAAATCACGGGTCACAAATTTATAAGTGTTTCATATACACGAAACGCATAATCATTACAAGAATCCAAATATCATTATAACCAAGCAAGATAACTTGCCTCAATACGGAGGCGAGAATAGTCCTTTCTTGTCGAATGATCGAACGGTCCTTGACTTAATATAGGTTACTCGAACAATCAACCTTGTAAGGAATACAATCCATTCAATAACATATTCTCATAACTATTGATATCTAGTTCAGCGAATCGATATCCTAAATTCAATTTGCTTAGTTCAACTATCTTTGTATCATAATTCCATTTCAAGGATTGATACTAACTTCAATTTATTCTCATCATCGATTATCATTCAAGATGTCCTCGATTATTCATATGGTTCAAACGGATGAGAATTTATCAAGAACAATTATCAAGGAGAACTTTGCTAAAATTCATATGTCTTAAAAACAACATCAATATTTTGAAAGATATAATCCAAACAACTACGTTTCATAAAACATTTATCAAAGTGAAGGTTACTCAGTGATTATCATTGTTCGAACGAATCATGAGTTTGTAAAATTATTACTACGTTCATCGGTTATGAGATCACCAAGTTAGGTTAACGATATAGTCGAGTTATTCATCACAAGATCATCACGAAATCATCATCAAGGTGAATTAAACATCTATGAACTAATAACCTTATATTGATATAATTCAAGGTTCAACCAAATCACGTGAAAATCCTAAGTTCATTTAGTTTAGAATCTTTCTAAACATGATGATTCGGTTCAATATAATGATAACAATCCTACAAATCAACCTATCTACAATGAAACTAAGGATCATTATTATTCTAGTGATGTTAATAGTCTAGAAGGAAGAGTGTGTTTCTACTAAACATGATTACTACCATTTAAGACATCAAGAATACATCATATCCAACCCTTAATCACCATATTCATCCTTAAGTTGTGAAAAGCTTAACTACAAACATGTTAGCTTGATTAATTCTACACTAGGTGAAGTATACTTTATCACTAATAGTATAACTACGAAATTATAGGGTGAAATCATATAACATACCTTCAGAAATGAAGAACAATACACCAAAACCACAAGAACACACTCTAAGCTTCAAGAAAGACTCCAAACTTCAAATCAACAAGCTCCAAATCAAGATGCAAAGCTCCAACACAAGTTGGAAGAAGGTATAATTGATCTAGGGAGGCAGGGGGATGATTATAGGGGCGAAAAATCGGAGTTTGGACGTTCAAAATGAAAGACACAAATTATCTTTTTATAACAGCACAGTCCGTTACGTACGTTATCACATGCAGATAACGTACGTTAGTAACTTTACGTACACTACACAGAATGTGTTACGTACGTAATCTATTACCACATGCTACTGAACTAAAATACGAACAGCATTACGTACGTTATGGCTTGAAGCCTTACGTACGTAATGTATGTCAACTAGGTTGCCTCCAAAAGATCATATATTCGAATCACGCCCGACCCCACACGCCGAAAGTTGAGATCAGATGAGACTACAAGTATTACGTATGTAAATGGCACCTCCTTACGTACGTAAATCCCACAATATAGCGTACGTTATCCTAAAGGGGTTAGCGTACGTTACGCACAAAATTACTAGCCCAAAAATGCACTTATCTATACAACATTGAAAAATCAATCATAGTGCGAATGATAGTTATATTCAAGTCTATTATGATATACTCCAACATCAATAAATATTAAACAAATGAAATAAGACTACAATAGTGTTGAATTATCTGAATAATACAACAGTAGGTAAGAATTTCCGTCGGATATTACAACTAGTTTGAAGAAAAACCCAATGGGAGAAAAACTTTCAAACTGTTTGTATTGAAGCTTGTGGCAATCATATCATATTGCATCATAATGTTGCTAAGAAATCTCTGTGGGATAAAATTTCAGCAATCTATGACCTCGTAAATTTGCTCCCCTTATCTCGATAGTTCTTGTATGAGTATTTTTGTGCCGTCTCAGTAAAACCTCGTGGGACAAAAACTGAGTGAATCTGTCATATATATATCATTCGTTGTTGGAGTATCCACGTGTTGCCTCATTAAAACTTTGTCAAGAAAATCCAGTGGGAAAAACTTGATCGAAGGAAAAAGAGTACAACTACTCCTTCCGTTTTCAAACTTTGAGGAATAATCTTGATCTTTGTAGTGTTCCTCATTATGCCATGAATATGCCTCATTAAAAACCTTATTAGGGAAAACCCAATGGGAAAAATCCTAATGAAGGAAAAAGAGTACATTATTCATACTAATACGCCATTCTAGTTGCCTGGTTAAAAACCTTGCTAGGAAAACCCAATGGGACAAAACCTCAGTCAAGGGAAAAAGAGTGCAATGCGTATTTTATTTAAATATGCCCCAGGCATTTCAATGATCCTCCAGGGATTAGTACGAGTATCATTTTCAATGCGGTTTGTAATATCGAACTCATATTCATTGCAATATATTCCAATTTTCTTTTGGAGATTCCATATTGGTTGTGATTAAACTGCCTCGTTAAAAACCTTACTGGGAGAACCCAGTGGGATAAAACCTCAATCAAGGAAAAGAGTACAGCAGATAATTTTCTTTCACAACACCTTATTTTGAGTGACTGCACGCACTGATAATATGTTCAAAATCTCCTTAGAAGTCACTTTCAGTAAGCCCATATGTTTCATTTCATTATAAGGGCATATATTTCAATTTCGATGGATTTCATTATCCTCATTTTCACAAATCATGGATTTTAATATCCTCATTTCCAATATCCATATTTTACAGTCATGGATATCCTCATACCATTTATCGATATCCTTTTTCCAATCATTGATATCCTCATTTCATTCATAGCGCTATATTGTGTCGACACATTTCAACATTTATTTCCCCATGGCAACATAACTTGACGAAATATCTCATTATCAATCATCTATTGCATTGTGGTTATGTCTATGTACTTCTCAAAAATATATGCCTTCTTTTATCATTTGCTTTGATTCATATTTGGGGAATTATTATGTATTTATCAAAGCAGTTGTAGTTGGTACCAAAGATTAATAATCTGTCATGCATCTTTGAACTTCAAGTTCATATTTCAGTTGTGAGGATATCGTGTGATGCATTTCACATATTTCCAACTACTCATACTTTCCCTCATGCTAAGAGATTTCTTGAGCACCAAACTCGTATGCCAGTATCTCAGTATTCATCTTCAGTCATGGGAGTTTATATATTATGTTCTCGATATTGGCTGGAGGACTTCAAATAGTATGCCAATTGCTTCCCACTTGTATGCGCATATCTTGATCCTTTTTGGGATCTATTCAAGTTTATTTGGGATATATTACTAGCTTTATATGATCTGGAATATATGCTCAAACTGTGAGCAAATCATCTCGTAAATTTCTGATTACGAGTCATATAAACATGTGACTATCTAGTGGATCCATAATATCTAGTAGTTCACATGTAGAGGAAGTGGGCCCATACTCCCCCTTAATATATTCCAAATTTATTAGGATTTCATTCCCAATATTGGCTAGTAGTGATATTAATCGAGAACAAATATTTGAAGACGATGTGTCTACATCACCATTAGATATTTTACCGGCATATCACATCATCTTTCGGTGCCATTATTGCACATCATTATCAACATGGAGTTGCTGCTCCCACATGTCATATTATGTTCATTATTCAAATATAGAGCCGTAGTTCATACGCTTCAGGACGCGGAGTCAAATCTCATACACGTAATTCCAATCTATAAATAGATTATCATTGTATTCACAAAATTCATCCATACCGAGGGTCTGAATATCATAATGGATTAAATGATTTCGAATCTTCATAAATATTACTCATCTCTTCCAGTGAATATCATAAAAATAATTTATCAAGCTCGACTCGAAAGATTAAGGGTGCTAATGAGAAATGGCATCCCAGAAGATATTCGATGGTTGATCGAAGCACAAGTTCGACTATCTGGCGAATTTTCAAATTCATTTAAGTACATGCCAAGTACAGGTAAGAGTAGTTTTGCAAAGAAACAGAGAGCAAAAAGATTAGGTGGGTGCTATAAATGTGCTCGGTGGACATGTGACACACGATGCAAATCTGTGGGGTTTGTATCCAAAAATCGAGAAGATAAAATAGCATTTATCAAGGATGGATTGAGTAAGGAATCTATGGATCATGATATCCAACAGATTCTTGATACACATTCCAGTGGATACGTTCATCGTGAACTAATGGCTTTGTGGATACAATTTAAGGATGAACGGGAACGTTATAGTCATGAAAATTAGTCATAAAAGATCCAGTTTGTAAGTCTGTTCTGTCAAAATTGGTATAAGGTAATATAAAAATAATACAAGTTGATGAATATTGTTTTCCAATGTTTAAATTTCTCAGCTGCCAACCGGTAACGTCATTTTCAATGAAAAATATAATATCATATCTTTTGTTTTCTTTTGTAATTTTGTCAAAAAGAAAATAGTAGAAACAGTGACTTATGTGTCGCTCCTTTTTCAATGAAAATAGTGAAGTCATTTGTCGTTTAGTAAGAAGTTTGTTCTTTAAATTTGGGATCTACAAATCATAACATGTATATTTTATAAAAGTATTTTGAAAATCTAGTGTAGAGAGATGGACTTTTCAGAATCCACATATCGATCTCATCCAAGTAAAACTATATGAATTTTGGTGGATCCAAACTGGTAAGTCATATCCAGCATATATATATGGCATATCAATTCGTAAAAGAATTAGGAAAACACAAAATCGATATATTGTATGGTGGGAGTAATTATAGATTTTTGGGTTATCTCTTAGAGGCTGCACAAAATGGGAAAATAAGAGTAACAAGTTCCTTACACTTTTCCACAGTTAGAACCAGTAGTATAGGGGTCTCAACTGGATTGATGCTTCAAGCACAGTCTGTGCATGATAGTTTGATGTATATGGTGAATAATAGTGATGCCTTTATTGTTCTTCCAGGTGGCTATGGCACACTCAATGAGATATTTAACATCACGCCATGGGCTGAGCGGGACTTCCATACCAAACATATAGCTTTGTTGAATATTAATAATTTCTTCAGCGATTTGCTTGCCTTTCTGGATCAAGGATTAGATCACAAGTTTATATCTCAACCATCACGAGATATAATAATATGTGCTGACACTGTTGCTGATCTACTTATAAAGTTTTAGGCATATATTTCAGTTAAGAATTTGGAAGTCAAAGCTCATCAGCCACAGACTATTGGCGCCAAATGGAAAAGAAGTTTAGATCATTTACATCTTTCATTATAAACCCTGATGCCAGGGGGTGGCAGAGTTATGGAGTTTTATACTCTCGAGACGCACCCCTCTGTTTTTTTGGGGTTTCATATGTATTTTCTTTTCGCGTTTCATATTGTCGAGTGTTTACTTTCTTTCAGCTAGTTTTGATATTTTCACTTCGACTGTTGTGTGCTTCTTCCAGCAATAATAAGATCATCTTTTGCTTTTATGCAAATACATTATTTCACGAATATATGATATATGTTTCTCCATAAATATTGTGAATCAATTGTGATATAATCAACATGGGACTTATTGAGCAATTATATTTCAGTGACAGCACTTCATATCAGTTGTCAGATGGTCCCACCATGCGGTGTATTTGCATGGGATTTTCTTTAATTAATCGGTGATAGCTTCTGATATCACTTGCTCAATTTTCTCCGTTCGTGTTTAATAATCATGGAGATCGGATATTATTTCCATCAACCGCTTCTTCTTCGAGAGCAGAATTTGAATCATTGATCAACTACTTCTTCAGAGTAGGATTTATTTTTATCAACTGCTTATTCGGGAGCAGGATTTATGAACTATTCATGTGGTATAACCAACCACGATGGTGATATATATAAATTGCATATATAAAACCATATGTCTTGTGATAATTGTACTCATTACATGGGGGGTATTGTAATTACAGAAAGTAAGCTCAATAACTGTGTGGTTTGAAGCCACCACTTTGAGATAAATAATAGATAGAAAGTAAACCGCAAAAATAATTAACTGCTGCTACCAAAGCAGTATCGTCCAATCATTTCTCAAAGTATAATCATGTGGTATTAGATTGGATCATTAGAAGATTATCAATCGACGTTAATTGCCGGCGTCAGTGCCGTCTGGATGTCCCGTGACATCACACATACTACTTTGTAAACTTTTCACAATATAAGAATTAAAATCACATGTCAATATTGATGTCAAATTAAAGCTCTCGTGAAATGGGTCACGGTGGTATCAAGGAAAATCAATTCTAATATCACATGTATCTTATATTTAAGAGAAACCAGATTTATAATTTATTGAATTAGAAGAATATTTTATTATTTTAATTTTTCTTACTCTTGGTTTCTTTTCCCGTGACTTCTTTTTTTTTTCTAATTTACTTCGTTACTTTTCTCTTTTGTTTTTAGTGTTTCAACTTTCATCTTTTGCTCCCATATTCAGCCTTATTCTTCTTCCCGGCCATTTTCTTATTCGCTCCTGCATCTTATTTCTTCTTCCTTTTCTTACTTTTTTTTTTAAATATGATAGTAACAAATATAAACATACACAGTACCTTACACACAAACATGGATGTAGACAGCTTTTCATTCGCCGATCAACGCTGATACTACCGTTGGATCTGCTTTGGTAGACGGCGGCCGGAGGCCGCCCTCGACAGGCCTCAGCCATCATTGACCGGAAAGTCAAACTTGTCGGATCGATAACCGGGTGGGTGGCGAAGGTGCGTCCCGAATAGACAAAACTGTCGGTGGTAATGCACTACCACGTCGAAGCTGGTGTTGGCTGGGGTTTGCAAAAATGTCGGCGGCGCACTATGTGCAAATGAAGGTATATTCCGGAGCATATTGGAGGGCCAAATGACGTCGGAATTGTCTGAAATTTTAAGGGTACGTAATTCATGTTGAGATGAAGTGAAATCCGGTGACCATTTCCGGATCGGTAGTTGGACGTGCCCACACTCGTCGATCGGGCGGAAGCTAGTGTGTGTAAGAGAAGAGAGAGAAATCTGACTAAATGCCATTCAATGAATCACTGAATTCGTGTTCGTGCTGTTTCTCCTAACTACTTGTAATTTCATGTCATAAGCTTACGGTGGAGTAGAGATTAGAGGTGGAACCGGAGGGTTTGGGATTAGACCCGCCGGCGGTGGTTGGTCCAAGGTGTCCAGATGAAACTTTGGCAGAGGATTCCTGTGTAGTATGGTTTGGATGAAGATTATGTTTCTCATGAGTGTTCCACCCGTGTTGACTTTATAGCTCATGAGTTCGGCCAACAAATTCATCCAATAAATAAGTTTGAATTTATCATGAAGAAGGGGCTGATTATAGGAAGATATTCTTGCGACATGTCGGTGTTCCAACTCTTCAGATTTGATGCTAGTTTGTTTTCACAAATTGAAAGATGATATTGGTGAAGATGAAAGAACAAGAAATTTTTCTTTGTAGAGAGATCTTGAGATTTTTGTAATAATTCGATTTCTGATATAGAAGTTCATCCAGTGGATGCAACTGTAGAGCTTACTCTCGACATATTACTCAAATGGCTAGAGTCGTGTTGATAACGTGTTATAAAATCGAAATATTATAGAGAGAGAATTTAGAGAGAGAATAGAGAATGATTCTCAGGTGTGTTTTTCATTAATAACTGAAGTCCTATTTATAGGAAAACTTCAGATGGCACAATCATAATTACATAATTACAACAGGGGCATAATAGTCATCCACACTATATAAAAACAAAAAGGTAATTTAAATGTCACTTTCTGGTATTTTTATAACACGTTGATTATACTTAATTATACAACTTGACGTAATGTGACGTACAATAATCACTTCTTATATTGCAATTCGACCATCATTAGATCATTATGGCGACAGTTCAACGCAGTGTCCAAGTGCAATGAGTTATTAGGACGACAATGTTTAAAAATCGTATCAATGATCTAATACATAACAAAACCAAACCAAACCAAACATACCCAGTATATCCCGCTCAGGGCAGGGTCTGGGGAGGGTAAGATGTACGCAGACCATGCCCCTACTTATTACGGTAGGGAGGCTGTTTCCGTGAAGACCCCCAGCTTAGTGCACAGCAGAATCTTGTGTGATAAATACAAAGGAAAACGTATGATTCGAAAAATCTCGAGACCATACCTGAGCCCATGGCTTGATCCACATGGGACTTACCTAAGCAGAATTTGGCTACTTCACTCCCGATGAACGCTGCTCTAACAAAAGAGAGGTTGGCTCTGCGCACAACTCCCTGTCAAAAATACACCACACGCAAAGACAATAGGATAAAATATACAATAAAAGTAAAAATGCAATGCTCTAGGTCAAAGCTAACCGAGACAACCCAACCCTGAGGCTCTCAACTACAGCACCGCTCCCAACAAAAGAATCCACAACTCTGATCTGGCGCCTCCAAGCGCACCTATCAACAGTCATGGTCTCAGAAAGGTTTAAGGCCTTCAAATCTAATCTCAGTTGCTCCTCCCACGTCCTCCTCCGCTCTCCTCTCCCCGACAACCATTAAATTCTCGACCCTCCTCACCGGAGCAGATGCCTGCCTCCTGCGGACGTGGCCAAACCATCTCAATCTCCCTTCACTAACTTTCTTTGAAATGGGCGCCACTTCAGTAGCGTTCTGAAAACCCGTTCGCAATTCTATCTAACATTGTGCGACCACACGACCAACGTAACATTCTCATTTCAGCCACTTCCAACTTGCTCTCAAGCGACTTCTTCATCGCCCAACATTCGGAGCCATACAACATTGCAGGTCGGATTGTCGCTCTATAGAATTTACCCTTCAACTTTAGAGGGACTTTCTTGTCGCACAGGACCCCTGTCGCTGCTCTCCACCTTAGCCACCCTGCTTTAATACATAACACATTGCTTCAAATTGTGTAATAAGTTATGATGGGCAAATTTTAACTATTAAAATAACAGTTGAAGACATAATTAAAAGGGTAACTTTTGTCCGTCAGAGAGACATACTAACTGACCGGAGCCAGGACTTTTTATACTATAACTAAGCTATATATTATAAATAAATATTTGTTATAATATAACACGAAAGTGACGTTTCAATTACCCCTTTGTTTATATATAGTGTGAATGACTATTATGCCCCTGATGTAAATATGTAATTACGATTGTGCCATCTGAAGTTTTCCTATAAATAGGACTTCAGTTATTAATGAATCATTCTCTATTCTCTCTCTCTAAATTCTCTCTCTATAATATTTCGATTTTATAACACGTTATCAGCACGACTCTACCCAACTGAGTAATATGATTTAAGTATGCTCTACAGTTGCATCCCCTGGATGAACCGCTGTATCAGAAATCGAATTATTACAAAAATCTCGAGATCTCTCTACAAAGAAAAATTTCGATTTTTGTTCTTTCATCTTCACCAATACCATCTTCCAACTTCTGAAAATAAGCATGAAACCCAAAGAGTTAGACCACCGAGATGCAGCACAAATCTGTCTGAATAACCAGTCCCTTGTTAAACAAACTTATTCTTTCATAGAATTGTTTTCTGAACTCATGAGCTTTAAAGTCCACGGATGGGACACTCATAACAGACATATACAAGATTTACTTTCTAAACTCATGATATGTAAAGTAGTAGTGCCAGATCCGTTCAACAAAAAAAAAGTCTGCAAATGGAGTTAGCAAAAAGATTTGCCCAAAGTACCCAAGTCAAGCTATGGCGGCCGGATCCTCTCTTGACAACAAGCTTCGTTACCATGATGATAAAATTCGCTCCATCTTCATCACGTCAGTTATCCTCTTCGCCAGAACTACTACCATCTGGCATAAGCTGCGGCGTTGACCGACGGAGAAGAGAGATCCTTGCATTCATCTATAAGGTACTCTATGTATATAAATATGTATGTGTATGTGTTATTCACCACATAAAAAAAAGGAAGAACATAACAGGGGAGGAGAAGAAGAAGACATGGGTTGCTGAAGTTAGTTCGAAAAAAAAAGGGACGATCGAAACAGAAGAAGGAAAAAGAATAAGAAAAGAAGAAGAGGAATAAGAAAACAAAAAGTAAAAAAAATATAAAAAGGAGCCGCTTGTCGGCAAACAAAACAAAAGGCTGAAAGTGAAATACTATAAAATATAAATTAATAAAATAATAAAAGAATAAAATATTCCTTTAATTTATTGAATCACACGTTCGTTTTTCTTACATATAAGATACATATGCTATCAGAATTGATTTTTCTTGATACCATCGTGATCCATTTTACGAGAGCTTCAATTTGACACCAATATTGATATGAGTGTCAACTCTTTTCATATATGACATTATTAAATTTATTAGAAAGTACGAATTAATATCCAACTCCGGAAATCGCAAATATTTATGAATACATAACCTTACACATGCTATTAACGGGAGTTGATATTTCGACCTATACCTTGACGAGGACTATATTTTAAGGAATTGATTGGACGATCCTGTTTTGGTAGAACCAGTTAATTACTTTTGCAGTTTAATTTCTATCTCTTATTTATCTCAGAGTGGTGGTTTGAAACCACACATTTATCGAATTTTATATTCTATAATTACAATACCTCTCATGTGATGAGTTCAATTATCACAAAATGGATGGTTTTACATATGCAATTTATATATTATATATCACGATCGTGGTTGGTTATACCACATGAATAGTTCATAAATCCTGCTCCTGAGAAGCAGTTGATAAAAAAAAATCCTACTCTGGAGAAGTAGTTGATCGATTATCTAAATTCTGCTCTCGAGAAGCAGTTGATAAAAAAATATATAAATCATACTCTGAAGAAGTAAATCCTGCTCTAAAGAAGCAGTTGAAAGAAATAAATTCTACTCTGAAAAGTAGTTGATCAATGATTCAAATCCTGCTCTCGACGAAGAAGCAGTTGATGGAAATAATATCCGGACTCCATGATTATTAAACACGAACGGAGAAAATTGAGCAAGTGATACCAAATGCTATCACCGATTAATTAAAGAAAATCCCATGCAAATACACCGCATGGTGGGATCATCTGACAACTGATATGAAGAGCTGTCACTGAAATATAATTGCTCAATAAGTCCCATGTTGATTATATCACATGGTGGGATCATTGAAATCATATTGATTGACAATATTTATGGAGAAACATATATCACATATTCGTGATAATAATGTATTTGTATTAAAGGCAAAAGATGATCTTACTATTGCTGGAAGAAGCACACAACAGTCGAAGTGAAAAAATCGAAACTAGCTGAAAGGCAGTAAACTCTCGACAATATGAAACGCGAAAAAGAAAATATATATAAAACCCATAAAAAAAAGGGGTGCGTCTCGAGAGTATAAAACTCCGTAACTCTGCCACCCCCTGGCATCAGGGTTTATAATGAAAGATCTAAAGGATCTAAACTTCTTTTTCGTTTGGCGCCAATGCTTTGTGGCTGATGAGCTTTCACTTCCAAATTCTTAACTGAAATATATGACTGAAACTTTATAAGTAGATCAGCAACAGTATCAGCACATATTACTATATCTCTTGATGGCTGAGATATAAACTTGTGATCTACTCCTTTGTTGTGCGGCGATTTGTACGCCTCGGCGGCGATCGGAATAAGTGCCGAGCGACCGAGTCCACGACCGAATAAGCTACGGCAAACTTGCCTAAACGGAGATAACAGTCCACCTTCGAGTATCTAGCGATCGACTCTCAAGGCGATCGCCTTTGGCACCTAGAGATCGACTCTGGTGCCCGATCTAGGACAAGCGTCCTGTGACGCGAACAAAACCATCGTCCGTCAAAGTCTACGAAGACTGGATCTCAAAGCAGCGCCCATGTGCAGATCCGCGAAAGGCGCCGCATAACATGGATTGTTGACCACAGCCTGTCACCACCTTATCACCTACCGACAAACCCGCCGAAAGATACAAGGTGGGACCGCCCGTGACAGCGACTCAGACGCGTGCAGACTTCTCATTGGACCGCACAGCTGGCTGCCAGCAACTCCTGCAGACTTTAAGGAGACCAGCCTATGTGCAAAAAGACGATCGCCCGCTTATTATAATACAGCAGAGGCGATCGCTCGGCATCTCCCAGTGCTATAAATAGAGAACCTCCAGCAACTAGAAAAAGGTTCCTCTTCTGATTCCCTCTCAGTGGATAAATACATTCAGAACACATACACACAGTCAGGCTCTAGGTTTCCTCTCTCGGATCTACCTCAGGATTTCTCTCTCAGCATCTCTCACCAAGAAGACGGTCGGCAGAGGCAAGAACTCCTTGCAGTGCAGATTCAACGAGACTCACAAGCCCAGGAGCTCAAACATATAGCTGCTACACACCGTGAGAGACTGCCGATTTCTCACGGTCGTCACAGCTCATCAACGTTGTTACAAGGACTCACAGAGCATCATATCTGGTTCTTCCGGCAATCTTCACGCTCTATAGCTAAGATAACTAGGGTCTTTACACTCATTGTAATTGTACTCTAACATTAATACTTGTATCCCAGAATATTTGTATTAATAACATCTCGCGAGAGCATTCAAGCCCGGGACTAACAACCCCGGAAAATCTTGTGTTATTTACTTTCCCACGGAAGTGCTCCCGCACTTTGTTTGCTATCCATCCATTCCAGCAATATCTATCTCCGGATAATATTTTAGGTAGCAACAATTGGCGCTAGAAGAAGGGGTTATCTTAACCTTCGTCTTTATTCCTACCGTCCCGAAGAACACTCACTGTTCTCGGGTCATACACTTGAAGTGACACTCACTGCGCTTCAAAGAAAGCCTTCAGAATCATGACGTCCGCCACTACATCAAAGAGAGCCACTCTCCAAATCGCCGAACACCATATCCCGGCTTGATCCGAGCCCCAGCCGACGGCAGAGGGAAGCCGCGGCAACGCGAGACTCTCGATCCCGCACCTGAGGGGTGGCCCCAGCCTCTTACTCGACCAGTTCCAAACCGCGGAATAGATCGAGGAGGCTATGTCCATCCTAAATGAGCGACGGAGAGCATGCGCGGCGCCCACTATAACTCCCTCGGCCATCCGCCACGTGGGCAAACAGAAGTTCAAGGGATTACTGGGCGAGCGATCGTCAGAAAGCCCCGACTCACGAGAAAAGGCTCTCGCAAGGCCGGACAGTTCCGTATTCATTCTCTTGGGAAGCGATCCATCATGGAGACCGGGGCATTCTGGCCCCAACCACGAGATGACGGAATCTGAGTCCGTCACCAGGAGTTCGGCGTACCCAACTCCCAGCCGAATACAGGTCAGCCGTTTGGCTCCCACTCCGAACGCCAGGGGGTCAGTACTTGATCGCCTCGGCTCCCGCTCCGAGCGCCTAGCCACGAGCAGCCAAGCCACGGCGATGGCCGCTATGCAACGCCAGCTCGACGAGATGAAAGCACTTTTGGATACGAGAAAGATCATCGGATCGACCGAGCCGCTCGCGGTCCACATCGAGTTTGCTCCCGTGCAACCAAGGATCGCTCCTCCCAAAACACCTCTATACGAAGGGAGATCGGACCCCGAAGCCCACCTAAGCAAGTTCCGGATCTACATGACTGGGTGTGGGGCATCAGATGTGACCAAGTGCCGAATCTGCCCATTAACATTGGGCGGGCTGGCCCATAGGTGGTACGTCTCACTACCACCACGATCGATCATCTCCTTTTAGAAACTAGCGAGTGACTTCACGTCATACTTCGCCGCCAAGGTCGCTAGACCAGAAGGCCCCCACCGCATGATGAAAATCAGACAGGGGGAAGACGAATCTGACGCGGATTACATCGACCGGGTGGATGAAATAGTCCTCATTGGTGAGCCCATCAGCGACGAGCTCGCTCTCTACTCGGTCCTGGGGGGATTCTACGGTCATTCACCCATGTTTAGACATCTCACGAAGGACATCCCCCCAACCTACGCGATCTTCCGCTCTAAGGCTTCCGACTTTCTGGCCAGACAAAGGCTACTCACCCTCCGCCTAGGCGAGGAAATGCCACCTCCTGTCCGAAAGACGACGATCGCCAAAACCAAAAAGACGGTCACCAAGCCATCTGGAGACCACAAGGCCTTCGAGGATGTGGAAACCCATCTCCTCCACAAGTTCAACCGAACTCCGGCCCAAATTTTCTACGCCATCAAGGGGCGCGAACCGCTAAACAAGCCAAAGGCGATAAGGGACCATGGTCATCTGGACCACAATCAATATTGTGCCTACCACAAGAGTCCCGGCGACAACACCAACCAATGCCGCGACCTCCTCAGACAACTTTGGAGATTGTTCGAAGAAGGCAAGTTGGACAGCTTATTGGCTTAGCCGGAGCCCCTCCAATCTCCCAACACGGTCGCCCAAGTCGAACGTGAATAGGCCAGAAAGCTCATACGAGCCAACCCCTTGATCAACCTCGGCGATCGTATCTACATGCTTCAATCAAGAGAAGGGAACTTCAGAAGTCTCTCCCCGATTTCCCACCTCATTGAACAAAAGGCTACTGCCTGAGCTAACGCTTCGAAAAAGAGGATGACTCGCTCTCCCTCTAAAGTTCGTCATCGACATGATGGACCTAGTCAGCGATCGCTTCCCTTAGCAAAACGTATACCGTCAAGGATCGTCATCTGACATGATGGTCCGAGGTAGAAGAGTGCCGCCATGGTCGCGAAAATCGATTAAACCGACGATCCATCCATGCAAGGTTCCTTTGGACTTCGATCGCTCGCCCTTCGTTTAAATACGAGGCGGGCGTAGCCGAAGGTCTCTCCAAAACAAATCAGAGGATTAGTCGCTCGCTCTCTAAAGTTCGTCATCTACATGAAGAACCTAGGCAGGCGATCTCCTCCCCTTACACAACGTATACCGTCGAGGATCGTCATCTAACTTGATGGTCTGAGGTAGAAGAGTGTCGCCATGGTCGTGGAGGACGATGGAACCGTTCTTTGCGCCCATGCAAGGTCCCTTTGGGCCACGATCGCCCGCCCTTCGTTTAAATACGAGGACGGCGTAGTCTGAGGGCCCTCCAAAACTAATCTGTGGACACGTTCGCCCGCCCTCAAAGGTCCATCACTTAACGTGGTGGGTCCTTCCCGGACAATGCGATGCGTACCTCCCCCCGTCTCAACGTATACCGTCGAGGGTCACCATCTTAATGGTGGCCCGAGGTAGAAGAAGAGCTAACAAGCCGCGGACGTGGAGTTGATTAATCTGACGACGCCCCGCGCAAGGAATCTTCCTGACCAAGACCGCACGCCCTTCGTTTAAATACGAGGCGAGGCGCAGCCTTCGGAGACCAATTAAGTGAGTCGCAAGAACTTAGCCATCAGACGGAATGTCGCTCGCGCACAAGACACGGTCGTGGATATTGGTCCATCGAACTCCGTGATCGTGCATGGCTCCTCAAGACCGAGATGGACGGCCTTTCGAGGATTCGACAAAATTGAAGACCACTCACTCAACGATTTATTTTTGTCCCCTTACTTTCACTAAGTGAACCAAAACAAGGGGGAAGAGTGCGGAGCTATTTATACGACGATCGTCCCTATTCAATTACATACGGAGATCGGCATTTTTCAGAAAGAGTGCGGAGCTATTTATACGACGATCGTCCCTATTCAATTACATACGGAGATCGACATTTTTCAGATGTTTGTGCAGCGATCGAATTTGTTGTAAAAAAAGTTATCTATATGAGTTTATCAATTCACTTGGAGCTACACACGCAACAATCTCTCCTCACACATCTGTACAAAGTCATGCAAAGACTCAGAAAAGCAATCATTCAAGTAATAAACCGAAGAAGAAAACATTCAATGCATTACTTTGGATTTCAAAGTACATACACGGTCGCCCGAAGGCCTAAGTATTACAAGAGAAAGCTACAAAATTACAAGGCAAAGAGCTAACAATAAGAACGAAGAGTCTCAGGCCCCTGCCTGGCCTTCGCCTTCAACCTCCGGCTCGGCCCGCGACCCTTCGCCAGCTTCCGGAGTGGCCTCCCCGTCCTCCGGAGCGTCAGTATGAACAAGGTTCGCCAGAGTCGGATACCAGCTCAAGTCCACGCCGATTTCCAAGAGATCCAAGATCGACACGGAGAAAGCAGGATGGAGAGGATGCTCCAACGCGTACGCCTTGAAGTTTTCAGCAAGAGGGCCGACCTCCAACCCTCCCTTCTTAGCAGCTCGGAGCGAGTCAGCGAACGCCATATAATAGGCAAACTCACTGACGAACTCCACATTAAGAAAGGGATCGGCCTCGGTCGCCTCTAGCTTCCCTTTCAGCTCCGCAACCGCCTGTTGCGCACCCTGAAGCTTGGCCTCCCTAGCGACTGTCTCTCCCCTCGACGCCGCTAGCTCGCTAGTTAGCCGAGCGACAGTCGCCTTCAGCTTCTCGGCCTCCTTCTCAGCGGCCGCGTGCAACCGTCGGGCATCTGTCATCCGGTCCCGAAATCGGTCGACCGTCGCCCGGGCTTGCTCGGCATCCTGTCTAGCCAGCTCAAGGTCATGACTCGCCCGCTTAGCTGCATCTAGGGAGTCCTTCTCCATAGCCACGATCCTGTCGGCGAACTCGGCGTTCTCTTTCCGAGCGGCCTCGAGGTCCGCCTGCAGACGTGTAGTGGAAGGACGCCCCTCGAACTCCTGCACAGCTTGGGCAGCCATCGTCGCCGCCTGGAGAGAGAGAGCGAAAGCAGCTTGCATTTCATTCCCGGATCGCTGGCGAGCGATCGCATCTAAATCCGTCGTCCAGGCCTTTGGCAAAGCAAAGACGGCCCGGTTGACGTACAGTGGGACATCGCAGGCCGCGCGAGGAGATCGGCTCGCTAAGAAACCCAGCACCATCGGCGGGCAAGATGGGTTAGTGCTACGGATCCTGCATCAAAACAACAAAAGTTAGCACATCTCCCACGCAAATGACCAAATTCAACACACAAACAAAGTCTACCTCTCGACTCTCTCGGGGTCACGGCCAAAGTATGGCTTCCCGCGAGGGGTCTCAGCCTCGGCGATCGCCATCTCTCGCAAGAAAGCTGCAGAGGGCGTAGGCTCATCCACCAGTGGGACCGCGGTGATCGGAGGCGCGGCGATCGGCACCTCACCGGCAGGGGCAGAAACTGGAGTTTCTCCCGACCTCTGCCGTTTGTGGTTCGTCCGAAGCCCCTCCTCCCGAACTTCCTCCTCCGCCACGATCGGCTCTACACGAGGCATCACCTCCGGGACGAGAGGTAGTGCCACAGGAGGAGCCCGAGATGACTTCTTCTGGTGAAGACAGCTCAGAACTCCGGGATTCGACATGGCTATCTCCGCTGGAGGCTCCAAGAAACGAGGAAAGCGGACTTCTGCAATAAAGAACAGTCAAACCACGGTCAGACACACTCTCCTAAGCAGGACAATCGCCAAACAATTGGAGATCGCAGAAACTCAGACCTGGGACCGAGAGATGACGTGGAAAACAGAATAGCCGAGTAGACAGCCAACGACTCTCCTTGTTGATCCGGCGAGCATCTAAGTCGTCGTCCGGCAAACTTCTTATCCTCTCCCAGACGATCAAAAAGTCGAAAAGAAGCTCGTCCATCATCGGAATATGGAAACCTGCAAAAGGAAAACCAAATTAGATCAGTTCAGAACATATCCGAACAAAGGGAGAGTCAGAACCCTTACCCGGATTCCTCTCCCGAAAGCTAGTGGGAATATTCAGCTCGTCGGTAGGATTGTTGCTCGCTAATCCTTTCCATGAACCGCCAACCCAGAACCACTTCGCCGGGTCGCCCCGCACCTTGTTCGTGACTCCGAGGATCACCCGACTGGATCGGTCTTGAATATGATAGCCTCCGACCGACCCTTTCTGAGCCATCAGCTTGAACAGGTGGTTCATCTCCAACGGCGAAGGAAGGCGGTACAGTCGGTGACCGCCGAACAAGGTGAGAGTGCAAATGATCTGGAGCCAGGCATTCGGCGTCAACTGGATCAGCGCCACGTTCCAAACAGCCAACAGATGAGAGACGGATAACGACAAAGGAAACCGCAGCCCAGCCTCCATGATTGCTTCGTTTACGGCGACCATGCCCTCCGGAGGCTGATTGGCTCATTCATTCTCGGCCGGCACAAAAAGATCCACATCTGAAGGGACATGAAACCTCGTCCTCCAGACGGCCAGGTCCTTCCTGGTCGCCAAGCTCCTTATCTAGCCAAGGGACCATAGAGATCGCTGCGCAGCCCGAAACAGCGATCGCTTAGCAGGTTGATAAGGATGAGCGATCGAGTACTCCCGGTAATTGAATTTAGGAGACGGACCAGCCAACCTCTCCATGATTTCAGCGAAAGCCAAATAGGCCTGGCCAAAGGAACTATGCTGCTCCCAGTAGGCCTTCACCGCCAAATATCTCTCCATCTGCGAGTGTCTTTGCTCAACCGCCGCCTCCCTGGCAACGTCGGCTTCATTGAACAACGCCTCGACTTCCATGGGGTCAATACCGGCCCGGAGAGCCTCGGCGGATGTCTCCAGATGGAAATCTGCGGAAGATCCTCCCCGGGCAGTCGAAGCCCCGGCGGCGGAGGTGGTGCCCACTCCGTGCGAAGAAGATGTTCCCGACATTCTCGAAACAAGAAGAGGAGAAAAGGAGTGTTTTCTTACCAAGGATGGAATCGATCGACGATCGGCAGTCAAATCTTCAGAAAACTCTTCGGCGATATTATCCTTCTTCTCCGATAAAAGCGCGTAAGGGTCTTAACCCTACAGTCCCTGCGCCTTTTTATAGGAGATGGCAGGGACTTCTATGCAATTATGGAGAATCTCAGGGGTTGGAGAGCAACCGTTGCAATTAATGACTCCCTTGAAACCCGCGACGCGTCGTGTCGAGGACACGCCAGACGAGGAGTTGCAACTAACCGTCGGTCTCCCCCAACAGGAACCCGACACGTGCCCCGGAGACTTTTCCATGACCGCTGTCATTTCCCGCTTATTTCAGCGATCGACCAGGCCGTCCAAGTTCAAAATCAATCCGCTCAAAGACGATCGCCAGTTCCGTAAAATGCAGAGTCACTCGTCAAAAATCAGCGATCGCCAACATAACCACCTCACCCCACGTTTCCAACATCGGAGCGAGCTGGGGGGCAATTGTTGTGCGGCGATTTGTACGCCTTGGCGGCGATCAGAATAAGTGCCGAGCGACTGAGTCCACAACCGAATAAGCTATGGCAAACTTGCCTAAACGGAGATAACAGTCCACCTTCGAGTATCTAGCGATCGACTCTCAAGGCGATCGCCTTTGGCACCTAGAAATCGACTCTGGTGCCCGACCTAGGACGAGCGTCCTGTGACGCGAACAAAACCATCGTCCGTCAAAGTCTACGAAGACTGGATCTCAAAGCAGCACCCATGTGCAGATCCGCGAAAGGCGCCGCATAACATGGATCGTTGACCACAACCTGTCACCACCTTATCACCTACCGACAAACCCGCCGAAAGGTACAAGGTGGGACCGCCCGTGACAGCGACTCAGACGCATGCAGATTTCTCATTGGACCGCACAGCTGTCTGCCAGCAACTCCTGCGGACTTTAAGGAGACCAGCCCATGTGCAAAAAGACGATCGCCCGCTTATTATAATACAGCAGAGGCGATCGCTCGGCATCTCCCAATGCTATAAATAGAGAACCTCCAGCAACTGGAAAAAGGTTCCTCTTCTGATTCCCTCTCAGTGGAAAAATACATTCAGAATACATACACACAGTTAGGCTCTCGGCTTCCTCTCTAGGATCTACCTCAGGATTTCTCTCTCAGCATCTCTCACCCAGAAGACGGTCGGCAGAGGCAAGAACTCCTTGCAGTGCAGATTCAACGAGATTGTCGATTTCTCACGGTCGTCACAGCTCATCAACGTTGTTACAAGGACTCACAGAGCATCATATCTGGTTCTTCCGGCAATCTTCACGCTCTATAGCTAAGATAACTAGGGTCTTTACACTCATTTTAATTGTACTCTAACATTAATACTTGTATCCTAGAATATTTGTATTAATAACATCTCGCGAGAGCATTCAAGCCCGGGACTAACAGCCTCGGCAAATATTGTGTTATTTACTTTCCCACGGAAGTGCTCCCGCACTTTGTTTGCTATCCATCCATTCCAGCAATATCTATCTCCAGATAATATTTTGGGTAGCAACATCCTTGATCTAGAAAGGCAAGCAAATCGCTGAAGAAATTATTAATAAACAACAAACATATAGGTTTGGTATGGAAGTCCCGCTCAGCCCATGACGTGATGTTGAATATCTCATTGAGTGTGCCATAGCCACCTGGAAGAACAATAAAGGCATCACTATTATTCACCACATACATCAAACTATCATGCACGGACTGTGCTTGAAGCATCAACCCAGTTGAACCCCCTATACTACTGGTTCTAACTGTGGGATAGTGTAAGGCACTTGTTACTTTTATTCTCCCATTTTGTGCAGCCTCTAACAGATAACCCAAAAATCTATAATTACTCCCACCATACAATATATTGATTTTGCGTTTTCCTAATTCTTTTACGAATTGATATGCCATATCGATATGCTGGATATGACCTATCAGTTTGGATCCACCTAAAATACATATAGTTTTAGTTGGATGAGATCTATATGAGGATTTTGAGAACTCCATCTTTCTACACTAGACTTTCAAAATACTTTTATGAGAGATACATTTTATGATTTGTGGATCCCAAATTTTAAAGAGGAAACTTCTTACTAAATGACAAATGACTTCACTATTTTCATTGAAATAGGAGCGGCAGATAAGTCATTACTTTTGACAAAATTGCAAAATGAAAACGAAAGATATGATATTATATTTTTTCAATGAAAATGACGTTACCGATCGGCAGCTGAGAAATTTAAATATTGAAAAATAATATTCATCAACTTGCATTATTTTTCTATTACCTTATACCAACTTTGACATAACGGACTTACAAACTGGATCTTTTGAGATTAATTTTTCATGACTATAACGTTCCCGTTCATCCTTAAATTGTATCCACAAAGCCATTAGTTCACGATGAACGTATCCACTGGGATGTGTATCAAGAATCTGTTGGATATCATGATCCATAGATTCCATACTCAATCCATCCTTGATAAATGCTATTTTATCTTCTCGATTTTTGGATACAAACCCCACAGATTTGCATCGTGTGTCACATGTCCACCGAGCACATTTATAGCACCCACCTAATCTTTTTGCTCTCCGTTTCTTTGCAAAACTACTTTTACCTGTACCTGGCATGTACTTAAATGAATTTGAAAATTCGCCAGATAATCGAACTTGTGCTTCGATCAACCATCGAATATCTTCTGGGATGCCATTTCTCATTAGCACCCTTAATCTTTCTAGTCGAGCTCGATAAATTCTTTTTATGATATTCACTGGAAGAGATGGACAATATTTATGAAGATTCGAAAGCATTTAATCCATTATGATATTCAAACCCTCGGTATGGGTGAATTTTGTGAATACAATGATAATCTATTTATAGATTGGAATTACGCGTATGAGATTTGACTCCGCCTCCTGAAGCATATGAACTACGTCTCTATATTTGAATAATGAACATAATATGACATGTGGGAGCTGCGACTCCATGTTGATAATGATGTGCAATAATGGCACCGAAAGATGATGTGATATGCCGGTAAAATATCTACATGGTGATGTAGACACATCATGTCTTCAAATATTTGTTCTCCATTAATATCACTACTAGCTAATATTGGGAATGAATCCCTAATAAATTTGGAATATATTAAGGGGGAGTATGGGCCAACTTCCTCTACATGTGAACGACTAGATATTATAGATCCACTAGATAGTCACATATGTATATGACTCGTAATCAGAAATTTACGAGATGATTTGCTCATGATTTGAGCATATATTTCAGATCAGATTAAGCTAGTAATATATCCCAAATAAACTTGAATAGATCCCAGAAAGGATCAAGATATACGCATACGAGTGGGATATTAATTGGCATACTATTTGAAGTCCTCCAGCCAATATCGAGAACATAATATATAAACTCCCATGACTGGAGATGAATACTGAGATACTGGCATATGAGTTTGGTGCTCAAGAAATCTCTTACCATGAGGGGGAGTATTGGTAGTTGGAAATATGTGAAATGCATCACACTATATCCTCACAATTGAAATATGAACTTGAAGTTCAAAGATGCATAATAGATTATTAAAATCTGGTACCAAGTACAATTTCTTTGATAAATACATAATAATTCCCCGAATATGAATCAAAGCAAATGATAAAAGGAGGCATACACTTTGAGAAGTATATAGACATAACCACAATGTGTAATCCCAATGGATGATTGATAATGAGATATCTCGGCAATTTATGTTGCCATAGGGAAATAAATGTTGAAAAGTGTCGACACAATATAGCGTTATGAATGAAATGAGGATATCAATGATTGAAAAGAGGATATCGATAAATGATATGAGGATATCCATGACGGTGAAATATGGATATTGAAAATGAGGATTAAAATCCATGATTTGTGAAAATGAGGATATTGAAATCCATTGAATTGAAATATATGCCCTTATAATAAAATGAAAAATATGGGCTTACTGAAAATGACTCCTCCGGAGATTTTAAACATATTATCAGTGCGTGCAGTCACTCAAAATAAGGTGTTGTGAAAGAAAATTATCTGCGGTACTCTTTTCCTTGACTGAGGTTTTATCCCACCGGGTTTTCCAGCAAGTTTTTTAACGAGGCAGCTTAATCACAACTAATATGAAATTTCCAAAAGAGATTTCGAATATATCGCAAAGAATATGAGTTCGATATTACAAACTGCACTGAAAATGATACTCATACTAATTCCTGGAGGATCATTGAAATGCATGGGGCATATTTGTATAATATACGCGTTGCACTCTTTTTTCCTTGACTGAGGTTTTGTCCCATTAGGTTTTCCTAGCAAGGTTTTTAACGAGGCAACTGGAATGGCGTATTATTATGAATAATGTACTCTTTTTCCTTCATTAGGATTTTTCCCATTGGATTTTACCTAATAAGGTTTTTAACGAGGCATATTCATGGCATAATGAGAAACACTACAAAGGTCAAGATTATTCCTCAAAGCTTCAAAATAGAAGGAGCAGTTGTACTCTTTTCCCTTCGATCAAATTTCTCCCACTGGGTTTTCTTGACAAGGTTTTAATGAGGCAACACGTGGATACTCCAACAACGAATGATAGACATGAGAGATTCACTCAGTTTTTGTCCCATGAGGTTTTACTGAGACGGCACAAGAATACTCATACAAGAACTATCGAGATAAGGGGGAGCAAATTTATGAGATCACAGATTGCTGAAGTTTTTATCCAACAGAGCTTTCCTACCAACATTATGATGCAATATGATATGATTGCCAGAAGCTCCAATACAAACAGTTTGAAAGTTTTTCTCCCATTGGGTTTTTTTTCAAACTAGTTCAGCAGATATTTATGTAAATAGTCATTCAAGGGGGAGTGTTATAATATAACACGAAAGTGACGTTTCAATTACCCCTTTGTTTTTATATAGTGTGAATGACTATTATGCCCCTGATGTAAATATGTAATTACGATTGAGCCATCTGAAGTTTTCCTATAAATAGGACTTCAGTTATTAATGAAAATCACACCTGAGAATCATTCTCTATTCTCTCTCTCTATAATATTTCGATTTTATAACAATATTACTTTTTATATTAGATTTTTTTTTTGGAAGACAAATACAAAAATAGGTTTTTAGCATATAATACTTTGAAAGAAATTGTAGTTGGGGAGGGTAGGGGTGGCCATGGGTCGGGGCCGGGTCGGGCTGGAGCGGTCCGGGCTAAGACTAGAGAGCCTAGGACCGGCCCATGTTTGTGGTGGGCTGGGCCTGGGCTGGGTGGTCGGGCTATCGTGGGTCGGGCAGGGTCCGGGCCGGATATTAAAAAAAAAATAGTTTGAATTTAAAAAATTATTAACATTAAATAAAAAATCATTTTGAAAAAATATGTTTTGAATTTTTAAAATAAATTAGTTAATATTAATTAAAAAATCAATTTAAAAACTATTTTGAATTAAAAAACATAAAAATTAGTAAAAAAACTGCTTCAATTTGTTTAAGAATATTCATTTTAAGTTTTTAAGTATGTTAATATTAAATTAAATGGGGAGAAAAGGTGGGAAAATGGGATTTGGACTTGGTTTGTACAAATTAGATTATTTTTTGAAATTTAATCTAATTTTAAAAATTAAGTTGCCTACGGTTCCTAAGGAATCAAAGTCCACGTAGTTCTTTTTACTTACCTCTTTACTTAAAGTTAGGATGATTGCTCAATCGTTGTGCTGGCCATTCGCCAAAGCTCCCGATTCCGATGAAGAACCCATCATCATCCTCGTTGTGTTCGTCTTCTTCTTTTGTCCGTCCTTATTGATGTTTTTCTGCTTGTTCCCAATCTTTTTTAAAGACCAGAATCTTTACAACGTCTGGCGATAAAGATGTCCGTTTATCTGTTATAACTCTTCTACCTGCACTAAAAGCGGATTCCGAAGCAATTGTAAAGGTTGGAACGGCAAGGAGATCCCTTGCAATTCTAGCCAATATGGAATATTGTTCTTCCCGTAATTTCCACCATTTTAAAACCTCAAAATCGGCATCAAGCTCATGCGAACACATAAAATACTCATTTAAGATTTGACTAGAAGAAGTTGAATAAGTAGAGCTTGATGACGATTTTGGTTTTTTTTGAAAAGAATTGAAGATGTAAATTGATCAAATCTGCCATTATTTTTTGAAGTTGACTGAGAGGCTAGAACCTCCGGTTTATATGTTTTAATATGCAAATCAACTAATGAATCTAATATTTTGACGTATTCATTTACGTACTCCCCACTATCAAAAGAAGTGTTACCTAATGCATTATAATAATAATCAATAAGATTACCGAGTGCTTCTTTTTTACAACCGGGTCAAGAAAACATGCAACACCATATATATGTAAGGAAATTGTGCCAAATACTCTAATTATTTTTCTTGCATTGTAGAAATAACTTGAGATAAATGTATATTATTTGGTGTTCACTTAAAGAACCAACAATTTTACAACATTCTAAAACAACCAAGTTCACATTAGGTTAATAAACATAAGAAAATAAATATGTAAAATTATTATAAGCATTTAGTGTACTATGAACGATCGTAGCAAGTTCCCAATGAATCTCAGTTATGAGGTGTAACACCCCCAGATTTAACCGGAAATATTACAGCGCCGTGGGCCCCGAGATGGAACCCACAAGGCTAAAGGAAATTTTCGTAAACATTTTACAAATGCCCAAGAGGCCAACGACGGTACTATCTTTAAAAATTCACAAAGACTTAAAAATCCATTTATCAAAAACCGTCGTAAAAACTCATTTGAAATCGCAAGGCCAAACTGCCGACACTCAAAAGTTTAGAAAACGATTTCAAAAGTAACCTCAGTTACCAGATACCAAAAGAGCATTTCAAAATACTCACGCAGTGGAAAAAGACCAACCATAAAGATACTCTAGCAGCGGAATACAAGAACCAATCAAGAAACTCAATGCACAAAACATGTCCTAGCCAGTATCCTCCGGGAAGCTCATCTCTTCACGACCGCTACAAGCTCGATACTCCAAGAACCTAAAAAGAAATCCCACGACGGGGTCAGCCATGATATCCAACAATGATAACCGTCACAATACATTAAAATTACATACCAATGAGAATACAACATAAGAACACGACCAACGTAATCTTACCGCCATAACTTTACTTACTCAAGTAATTCTCATTAGAATAACTATTATCACATTTCACATCTCGTACTTGATTAACCATTAAACTCAAACATAATATCTGTATTGTACCTAAAAAATACTCAAGATTCTCAAACTATCATCACCAACTCGCGATACGGAAATATACCATTACTGACCAATACGATCCATCGAATAACATCATCAAATCCCAAAACGTTAACCGATTGTCCATCAAAGGCAAATACCAAAGGAAATACGGAACATACCTCGAGATATGAAGTGACACGATAATCATATCAGTCTAATCCGAGATCAGATCAATGCAATACGGACAAGGTCCTAACACAAGACCTACAAATGCATACTCATATGACCACATCAATATGCTCAAAACAATATCAACAATGTATACTCAATGGAAATCCCATGACCCAGCGCCCTCAGCATAGGTCCCAAGATGATCCTACTAGATCAACACGAGGTGGATAACCAATAATATACATAAGAACAACACATGATAAAATCAATGATGCGAATTCACAAGATTCCATCAACACAATACTGGTAATCCAACGATCCAGCGCCCTCAGCATAGATCCCCATGATGATCCCGTCGAACCAACGCATGGTGGAAAACCTGTCCAACGATCCAGCGCCCTCAGCATAGATCCTCATGATGATCCCGTCGAACCAACGCATGATGGACATTCGATCCAGCGCCCTCAGCATAGATCCTCATAATCCCATCGGATTATTTACACAACATAAACAACACAATATGCATACACATATGCAAATCAACACGTTCATCAACATGAACAACATAACATGCACGACAACATGACAATTTACTAGGACGACTTCATGTTCAACAACATGAAAGAAAATGTGCGAGACCAAAATAAATAACATTAAACCATAATCAATATGGAATACTTTCCCCGAGTCCTTCGGGAGCAACCTCGATGTCCAATCATCACCGACGATTATCCTCAATGCTCGGCGATCCAAACGTACAATGAACTATAGATACTCATATCCTAGTCTTTACCATAATGTAACCTCGATACTCGAACATACCAATAACTGAGATAAAGCATATACATTATGATTTACCTCCCAGAATTGAAAGAACGATATGCGATCCGAATACCCAGAGTTCACAATAATAATCATCGCTATATGCATTATAAACGAAATGAAACTGAAACCATTCATTAAATATTATAACTGAGCAAGTAATAACTTGCCTCGATACCGATACCGCGAAGCTGCTGCCGAACCCATTGCCTTTGTCTACGATCTCCTCAGCCCCGATCAAAAGCAATGCAATGGACATACTCGAACACGACCGCAATATCCGGTTATAATCACCGATCAATAATCTCAACCTATCGAAGAAATCAAATAACACACATCCGATAACAATCAACAACTGACAAAACTAACCAATCGAACTCAACGGTTCAACACAACCTCGAATAAACACAGTCAGAACCAACCAAGTCAAACCATCACGAATTCATAATCAAAACACAAAAATACTGCACTGTCTACCTACTTAGCGCATGTTAAACGCATAACGTAGCGTGCGCTAAGTTGTCCCGTTAGCGTGCGCTAGCCAGTAAGCTTAGCGTGCGCTAATGCTGTTCAGTGGCATGCATTCCAAACATCGACTCACATCTTGCGACTACGAATCCGAATGAAGGGAGACATAAATCTCCATATCTCTTGAAGATAAACGACCCCATAATTATCACAATGATCATGTCAATGTCCATATATCAATAACAACATCAACAATCAAACCGACTCGATAACAAGGATCATATCATGCTAAATCTGGAATTCAACCTAGTATCATGATTCATCTCATCTAAATCGACCAATATAATTACCAAGATTCAGAAATACCTCTTAGATCGGGTTAAATGAATCAACATCCTTACAGTATGAAGAATCTTAACTAACATCCGAAACTCTTATCAAAATTCCATTGAATCTCATATAACATCATCATGTGATTATCCAACATGCTCCTTACATGAAATCATCCAAGAAGAACGAACCATTAATAAAGGAATACGAAGATTACCTGGTTTAGACGAACCAAAAAGAAGAACACTAGAACTCCATCCAAAGAATCATGAACAACTTGAAGAACAAGGCTTGAATCCAAGCTCTCAATCTAATGTTGTTAAAGATTATCATTATACAGTGTTTGGGAACCTCAAATATATCCCAACTCTCTCTCTCTCGACTGAAAGAAGAAAAAATGACGAAATGCTTCTCAGCACCCTTCTGTCCCCTTTTATAATATTCATTATTAGCGTGCGCTAACATCTCATGTTTAGCGTGCGCTACCGCCTTAGCGTGCGCTAACTGACTTTGTTAGCGTGCGCTCCAGCTGCAGGCTACCGCCTCGCCGTAAATTAGCTTACGTACGTAATGCCCATGCATTAACGTACGTAAAACATCCTGCTTAGCGTACGCAAGTCATTTACCTTAGCGTGCGCTATCCGAAGTTGACTTGCTACAGTACACACCTACCACTCGTGCCCCCACATGCCGAAGCATCCGCGATTATCGGGATTCCTTTGACCGATCTGGAATTAGCGTGCGCTAACCATACGGTTTAGCGTGCGCTAGCCCTACATGACAAACACCCGCTGACCTTATCTGGACACGCGTCGCAAGTGGCCGGGTCCACCCGCCGAAAGCTAAGATTCCATTATTGGCGATCTGATGTTAGCGTGCGCTAACCAACATACGTTAGCATGCGCTAACTAAATATAAAAATCAACCTGGGCCTACCTGTCGGCCACCTTCCGGAACTAACCCAGCAAGTCGTTACGTACGTTAGGGGTCCTCCTTAGCGTACGTAACCGAACCTCTTAGCGTACGCTATCAATACTTCGTAGCGTGCGCTACACAGCGATGGCGTGCGCTAATGAACACTTAGCCATTTTCCGCAATTTCTGTCCAACATCTTGACGTACCAAAAACGAACATGAGACACACTGAACACAAACACTGAATCCAATAATATTATTATACGATATACTCTATATCGAAAGTACGATAACCTAATACACGATATCCTCGAATGTAACTGTCGACCAGATACGACAATTATACCGATACCGACATCTCTGTCCTTTATTTATTTTATCCCTACTGTACAGATTCCACGCTGTACAATATAACTCGGATAAAATAATATCAAACAACAGTAGTAGAAATTCCGGATATTACATGAGGTCTTCTCGGCTATTCAATAGTAACATATTTAGCAAATCCGTCAATTAAT
Organism: Orobanche coerulescens; assembly: GCA_033398695.1. Lineage (NCBI taxonomy): Eukaryota > Viridiplantae > Streptophyta > Magnoliopsida > Lamiales > Orobanchaceae > Orobanche > Orobanche coerulescens. The sequence goes on from CM065803.1 coordinate 206,026,239, forward strand.
TTTTGTTGATTGTAAACGAAAGGCATACCTCCACCGGGCGCTTTTGAGAAATAGCCGGATAGCTGAGATTGATCATCTGAACGTCCTTGATCATAATTATTCGTAGTCATACCGTGGTCATTTGCCAAATGACGAGCTAGTGTTCCAGTTCTGGTACCAATCTTCCACGAAAAAATAGTAGTTTTCTTTTGATTTTTGCATACAAGACAAATTATTTTACAATGCGTTGGTACGCTACTGAGAGTCCTCTCATAAAATGCCCAAACTCATGATTTTTTATTCTTATTTGAAGCTTCGGTCGTAGGTTCGGATGGAGGTAGCATGATAGTAGAGTCTTGAGAGAGATTGAGAACTAATAACAGTATATAATAATAAGCACTAAATAAATAAACTCTAGTAAGCATAAAAAAATAATACAAAGTAGAAATAATAAACTTACCGAAATGCAAGTTGGTATCATTGTCGTCGGTTCCTTCATGATGAACGTTCCTTGATCCATCCACTATAGTAATTTTTTTAATAAAAATAGATTTTGATTAATACAATTATACAAAGTTACTTAACAAAAAATAATAATACAAGTTGTGAAAACTTGAGAACTGTGAAAAGTTGAGGAATGTGAAAACTTGAGAATTAAGAAGAGGAGAGAATAGAGTTGGTGTGGAAAATGGTTAAGAGGTTGTGGGTATTTATAAGATGATTTTCCAAAAAAAATTTAAATTAAAATTTTGACCGTTATGCCTGGCCCAGCCCGGTCCATGGGCTGGCTGTTGGGCGACGGAAAGTGCACCAACCAATTGGTTGTTGCCACTGTTAGGTGTATTTTTATGCGTTTTTGTATCATTATTTTATATCCATCTTGAGCCTAAATCAGCCTAAATGAGCGTTTAATGCATTATTTTTATATGTTTTGCAGGAAATCGGAGTCCGGAAGCCAAAACGATGAAAAACGGGCGAAAATAGCATTTTTGGTCATAGTAGCCTGTGGCAAAGTGAGCCATGACACGAAGACAACCAAAGAAATAATACGACATGTGTCTTGTGCGTATGTAAGACACAGTAAGTACAGAAAGCGCAAAAAAGGAACGCACTGCCAGGGTCAAATGTTGGTTGGTATGCTGAATTTAAATGTGGGCCGCGGATGTAATAAACTGTTGGGCCGAAATTCATGGGCTGTTGTGTGTGTGGTGCCGTGAGGAGATTTGGGGGAAAAGAAACTTACTGGAGGAATTGAGAAAGAAAAATAATATAAAAAGGCACATGATAGAACAGATTTGGGGAGAACCGAAGCAGGAGGTTAGCGGCGGAAAAAGAATTAAAGGCGAACATAAAGTGTAGATTTGTGGGCGACGCGAAGACCACGGATCCCTACGGTTTTTCTGCATCTTAGTTTTTAGATTTATTCGAGTAGGATTTTGATTGTAGCCAATTTCATGACGGTTTGATTATTTATTATTATTTCGATTTACTCGTTATTCTATTGAATTGGATTCTTCATTACTTGTCTTTTTAATTATGCAGTGATTAATTTGTCTTGAATGTCTTTATGGATTCGGGAGATGAAATTTAGGCATAGTTCTTGTTAGACGAATCATAATTTTCGTGAGACAGGGGATATCTCATGCGAATTGTGGCTCATTATTATGGGAATTCTTGAAGCTGTTTTAGCTATTAATTATCCGATTCGAATAGGGATATATCGAGTTAGTAATTCGTAGTATTTTCTATCGACCTTGGGAAAGGCTTTAGAATAATTTAGGAATTCTGGCTTACAATCAATTGAATAACGGTGAATTGAATCGAATAAATATCATTCCCGATTGTTTGAGGTGAAAATCAAAATCCTACCCCTTATTAGTATTAGTATTATTATTATTATTATTAGTACTATTATTTATTTTACGCAATTAGTTTAGATATAAGCTCTATTTAATTGTTCTTCAAATAAAATTGTGAGTTGATTAAATTTTGGTACTTAGTGAAATCGGTCCTCGAGGAGCGATACTTTACTTATCACTTTATTACTTGTTGACACCGTGCACTTGCGGCATATTGTGAGGGATTTTCCCACAACAAGTTTTAGCGCCGTTCTTGGTCGATTTTTCGCTAATATCAATACCAAGCGACTCTAATTTTAATTTGAAGTTTCTTCTTTAGTTTCTATATTTTTATTTATTTTTTATTATGTTTTCTTATGAGCATCGTGACCCTTGGCATTTCATAAATTTCGATGCTCTTAATAATTTGCCAAATAGGGTCAGTTAGCCCCCTCCCCCAAAACAAAAGACCATGCTTGAAATTTATGTAGACGTTCTTAAAAATCCTGATAGTAGCATTTTTGAGCTATCATGTGCACATCGTGGTATTGATGGTCACTACGGTTATTTTCAAGCTCATTTATTTAGTAGTGAATTTGAGTGGGAGGTAGAGAAGAACGACATGTTGAGTTTTAGGGTAGATCCCAAAGACCGATGATTTCATAAAGTGTGATGAGCGCAGAAGAAGTTATCATTGATGATGTTTCCAAAGAAATTCCATTAAATTGTCATCAAACTTCGACTAATAAGGTGAATACTTTTGTGCCAAAAATTTTATTAACGGTGCCACGCAAAATTTTTCCTAGATCCATAATGGGAGAGATTGACCCCATTACTCATGATTTTGTTGAGGCTGATTCTTCGAGTTCTAATGAGGTTATGCATGATAATTCTTTATTATTTGCCCATTCGAACTCTGCTTATTTTTTCATGCCTTATCATTATTATATTCTTCCATCATTTTTTGGTTGTCCGCATAATTATTCTTATTCATCATTTTTGGCAACCGGGCATGAGCCAAAGCCTCCCCTATGGAATAAGAGGCTTATAGATTGCAAGAAGGGGGCATTTGGCAATCTCCCAAGAAAAAAACCACGTTAAATTTTTTCGCCACGTCGTGCTCAAGACGTAAAATAGAGCGCTGGATGGGAGGCAACCCATCATTTTTACTTGCTTTCTAGTTAGTTGTTTTTATTTGATTTTTCGTTTTTAATTTTTCCTTTTGTTTGTTATTTTGTTTGGATTCGTGTATTCTTGTTGGCCCTTATTTCTCTGATATTTCTTTATAACCCCTATGAGTTATTATTCTTCATATTCTAGTCTTTCTTGATTTAATGTCTATTGTTATCTCATGACTAGAGACTAAGTTTGGGGGTCCCTCGTGATGTTGGGCATTATTTGAAGTATGGATTGACCGACGTTCCACTCAGACATGTGCGGGTGTTCAAGAAGACATTTGGAATAAGTTTCACTTTTCCTTATCTCTTTTATTTTCACATGAGTTTTATTATTGATAATGTTATGTGTAGTGGACTTTATTTAGCAATTGTTGATGGTTTTGCAAGCTTGAATTTTCGTGAATTTTTCGTGCTTCCATGTGTAAAGCGATGTTACGATCTGATTTCTCTTGGAAGAAACGGTTGAGTTTTAGTCGAGTTGAAATCGGCGATATCATTTACATTGAGTATTCAATTAGGTCCGAAATTTTATCATTTTTGTAGAAATATTAGCAGATAAGAAAAGAGACATACGTGTTTTCAAATCACCGTTTATACGTTTGGTTAAACTTTTCGCGTAGCTCGTCGTCGATACCATGAGTCTTGTTGGCATTTAAATTGAGTTTAGAGTCGGACAGTTTTCCCAAGAAAAGTCGAGATATTAATTGTTCTATGATGGGAAGTCTAGTAACAGGGGTATTCACGTGACCGTTGTTTACTCTCGCGTAAAGCAGCGACCACTGAATAGATTAATAATTTAGAAATATCGCATTACCGATGATGGGAAGCCTAGTAACCGGGGTATGCACGTGACCGTTGTCTACTTTCGCGTAAAGCGACAACCTTGACATGCGGGAATTGCTATTCGAGTTGTTTCTCCGCTGTAGAGGGGGACTTAGTAACTAGAAGCATCCATGTGCCCCATGAGTGTCTTTTACGTCAAACGGTTCCCCGATACATGAGAATGGAAATCCACCCTAGGATCATCCCGATGAAATATCCTGAGAACCGAAACCTAGTGGTTAACTCGAATCATATTATTGATCATACATAAGGGAATGCTGTCCGAGGAGTAAGTTTAATAATGAAACTCTTGAATTTTGCCTCTAGACTGTGGGATTGGGCGAATTAGCTTGTTTATTTCAACCCTTCATATTGACGGTCGGTTAAATTCACGCTTGTTAATCTTTGAGCTTGATTTTCTCCATGAACGATTGATTAGGACTGAAATTGGTTACTTAGTGGAATCAGTGTCCTGGATGTGACTCACTATTACGATACTTGTATTATTCTTTGAGATTTTCAGGGTAGTATTGATTAAATTGAGCACTATGGATTTGCATGATTATTCACGATACATTTTGTTTAAAATTATAATTTTTTGCTTGAGGACAAGCAAAGGCTCAAGTTGGGGGGTATTTGTTAGGTGTATTTTTATGCGTTTTTATATCATTATTTTATATCCATCTTGAGCCTAAATCAGCCTAAATGAGCGTTTAATGCATTATTTTTATATGTTTTGCAGGAAATCGGAGTCCGGAAGCCAAAACGATGAAAAACGGGCGAAAATAGCATTTTTTGGTCATGAGCCGCGGCACACACCAAGTGAACCGCGGCACACGAAGACAACCAGCAAATAATATGCACATCTTTATCTGTGTGCGCGGCACACACAAAGTGAGCCGCGGCCTGAAAAGCGCAAAAAGGGGCCTGCCCGGTGGTGAAATGTTGGTTGGTATGCTGAATTTAAATGTGGGCCGCGGATGTAATAAACTGTTGAGCCGAAATTCATGGGCTGTTGTGTGTGTGGTGCCGTGAGGAGATTTGGGGGAAAAGAAACTTACTGGAGGAATTGAGAAAGAAAAATAATATAAAAAGGCACATGATAGAACAGATTTGGGGAGAACCAAGCGGGGAGGTTAGCGGCGGAAAAAGAATTAAAGGCGAACATAAAGTGTAGATTTGTGGGCGACGCGAAGACCACGGATCCCTACGGTTTTTCTGCATCTTAGTTTTTAGATTTATTCGAGTAGGATTTTGATTGTAGCCAATTTCATGACGGTTTGATTATTTATTATTATTTCGATTTACTCGTTATTCTATTGAATTGGATTCTTCTTACTGTTCTTAATGCTTTTTAATTGTCTGGCCAACAGTTAATTTGTCTTGAATGTCTTTATGGATTCGGGAGATGAAATTTAGGCATAGTTCTTGTTAGACGAATCATAATTTTCGTGAGATAGGGATATACTCATGCGAATTGTGAAGCCTGTTATTGTGGGAATTCTTGAACTGTTTTAGCTATTAATTATCTGATTCGAATAGGGATATATCGAGTTAGTAATTCGTAGTATTTTCTATCGACCTTGGGAAAGGCTTTAGAATAATTTAGGAATTCCTGGCTTACAATCAATTGAATAACAGTGAATTGAATCGAATAAATATCATTCCCGATTGTTTGAGGTGAAAATCATAATCCTACCCCTTATTAGTATTAGTATTATTATTATTATTATTATTATTATTAGTACTATTATTTATTTTCTGCAATTAGTTTAGATATAAGCTCTATTTAATTGTTCTTCAAATAAAATTGTGAGTTGATTAAATTTTGGTACTTAGTGAAATCAGTCCTCGAGGGAACGATACTTTACTTATCACTTTATTACTTGTTGACACCGTGCACTTGCGGCATATTGTGAGGGATTTTCCCACAACAGCCACATGGCATGGGTCCCGGCCCAACCCCAGCCAAATTTGAATGGTGGGCTATGATGGCCTTGGGGTGAACATGGGGTGGGGCCGGTGGGCTGGGGTCGGGCTACGGGCGGACTACGGGTGGGCTGGGAGTCGGGTTGTAGGTGGGTTGGGGCCGGACTGGTCTGGGCTAGGGGAAGGCCAGGCTAGGCTGGGCCTGGACTGGATAGTTTGGGACCGAATCTGCCCGAGTGTCCAAAGGGGCTGGGCTCGGTCATGGACCGGACTGGCGCGAGCGTCCCGCATACCTAAAAAACCCAGACTGGGCCGGACCGGCCCGACCCGCTGGCAACCTCTAAGATAGTTGAAGATATTTAACTTGCAAAGTTAAATATACATTTCAATTAAGATGAATAGAGAATAGAGTTGTTGGTGTGGAAAAATGGTTAAGAGGAGGTGGGTATTTATAAGATGATTTTTCAAGGAAAAAAAATTAAAATTTTGGCCGCTAGGCCCGGCCTGACCCATCGGCTAGCCGTTGGGCAGCGGCTAGTGCACCAACCAATCAGTTGGTGCCACACGACATGGGTTCTGGCCTAACCTCATTCAAATTTGAATGGTGGGCTAGGATGAATTTGGGGTGGGCTTGGGGTGGGCTGGCGCCGGACTGCGGGTGGGCTGCGGTGGGCTGGGGACCGGGTTGCGGGTGGGCTGGGGCCGGGCCAGAGAGTTTGGGACCAGTACCGCCCGGTGTCGAGGAGGGCTGAGCTCGGTCCTGGGCTGGGCTGGCTCGAGCGATCCGCGGGCCTAAAAACCTGGGCTGGGCCGTGCTGGACCAGGCCGGCACAGCCCACTGGCCACCTCTAAAGAGGGGACATGTTCCTGCCAGTCCCCTCTAACTATGCCCCCGGTCATAGAAAGCCCAAGAAAAATATAGAAGAAAGCCAGACCAAGAAATAATTTAAGAAAGTATTAGGAAAAATGAACTTTTAGTTGTATTTTATTTTCAAATATACTCTTTAAATTAAATGATGTACGTGTATAACCTTGTATATTATATTTAGAGTACAATTGAAGAATAAGAAGAATTAAATGCTAATAAACTAAAAAGTTGGTCTTGTTATGAAACTAATAGGAGTATTAAGCAAGACTATTATTGAAGATAATAGCATAAAATAAAAAAATAACAAGAGAACAAGTAAAGAGGAAATGAGAGGAAGTTTTATTACTTCTTCTTTTTGTGTCATTTCTTCATTTCATAACCACATATTTATAGCCCAAAAATATGGCACTATTACAATCACAAGTCTTGTTACTATTACATCCCAAGATTTGTTATTATTTGGCTTGTGATAACAATTAGTGATAAAGTCCAAAATCACATTATTTTATAATATTCCCCATTGGACGTAGCACTGTAGCAAGCTGGATGAGTATGTCTCGTTAAAAACCTTAAGCCGGAAAACTCAGTGGGATAAAATCGGACAGAAGGGAAAAAAAGTATATTCTCGGATCCAGACCTTGTGCATAAGCTGCCTCGTTAAAAATCTTAAGCTGGAAAAACCCAGTGGGATAAAAACCAGTCATAAGGGAAAAAAAAAGTACAACGCACGTATTTGATTTCGCTCCCCCTGAAATAAAGAGTTTCCAAATTGATTCATCAATCTTGCTTCTTGTTAGCTCTTCTCATGCCTATGCCGTATACTAGTTTCTTGAATATCGATTCGGCAGTGATTTTGTAAATATATCAGCAAGATTGTGGCATGAGTGAATTTGTTGAACATTTATTTCTCTATTGTTCTGAAGTTCATGCGTGTAGAAAAACTTCGGTGAAATATGCTTGGTCTGATCAACTTTTATATATCTACTCTTGACTTGCGCTATGCATGCTGCATTGTCTTCATAAATGATTGTGGGAGTGTCTGTCACAAGCTTCAATCGACATTCATTTTTTATATGAGCTATAACTGATCTTAGCCAAACACTTTCTCTGCCAGCTTCATAGAGAGCAATTATCTCAGAATGATTGGAAGATGTAGCTACTAATGTTTGTTTGGTAGATCTCCATGATATAACTGTACCATTATAGCAGAATAAACAACCTGCCTGCGAGCGAGCCTTATGTGAATCAGATTTGTATCCTGCATCAGCATAACCAACTAGTCCAGAGTTAGTGGCCTCTTTTGAATAAGATAAACCTAGATCAATGGTACCACTGAGATAACAAAAAATATGTTTGATACCATTCCAATGTCTTCGAGTTGGTTCAGAACTGTATCTTGCAAGTAAATTTACTGCAAAAGAGATATCGAGTCTGGTGCATTGTGCTAAATACATTAGCGCTCCAATAGCATTGAGATAAGGCACTTCAGGACCCAAAATTTCCTCAATTGATTCCTTAGGTCGGAAAGGATCTTTCTTAGGGTCTAAATTCCATACGACCGTAGGAGTACTCTGAGGATGAGCCTTGTCCATATTAAACCGTTTGAGCAATCTCTTGGTATAAACATATTGGTGGACAAGTATTCCATTATCTTTACGCTCGAGCTCAAGACCAAGATAGAGTTTTGTTATTCAAAGGTCTTTAACCTCAAATTCTTTCTTCAGCTAATCGCAGCATCGGATAACTCCTTAGGAGTTCCGATTAAATTTATGTCATCCACATAGACTGTAATGATAGAAAATCCAGTATTGGATATTTTAATAAAAACAGATGGGCATTTAAGATCATTTTTACAACCTTTCTTAGAAAGGTATTCATTCAGTCTATGATACCACATGCGACGGGATTGCTTTAATCCATACAGTGATTTCTGCAGTTTCATCGAGTATAGCTTACGAGGAGTAGTAGATTTTGGCATTTTATATACATCAGGAATTTTCATATAGATATCAGATTCTAATGAACCATATAGATATGCCATAACTACATCCATTAGTCGCATGTCCAAACACTCGTGGACAACCATACTAATAAGAAAACGGAAAGTGATTATATCTATCACCAGTGAATACGTTTTATCATAGTCAATCCCAGGCCGTTGGGAGAATCCTTCGGCTACGAGTCGGGCTATGTATCTCGCAATCTCGTTTTTCTAATTTTTTTTTCGAACAAACACCCATTTGTAACCAATTGGTTTTATATTGTTCGGTGTTCGAGTAATTTGCCCAAATACCATCCATTTTTCTAGGGATGCTAATTCAGATTTTATTGCTTCCTCCCATTTAGGCCAATCCGACCTTTGACGGCATTTAATTATTGAATGTGGTTCGTTATCGTAATCATCGTTCATTATTTCTTGTGCAACCGAGAAAGCAAATAAATTATCGATTATCATGTTTTTTCGACCCCATATCACATCGTAATGATTTATGGCATCCTCGGTGTAACATCTGTGTGCTTATTAATACTATATTTTATTAATGATAGTATTCCGTTGAGAGTTGGTTTGGGAAAGTCCCATATCATATTGCTTGGTGCCCGGAACTGTGTGTATATTGGAGTTGGAATTGGTATGTTGGTTGTTAGTGATTGTCAAGTTATGTGCTTGTCAGGATGTGTTCATTCTGACCAACTCCATAGTGGTGATATTGAGAAATAGCAGTTAGCTCACGCTAGACTGTGTTGCTAGCGCGCGCTAATTATGTATTGGTAGTGCACGTTAATTGGCCATGGTAGCGCACGCCATTATGGCCGGTCGGTGCATGCAGAGGGTTCTGGACTTAACTCGAAAAACTAGCAGGTAGCGCACGCTAGCGCGGCCAGTCCAGAGAGTTCTGCACCGCCTTTGAAAGGCGGTGGGTTGTCTTATAGCCCGATAGCGCACGCTACGCCTTACCCATAGCGCACGCTAATCGCGCCTGGTATAAATAGGACAGCGCCATTCATTTATGCCATTTCCTTCCTTCTTCTTCCTCCTCCCGCGGCTGAGTGTCCTGAATGTGGGGAAGGGCGTGTTTTGGCCAGTTTTCACTACCCAACAACGTTTTAGAGTCCCTGGAGCAAAGTTGACAAGATCTTAACAGCTTTTATCGTTCAAATCAAGGTAAATCCTTCGAAACCCGAGTTCTTCGTACCTTAGGGTTTTGAAGTTTTATGCTCTAAAGTTCAGATCTAGCCATGGTTGTGTTGGATTATGATGCTGTAATTATAATCCTTTGCTTTTCGTTGAAGTTTATGGATTGAGTTTTGAGTTTTCTCCCGTAAACATGTATGATCCGAGTTGACCCTATAGTGTCCGTTTGATTGTCCCCAAGGGTAGAACTTAGGGTAAACCTTTCCATTTTCATCGTACTGTGTTTGATATAGTGCTGTGTTGTGCTAGGACCCAATATTTGAGGAAAGTTCGAGCAGCAGGTCCTTTCGTTCATCGTCCCCTATACCATTGTAATTGAGGCAAGTACTTTGATTGCATTTGATGTACTTCGTGTGAATATGTGGTATCAGAATGTGGTATTCACGCAAGTATTTTGATTGCGTTTGATGTACTTCGTGTGAATATTTCGGAAAATATATCACGTGGTGGGGTTGTACAACCAGGGAGGGCCTGACGAGGACTTTCTGGGGTGTGTATCTCGGGCGAGGTACAGGGCCAGTACAGCTCGGGAGATTATTTTGAGATGATGATTATGGTATGGTATTCCGGAATACATGATGGCACATTGATCTGGTTATTTATTCATTTGTTGTACATATTCATAAATCGTTGTACTTGCACCAGATGTTTGCTGATCCCTTTTGGGGTGGATATACTTGTTGTGTATTCAGGTACAGATCTTAGTGGCAAGCTGGCGCAGGAAGGGAACGAGGATGACGAGTAGCACTAATATCACGTGTCATTGTGAGTTGGTGGTTGTTTTGGCATGGTCAGAGTCGTGTTTTGGTTTTGTACTCGCGCGGGTACTGTCATATGTGTTTTTTTGGTAGTGTCCGAAGTCGATGAGGGCATGAGTGTTACTGGGCCGTGAGCGCTGGTATCACGGTGACCAATTGAGCTGCTTCGGTTATCTTCTCGACTGAGGATACTTGTGGTTTAATGTATTGACGTTGGTTATGGTTGATGTGTTGGATCAGTTGTGAGCTATTGTTTTTGTTGTGATCCAACAGAATCTTGTATTGGTGTGTTTTGGTGATGTATGTTGTCGTGAAAGTTAACGTTGGTTTTAAGTGTGTGAATGTCTCATTTCTATTGGGGGTCATTGTTGTCTTGTATGTTGGTCCAGCCTGGTAGATTCTCCAAAAAGAATCTATGGCGCTGTAATACCTCTGTAAATCATGGGGGTGTTACAGAATTTGGTATCGAAGCTTAGGTTTATGGATACCTAGGTTGTTGGTGTTTTGGGTCTGTCAAAGTTGAGTTGGTCGTTTGTTTGTGATATCACTGGGTTGCTGTCATCTCGTGCGACCTGCGCTGTAAGTCTCTCTGAACTCTAAATTCTTCTGCCCAGATTGTTTTGGTCTCTTTTGAACAGGCTTGGATTTTGAGTTCCTCATGTGAATTGTGTTCCATTGGAGTTGTGTCTATTGTTTTTTTCCTTATACGTCTGAGGAACTGGTGCATATTGATGTAGGGAGAGGGTAAGTCTTTCGATTGTAAGCTCCCTCCTATCTGTGTGATGGTTGTGTTGTGTGAACTTGATTAGCCCCAGGTTGAGGGGCTGGAATTTGTTGATGGTATTGGGATTGTTGGGATGTGCATGAGTATACTATATGGTCCGGGTGGAGATAGTTACATAATGTATGTTGAAAAACCAGGAATGTTATTGATTCCTACATTCCATAAGATTTTTAAGTATCAATTTTATCCACTGCGTGAGTATTTTGAAATGGCTTTTGGTATTTTGCAAACTGGTTTTTGTTTTGCAAAACCGATTACCTAAAGCGAGTTTTGGCATTTTGGCCTTGAACGTTTTGACGATACTTTTATGACGGTATTTGGTGTCTTATAAATGACTTTGTGAGTATTTGGAAAATATTACCGTCATTGGCTTTTTTGGGCGTTTTTGAACGTTTTTGGAAAATAGTTTTTAGCCTGGTGGGTTCTGGCGCGGGCCCCACGGCGCCGTAATATCCCAGGCGGTTTTGGGGATGTTAGAGATCATGGTGAAACAATTATAATGGCTTTTGAAACCCTTTCAAATGGTGACTAATCTGCCATTTAGCATCGCTATATCAAATGAGTATGTATTCGGTAGAAAATCTTTCTTTTCAATCAAACAACTAGTAGAAGGGGAAGAACTTTCATTTATCCAAATCCGAGGTAGATTTTTGAAATAATTTCGTATTATAGACGTTTCTGAAAATTTTAAAAGTGTAAGTTGTTTTCTGCATTATTTAAAAATGATTTCAAAATTGAAGTGTAAAATAAAACTTCCTCTTCTAAGATATTCACGAGTTTTGGGCGAAATGTGACTCGCCCCTTATTTGCAAAAGATTATGTCTCGGGCATGATATTGTTACTCCTATCAGCAGACCGAAAGTTGATTTTAAGCGTAATACGTATGTGTATGTATTCTTACCCTTGTATATAGTATACGTGCCTCCCAAAATCCGATGTTCTAGTGTTGCTTACTCTGAGTACTCGGAGATGTTGATTGTGTTCTGTACGAAAGAATATTACCAGTCTTGAGATATTGAATCTCGATGGAAGTGGATATGTTGGCGATTGTTGGAACAATGATGCGATCCAAACGATAAAGATTTATGTTGCGGTGGAGGAGTGCTAAGGTCGGACGATGCCCTACGAAGCCTCCTCAGCAACTGAGTCGACAGGCGGGGCAAGCAGACAGAAGACATCTGGAAGATTCTGGGCGATAGTGCTCAGAATTGCGTTTGAGGTGATGGTATGAACGTTCGTGTTAATGGCCTTTCGAAGATTCCTCACGTGACGTCGTATACTTACAAACCGATGTGTTCGGATTTGCACGATGTCGCTTATTAATAACCTTCGGTTATGGTGCTATTTGAGAGGTGTTCATGACTGATTTGCTGAATCAAGACAGTTAGCGCACACTACCTTGTGGATAGTGCACGCTATCGCGAGATGCAGAAACTACCGCATTCAGCTGAGAATTCAGTAGCGCACGCTATGTGGTTATGTAGCGCACGCTAAGGTGCAGCAGCGAGCACACGCCACAGAGAGAGTAACGCACGCTAACTAGTAGTTCGAGGACAGTGCAAGAGTTATTGGATTGAGACTGAAGGTCTCGATAGCGCTCGCTAAGGTGCAGCAGCGAGCACACGCAATAGAGAGAGTAACGCGCGCTAACTAGTAGTTCGAGGACAGTGCAAGAGCTATTGGATTGACACTGAAGGTCTCGATAGCGCACGCTAACGCTTGTAGTTAGCGCACGTTAATCTGTCCGGTGAATAAACTGGACAGCAATCGCGATTCCTCATTTCCGGTCTTTTCTTTTTCTCCGAGAGTGACATCTGGACGTGAATCGAAGGTGACAATGGTTCGTGATCTTAACCGATTTTGTTTCGTTCAAAGATGTTTTGGAGTATAACATTTTCTAACCCAATGTTCTTTGTCGGATTGAGGCAATTCCTTGATTTTCCCTTGAGTTGACATTTGGGAATTTTGTTCTTGATTTCATTTCCAACTCGATTCTGATGAATCAATTGATGTTAAATATTGTTGTCGGTCGTGCCCTATGAATTGCATACCCATAATTCTGACTCTTTTAATTTGATTGATTGTGAGAGAACGGGAACAATTAACGCGGAGAAAATGTCCGTAAATTCTTGGTGAGCAGAACAAGTGATCAAGGGACATCTCTTATGCCAGATGATGGCAAGTGATGCTTTCTTAATACGTTCGAATTGCGGATGCTCCCGACAATTGTGGTTTCCGTCATGTGTTGGTTCTAAGATTTTGTAATATAGCCCCATTGTTGTTGAATATTAGGCCATATTTCCCTTGGTAACTCATGATGCTATCCGAGAAAACCATATATATTGTGTTGTGCTTCAGTTTGATTTCAACATGTGCAATTAACTGGATCGCGTCACTACTAAGAAATCCTCGTGATATTGGCAGTCATTTCGCATTCGTCGGGATGCCCAGAGATTTGGTCATCCGACCTTATGAAATTGCCTGTTACGTGGATCATGACACCCGAGTTTTGATTCTTTTTTCCACCCTAACTCGGTTATGTTCGATGATATCTTATGAAATTGTTCTGTTCTTTGATTTTTGTCGTTCGAACGAGTTGTGACGTTGTTTCAGATGAATTCATTCACAATTGTGACCTTTCCCAAGTTCAGTTCGATTCTTGTGAGTCCCGTGCGAAATGAATTATAATTCTTACAAGTTCCTTTGACGTCGCGGATTGAGGTGTGAACTTTAGAGTTGTTGTTCGATTATTATCGTCCCGTTGTTATTGTTTAATCAATATTGTTCGATCGTTGTGATTCAATTGTTGTTGCTCGATCTTGCATTGTGATTATCGAGCATCTCATTTTTTTAAGATTCAGGTATCTGTTCCAATATGTGATTTTCCAAACCTTTGAAGTTGTCGAAATTATATATTTGTTCAGCGTTAAATCCGCATTTTGATTGTTGTACTATTCGAATTATCAACCATAGTGGTTCGTGATCATTACACTCCGTAGACATTCTTGTATATTGGATTGGACCGCAGTAGGACATGGAGTTTCGTATCCGCTGTTGGCAACAGATAACGTGTGTTACCTCAAGTGCCTTGCCTTGATTGTTTCATAATATAAGTTTTTGGGACGAAACTTATTTCGAAAGAAGTGCGGGTAATTATTTTATTTCCCCATTAGTTCCTTTTCCTTCTGATCCAGTTTTTGTATTTTCGGTTCGCTAGTCTCGACGACCGGCATATGAGAGATGGTCATCATGCCTTGACATAAAGTGGGAATACCGAGAGTCCGTGATTGTATCTTTTAATTGACCAATATTTCGGTCGTATTCGTGTCATTGATAAACTCTATCGTTATCGGGAATCTTTGCAAGTTTATCGTCAAGATTTTCATCACTATTATTATTGTTCTGCGCGGCGAGGGATGATGGACACTAAATGACGGCGCCGCCATAATAGCGGCTACTGGAAACAACTGTAGCACCGCCAGGACCTCCGATTTAAAATCGGTTTGATGTATATAAGGCCCCGAAAGGTATTTCCATAATAAACTCAGGACGTTGACCGAAGGGAACAGTTGAATAACGTTGTGAGTATGGATCCTACTAAGCATATTTGCTGCTTAGAACATATCGATTACCTAGAAGCCGTAGCGCAATGTCATCGGGACGTGAGTTAGACTGCGCAGGAGGTAGCTGCACGGGAACGTGAGCGTGCTGCGCAGTTGGAAGCTCAGTTGGCTGCAGCACAACGTACTCTTCGAGAGAGATAAGCCCAATACACTCAGGCAAGAGAGGCCCTCCAGGATCAGGGGCAGCAAGAGAGAGCAATGATACGGGCCAACGCTGAGGAGATCCTCGCTATCCTCCCAGTGGCCCCAATCCCAGTAGTGGGACAAGAAGTCGCAGAAGACGAAGAAGATCCCGAGGAAGATCCCGAAGAGGACCCGGAAGAAGAGGTCGAAGATAACTTTGTTGTCGTTGACCCATGAGCTGTGCTCAGTGGGGGCATGCTGTGTATTAATGTTTTATTAGTAAATATGTATTGGTATAATACTTAGGGTTCGAGAATAAATTGTGTATGGATACGGTCGGTGATGCGGACATATATTCGGCGACCCCCTTTCCTGTTTCAAGTTTCGAGGACAAAACTTCTTTTAAGAGGGTAAGGGTGTAACATCTGCGTGCTTTATTAATAATATATTTTATTAATGATCGTATTCTGTTGAGATTTGGTTTGGGAAAGTCCTATATCATATTGTTTGGTGCCCGGAACTGTGTGTATATTCGAGTTGGAATTGGTATGTTGGTTGTTAGTGATTGTCGAGTTATGTGCTTGTCAGGATGTGTTCGTTCTGACCAACTCCATAGTGGTAATATTGAGAAACAGCAGTTAGCGCATGCTAGACTGTGTTTCTAGCGCGCGCTAATTATGTATTGGTAGCGCACGTTAATTGGCCATGGTAGCGCACGCCGTTATGGCCGATCGGTGCATGCAGAGGGTTCTGGACTTAACTCAGAAAACTAGCAGGTAGCGCACGCTAGCGCGGCCAGTCCAGAGAGTTCTGCACCGCCTTACAAAGGCGGTGGGTTGTCTTATAGCCCGATAGCGCACGCTACGCCTTATCCGTAGCGCATGCGAATCGCGCATGGTATAAATAGGACAGCGCCGTTCATTTATGCCATTTCCTTCCTTCTTCTTCCTCCTCCCGCGACTGAGTGTCCCGGATGTGGGGAAGGGCGGGTTTTGGCCAGTTTTCACTACCCAACAATGTTTTAGAGTCCCTGGAGCAAAGTTGACAAGATCTTAACAGCTTTTATCGTTCAAATCAAGGTAGATCCTTCGAAACCCGAGTTCTTCGTACCTTAGGGTTTTCTTGAAGTTTTATGCTCTAAAGTTCAGATCTAGCCGTGGTTGTGTTGGATTATGATGCTGTAATTATAATCATTTGCTTTTCGTTGAAGTTTACGGATTGAGTTTCGAGTTTTCTCCCGTAAACATGTATGATCCGAGCTGACCCTATAGTGTCCGTTTGATTGTCCCCAAGGGCAAACCTTAGGGTAAACCTTTTCGTTTTCATCGTACTGTGTTTGATATAGTGCTGTGTTGTGCTAGGACCCAATATTTGAGGAATGTTCGAGCAGCAGGTCCTTTCGTTCATCGTTCCCTGTACCATTGTAATTGAGGCAAGTACTTTGATTGCGTTTGATGTACTTCGTGTGAATATGTGGTATCAGAATGTGGTATTCACGCAAGTATTTTGATTGCGTTTGATGTACTTCGTATGAATATTTCGGAAAATATATCACTTGGTGGGGTTGTACAACCAGAGAGGGCCTGACGAGGACTTTCTGGGGTGTGTATCTCTGGCGAGGTACAGGGCCAGTACAGCTCGGGAGATTATTTTGAGATGATGATTATGGTATGGTATTCCGGAATACATGATGGCGCACTGATCTGGTTATTTATTCATTTGTTGTACATATTCATAAATCGTTGTGCTTGCACCAGCTGTTGCTGACCCCTTTTGGGGTGGATATACTTGTTGTGTATTCAGGTACAGATCTTAGTGGCAAGCTGGCGCAGGAAGGGCACGAGGATGACGAGTAACAATGATATCACGTGTCATTGTGAGTTGGTGGTTGTTTTGGCATGTTCAGAGTCGTGTTTTGGTTTTGTACTCACGCGGGTACTGTCATATGTTTTTTTTTGGTAGTGTCTGAAGTCGACGAGGGCCGGAGTGTTGCCGGGCCGTAAGCGCTGGTATCACGGTGACCAAGAGAGCTGCTTTGGTTAGCTTCTCGACTGAGGATACTTGTGGTTTAATGTATTGACGTTGGTTATGGTTGATGTGTTGGATCAGTTGTGAGCTGTTGTTTTTGCTGTGATCCAACAGAATCTTGTGTTGGTGTATTTTGGTGATTTTAAGTGTGTGAACATCTCATTTTTATTAGGGGTCATTGTTGTCTTTTATGTTGGTCCAGCCTGGTATGTTCTCCAAAAAGAATCTACGGCGCTGTAATACCTCTGTAAATCATGGAGGGTGTTTTCAGAATCCATGATCCCTTCATTATTTGCAGTATTACGCTCTACAGATTCATCTGCAGCATGCTCACTATGATGATCTTGGTTTGTGATCCCATTACTTCTCCCCTTTCTTTTTTGAGGAACAGTGTCCTTCGAACCAATAGGTCTACCGCACTTTTGTCGTGGGGCATCATCATTCATTTTTGTGTGTTCATTAGGAACAATGATCCTAGCTGAAGCATTCACAGTTGGAATATAAGACTTTGTTACTTTACTTGCATCATTAAATGCATCATGAAGTCTATTAGCGATATTTTGTAAATGGATGATTCTATTCACCTAATTTTCACATTCTGTAGTACGTGGGTCTAAATGGAATAGGCTTTGTACATTCCATGATATATTCTCAACTGGTTTCTATTTATCTTTATCCAAAACATCCTTATCCTTACCAATCGATGGAAACACAGTCTCATCAAAATGACAATCCGCAAATCGTGCTGTAAATAAATCACCCATTATTGGTTCTAGGTACTGAATTGTTGATGGGAATCAAATCCTACGTATATGCCAAGTCAGCATTGAGGATCCATTTTGTCCATTGAGGAGGTGGAATTGGCACTTGAACAGCACATCCGAATGTGCGAATTAGGTGCGAAATATTTGGTTCAAAGCCTAAAGTTAATTGCACCGGGGAGTGCATATGATAAGCAGTGGGGCGTAATCTGATGAGTGCTGATGCATGTAATACTGCATGACCCCACACTGCACTAGTGAGCTTTGATCTCATTAATAATGTACGGGCAATAATTTGAACTCGTTTGATCATGGATTCAGCCAATCCATTCTGGGTGTGAACATGTGCTACTGGGTGCTCAATATTTATTCCTAGTGTTGCACAATATTCATCGAAACTCTTTGATGTGAATTCTTCGGCATTGTCCATTCTTATATTTTTTATAGGATATTCAGGAAAATGTGCTAGGAGTTTACTAATTTGGGACAAGAGTCGTGAAAAAGCAACATTTCTGGTTGATAATAAACATATGTGGGACCATCTGGATGATACATCTATTAAGACCATAAAATATCAGAATGGTCCACTTGCTGGATGTATTGGTCGACAAATATCACCATGAATGCGTTGTAAAAATGATAGTGATTCATAACCAACTTTTTCCATAGAAGGTTTAGTAATAAGTTTTCCACGTGAACATGATTCACAGAAATAATATTTGGACATTAGCATTTTTGTTCCCTTTAATGGATATCCATGAGTATTTTCAATAATCCTACGTAACATAGAAGTTCCTGGGTGCCCAAGGCGATCATGACATAACCCAAATATATCAGGATTCACCAGCTTCTAAGCCATGGTGGCGTAGGTTGAATAGAGACACAATACAGTCCAGAAGTTGTTGCTTCAATTCTCTCGTGGACAAGTGTCCATTTTATAGGATGTAATATCGAGATGTTCTTTATTATTTTCAATCACTGTTTCCAAGTGATATCTATTTCGGCGTACATCCTTAAAACTCAGCCGATTTCTTTTCGATCTACCAGATAATAATGCATTTTCAATGTATAAAATTGTTCCATTAGGCAACATCATAGTTGCATTCCCGGAGCCATCAATAATCTCTACGGGACCGGATATAGTTGTAACGTGCGTCTTGCATAATTTCATGCTCGAGAAATATGCTTTATTTGTAAATATTGACTGCGTTGTTGCACTATTAACAGGACAATTGTGTATCTGTTCGATATTTTTCATTTGTATTCCTATTCAATTAAATCATCACATAATAAATATTTAAGACATGAAATGGAATTTTTTTTATTGTTAATGAAAATGTAAACATACATAATTTTTTTAATCAATTATACATTTTTGTATGTATCATTAGTGCCGATACAAGGCCAACAATATAAACAAGAAGTGAAACAGCAATCCAGAATAATTCTGGAGGAAAGTCTTCGCAAAATATTAGTATGATGCACATGAAGATCGTTGTGAAAATAAAGACGAGAGATCTATTAATCATTTGGAATAAAATCGGATGAATGTGTTTGAGAATTTTGTAAGAAGGTTGAGTGAATTGTTGAATGAAGTGTGTGTATATTTATAGAATGTAAAAACACTATTACTAACCGTTGCTTGGTGAAAAATTAATGGGAAAACATAAATTACTTTATTGATATTTATATAAAGAAATACACAAAAAAACAACCAGGGCATTACAAGCCATAAAGTAAATATATAAAATATAATCACATAAAGATTTTATTTCATCCATTCATCGTCATGTCCCACTGACCCAGGATCTTCAAGAAAATCTGCTAGCTCAAATGATTTCCAGTCCTGGTCAGGATTTTCATTAAGTATATTCCCAGATGTGTTGGCCTCAATAACTTTGGATGGCTCGACTGTTTCGGTGGTATGAGCCTGGACATCTTTGCCTTTATTTTTTATTGATGCCTGATATGAATCCACACGGTGTTGGGCAGTACGATAATATTTAGCCCAATATCCAGTTATACCACATCTACGACATGGATCATCACCAGAATTTTCCATAGGCATTTTTCTTTTATCACGATGCCCGTGAATTGACTGCCTTGGTCTGACGGAATAATTATTTTGACGGGAATAATGATAATTATCACGATTATTATAGTTACATCCGCCGCGGTCATTTCTGTAATTATTTTGACGGTAGCCACCACGTCCACCACCTCTCCGGGTTCCACACCCGGGTCTAATTTTCACGGCTCTTGAATCGGCTGACAGCTCTACCAGAGCTGGTATGTGCATCAGGTTCGGCACAGGACCCAGAGGGTCGTAGTTCATGATTTTTTTAATAATAACTCATTTGTCTTCTTCAGTCGTGAGAAGAACTGAAATTAGCTCAGAATATATTTGAAATTGTCGTTGCCTGTATTACTATTGAAGCGCCATATTTGAGGAATGCATCATGATGAATGTTTTCTCCAACTTATCAGTCTCAGATAGTTCTTTACCGCACAAGGCCAGTCGAGACTCAATTTTAAATAAGGCTGAATTATAATCAGCAATAGATTTAAAATCTTGCAGTCTCAATAGCTGCCATTCATATTGAGCCTTGGCAATATTACAGTTCTGGTGTGATCAAATCTGTCTTTGAGCTTTTTCCAAAGCTCAAAAGGCCTTTCAATTTGTATATATTCATTCTTTAGATCCTCAGATAAATGATGGCGCATGAATATAATTGCATTTGCCTCATTTTTAATATCAACATTAGCAAGTTCCACATATTTCAGGGTAGTAGCCAATCCCATACCCTGGAGGTGCAATTTAACATCAAGGCACAATGATAAATAGTTATTGTCAGTGACATCGAGGATCTGGAATTTTTTTGTTTTCAATTCCGGCCATTTTCTCTACAAGACAAAATAAAAATGAGTTAGTATAAAAAAATTCAAGCCCGAATAATACTAACCTTTTTCCAAGCAATAATTCGTGCTGATAACGTATTATGAAACTAATATTAAGCATGACTATATTGAAGATAATAGCATAAAATAGAAAAATAACAAGAGAACAAGTAGAGAGGAAATGAGAGGAAGTTTTATTATTGTAATACCTGTATTTTCATGAATTTTGACTATGGTGTTCTTTCGCTTTTGTCACTCTTGTAAGCGCCTATTGAGATGTTGTTGATTCTAGAGCTTCGTATCCTTCGGAACATATTTGTATTGATAGGACTTTGCAACGGTGTTATTGATTGAAGTGGATAGCGTACGCTAGGCGTGAGCTAACGCATGCTATTCGTGTTGAGTAGCGTGCTGGCTTCGCCAGTAACACACGCTAATGGTCCGAGTTGGGCAGTGGCAGTAGCCGAGTTTTGCCCTCTTGACTAGCAGTTAGCATACGTTAGGCGTGAGCTAACGCACGCTATTCATTTTGAGTAGCGCACACTAATGGGTTGAGTCTGGCGAAGGCAGTAGCCAAGTTCTGCTCTTTGGACTAGTAGTTAGCGCACGCTAGGCGTGAGCTAACACACGCTATCGGTGTTGCGTAGCGCACGCTAGTGCCGGATGTAGCACACGCTAATGGATTAGGCAGTGAGTTCGGATTTTCCACACGGGAGCAGTTAGCGCGCGCAATGTTGTTGGTTGCGCATGTTAACGATGCAGATCATAAGCTCCTGAACTACCGGGTGACCCTGTTAGCGCGTGCTATCATTGGAAATTAGCGCACGCTAATTAAACCCAGTATATAAGACCGGGCAGCCGTATTCTTCGCCATTTCTACCTCATTTCTTACAATCCCGCTGGGAACACACGAGAGAGGCAATCTTGAGGCGATTTGGGACAACCTTTCATCATGCATCATCATCTTTGGTCGAATAACAAGGATTATTCAACATCTAATCTGTTCGTTCTCTCTAAATCAAGGTAAATTCCTTAGAACCCTAGTTTGGGGAATTTTTGGGGATTTTTCTTAGATCCATCCGATTTATCCGTATTGAAGCTTGAAATCCTTGAGATTATGATGTATTCACTCCGTACCCACTTTACCCTTACGATTATACGAATGATTTTGCGTATTACTTGAAGTAGAGAGGGTTTGGATGATTTCTAACCTCTATATGAATACTTTGATGATTTGTGAATCGTAAAAGGGGGGTTTCGGTAGTCTTCCTTGAGAATTGAGTATTGATGATTGATTATCATACTTCTCTACGAATCGTTTAGGCCCAGAAGTGCATTCTTGAACCTCTTGAGCTTGAACACCATTTTTCACTTCAGTTCTAATGTCTCAAAGGCAAGTATATGTTTATGATTGTACATTCTCGACTTTGAAAGTGAGGTATATGAATGGTATGATTGTATATATTACTCTGGGATGGACTGACGGGTCGTCAGAGGGTTCTGTTGCCTTTGGTGCGGTTCCACGAATATTTTGGGTTAACCACTCTGGGAGGGTTCGACAGGGCCTCAGAGGATTCCGTTGCCTTCGGTGTGGTTCCATGGTTAATCACGTATGTATCAAAATGAAGTGCTATGAGATTTAGTTATTCCAGAATACTAGTCTTGAGTTTGATGACATGGTGATTACATTTACTTTATTGTCGAGAAGTATTGTGTTTCATATTCAATATACTTGTACTAGCTATTCGACGGCTAACCCATTTTGGGGAAGTACCTTTCATGTATTTCAGGATCCAGGAGAGGAGAAAGGCATGTACCGGGTTGGCACGAAGATGATGGACAAGAGTGATGATGTGTCTTATTTCTGTCTGTGTCTTATACCTTGTTCCATTCGGTATTGTTGTACTCGGAATGGTTTTGAATACTCGAGTAACCTTTCAGATGTTCATGATGTTGTGGCTGGTGTTGCCCTGGGTGTAAAATTCCCGATGTATCGTATTCTGTCGAATTGATTATTATATTGGTGTCATCCTTATTGCCTTCTATGGGGATTATGATTAGACCTTATCGGTCGAGCTTTATGGTTCCATGTAATTATAGCCTTATGGGTCCCACGGAGGGGCTCACGGCGCTGTAATATGCCTTGAATAACTTGGGGGTGTTACAGAATATGGTATTAGAGCTTAGGTTTATAGATACCTAGGTTGTTGGTCTTTTTGGGTCGAAATTGAGTTATCGTTCGAGTACAGTATCACTATATTGCCATCATCTCGGTGCGACCGGTATTAGTAAGTCCTTTTACTCTTCTTGTATTTTTCCTAATCGCTTCGCCTTTGTTTTGATATTCTTGGGAATCGGTCACCTCGATGACGGGCGATTTGAATTGTACTTATGTATTTTGTGTATCCTTCAGAATGTCTACTGACAGAGGTCGAGGACGAGGCCATGGTCGTGGACGCGGACGAGGACGTGTCGCGGCCGCTTCACTCAGTTCCGTTGCGGGATCGGCCACCCCTAGTTTATCTAACTCGGTGCATCCTGATACCGAAAGTCAACATGACCAGTCGATCGGTCAAGGGAATAATGCAGATGTTGGGACTACGAATGTTCTTCAACAATTGGCAAATCAGATGACTATCCTGGCCGAAGCTGTTCAACTGAATAATCCTAATATGGCAGCGGACGTTTTGCTCCAAAATATGGTCCGAATGCATCCTCCGCAGTTCATCGGTGCTACCGACCCAGCAGATTGGGAAAGTTGGCTATTTGAATTGGAGAAAGTGTTTGAAGCGGTTGACTGTCCGGAAATGAGGAAGGTACCGATTGCTCAGTACTTCCTTACTAAGGAAGCCGCGACTTGGTGGAAAGCTGTTAAGCCACAAGATCATGCTGCTACATGGGGCGAATTTAAGGATATGCTAGAGGTCGTGTTTTGTCCTTGGCCAATGCAAGAAAGCAGGATCCGAGCCTTTTTCGAAGCTAAGCCGCAGAACGTTCCAGTCTCATAGGCGATAGTGGAATACAACCAATAGCTAATTCATGTGAAGAATCAGGTGCATGATGAGCGTGACAAGATCCGCCACTTCAACATGCGAATGAATATGGAATTACAGTGTTATATGGCCGGGCTTGCTAGCACTACTCTTAAGGAATACCAAGACAGGGCTTTGGAATATGACATATTAAGTTCCAACAATAATACCACAGAAGAGCTGAAGAAGCAAAAGACCACTGGTAATTTTTCTGGCTCTAAAGTTGGCAACTTTCAGAGACCTCTGACGGCTAACCGTTTTGTCGAGTAGTCGTCACGTTCTTTTAAAGGGAAGAACAGTTTTCGTTCTGCTCCGGGCACCTCAACTCGCCCGGTAACCTATTTTAATTGTGGTCATCCAGGCCACATCAACCTGGAGTGCAACTTCCCACCTCTGAAGTGTCACACTTGTGGTGAGATGGGACACAGGGCAATCTGTTGCCCCGAACGGGATCAGACTTTGGATACTCGGGCTTCTGCCCCAGCACATAGAGATCAGAGTATGAATCAACGACCATCCGTTAACCATGTTGTGCGGCGATTTATACACCTCGATGGCGATCGGCATAATGGTCAAGAGCCAGCCTAAGAAGACAGATGCTGGGCAAGTGCCTAGCGGTCGACGTCCAAGGCAATCGTCTATCGGCATCTGGCGATCGCCTATAATGTCCGACTGTAGGCGATTGTCCCGTACCACGTATGAATCCGACATCCGTCAGAGTCGTCGAAGACCGAATCTCGGGCGAAGACCCACGTGCAGATCCGCAAAAGGCGCCAGAAGACAAGGCCTTTTGACCCCAGCCTGTCACCACCTTCACACCTACCGACAGGCCCGCCGAAAGGTACTAAGTGGGTCCTCCCTAGACAGCGACTCAAGACGCGTGTGGACTCCTCATTGGCTCTCACATCCGGCTGCCAGCAGCAGCCGCGAACTTTAAGGAAACAGTCCCACGTGATGAGAAGATCGCCCGCCTTATTCTAATATAGAAAACGGCGGTCGCCCGCGAAGGACAAGGAGGACCCAGCAACCTCCTCTCCTATAAATAGAAGGCCTCCAGCAGTGGCCAAAAAATGAAATTTGAGTCACACATACTGAGAGAGTGAAAAACAGTAAAAAGACAGCACAGTGAAACTCATTCACATATACAGAACATAAAAAGCAAGAACTCACAGAGCATCATATCTGGTTCTTCCGGCAATCTTCACGCTCTATAGCTAAGATAACTGGAGTCCTTACACTCATTGTAATTGCACTCTAACATTAATATTTGTACTCCAAAGTATTTATATTAATAACATCTCGCGAGAGCATTCAAGCCCGGGACTAACAACCCCAGCAAATCTTGTGTTATTTACTTTCTCGCGGAAGTGTTCTCGCATTTGTTTGTTACTCGACCATTCCAGTAATATCATCTCCGGATAATATTTTGGGTAACAACAATTGGCGCTAGAGGAAGGGGATCTAAACCTTCATTTTTATTCCGACCGTCTCGAAGAGTACTCACTGTTCTCCGGGGCATATACTTAATGAAACACTCACTGTTCTTCAAAGAAAAACCTTCAGAAACATGACATCTGCCACGACCTCCAAAAGAGCCACCCTGCGATCTGCCGGACATCTTATTCCGCCCCAGACCGAATCCCAACCTACGGCGGAAGGCGACCGCGGCGACGCTAGGCTCTCACTCCCGCCCCCGAGGGACGGCCCCAGCCTCTCACTTGATCAGTTCCAAACCGCGGAACAGATCGAGGAGGCAATGGCCATCCTCAGGGAGCGACGGAGGGCTTGCAACTCACCCACCATTACTCCCTCCGCCATCCGCCGTGCAGGCAAGCGGAAACTCAAGGGGATATATGTTGAGAAATCGTCAGAAAGCCCCGAGCCGCAAGAAAAAGCGCTCGTGAGGCGGGAAGACTCCGTCTTCAGCTGCCTAGGGAGTGATCCCTCATGGCGACCTGGGCATTCGGGCCCCAACTGGGAGACATCGAGTCCGAATCAGTCACCAGGAGTTCGGCATACCCGACTCCCAGAAGACAGGCCGGCCAACGGGCTCCCACTCGCCCAAGAATTGAGCTCGGTGGCGGAGAACTCGTCACTTACCATGGGGTCAAGAGATCAGTACATGATCACCTTGGCTCCCGCTCCGAGATCCAATCAGCGAGCAGTCAGGCTACGACGATGGCTGCCATGCAGCGCCAGCTCGATGAAATGAAGGCGCTCCTAGAAACTGGGGCAGGCGCCAAGAGATCGAGTGCCGGACCGAGTGAGCCGCTATCATCCCAGATCGAGCTCGCCCCCGTTCCACCGAACATCGCTCCTCCTCAAACACCTCTATATGAGGGGAAATCGGATCCTGAGACCCATTTGAGCAAGTTCCAGATTTACATGACCGGATGTGGGGCATCGGCCGCGACGAAGTGCCGAATGTTCCCATTGACATTGGGCAATCTCGCCAATAGGTGGTACATCTCACTGCCACCGCGCTCGATCAATTGTTTTGAGAAGCTGGCGAACGACTTCACGTCGTATTTCGCTGCCAAAGTTGCCCGGCCAGAAGGCCCCCACCGCATGATGAAAATCAGGCAGGGGAAGAATGAGCCTGATGAAGATTACATCGACCGGGTGGATGAAATAGTCCTCACCAGCGAGCCCATTAGCGACGAGCTCGCTCTCTACTCGGTCCTAGGGGGATTCTATGGCCATTCGCCCATGTTCAGGCACCTTACGAAAGACATCCCCCCGACCTACGCGATCTTCCGCGTCAGGGCCGCTGATTTTCTGGCTAGGCAGAGGATGCTTACCCTCCGCTTAGGTGAGGAATCTACCGGGGAAGGGAAGGCGCCATCTCCCATCCCAATAAAAGCGGTCGCCAAGCCCAGAAAGGCGATCGCAAAGCCGCCCGACGAATTTAAAGCTTTCGAGGATGTGGAGGTTCACCTCCTCCGCAACCTCAACCTATCTCCGGCCCACATTCTCAATGCCATCAAGGGGCGCGAGTGGCTTAGCAAACCAAAGACGATATGGGACAACGGTCATCTAGACCGCAGCAAATTTTGTGCCTACCATAAGAGTTCCGGTCACAACACCAGCCAGTGTCGCGACCTCCTCAGACAACTCTGGAGACTGTTTGAGGAAGGCAAATTGGATAACTTGGTCACCAAGCCAGAGGCTCGAGCAGAAAGGACCGGAGGGCGCAAGCCGACAGAACGGTGGAATCCCTCCCAATCCGATCGCCAGGATCGAGCTGAACGATCCGGAGTACTCTGATGAATCGATCCCTCCGATTAACCCTGGCGGCCGGATCAATATGCTTCAGGCGGGAGGTGGAAACCTCGGAGGCCTTTCCCCGGTTTCCACCATGTCGAATAGAAAGCGGAAGGCCGAATTAAGGGCGTTCGCCGGGGTCCATGTCGTGGTACCCCCAAAGCCGACCATCTCCAAAGACGCGCTCATCACTTTCTCCAACAAGGATAGGGAGGGAGTGCAGTGCCCCAAAGAGGATGCATTGGTAATCTCTGCATGTATCCTTGGGAAAATGGTCGATCGCGTGCTGGTTGACAATGGGAGCTTTTGCAATATCATATTCAAATCCGCTCTCGACCAGCTCGGCAACCTGACCAAGTTCATCAAGCCATTTGACACCGTGCTCCAAGGATTCGGCGACAGCACAGTCCAAGCCTATGGAAGGATCAAGCTCTCTGTCGAGCTAATATGTTATTACGATCCCAAGGTTAGGATTACTAGGAACCTAAATTTTGTAATCATAGATAGGCCCAGCATCTATAATGGGTTCCTAGGTCGTCCATTTCTAGAAACCTTTGAGGCGATCGCCTCTTCTTTCTTTTACTGTATCAAATTCCCCACTGCCGATGGGACGGTCGGTACTGTAAAAGGAGACCAACTAATGGCTAAAAAATGTTTGAATTACTCCTATGTCATAACTTCTTTCAACACTTCCCATACTAGTTATAACATTGAGTCGATCGACAATCAACCGATGGAGCTCGACGAGCCAAGCGCCTTGAACCTGCCCGACTCGGAGGACGGAGTCTCACATCGATTGACGGACGACATCGAGCCAAGGATCAGTTTCGAGCCAAGCCTCGACATCGATCCAAGGATCGAGTCCGGAAATCGATCCAAACGAGAAGCGACCGTCCCCATTGAAGAGTTGGAAAGTATAACGATAGATCCGGCTCGCCCGGAGCGAGAAGTACAGATTGGCACAAGCGTCGACCTCAAGTTAAAGGAGGATCTGATCAGTTTACTACGTAAGAACATCGGGGTCTTTGCCTGGTAGCATCAAGATATGGTCGGCATAAGTCCTGAACACGCCTGCCACTATCTGAAGATCGACCCGGCAAGGAAGCCTGTTCACCAGAAACGTAGAAAATTCGGTCCTGAGAAATACGCAGCGCTCGACATAGAAGTCAAAAAGCTACTCGACAATAAACTAATCGGAGTAGCTACCGACGAGCCACAGTGGGTAGCCAACGCGGTGCTCGTCAAAAAGCCGAGCAACTTCTGGCAGTTATGCATCGACTTCACCGACCTCAACGCGGCATGTCCAAAAGATCACTTTCCGATGCCTCATATCGACCACTTGGTCGATAGCACAGCAGGTTGCGAAATGATGTCATTCATGGATGCCTTCGCCGGATACCATCAGATCCCAATGGCGGAGAAGGACATAAAGCACACATCGTTCGACACGAAAAAAGACGTATACTTTTGGGTCCGAATGCCGTTCGGTCTGAAGAATGCAGGGGCGACCTACCAACGACTAGTTAACTGGATGTTCGCCAACCAGATCGGCAAGACCATGTAGGTCTACATTGACGACATCATAGTCAAAAGCCTCAAAAAGGAACATCACCTCAATGACCTCGCCGAAACGTTCGCTATCCTCGAGAAGTTCAACATGAATCTAAACCCCAAGAAATGCAATTTCGGGGTAAGCTCCAGAAAGTTCCTGGGGCACATCGTGAGCCAGAGAGGGATCGAGGCAAACCCCACCAAGATCCAGGTGATACTCGACATGCAGGAGCCACGGAATGTCAAGCAGGTGCAACGCCTGACAGGTTGTCTAGCTGCCCTTAACCGTTTTATTTCCCGGCTCGGAGATAAAAGCAAGCCATTCTTCACGACCATAAAGAACAAGAAGTTTGCATGGACAAAGGAGAGTCAAATAGCATTCGCCAAAATCAAGAAGTATCTGTCTAACCCCCAGATCTTGGCAAAGCCGATCCCCGGCGAAAAGCTATTCCTTTACCTGGCGGCCTCGGAGGTCGCGCTGAGTGCTGTATTAGTGCGAGCAGAGGGGCAAGCCCACTTGCCGATCTACTATGTTAGTCAAGCGCTCCACGACGCGGAAACACGGTACACGCCTATGGAGAAGATCGCCTACGCTCTAGTCATGGGTGTTCGCAAGCTAAGGGCCTACTTCTTCGAACATCAATTGGAGGTTCTGACGACTCTCCCCTTAAGGCAAGTTCTGCACTGGCCAAACACCAATGGGCGACTCCTCAAGTAGTCACTGGAGATCGCCCAATACGGTATCACGTACGCTCCTCGCACGGTGATCAAAGACCAAGCTCTGGCGGACTTCGTGGTGGAATTAACATTCCCTCCCAGTCCGACCCAGGTTGGCCGACCTGCTTGGAAGTTGTATGTGGATGGCTCAGCAACCGGCTCGCGAGCAGGGGCAGGGATTGTCCTTATCAGCCCCGATGGCCAAAGTTTTACAAATGCTGTGCGTTTTGGGTTCCGTGCGACCAACAATGAAGCCGAGTACGAAGCCTTGGTAGGCGGGCTTGATCTAGCCCTCGCCCTGGATGTTCGCCGTCTCCACATTTTCATGGACTCCCTCTTGGTCGTGAACCAAGTCAAGGGAGAATATGAGGCGCGTGGCGAACAAATGATCAAATACCAAGAACTGGTCGCCGAAATGTGCACAAAATTTGAAGAAGTGCTGATCGAACAAGTCCTGAGAGAGCACAACTCCCAGGCCGATGCCCTATCCAAACTAGCATCATCAGATGGGGCAGCAGATTTCTCTAACATCCAAATCACAAAATCAGCAAAGCCGGCGATCGACAGAAGCCTGATTACCATAGTTGCCATCGCCAAGGAAAACTGGATGACTCCGTTCATCAAATACTTGAAGGACGAAACGGTCCCTGCTGACCGTATCAAAGCTCGCCAGATTCAGCTCCGAGCAACCAGATACACCCTGTTGGACGACCGGATTTACAAGCGAGCTTTCAGCCTTCCTCTCCTCAAGTGCATTACGCCGGAGGAAGGCCAACTCGTTTTAGCCGAGATCCATGATGGGATCTATGGAAATTATGCTGGGGGACGAGCTCTCATCCACAAGACAACCATGCAAGGTTTTTTCTGGCCTACACTACAAAAAGACGCGATCGCCTACGCTCGATCGTGTCACAGATGTCAAGTAATGGGCCCAAACATCAAGCTCTCCCCCGAACAGCTCACTTCTTTGTACAGCCCATGGCCGTTCGCCCAATGGGGCATCGACCTCATCGGTCCCTTGATGACGGCGCCAGGGGGATGTAAATTTGCCATCGTGGGGGTCAATTATTTCACGAAATGGGCTGAGGCCGAGCCACTCAATAAGATCGGCCAAGAACAAGTAATCAAGTTCATTTGGAAAAACATCATATGCCGGTTCGGTCTACCCCAGGCTATCATCTCCGACAACGGAAAGCAGTTCGACGGCTTAGAAGTCATGCAATTCTGCGAGAAGTGAGGAATCAAAAAGTTGTTCTCGGACCCCTACCACCCTCAGATGAACGGGAAGGTAGAGGCTTAAACAAGATCCTCAAACACACGATCAAAGCAAGACTTGAATCCAAACAAGGACGATGGGCGAGCGAGCTCCCGGACGTTTTGTGGTCCTACCGTACAACGACCCGAAACTCAACCGGCGAAACCCCGTTCGCCCTCGCCTTCGGAACAGAAGCAGTGATCCCTTCGGAGATCGCCGTCCTCAGCTACCGAACTGAACAGGAAATGTCGACAGACAATGATGTAGCCCGACGAATCGACTTGGACATGCTCGAAGAACGGCGACTGACCTCGGAAATGAAGAACACAATCCACAAAAGGAGATCCGAGAAATTCTTCAACTCAAAGTTCAAGGAAAGATGGTTCCAAGTGGGCGACCTAGTCCTCAAAAAGGTCCAGACTCACACAGGAGTCTTTGGCCCAAATTGGGAAGGACCCATCAGGATATCTAAGTGGCTAACTAGGGGAGCCTACGAACTCGAACACCCTGACGGCACTCCGGACCAATATCCCTGGAACACCGTACATTTGAAGAAATACTACCAGTAAAAGCTTTGTATTCAGTTACCCAATATATGCAGATTTTAATGAGATTCTTCAATCCCCTATGTATGATTCGCCTCGACGAAAACAAACAACTAAGAAGAGGATGACTCGCTCGCCCTACAAGTGGTCGTCATCAAACCTGACAGACCTATGCAAGCGATCGCCCCTCCAAGCACAACGTATACCATCGAGGATTGTCATTCAACATGGTGATCCGAGGTAGAAAAGTGCAGCCATGGTCCTGGAGGTCGATGGAACCGACAGTTTCGTCCATGCAAGGTTCCTTTGGGCTGCGATCGCTCGCCCTTTCGTTTAAATACGAGGCGAGCGTAGCCAAAGGACCCTCCAAATAAATCTGTGGACACGCTCGCGCGCCCTCAAGAGTACATCATCTAACATGATGTACCCGGACAAGGCGACGTGTCCCTACCCCGTAACAATGTATACCGTCGAGGGTCGCCATCTAACATGGCTACCCGAGGTAGAAAAGTGCTAACAAGCCGCGGACGTGGAGTCGAATAAACCGAGGACACCCTGTGCAAGGACTCCTCCAGACCAAGACCGCTCGCCTTTCATTTAAATACAAGGCGGGCGCAGCCTAACAGAGGACCCTAACAATAAAGTGAGTCGCGAGACAGACCTACAGATGGAATGTCCCTCGCACACAAAGACACGGTCATGGAGGTCGGTCCATCGAACTCCGCGACCGTGCACGGTTCCTCAAAGTCGAAACAGCCGACCTCCCTCGAAGAATCGGCAAAACTAAAGATAGCTCACCAAACATACTATTTTCGTTCCCTTACTTACACTAAGTAAACATAAACAAGGGGCAAAGTGGAGCTATTCCTAAATGCGATCGGGAGGAAGGGACCACACACGATCGACATTGTTCAGACACACACATGACGATCGGTTTTGTTCAAGAAATTCACAAGTAAAAATTCTCAAGTGCTCCAATACATTCGGATCTATTCAGACAATTGTGCAAAGTCGAAGTGATGCGGAACATTCAGACAGTCGGCCATACAAACAAGGCATCAGGTGCGATAGTGTGAACACTTGTACAAATTCATATGCAAACAGTCAGAAGAGGCGATCGTACACATAAAGAATCAGATGCAAAAAGAAGTATTTTATTCCATTCAAAATGACCGTACATACAAGCCCGAAGGCAATACAAGGAAAAACTGGAAATTACAAAGCAAAGGAAAACAAAACAAACTCTAACGTCACTCAGGCCACCCCCGACTGGCCTTCGCCTCCAGCAGACGGATCGGCGCGCGCTTCCTCACCGGCTTCAGGATAAACAAGTTTATTCGGAAACGGATACCAGCTCAGATCGATCCCTAAGTCGGTGAGGTCGAGGATCGGCAGGGAGAAGTCCGGCTACAGGGGATGCTGGAGTACATAGGCTTTGAAGGTTTCCATCATAGGGCCGACCTCGATCCCTACCTTATTGGCTGCACGGATAGCGTCGGCGTAAGCCATATAGTATGCGAACTCGCCGACGTACTCCACATTAAGGTAGGGATCGGTCTCGATCACCTTTAACTGCTCCTTCAGCCCCGCGGCCGTCTTGTCCGCATCCGCGAGCTCGGCTACCTTGGCATCCAGTTCCCCCTTCGCTTTCTCCAGCTCGCCGTTGATCCGGTCCACTGTCGCCTTCAGCCCAGTCACCTCCTCCTGCAAGGCCGCGTGCAACCGGCGAGCATCCATCATCTGGTCACGGAACCGATATGCCACCCCCCGGGACCAGTCAAGCTCCTGCTTCATCCGGTCAAGGTCCTGTTTGGCTCGCTTGGCCGTCTCCAGGTACTCCTTCTCCATGGCCACTATCCGATTAGCGAAATCGGCATTCTGGTTCCGAGCAGCCTCAATATCTTGATGGAGGCGAGCAGTAGAGGGTCGCCCCACATAATCCTTAACGGCTTGGGCGGCCATCGTCGCCGCCTGGAGAGTCAGGGCGAGTGTCGCCTGCATGGCATCTCCAGACCGCCGACGAGCAATCGCGTCGAGGTCGGTCGTCCAAGCCTTAGGAAGAGAGGTGATGGCCCGGGAGACGTAGGAAGGAACGTCGATGGACTGGCGCGAAGACTTGCTCGCCAGGAAATCCAACACCATCGGCGAGGTGTTCGGATCGGCAAGGCGGACCCTGCAACACAAACAAAAAAAATGAAGGAGTTAGTATACATCCTACACAAGTAGCCTAACTCAGAAAGACCAAACCAGTCTTACCTCGCGGCCAACTCGGGGTCGCGGCCGAAAAAGGGCTTGCCCCGCGGAGTCTCAGCATCGGCGATCGCCGCCGTCTTCAATAAGGCCGCTGAGGCCGAAGACCCCTCCGCCATTGGGACAGTGGAGATAGGTGGCGCAGCAACCGGCGGCACCACGATGGATGCCTCCGCAGCAGCAGTCGGCAGGGGCTCCTCCGGCCTCCGCCTCTTGCGGTTGCACTGAAGCTGCTCCTCCTCCCGAGCTTCCGGCTCGACGAACGGCACTATAGTAGGTCTCTCCTCGGGGACAGGACGGGACGTAGTTGCAGGGGCACGACCCGCCTTCTTTCCTTGGTGGAGACGACCCAAAAGACTGGGGTTCGACATCGAAATCTCTCTCGGGGGCTCGGAATAACGGGGGAAGTGGACCTCTGTCAAAGAAGAAATTCAGACAAGTTAGACATCTCTTTCAATCAGACGATCGTCAAGCAAGGAAGAGGAAGTAAAGATTTATACCTGGAACCTTCAGGTGGCGAGGGAAGCGAAACAATCGAGCGCCCAACCAGTGAGGTTCGTTGTTGACCGTGCGAATGTCGAGGTAGCTGTCCGGCAAACCACGGATCCGCTCCCAGACGATCAAGAAATTAAAAGGAAGGTCGCCGATCGCTGGAACAAGGAATCCTGCAAAAAGGAAACCAAATTAGATCAGTTCAAGATGTATCCGAACAATAGGAGAGTTAAAACCCTTACTCGGATTCATCTCCCGAAAACTGGTGGGGATATCCAACTCTTCCTCCGGCTTATTGCTCGATGCCGACCTCCACGCTCCGCCGACCCAGCACCATTTTGCCAGGTCGCCCCGAACCTTGTTCGGCACCCCAAGGACCACCCTACCCATGCGACCCTGAATGTGGTAGCCGTCGACCGATCCCTTCTACGTAGTCAGCTTGAAGAGATAGTTCATTTCCAGCGCAGTAGGTAGACGGAACAGCCGATGACCGCCAAAAAGTGTCAAGGTGCTAATAATCTGCAGCCAGACGTTCGGCGTCAACTGGAGCGGCGCCACATTCCAGGCGATCAGCAAATATGACACGGCAAACGGCAATGGGAACCGCAAACCGGCCTCCAGGATCATTTCGTTGACAGCGACCAAACCCTCGGGAGGTTGATCGGCACGTTCATTCTCCGAGGGCACGTACAATGAGACATCAGAAGGGATATAGAATTTCGCCCTCCAACGACTCAAGTCTTTCCTGGTCGCCGAACTCCGGATCTGACCGAGGGTCCATGGGGAGCGGTCCGCGGCCCGAAATGCCGTCCGCTTCATGATCTCATAGGGGTGGGCGGCAGATTATGCTCCGAAATCAAACTGGGGACGTGGTCCGGCAATCCCCTCCATAAGACCGGCGAACTCCAAAAAGGCCCGGCCAAACACGCTGTTATGTTCCCTGTACAGCCTCACCGCTTCATCCTCATCCACCGGCGAGCCCTGCGACCCCTCCGCCGCCGCCGATCTCGCCACGTCGGCCTCGTTGAAGAGCTCTTCGACCTCCGCGGGTGTGATTCCCGCACGGATGGCCTATACGGCCGTCTCCATGTGAAGAACCATGGAAGTTTCTTCCCGGTCAGGCAAAGCTGCGGAGGCAGAAAAGCTACCAGCCTCATGCACATTAAATCCTCCTCCAGACATGTTTCGAATCGAAGAGAAAAGGGGGAAAGGAAATTTTTATTCTTACCTAGAAAAGAAGTCGGTCGGCACAAGAAGCTTCAAAGAAATTCGGCAGAGTCTCGTCTAAAAGAAAAGGGCGCATAAAGAGTTGAACTGAAGTGACCCTAGTCCTTTTATAGGAGAGTGCAAGGACCTCTGTGCAAATAGGTGGAATCCCGGGGGCTGAAGTGCAACTGTCGGGAGGGGGACACATTACATGCAGCCCTCGAAACCCGCGTACGCGTCGTTTCGAGAGCACGCCAGGCGACAGGTCTGACAAAACCGTCGGACTCCCCCAACGGGAGCGCGACGCGTGTCCCTGCAACGTTTCGAGAGCCCGCGTCCACTTCCCGCTATTTCCAGCGCATAAGGAGATCGTCCCGATTCGAAATCAGTTCGTCCGGGCAACGATCGTCCTTGTCATAAACAAATGAGTCAATCGTCTGAAACAGGCGATCGCCAACAG
The DNA here is from genome assembly GCA_033398695.1 of Orobanche coerulescens. NCBI lineage: Eukaryota > Viridiplantae > Streptophyta > Magnoliopsida > Lamiales > Orobanchaceae > Orobanche > Orobanche coerulescens. The sequence goes on from CM065803.1 coordinate 206,061,793, forward strand.
TGCCACCTCACCCCACGTTTTCAACATCGGAGCGAGCTGGGGGGTAATTGTTGTGCGGTGATTTATACACCTCGATGGCGATCGGCATAATGGTCAAGAGCCAGCCTAAGAAGACAGATGCTGGGCAAGTGCCTAGCGGTCGACGTCCAAGGCAATCATATATCGGCATCTGGCGATCGACTATAATGTCCGACTGTAGGCGATCGTCCCGTACCATGTATGAATCCGACATCCGTCAGAGTCGTCGAAGAACGAATCTCGGGTGAAGACCCACGTGCAGATCCGCAAAAGGCGCCAGAAGACAAGGCCTTTTGACCCCAGCCTGTCACCACCTTCACACTTACCGACAGGCCCGCCGGAAGGTACAAAGTGGGTCCTCCCTAGACAACGACTCAGGAAGCGTGCGGACTCCTCATTGGCTCGCACTTCCAGCTGCCAGCAGCAACCGCGGACTTTAAGGAAACAGTCCCACGTGATGAGACGATCGCCCGCCTTATTCTAATATAGAAAATGGCGGTCGCCCGCGAAGGACAAGGAGGACCCAGTGACCTCCTCTCCTATAAATAGAAGGCCTCCAGCAGTGGCCAAAAAACGAAATTTGAGTCACACATACTGATAGAGTGAAAAACAGTACAAAGACAGCACAGTGAAACTCATTCACAAATACAGAACATAAAAAGCAAGAACTCACAGAGCATCATATCTAGTTCTTCCGGCAATCTTCACGCTCTATAGCTAAGATAACTGGAGTCCTTACACTCACTGTAATTGCACTCTAACATTAATATTTGTACTCCAAAGTATTTATATTAATAACATCTCGCGAGAGCATTCAAGCCCGGGACTAACAACCCCGGCAAATCTTGTGTTATTTACTTTCTCGCGGAAGTGTTCTCGCATTTGTTTGTTACTCAACCATTCCAGCAATATCATCTCCGGATAATATTTTGGGTAACAACAAACCAGTCACAGCAGGGTTATGGCAGAGGACGAGAACGCGGTCAGACGGCTAGAGAGGGAGATTCTAGCATCGGTTCGGCACACCCACGAGTTTATGAGATGCACCGAGCAGATGAACCTGATGTGGCGGTGGCCTCAGGTACCATTCATATCATATCTCATCTAGTTCGAGTACTTTTTGATTCTGGTGCTACACATTCTTTCATCTCCTTGGAATGTATATGCCGTTTGAATATAAATTGTATGACTGCTTGCGATCCATTCATTGTGAAACTGCTTAGCGGGGATAGAATCGCGAGGAATTGGGAGATTAGAGATTATCCAGTGAGCATAACAGGTATTGATTGGTTATCGAATTTAATTATGGTTGATATCGAGGGTGACGATTTGATCCTAGGTGAGGACTGGCTTGAGAGTCACCAAGCGATTATGAATTACCGCACTAAGGTTATCACTATGATTACTACATATGGTTCCGTGTACTAGTTCATGGGAAGTCAATTGGGTCGACCCAAGTTTCTTATCAGCGCCATGAAGACTGTGAAACTCTTGAATAAAGGTTGCACGGCCTATTGGTGTTATTCTTTGAAGTCAGAAGGGAATGGGGTCGATTTCTCTTAGATTCCAGTTGTAAATGAGTATCCAGACTTTTTTCCAGACGACCTTCTGGGTTTACCGCCAGATCGAGAGATAGAATTTTCCGTTGATTTAGAGCCCGATGCGGCTCCGATTTCTATGGCACCTTATCGTATGGCACCTTCAGAAATGTAAGAATTAAAGAATCAGTTGGGAGAACTGTTGGAGAAAGGGTACATTAGACCGAGCGCTTCGCCTTGGGGTGCACCTGTTCTATTTGTGAGAAAGAAGGATGGTTCACTACGTTTATGTATCGATTACCGTGAGCTAAACAAAGTGACCATCAAGAATAAGTATCTGTTACCTCGTATAGATGATTTATTTGATCAGCTACAGGAAGCCGCAGTATTCTCAAAAAGTGACTTGAGATCGATGTACTACCAGCTCCGAGTGAAAGAGTCCGACGTCCCGAAGACTACTTTTAGGATGAGATATGGACACTATGAATTTGTAGTCATGCTTTTTGGACTGACTAATGCACCGGCAGTATTCATGCAACTGATGAACAAGATAATCATTAAGTATCTTGACAAATATGTGGTCGTCTTTATCGACGATATCTTGATCTATTCTCGAGACGAGGAAGGGCATGCCCAACACTTGCGTTTGATACTAGATATTTTGAGAGCCAAGCACCTTTATGTGAAATTCTCAAAATATGAGTTCTTGCTGAAGGAAGTTACACTACTACAAAAACAGCATTTACTGACACTTAGTTTCTGGCACTTTATCAAAAGTGTCAGTAACTTCAGACATTTGACTCATTTTATATCTTTAACATAATTGTGTCATAAGATACTGACACTAAAGTATCACTAATTCAAAAAAAGTCTTCCCTTATTTTGAAGTGTCAAAATTTCCTGAGACATTTACGATGTAAATATAGTATTTAACAAATTAGGTTTACTTACAGTATGGAGCGGCAAAGAACAAAATCAGCCGCTCCATCCTTCTCCCTTTTTCTCCTCTTTCCCATTCCGCCTCATATCCTCCGCAAAACACACACACACACTGAAAAATCGGATGCACACACTCAATCGTATAAACACACATACAATCATACAAACACACACACGAACGTATATGCTACATCAATGTCAGATGAGAGGCGGATGGCGTTTCGTGGAGAAGGCTAAGTCGGTGATTTGGCGTCTCAATCGGGCGGAGGTTCATGGGTAAGGTTTCAGGTAAGACTTTTCTCATTTTTTAAAAGGAATTTGGGTTCTGAGATTGTGAATTAACCTCCAGCTTAGGTGTCATCGGACGGAAAATAAAGGGGTTGAAGGTGGTTCTGAAAATTGATTGATTTGGTGCGAAAGGGTAAATCGGATTGAGGGTTATCCTGGGAAAAATCGATTCGAGCTTATGGGAGCAATTCTTTCTGTGAAGCTTGAGGGTTATCCTGGGAAAACTTTTGTGCGTGTGTGTACAATATTTTTCTTGAATTTATTTGTTACCGTGCGTTTTGTTAGTTAATGTTCCAGAATCACGATTGAAGTTTTCAAATAACGAATTGCAGTTAATTAATAAATAAATGCAAAAATCATATATGTTTTAGATTCTAGATTTTGAAACGATTATAGAACATACTGAATGAGTTTGGGATTCCGAGTGTGCACGGCAGCTGTATATGCTATGGAGTTTCTTGCTGAAAATTATTTAACATTATGTATTTTAATATTTTTAAATTATAGTTAAGGAGAAAAAAATGGCTGGCAAAGGTCGAAAGGGACTTGTGGCAGGGAAGACACTGGCTGCCGCAGCAGCTAACAAGGATAAGAACAAGAAGCAGCCGATTTATCGATCAGCCCGAGTTGGTCTTCAGGTATAAATATCAGCTGATATTATATCTACTTTTTCTTTCTACTTTTGATTTTTTTTTTTGGTTTAAGTTTTAGTTGATTTTAAGTTTTACTCAAATTTGCAATAATTGCGATCGAAGATTAAAAAAATGTAATATTACTGATTTCTAGATGAGGTTAATGGTTATTAGGTCCTGAGAAAACTGTGATAGCTCAAATTATGCATCTAGAAAGTTCCTGATTTAGCTCAAGACTCGGGACAATCTCGAATCTATTCGGCCAAATGCCAAAAAAAGGAAAAAAAATAGATAGTGTTATTTATGAACAATCTCATGACTTATGAATGTTATTTATAAATTTTCCATGTTCTCGCCGTACTCATACCTCATATTTTACAAAAAATGCCCATGCGCATACGAGTACCTGTGTTGGTGCTTCATAGTTTCTGTCAGTTGACTTGTTTAATTCTATTCTGCAAACAAACAGTCTGACTGCTTCTAGACTGCTGAAAGGACGGAGGATGTACAAACAGTGATTGACCTTATTCATCGCCAATACCCTGAAGCTCCTCTATTTGCAGTTGGCACTAGTGTTGGTGCTAATATTCTGGTATGTCAGGATCACTTTTTTTTAAAGTGTTTACAACTATAAAGCACCAATTCTCCTAAAAGGTTGAAGCATGCTTGTCGGACACTCGGGGATACTGGGATACATGTGGGATATACGGGGATACGGATACACCACGAATATGAATTTATGGACTTTTTTCATAATTTTTTCAAAAAATGGGATCTTTTTTTATAATAGAAAATTTGGGTCTTTTATATTAATCTTAAGGAAATTAGAGCAAATTCTTTTAATCAACAATATTATTTTTAATTTAAATATTACAATATATGTACGTGTACACATATTTGTTGCCGTATCCCACATAATCGTGTCTTATTTTTTCCAAAAATGTCGTTTCCTTACTCGTGTCGGTGCTTCATAGGTCTGCAGACACTCCCTCATTGTTTTCAAGTGCAAACGTATGTTTCTAAGTATGCATAATTTAATAAACACATAAAAGGAAAGGATGCTTTAAATTTCTAATTCTACTTGTGGTTTAACTTTTTCACACTAATAAAACACTTTTACAACTTATTCACCAAAGCTACTCTTTTAACTTATTCAACTTTTATCTTCTATAAGTAAACACTATTTACTTCCGGCTCGCGTTAATTTTCGTTTTGGCTACAATGTATAACTTCCCTAGAACATGATATGATGTTTTTAAGGAAATCGCTCACATTTTTATTTTCTTGTTTTGTCATCTTAACATTTTCAATGTATTATGGCTAGGTTCAATCTTTCCAAGTGTCAGATGCGGATTAGAGACGGCTCTCCTCACTGCAATTGCAAGTAGACAAAATAGCACGTTATTCGATATACTTGATCCCGCACTCGAAAAATCGTCCGAGAAATCATCCGCAGTTCAAATTTGTGCTCTTATCGACTCCTATGGGAGTCCGAAGGACACAGCTTTTCTAGCATCCAATCTCGTTTCTGAAGGATTTACGGTTATAAAAATAAAAGTAAAATGCGCCTAAATTGCATCTTTTTTCCTGAATTGTTCTATTTTTTTATTGTCGGACATGTGGAAATTTTGTTGGATTTCGCTTTGTTCGGTTATAGGTAGCACATTGGGAAGATCCGGAAGAGGATATTGCTGCAATACAAGAGGTGAGAAAGAAAGTGGGACGCAACATCGTACTCCGTGCAGATGCAAATAAGAAATGGAATTACGACCAAGCTGTTAATTTTGCTTGCTCGGTTAAAGATTGTTTTGCAGTATATTGAGGTATGATATGAAGCAATTTGTGTTCTGATGACCTATCATCAATCATTCAATCAGAAAAAGTGATTGTCGGCTTTTGGAAACAAAAAAGTAGTTTTAGTGTTGTGGCCAACATAACTTGCTACGGGAAGAGTTGTGTGGGGAAAAACTAATAAGTGTTTGGTAAATACATGATAAAAGTTCCTAACCATACCAAACCCAAAAAAATATAAGCCTTATCTATAGCGGTATGTTAACTTGATATTGTCAGTTATAATTCATAGTACTATTTATAAAATCTTATTATAGGATATCAATTATAATAAATTAGACGAGTTTGAAATAGGGTAATAAATTTTTTGTCGTTATATTAGTTAATAGTTTTTTATGAAAACCCATTATTGATGCTTTTACCTTTTCTACAGGTTATTGTAATGCTTTGGCAATGCAGGCTGGAATCATAACCGAAAAAGGTTCATTTTACTCATCTTGTTGGACTTCAGCGTGAAAATCGATTATCATCCACTTGAAGCACATATTTTGTTCTTTTGATTTTTTTTTAAACATGCTTGACATGAAATGTATGACATGGTTAAGATAACAATGATCAAGGATATGTAATTGTATAACAAATTTATATACACTTTTCAAGCGCTGTAATGTAATAACAGTTTAATTGCTTGTGTTGCTTATTTGTGTTCAAGTGTATGTTTCTGTTTGACAATTTTAATTTATGGTAATTTTTTCATGTAATTAAACAAAAAAGTTAAGATAAAAATAGAATTGAGATAAATATAGATTTTTTTTCACAAATCTGAACATATACTGACACTAAAATAGTGTCAGTAATTATTTTTACTGACACTTTATATTAGTGTCAGTAATGCTAAAGCCAGAACATACTGACACTAATGTTTAGTGTTAGTAAAAATAATTACCGACACTATTTTAGTGTCAGTAAAAATAATTACTGACTCTATTTTAGTGTCAGTATTTACTGACACTTGTATTACTGATACTAAAAATTAGTGTCAGTATTTTCTGGCTTTAGCATTACTGACACAATTATAAAGTGTCAGTAAAAATAATTACTGACACTATTTTAGTGTCAGTAAAGGGGATATTTGTTCTAGTGTTATGTTTCTCGGCCATGTGGTTTCGACTGAAGGGGTTCGTGTAGACCCGCAGAAGATTGAGGATGTGCTAGATTGGTCACCGCCTAATAATATTAAGGAAGTTCGTAGCTTTTTGGGTCTTGCTGGGTATTACTGTCGGTTTGTCGAGGGATTCTCGAAACTCGCTCGGCCGCTTACGCAAATACTTCGAAGACAGAAAAGTTTGTTTGGACTAATGAGAGACAGCAGAGCTTCGATGAGCTGAAGAGACGTTTGACCTCAGCGCCGATTTTAGCGTTACCACAGGGTAGTGAAGGATTTGCAGTTTATAGTGATGCTTCAGGACAAGGGCTTGGATGTGGGCTTATGCAGCACGATAAAACGATAGCCTTTGCATTGCGGCAGTTGAAGCCGTATGAGATGAACTATCCTACTCATGATTTGGAATTGGCCGCAATTATTTTCACACTTAAGATTTGACGGCATTATTTGTATGGCTCTTCGTGTCGGATCTATACCGATCATAAGAGCTTGAAGTACATTTTCAGTCAGAAAGAGTTGAATATGAGGCAGCGATGTTGGTTGGAATTGATTAAGGATTATGATTTGAAAATTCTTTACCATCCGGGGAAGGCCAATGTCGTCGCGGATGGTTTGAGCCGTAAATCGGCATCACTTCAGATGCTCGAGGTTCTTACACCACAAACGAAGATTCGTCAGGATTTGATCGAGCAAGGTATAGAAGTTTGGCTTCAAAGGGTGCAGGGACAGTTGTGTACCCTCGAAATTACTTCGTCCTTGGTTGATGACATCAAAGGGAAACAGTGGAATGATCCAATGATTTCCCAACTAAAGAAAGATGTAATTAAGGGAAAAGCCCCTGGTTTTATGGTCCATGAGGACGACATTTTGAGATTTTAGGGCAGGTTGTGTGTCCCGAATAATCTGGAGTTGAGGCAGAGAATTCTTCGAGAAGCCCATGCTACGCCTTACTCAATCCATCCAGGAACGAGTAAGATGTACAAAGATTTGAAGCGCAATTTTTGGTGGAATAATATGATGAAGGACGTCACCGAGTTTGTATTGCGATGTTTGACATGTCAAAAAGTCAAGATCAAGCATCAACGACCGGCGAGGTTGTTGAAGCCGCTTCCATTCCCGAGTGGAAGTGGGAAGATATCTCCATGGATTTTATCACGGGGATGCCGAGGCCTAGAGCTGAAATGAATATGATTTGGGTAATCGTTGATCGATTAACCAAGTCTGCACACATTCTTGGTATTAAGGATACTTGGGGACCGGAGAGATTGGCCCGAAACTTTATAGCTGAGATTGGTCGACCACAGTAATTCCTGATTTCTTTTGGACGACTTGCGTTGGGCTCACCCATTTGCTATCGGATATTGGAAAGATCAGCCCTACGCCGAGGAGGTTAAGAATCTCCTTTTTCACTACCTTCATCATCAATGGATTCAACCGCCGTTGTGCTTCTCGCGTTGGCTTGGCATCCTCCGTTAGCATAATTCGATGCATGCATAGGGCTAGACTAATTCCTTTAATATCGGCTATAGTCCATCCAATCGCTTTCTTATACTCCTTGAGAACTTTAGCAATGCTTTCTCTTGTTTGGGGTTCAGCTCGGCGGAGATAATGACGGGTAGGGTTTCGTCGGCTCCCAAGTGTGCATATTTTAAGTGTTGTTGTAAAGGTTTCAGCTCTAGCTCAGGTGCATGCGTAACCGAAAGCTCGATCTTCTGGCGTTCCTCATTAAGTCGAATGAAATTCACCTCTTTTTTATTCTGATTGGTCCCGCCCCTTGCAAGGTAGCTACGACTTCAACCAACTCTCTCGAGATTCCAAATGCTTCCTCATCGTTGGTTCCTACATCACTTGTGAGTGCTACCTCGAGCGCGTCCCTGAAATTCAAATCAAATAGTTCCTCGACAATAGGGTCAATCACACTTAATGTAAAAAGAGAGCACTCTTCCTCAGGAAATTTCATAGCATCATAAATATTAAACCGTACAATTTGGTCATCAAATTCCATCGTGAGGGATCCTTCACGAACATCTAATTTGGTATTGGCAGTATTTAATAATGGCCTTCCTAACAAAATAGGTGTTGAATTTGATGACTCGTTTTGCATATCAAGAACGTAGAAGTCGGCTGGAAATACAAGTTTATTGACTTGGACAAGAACATCCTCAATTACCCCTTCGGGGTACACAAGGCTACGATCCGCCAATTGGATAATTATCCTTGTTTCCCGAAGAGGTCCCATATTTAGGGAGGTATATATAGAGCATGTCATAACATTTATTAATGCTCCCAAATCTAGCCTAGCTCGTTCAAAACCCATATTTCCAATTCGACAAGGAATAGCAAACATACATGGATCTTCCCGTTTCTGTGACAATTTCTTTTGGAATACAGCAGACACATTTTCTCCCATTACTACCTTCCCATTTCCTTTTAATCTCCGCTTGTTGGTGCATAAGTCCTAAAGGAATTTTGTGTATTTTGGAATTTGTTGATCTGCGTTGAGTAAGGGAATGTTGATCTCAAGCTTGCGAAATACGTATAGAATTTGCTTCTCTTTATTTGCGACTGCTGCCTTTTTGACCCTAGATGGAAAAGGTAACTCGTTAGTCTCAAAAGGAGTAATTTTATAAGAATTTACCTTGATGCGGTACATTACGCCTTTGAGTCTTTGATTCAAGACCGGGTATCGATGTCGATCTGTTTAGTGGATTTTTTTCCTTCGTTTTCAGCTTCCACCACCTGATTAGGCTTCGTAGGCTCCTCAAACTACTTCCCACTCCTTAAGGTTACAACGCTCACGTTCCTTGGGTTCAGCTCGGGTTGGGATGGCAATTTTCCACTATTTTGGCTCTCCATACAACTCACAGTGGTGGCTAGTTGACTCACTTGATTTTCAAGAATTTTGATAGTCGACTTAATGTCATGCTGTAACTGATTCATGCCTTATTATAGCTGCATAGTGATTGCCATGAGGGTCTTCATCATCTCCTCCAAAGATTGTGTCGAATTTTAGGTGGACTGCTTGTATAATTGTCCTTTATTTTGTGGAGGCGCCTCTTGCTGGTTCTTCCATCAAAAGTTAGGGTGATCCCTCCATCCTGGGTTGTATGCATTTGAGTACGGATCGTTCCTCCTCCCATAGGAATTTTCGGTTCCAATTGCATTGGCATGCGCCTCGATTTCATCAAGCAAAATCCGACAATTCTCCATTGTATGCTCCATGGTTTTGCAAATGCGACAGGGTACGACTGGTGTGCTATTACCTACAACAAGTTTTCTAACAAAAGTGATTAGCTCATTTAAATTATCTTCAAGGGACGAGACATGCACCTCCTTCACCATCCGGATTGGTGAATCGCGACAACAAAATTGTTGTGAATTGGCCGCCATGTTGGATATGAGAGCTTTTGCAGCCATGGGAGTTTTGTCAACTAGGGCTCCACCACTTGCTGCATCTATCGTGTTTCGCTCCATCGGATTAAGTCCTTCGTAAAAATACTAAATCAGGAGTTGCTCGCTAATTTGATGTTGCGGACATCGAGATACCAACTGTTTGAATCGTTCCTAATATTCATGCAACGTTTCGACGGTCATTTTCCTTGCACCACATATCTCTTTCCTTAGATTGGCTGCTCGAGAGGCCGAAAAATATTTTTGCATAAATAAGATTTCCATATCGTTCCACGTTGTGATAGTGGCCGACGGTAAATAAAATAACCAATCCTTTAGCCGAATCTTTTAATGAAAATGGGAAGGCTCTAAGCTTGATTTGTTCTTCGGTGACACCATTTGGCTTCATGCTTGAGCAAACAACATAGAATTCTTTGAGATGCTTGTGCGGATCCTCTCGTGATAGACCATGAAATGCAGGTAGCAACTGAATCAATCCCGGCTTCAATTCAAAGGTATTGTTGTTGTCAATAGCTGGGATTATGATGCACAGTGGTTGAGGTAGCTTCCGGTTGGCTAATTGCTTCAATGTCTTTTCAGCGTTAGTTGCCATGATTTCACTCTCGTTCTCTGATTCGCTGGGTGATGTTTCGAATGAAAACGGTAAGTGCCCAAGTGTTTCTCTATTTTGGTTTGTTTTACGCCTGAAAACTCGTTCTCATTTGGTGATTTCTGTAAAGTACTGCAAGTTCTTATCCCCACGTGACCTTGTATTCATGCAAAACTAAAACAAAACGGATTAGTGCACAACTGACAATTATTATGGATTTTTGGAACTGGCACTGGGTGACCTAGTGTCGAAATTGCAGAAAGTTTTTAACCAAAATAAGTAAAATTAATTTAACACCGTTCCCCGGCAACGGCACCAAAATTTTGGCCGCGCTGTCGTGACGCGTCAAAATTAGTCATTTTTATTTTTTCTTGGCTTACTTCTACTAACTAGTAGTATCGGCAAGTAAGGATTGATCCCACGGAGAACGGTAAATCAATTATGCTTTTTAAGAGTTAAATACTTTTAGCAATTAAAAATAAAATAGAAACGAGGGGGATTTTAGTTTACTAGTTTTTACTAACAATTAACTTGCGTAAAATAAATTAAATCAAAATAGACAAAGGAAATAAAATTCGAAAATATCAATTAAGGAATAATCTAGTTCTTAGTTCTGTTATCCATCGTTTCGAATTAATTCAAGTTTCAATGCAGCACTTATCTCTTATCTAATCTCATGAACTCCTATTCTGAAGCCAACAACAAGCTCTGTTGACCCCAATTATTTCTTAAGTTTATTTAACTAAAACAAGCTCTTTAATTAAATCTATCTAGGAGATGGATTCAAAACAAGCTCTTCAAATCTCGCTCGCTAGATGCATTAAAAACCAAAATAATGAAATAGGCAAGATATTAAGTTCATCATCTTGACTTAAGGGATCTCGATTTTGTGTTACTTAATTGAGAAAATTCAATTGTTGCTACTTGTGAAATTAAAATTGCAATAATTACGGATTACAACTTAATTTCTAGCATGCGACATAAAACCCCTAATCTAGTTGGCCAAACCAAATCAAGAATTTATATGGCATAGTAATGAATTCAATAACACAAAAGTAATTCAAGAGATTTTGAGTTAATAATACGCTGCGGGATTAAAACATGAATAATTCAAATACGGTTTCAAACTTCCCTAAGAACTAGAATAGAAAATTAGCCGGACATGTTGGCTTTAGAAGACATCAAATTAATGGTAGACAGAAGAAGAAAAAAATTCAAATGGTGTAGTCTTCTTCCTCGCGCGTCGGTGGCTTGGCTTTGTTCTCCTTCTTTTTCCTCTACTGTACAGCCGTGAGAATGATATTCAGAACTATTTGTTGCTGCCTATGCCCTTCTTTTTATAATATTCCCTATATCTTAGTTTCCTTCTTTAATCAGATCTCCTTCCTTCTTATCCTTCTTGAGTTTTTATTCTTTTGGAGTCTTTCCTTACAAGTCAATTAAAATTCCTTTATCCAGCTTAGGGGACCGATTTTCACCTTATGGAACCAATTGGGACGGGTTTGAGTTATTTCTTGGGCCCCAAGTAAGAGGATTTTCGGGTCAGGGCCGACACTGGGTCACCCAATGTGCGCGGCAGTTTCTTCATTAAAGCCCAAATTGTTGGAATATTTATTCCACATATTCATAAATAGTGTTTTGATGATTAAGTTGCTAAACAAAACAAAACAACAAAGAGGCGAAGCAAAACGACGAAGGCATCGAAGACGCAAAAAGCTGTCCAAACTGCATGCATAACGTACGCTATTCATATTGAATAGTGCACGCAACCGAGCAACGATAACGTACGTAACAAGTACTTACCTGCAGTTCAGTCAACCTACCTGATGGGGATAGCGCACGCTACACGTAATGATTAACGCACGCTATCGAAGTAGATTAACGTACGTAACAGAAGTATGTTAACGTACGTAATAAGATTTCAAATCAGATGAACGTTGGGAAAAGTTGGTCAAAGTCATAAAGTTGGAATGGATAGTTTGACAAATGAAGGAAACGGACATATTGGATTAGCGCATGCTACATTGCATTATTAACGTACGCTACAGCAAGAGTATAACGTATGTAGCAAGACGGCATAACGTACGTAAGGGAAGAAACGAAGCCACTGGACTAGAACTGGACATCGATAACGTAGGCTACATGGAAGGCATAACGTACATAAAGAGTCATAGCGCACGCTAAAAGGAAGAGCTAGCGCACGCTAGCAAGTCAACTGGCAGCAACGACTAGTTTGGTTGAAGAAGGCTATAAATACCACAACCTTGGTATTATTCCACACAACAACATTGAGCAATTCATATACACTTGAGATATCATATTAAACATTATAGTTGTTGTTCTTGAGCTTAAATTAGAGTGATTGAGTGTTATACACAAAATCATACACGAGTGAGAAAAAGAAAAGATACGTTTGGATTCGGTGTTATTAGGATCAAGGATCCGGCATTATTAGAATCACAATCGATATCTTCGTGAGGTTTATCTAGTATCCATAGAAAGCTAGAACGGTTGATTCCTTGTCTGATAGAAAAGGAAAACGGTTTAACTTGGACCGACACAAAGACAAGTACGAGTGGTTTATCACGGACCAATAGAAGACGTGATTGTAACGATTATCCCTCGACCGATAGAAGAGAGGTGCAGAGGTTTTGATCTTCATCCTATAGAAAAATATACATCGAGAGAGGACGTAGGCACGTTTGGCCGAACCTCTATAAATCTTTGTGTGGTTTATTTTCCGCACTTTATTTACGCTTCTGCAACACGGCGCATATACCGATCTTGCTCCAACACAAATCACCTTGGATTGGTCCGTTTGATGGCCCAAATTATTCCTCAGGCTTAAAAACTCCATCAAACACCGAAATTAAACAACAAATTTCCAAGTGAAGTAAATTGCATCCAAAATATAAATAGGTAGAAAATAATCAAGTGTGCCAACATAAAATTCATTAAAATCTTATAATTAACAATAGTTTTAGCACACTATTTTCGTCCTATGAATTATGCTGCTGGAAGCTGCTGTATGCAGATCCTGTGTATGCAGCAACAGCTACAGCCTACAGGACTATGGCATTCAGGCAAGAGAAACTCCAGTCATGTGCGCCAGCACGAGTGCAATCGCAATCATGCACAATCCTGTATTGCACTCGAGGACCAAGCACATTGATATGAAACATCACTTCATTAGGAATCATGTGAAGAATAAATATGTTCGTGTTGAGAAAATTCATACATATATTCAGTTAGCCGACATCTTTACAAAGCCTCTTAGCACCACAAGGTTCTGTATGCTCCGTCAGGAATTGGGAATGCTATATAGCTCGACTAAAACTCTCTATAAGTTTTTAATTTCACTCAACAATTGAAGGGGAATGCTGTAAGACTCATCAATACAGTGCCCACTTTAATTAATCGTACACTCAGAACTACGAGTTATATCCTTATTGCAGGAAGAAATAGGTATAATTATCTTTCTACAGATGAAGTGTGCATTAATTAAGGGGGAAGATAGTAGGACCTAAGAATACAGCATTAATCACCAATTGCTGTAATAGTGAATCCTGTATATATATTTTAGGGGGAGCGCTGTATTTTCACAGATACAGCACAAAAATTATAGGATTTCAATATTTTAAGCGTATCAAACTTCATATACTTAAACCTTTTCCTAAACAGTTTTTAGTCTATGCATCTTCTGAATTTAAAACGATTTATCTTTCAATACTGACACGACATCTGGACTTTAGCATCTTAAATCCCGCAATTTTAAAATTCAAATTGCCTAAACATGCAATAGTGGAAGCTGAAATGCGTCTGAGGTGGGGCCGGGAATTAATTTCGAAAACTGATGGATTAGATGTACCTGTTACATATGAATTCATCTTGTATGTTTATTCGAATACGGTTCTCATCCCTTAAATCTGACCGTTCACTATGACCTAGCCTTCCTGCATACTATAAAAGGGCCAGTATGCTGATCCACAGTCCCTTTACGCTTTCTGCATATTAAACAAGCCTAAAACATACATCTTATTATATTTTAAAATCTTTCTATCTTCTCTATCGACTATAAAATGTCTTCTTCTCAAACTTCATCACTTTCTCTAAAGAAGAAGGACACCATTATTGATGGACGAATCTTTGCTCGGTCTGTTCTTCAAGAGCGTATCATCTCTGAAGACGAAGATATGACTGGGATGAATCTTGTTATTTCCTGTGTCAAGCAAACCGGCCTGTATAAACTGGGTAGCCTTCACCCAGAAAACTACGATGAATAGATCGTGGAGGAATTCTTTATAGATGCTGAATTTCATTATGCATCTGAAAAGAAGGGCTCTACCCTTACTACTATTGTGAGCACTATGGAGGAGAAGGAGATCTCCATAAACAGGGAACTCCTTGAGAAACTATACAAGTTGCCCTTCTGTGGTCCGACTCTGGGGGAGCTGGAAATCTTTGGCTCTGAAAATTTGTTGGTAGCCTACTAGAATCTGTTCATCGGCAACTCCATGCCATCTCAAGCCCATCCGTCATGCCACAAGAAGAACTTCACCCTACCCTACTATTATCTTCATGATTTCTGTTGCAAGGTTGTGGAGAACCGCACCAGAGCCTTCGAGATATGTACCAATATGAGGTTTCATATGATGGTCGCCATCATGTCTGGAGAGAAGGTTAATTGGTGCCAAGTGATCCTGAAACGCCTATAGAAGGAGGCTTCAAATCCAGATTCAGTAAGTCTTTTGGCCTGATTTTGAACTACATATTGACTTACTGTGGAATACAGAAGTCACCTGCTGCCAAGAAGATCCATGCTGGAAAATTCTTAGGTGGTTCCAATCCCACCATTTTCAAAATAGCAACTCTTTTTGCCAACAGGGCCAACCCTCCCTCTTTACCAATGTCTAGTGATCCAAGAGATGTTATCGATCACTCCTCAAAGGCCAAGGCTGATGAGAGCAAGAAAAAGCTCGTCGGTAAAAAGAGATTCATTCCCGATAGCAGCTCTTCTACGGCTATCGAGAAGAAGAAGAGCTGATGATAAAGAATTCTTCCAAGTCGGAAGCTGCTCCTACAGCACCTCAGGTGACTACAGCGGTCACTAAGGCAGTTCCGCCTACTGCACCCTCCGCGGTAGTAGCTGACCCACAAAATGCAATAGGGTATCCCACCATGTCGGGGATCCCTATCCTCAATAGGGTATCCCACCCTCTGAGGTATTCCTCTCCTCAATAGTCTTTCATACCTGTAGATGATCCCCACCGGACATTGGAACCCTCTAGTGTTCGGAGTCCCCCCCACTGACATTATCAATCAGACAGTACTCCAGGTCCAAATCTATGAAGCATTCGGATGCTTCAAAGTATGGAAAGCATACAGGGTTGCCCCATGTGACACTCTATATAACTGGGAGGACTAGAAGGGGGAAGAACTGTTTGTCTTGGAGGTCATGGACACACAGAACGTTGAGGTACTGATCAGATGGGATGATCCCTTTTGTCATGGGCTGATCACAACATATTATGTGGCAAAGGAGAAGGCTCGATTGAAAGGGAAGAACAATCCGACCGCAGGACTCGGAGCTCAAGCCATTATTCAGATCCTGACTCAGATGGGGATGATGACGCCCTACATACAGGTTTGAAGATGAGCCATGAAGATGCTTATGAGAAAGATTCTGCTAAGCCAAGGCCTTCGTGGGCCAGGGGACATCATCTGGTCAAGCTGCAGCAGACCAGCAACCTGAGAAACTAGCATCTCCCGCTCAGGAGGAATCAGTCCCTCCATCCTGCTCCGTCCAACAGAAGGATTTAGTCACTTTTAAGGAACAAGCGGAAGCTGAGAGCCAATAGGAGGAATCCGTCCTCCTGTACAACAGGCTACAAACACCGTAACAAGGCAGGAGGAATTAGTCCCTTCTGTCTCCCAAACAGTAACAACTGAACCAACCGAGGTTCCAGCCACCGAATAGGTATCGATTCCAAGTTGACGACAATCCCCAAAAGACAAACCATAATTGTTGGAGCAAGATCGGAATATGCGCCGTGTTGCAGAAGCGTAAATTAAATTGCGGAAATTAAATGACACACGGATTTATAGAGGTTCGGCTATAAACGAGCCTACGTCCTCTCTCGGTATCTTTTTCAATAGGTTGAAGATAAAAACCTTTGCACCTCTCTTCTATCGATCGAGGGATAACCGTTACAATCACGTCTTCTATTGGTTCGTAATAAACCACTCGTACTTGTCTTTGAGTCGGTCCAAGTTAAACCGTTTTCCTTTTCTATCAGACAAGGAATCAACCGCTCTAGCTTTCTATCGGTACTAGATAAACCCACTAGATAGCGATTGCGATTCTAATAATGCCGGATCCTTGATCCTAATAACACCGAATCCAATCGTATCTTTTCTTTTACCTATCGTGTATATGTTGAATGTATAAACACTCAAACTAACAATATAAGCTCAATATCACAACAACAATGTAAGTATATCAATCTCTGATGAATGTATGTTTTGCTTG
Organism: Orobanche coerulescens; assembly: GCA_033398695.1. Taxonomy (NCBI): domain Eukaryota; kingdom Viridiplantae; phylum Streptophyta; class Magnoliopsida; order Lamiales; family Orobanchaceae; genus Orobanche; species Orobanche coerulescens. The sequence goes on from CM065803.1 coordinate 206,078,693, forward strand.
AAGTTGTTGTATGGAATAATACCAAGGATATGGTATTTATAGGCATTGGAGCCTCAACTAGCCGTTAGCCTCCTGTGCATTAATTATAGCCGCTATTAGCTTTCCATTACGTACGTAAGATACTTTACGTACGTTATATCACCATCGTTACATACGTTAATGTGTATGCAGTTTAGTTCAGTAGCATTCGTTCTTTTCCTTACGTACGTTAGCCAATCTTGCATTACGTACGTCAAGAATACGTCATTGGTGACGTCATATATCCGTTGCCGCCTTTTTTACTTTGACTCTCCCAACGTCCCAACTCTTCTTACGTACGCTAAGCTGCTTCAATTACGTACGTTAAACATCACATGTTATGTACGTTAGTCTTGTGTTTTTCCAGCTTTTTGCACTTCGTCTTCTTCGATGCTTTGCTTCGTCTTTTTGTTGTTTTGTTTTGTGTAACAACTTAATCATCAAAACATTATTAATACATGTACGGAACGAAATGTTCCAACAATCTCCCCCTTTTTGACGATTACAAAACAACACTTCGTCAATGGGATTTACCTGCAAAAATACAAATATATGTATATATGTACAAACCAAAGTTTTCGACTTTGTCCGTTTCGTTAGTTTCTTCTCCCATTTCTTTTTCGACTCCTTCTTTCCTTTCTTTTTCTTTTCGAATTTTCAAATTTTCATCATCTTTTCGACGTCTCCTCATTTTTCTTTTTAACTTACGTCTCCTCATTTTTCTTTTCAACTTCATCTTTTCGATTTTTCTTCTCCTTTCAGGGTTAATCTCATTCTCCTTTCTCCCCCTTTTTGTTTTCATCAAAAAGTGTAAAAAAATATAATGATACCAAATATAAAATATGATTATATGCATGAATAGGGTATAAACTCCCCCTAAAAATATTATCTCCCTTAAAAAATTATTACTCCCCCTAAGTAAAATATATTTTGATAAAGATCAATTTTTGGGGATCCGATCGAGAGTTGGTTTTTCATTTGAAACATAGACGATATTTGAAATATTTGTTCCTTTAGGAACCCAAATCTTTTTAATTTTAATCGTCTGGCGTGGGCTTTTACAGTTAGAAATGTGATGCCCAATTTTCAAATATTTTTCGCAACGGGGTATCTTTAAATTTAAGGATTTATTTTTAGAACGAGGTTTGAATCCCAACCCCTGTTTATTCAAAGTAAATTTCTGAACCGAGAGCATATTTTCAAATTTCTCGTTTCCGAGAGAAAATTTCTTCGTTAAATTTTTGAGCTCGGTTTGAATTTTAACAAGATCATCCTTTAAAATATTTTCGTTTTCAAGGCATTTTGAATGATCGATCTCAACAAATTTTCCCTTCTCAAGAATTTTGGAATTTTCAATTTCCAAAGATTTATATTTAGATTTGAGGGATTTAATCTCCTTTAAAGCATTTTGATAATCCGTATGTAATAACTCGAATGCTTCAAAAAGTCCGTCATAAGAATTACTTACTTGGCTTTCGACGTCGCTATTGTCGAATGAACTCTGGGCCATGAGAGCGAGATTATTTTGATTGATAAAATCATCATCTTCGTCGTCATCGCTCCATGTTGCAACGAGGACCTCCTTCTTGGGTTTAGCTCGGCAATTCTTAGCAAAGTGGCCTGGTTTTCCACATAATCGACAAGAGTTGTCGAATTTATTAGATTCGCTCGTTTGGATGTCCTTCTTTCTCCGGTTTAATAAGTGTTGGAACTTATTAATATTCTTGGCATAATATGCCGATTCTTCATCGCTATCATCCACCAGAATTTCTTCTCTCTTTGATATCTTAGCCTTTAAGGCTATTGATCGTTCCTTCGGCTTTGGCTTGACACTTCGTGATTTTAACACTATCTCAAAATTAATTATCGAACCAACGAGGGCGCTAAAATCAAGCGTATTGAGATCCTTCGATTCCATAATCGCAGTCACGGTGCCATCCCATTCACTAGGTAGTGATCGTAAATTTTTCTTGACTTTTTCACTACTAGATAATGGTTTACCGAATGAAGCAAGTCCATTTGTGATGACCGAAAATCGGTCGAGCATGTTGGTGATGGACTCGTCACCTTTCATCATGAATAGCTCGTAGTCATGGAGAAGCATATTGATCTTCGTCTCCTTGACTTGAGTTGTCCCTTCATGTGTGATTTCAAGAATTTTCCATATCTCTTTAGCACGTTCACACGATAAGATTCGATTGACCTCTTCCGGATTTAAGGCACAATATAGAAGTTGAGTAGCCTTACAATTTAAATGGTCGTTCTTCCAATCCTCGTCATTATATTCTTCGAAACTCTTAAGAGATCCGTCGGATTTGATTGGGACTTTCGGGCCAAGACAAATGATCTTCCAAATTTCTATATCATAGGACGAATGAAGATCGACATCTTTTTCTTCCACGTCATGAAATTTGCGCCATCAAAAAATGGTGGTCGGTTAAGAGCAAGGCCTTCGACTGGAGCAAATTGAAATGCCATTTGGATCGACTCCTCGGATGTTAAGCCATGTATTGGAGGTACTGCTCCGATACCAATTGTTGGAGCAAGATTGGAATATGCACCGTGTTGCGGAAGCGTAAATTAAATTGCGGAAATTAAATGACGCATGGATTTATAGAGGTTCGGCTATAAACGAGCCTACGTCCTCTCTCAGTATCTTTTTCAATAGGTTGAAGATAAAAACCTCCGCACCTCTCTTCTATCGGTCGAGGGATAACCGTTACAATCACGTCTTCTATTGGTACGTGATAAACCACTCGTACTTGTCTTTGTGTCGGTCCAAGTTAAACCGTTTTCCTTTTCTATCGGACAAGGAATTAACCGCTCTAGCTTTCTATTGGTACTAGATAAACCTCACTAGATAGCGATTGCGATTCTAATAATGCCGGATCCTTGATCCTAATAACACCGAATCCAATTGTATCTTTTCTTTTACCTCTCGTGTATATGTTGAATGTATAAACACTCAAACTAACAATATAAGCTCAATATCACAACAACAATGTAAGTATATCAATCTCTGATGAATGTATGTTTTGCTTGAAGTTGTTGTATGGAATAATACCAAAGATATGGTATTTATAGGCATTGGAGCCTCAACTAGCTGTTAGCGTCATGTGTATTGATTACGGCCGCTATTAGCTTTCCATTACATACGTACGATACTTTGCGTACGTTATATCACCATCGTTACGTACGTTAACGTGTGTGCAGTTTAGTTCAGTAGCATTCATTCTTTTCCTTACGTACGTTAGCCAATCTTGCATTACGTACGTTAATAATACGTCATTGTTGACGTCATATATCCGTTGCCGCCTTTTTAACTTTGACTCTCCCAACGTTCATCTGGTTTGAACACCATTACGTACGCTATCCAACTCTTCTTACGTACGCTAAGCTGCTTCAATTACGTACGTTAAACATCACATGTTATGTACGTTAGTCTTGTGTTCTTCCAGCTTTTTGCACTTCGTCTTCTTCGATGCTTTGCTTCGTCTTTTTGTTGTTTTGTTTTGTGTAACAACTTAATCATCAAAACATTAATAATACATGTATGGAACAAAATGTTCCAACAATGATGTCGTCATCAAATAGATAGGAAAGCCCTCTGACTCCAAAATTTCTCATCCCCACTCTCCCCGCACGGAAGCTAGAATAGAGCAACTTCAGCAAATCAATCACCTAACTATCTTCTTATAGGATGCTGTCAAATCTATTTATGATGTCGCAAGGAACTCGACTGAATGCGAGAAACTGCTCATGATGAACTCCCCAAGCTACAAAGAGTTGTGCAAGATGTTGAAGAAGCATTCGGCCTCATGTCGAACGCCTTACGACAGACATTTAACCAGCTTAAACAGCATCAGGAGAGAATTCGAAAGCAGGAGCAAGAAAAGTTGAGAGTTGCGGAAGCCAAGACGGTCGCCTCCCTTAAGTATACTGGATCCAGACTCACTGCTCATGATCAAAAAATTGACGACCTAATAGCAGCAGCACTCAGTCTGATGTACTCAGTGAAAGATCTTAAAGACAAGAGGATGAATCAATGGATACTTTTTGGGATATTCCTGGTAAAGTCACTTAGCTTGATAATACCAAAAAGGGGTAAGAGGTCAGTGAGGCTGGAAGGATATGGAGGATGGAGAAAGAAAAAGAGATGGAAGCCATATTAGATGTAAGTGTTGATACAGCTATCGGAAGACTGGCCAGACCCAGGCCAGGTCAAGGATCAAGAGGATACATGCCAACTGGTTCTCATCCCGATATCCAGGATCCCAATTTTTCATGGAAAAATATAATACAGAAGTCTGCTGAGATTTTGCTTCCGACATAGAGGCAGTCATCAACTGAAGAGTTGAAGGCATGGAAGAATAATGAACTGCTGAGATACTTTTGCACTCTCATCAGGGGATCTGCCATGTTTAACCATTTCAAGACTCCGGAGGATGCAGCAAAAGAGTTATCAAGGTTCCTGTCAGAAGGAAAGCCTTCCTTACGAATTAAGCTGAAATCTAAGCATCTAAAGGGTGATCGGTTAAATCACCCAAAATACTGGATTCTCGCATTCGATGTCTTCTAGGAAATAAGAAGCATCTATAAGGACCGAGGCATAGACTCCTTAGTCAACTGGTGAAAAAGAACCGAGCATAACCCCTCTCGAAAGTCCTTGAAGCATCTGCATTATAGGGGATAACTTCTGATAGTTGTATTTATTTTCCTTCCTGTATGCTCTCCAATGTACTATTTCAATTCTAAACAGCACTGTAATCCAGATTATATATGCCAAATCTTATTTTACCTCAAAAGATTACAGCTCGTGATCTTCAGTTACTGCGTTGATTACAATTCATATTGAAATATTTACTAAGTATAAAACCTTGCTGAATCTCAAGCTGTAAGAACTTGTCTACGTACAGTTCATAGATTAAGTTATATTCAAGTAAGATTACTTACTGTAATATTGCGCCTACGAGCAAATCATAATTTAAGTTGTAATACACTTAGGCTTGTGGGATTTATAATTTTAAAACTTGTCTGCGAGCAGTTTAAATTTTAGTTTAAGTCTCGAAGATCAGATCATTCGACAGAAGACTTGAAGATAGCCTCGTGTTTTCTAAAGGGTTTTGGCATTATCAAAAGGGGGAAATTATCGAGAAAAATAACACCCTATGTTTTGACAAATGCACCCTACAGCCTGTCCCTACAGCGCAAAATCATATAGCGCCCAAAGAAGACAAATCCTATAACTAAGCCTTCAGAGTACAGCAAAAGAAGATGTTGGCTACAACAAACAATGTTGTAGGTGTTTTAGATAGGAAAAGTAAAAGAAAAAACCAATAGGACTTAGAAGCAACTTTAAGCCATTGTGAAATAAACTCTTTTTATTCATAAAGTATTTACGTTTTTAAAGTAACATCAACATTTAATGCGGTCGAAGAGGCTACAGACAGAAGAGCATTTAATGTGGATCAAAGCGAATATATGAAGCATTAAATACGAAACACCTTTAATTCAAACATTCTGAAGCCGCCAATCAGAGTTGTCTAAATATCACCAACCGGACAACGGCTAAATTTATAACGGATCTATTTCCAAGGTTATAAATAGCCCAAGCAAGAGGACATTGCTAACAACTGAAAAATGAACATTTGCTAGACTAAACATTGAGTTTGTCATCTAAAGAGCAATATATTTTTTCAAGCATACAACGTATATCTTGAGTGAAGAAATATTCAAGTTCTCAACAAAAAACAGCACATCTACAGCAAAGCTTACCAAGCCTACAGTTGTTGTTCAATTCGTGATACTTCATAAACCTACAATTGAGATCCTTAGCCCTGTGTGGACTAAGTCAAGCTATTCCGACCTGTGTGGGAAGAAAATAGCTCAGGACGAAGCTTCAATCTGTGTGAGAAGAAGCGAGTCGAAGGAGCCCAAGGCCAATCTGTGTGAGCGACTCTAGCTACAGTCGGCTGTATCAATCTGTGTGAACGATGCATTGACGAGTTTAGTAAAAATTATACAGTTGTGTATGGTTTGATTTTCTTACTCCTGTGTGGAGGAATTATGCGTAGAGTTTCGACTCGAATACATGTAATATGGTTTTATCCTCTATTAACAGGATTTAATCAAGAAGTAAAGGCTTAATCGGAGCTATTATAGTCAATCTTTGCTAAAACAAGACTTAATCAAGAAGTAAAAACTTAACCTAATCTATATAGCTAATTCTCAATATAAAATGCTCGAATCTAATCAATAAACATGAGTTTTCATAGAGTTCCGACTCGAATACATGTAATATAGTTTTATCTCCTATTAATAAGACTTATCAAGAAGTAAGGCTTAAATGGAGCTATTATAGCCAGTCCTTACTACAACATGACAATCAAGAAGTAAAAGCTTAATTGGAGTTGTTAGAGCCAATTCTGAGTAGAATATGGCAACTAGACAATCTCCTGTAGCTTGGTACTTACAGGGTTTTCAAGATAAATATACTAAAATCACAGGTAGTAGGAAAACAATAAGGATAGTAAGTAAAGACACACGGTTTAATGTGGTTCGAGGTAATACCCTCTACGTCCATAAGTCCTCCACACAGGAGTAAGAAAATAAAACCATACACAACTGTATAATTTTTACTAAACTCGTCAATGTATTATTCACACAGATCGATACAGCCGACTGTAGCTAGAGTTGCTCACACAGATTGGCGTTGGGCTCCTTCGACTCGCTTCTTCTCACACAGATTGAAGCTTCGTCCTGAGCTCTATTCCCACACAGGTCGGAATAGCTTGACTTAGTCCACACAGGGCTAAGGATCTCAACTGTAGGTTTATGAAGTATCATGAATTGAACAACAACTGTAGGCTTGGTAAGCTTTGTTGTAGATGTGCTGTTCTTTGTTGAGAACTTAGATATTTCTTCACTCAAGATATACATTGTATGCTTGAAAAAATATATTGCTCTTTAGATGACAAGCTCAATGTTTAGTCTAGCAAATGTTCATTTTTCAGTTGTTAGCAATGTCCTCTTGCTTGGGCTATTTATAACCTTGGAAATAGATCCGTTATAAATTTAGTCGTTGTCCGGTTGGTGATATTTAGACAACTCTGATTGGCGGCTTCAGAATATTTGAATTAAATGTGTTTCGTATTTAATGCTTCATATATTCGCTTTGATCCACATTAAATGCTCTTCTGTCTGTAACCTCTTCGACCGCATTAAATGCTGTTCTATCAGCATTAAATGCTACTTTAAAAACGTGAATACTTTATGAATAAAAAGAGTTTATTTCACAATGGCTTAAAGTTGCTTCTAAGTCCTGTTGGTTTTTTGTTTTACTTTTCCTATCTAAAACACCTACAACATTGTTTGTTGTAGCCAACGTCTTCTTTTGTTGTACTCTGAAGGCTTAGTTATAGGATTTGTCTTCTTTGAGCGCTATATGATTTTGTTCTGTAGGGACAGGCTGTAGGGTGCATTTATCAAAACATAGGGTGTTATTTTTCTCGATAATTTCCCCCTTTTTGATAATGCTAAAACCCTTTAGAAAACACGAGGCTATCTTCAAGTCTTCTGTCGAATGATCTGATCTTCGAGACTTAAACTAAAATTTAAACTGCTCACAGACAAGTTTTAAAATTATAAATCCCACAAGTCTAAGTGTATTACAACATAAATTATGATTTGGTCGTAGGTGCAATCTTACAGTAAGTAATGTTACTTGAATACAACTTAATCTATGAACTGTACATAGACAAGTTCTTACAGCTTGAGATTCAGCAAGGTTTTATACTTGGTAAATATTTCAATATGAATTGTAATCAACGCAGTAACTGAAGATCACGAGCTGTAATCTTTTGAGGTAAAATAGCATTTAATGCTGATAGGACAGCATTTAATGTATCAGGAGAGACTACACACAGAAGAGTATTTAATGCGGATCAAAGAGAATGTTTGAAGCATTAAATGCAAAACATCTTTAATTCAAATGTTCTGAATCTGCCAATCATAGTTGTCTAAATCTCACCAACTGGTCAACAGCTACATTTATAACGGATCTATTTCCAAGGTTATAAATAGCCTAAGCAAGAGAACATTGCTTAATTTACTAGGTCACTTACTGATGAACTTATTATCCAAGAGCAATATATTTCTTCAAGCATACAACGTTTATCTTGATTGAAAAACTATCAAAGTCCTCAACAAAGAATAGCACACCTACAGCGAATCCTACAAAGCCTACAGTTGCTGTTCGTACTCGTGATACTTTAAAACCTTGTTGTTGAGACCCTAAGTCCTATGTGGACTAAGTCAAGCTATTCCGAACTGTGTGGGAAGAATAGAGTTCAAGGACGAAGCTCCAATTTGTGTGAGAAGAAGCAAATCAAGGAAGCCTACAACCAATCTGTGTGAATGGCTTAAACTATAGTCAGCTGTATCAATCTATGTGAAAGATACAGCGACAAGTTTAGTTAAAATTATATAGTTGTGTACGCCTTGATTTTAATGAACTTCTTACTTTTGTGTGGAGAATCTTTGGACGTAGAGGGGTTTACCTCGAACCACATTAAATTTTTGTATTATTACTTTCAGTACTTATTGTTTTCTTACTGTCTGTGATTTTAGTACTTGCTTTGAAAATCCTGTACGCATCAAACTACAGGAGATTGCCTAGTTGCTCTAGTTATAACAACTTAGTCTAAAGACTTCCGCTACGCAAATTAAACTTCGAAAAAGAGTACAACTTATTCAACCCCCTTTATAAGTTGTAAGATAGTATACTGTGACAAACAACTATATATGAGGTCACGAATTGCGGTGCTTACCAATGATGTAATTAGTTATGGAATAAATATTATTCTCCCTTCTCATACTAGTAGTGCATTCTAAGATCACAAGCCGAGTCTTGGGGAAGTGTTCGACATTTCTTGAAAGAAGTAAAAAGGCTAAATTATGGTGCTTATCAATGATGTAACCAAGGATGGGGATCGACATTATTCTCCCCGCTCATCTTATTTTAATCCAAGTGGCACATTCCAAGATCCCAAGTCGAGTCTTTTGAGGAAGTGTTCAATTCTTTTATAAAAAATTTGGAAAGACCATGAGAATGACTCATAATCGATTTGAAGAGATAATGTCTCAATTAAATGGGTCAGTTGGGACAAAAATAGACATTCTTAAGAAATAAGTAAATCCGATAGTTTCCAGTTGGGAACCAAAATCTACGCAATCAACTTTCAAGCATTATTGATTGAAGTGATCCCGAATGGATCATTGCCACGCCATTGATCTACAATATAGCATGTACTATGAAGGCTTTTTTACAAGTGATGAATCGGGGAAAGTTGAGATTGAGGGTGAAAAGTAAGAAGAGATAGGGACACTTGAAATGGTTGAAAATGAGACTAAGATGGAGAAAAAATAAGATGTTATAGTAGTTGGAGGCCTATCTTGATACGACCTACTTACTTCTTAGGTCGAGTATCAAGAATATCATTTTCACGAGCCTCATATCCTTTGCAAAATTGGATTTCACTAACAATGATATAATAGAAATGTGCACATCTTAGACTTTATGCAGGTTACCGACATGGGATGGGTGAAATCCAATGAGTCGAAAAAATTGCCAAATGTCATTGGAGAGCTTGAAAAGGATGCAGTAGGGGCTCTCCTGACACATGGAATACTAGCACTTGTGAATCTGAAAGATGGCAATGACCATATGAGAATATCTTATTTCCAAATTATTTTGGAAAGAGAATGATGTCTCATCGAGGCATATTTGGATGGTCGATTGGGCCTTTATCATAAGTCTGTAAGTTTAACCAAGATAAGCTAGTTTTCCTGCCTTCAAACTGTAATATCCGTATTTTTATTGACTGTTTGACCTTGCCGTTCTTCCTATTTTCGTCACTCTGTAAACACTTTCTGATGTTGTCATTGTTGATTTGGAGTTTCGTACCTTACGAATCACGATCGTGTTGTTTGGACCTTTCGGCAGTGTCCTGGGTCACGGAGATAGCGCACACTAGGACTAGGCTAACGCACGCTAATTTTACTTGAGTAGCGCACGCTAGCCTTGGTCCTTAGCATACGCTAGTGTTCGGAGCATGGCAGACAGTAGCTATTTCTGCCCTTTGGGATAGCAGTTAGCGCACGCTATGAGTTCGCTAGCGCACGCTATTTGTGTTCAGTAGTGTGGGATAACACCGTCCGTAGCGCATGCTAACGAGCTGGGTCGGCAGAGTCAGTGAGGTTTTCAGACTCTCTGGACTATTAGGTAACGTACGCTAGGTAGCGGCTAGCGCACGCTATAAGTGTTGCGTAGCGCACGCTAAGCGATCGCAGCAGCGCACGCTAAGGCTCGAGCAGGGCAGAGGACAGTAGGTTCTGGACTCCCATTTCTGGACAACAACTATCAGGTAGCGCACGCTAACATTTGGATAACGCACGCTACAGGAAGGCGTTAGCGCATGCTACAGTATACGTAGCGCATGCTAACGATGCTGGCAGAAGCCACTGGACTACCGGGTGACCCTGCTAGCGCACGCTAATATTGAGGCGTAGCGTGCGCTAGACTGAACGCAGTATATATAGGATAGTTGACCCTGCACTTGTCATTTCTTTCATCTTTTTCACTTGTCTGATCCGGAGAGCTCATGAGAGACGATTTGGGGCAATTTGAGGCGGTCCTTCTTCAACAATCATCATCTTGAGTTGGATAACAAAGATCTCACAACATCTAATCCATTTCTATCCTCCAAATCAAGGTAAATTCCTTAGAACCTTAGTTTTTGGGAATTTTGGGGATTTTCTTAGATTCATCCGATTTATCCATTTTGGAACTTGAGCACCTTGAAATTATGATGTATCTACCCCGTATCCATATTTCTCCTACAATTATATGGGTTGTTTTGTACCTTGTTCGGACGTGAGAGGGTTTGGGTGGTTTTCCAACCTCTAAATGTTTACCCTTATAATTTCATGAATCGTAGGCGGGTTTCGGGAGTTCCTTCATGTGATTTGAGTATGGATTATTGATTATCATATTCCTTGCGAATCTTTTAGGTGCCGGAAGTGCGTTCTTGGACCTACCGAACTTATACTCTTTTCCTTCCGATTTCTCGATGTCTCAACAGCAAGTATATGTTTATGATTGTATGTTCTCGACTTTGAAAGTAAGATATATGATTGGCATGATTGTTTATATCCACTCTGGGACGGACCGACGAGTCCTATGAGGGTTTCGTAGCCTCTGGTGTGATTCCGCGGATAATTTGGGTTAACCACTCTGGGACGGACCGACGGGTCCTCTGATGGTTCCGTAGCCTCTGGTGCGGTTCCACAGTTAATCATGTATGTATTGATGTGATGGTATGAGATTTAGTTATTCCGGAATACTAGTCTTATATTGTGGAGATGATGATTACTTTTACTTTATTGTCGAGGAGTATTGTGTTTCATATTCGATATACTTGCCCTAGCTATTCGACAGCTAACCCCTTTATGGGGGAAATACATTTCATGTATTTCAGGTTCCAAGAGAGCGGACAGGCATGTATCGGGTCGGCATGTAGATGATGGGCAAATGTGAGACTGGGTCTCGTCTCCGGTTATATTTTGTGTTTTCCTCCATTCAGTATTGTTGTACTGGAATGGTTTTTGAATACTCGCGTATTGTTTTCAGTTTCCTTGATGTTCCGGCCTGTGTTGCCGAGGTATCGATTTATGATGTGTTGTATTCTGATATATTGGAATGGTTTTGAATACCATTTTTATTGTCTTCCATTACATTGTATTTGGACCTTCTCGGTCAAATTTTATAGTTCCGCATCTGAATAGCCTTGTGGGTCCCACGGCGGGGCTCACGACGCTGTAATATACCCTGAATAACTTGGGGGTGTTACAGAATATGGTATCAGAGCTTAGGTCTATGGATACCTAGATTGTCGGTCGCTTGGGTCGATTGAGTCATTGTTTATCTACAGTATCAATACTTTGCCATCATCACAGTGTGACCGGTACTTGTAAGACCTCTTACTCTTAAAGTGTTTCCTTAATATCTTTTCTTCTGATTTGGTATTTTTGGGAATCGGTCACTTCGATGGCGTGCGATTGGATTGTACTTACGTGCTTTGTGTATTCTTCAGAATGTCTGCTGGTAGGGTACAGGGACGAGGCTGTGGTCGTGGACGCGGACGAGGACGTGGCGCGGCTGTTTCCCTCAGTTCCGTTGCGGGATCGACCACCCCCAGCCTATCTAACTCGGTGCGTCCTGACACCGAAAGTCAACATGACCAGTCGACTGGCCAAGGGAACAACACGGATGTTGGAGTTGCGAATGTCCTTCAACAATTGGATAACCAGATGACCATCTTGTCCCAAGCCGTTCAGCTGAACAATCTAAACCCAACAACGGATGCTTTGCTTCAGAATGTAATCCGTATGCACCCTCCATAGTTCAGTGGTGCCACAGACTCGTTATGTTAGGAGGATTGGCTAGCGGAGTTAGAGAAAGTGTTCGAAGTGGTTGATTGTCCGGAAATGAGGAAAGTACCGATTGCTCAGTACTTCCTTACCAAGGAAGCCGCGACTTGGTGGAAAGTTGATCAAGCCACAGAATCGTGCTGCTACGTGGGAAGAATTTAAAGAGCGACTGGAGGCCGATTTTTGTCCTTGGCCAGTGCAAGAGGGCAGAATCCGAGCCTTTTTCGAGGCTAAGCCGCAGAACATTCCAGTTTCGCAGGCGATAGTGGAGTACAACCAACAGTTGATCCACGTGAAGAATCATGTGCGAGACGAGCGTGATAAGATCTGTTACTTTGATTTGCGGATGAATATGGATTTACGGTGGTACATGGCCGGGTTTTCTTGCACCACCTTGAAGTAATATCAAGACAGGGCTTTGGCCCATGACATGTTAAACCCCGACAACGATACCACCGAAGAACCGAAGAAGCAGAAGATCACAGTGAATTTTTCTGGCTCTAAGGGTGGCAGCTTTCAGAGACCTCAGGCGACTAACCGTTCCGCCGGGGAGTCATCACGTTCTGCTAGAGGAAAGAGGATTTTCCGTTCTGCCCCGGGCACCTCAGTTCGCCCGGTGACTTGCTTTAATTGTGGTCGCCCAGGCCACGTTAATTTGGAGTGCAATTTCCCACCTTTGAAGTGTCACACTTGCAGGCAGCTGGGTCATTAGTATCGTTCATCTTTCATCATCCTTCGTGCCGACCCAGTGCTATGCTCCAAAACCTGAATGCAAAAATAGACATCCACCCCCCGAATACTCGGGGGTTAGCAAAACTCCACTGTTTTGCTAGTGCAAGTACAAGTGCAAAAATACGAGCCATACAATACAAGTTCCAAGGACAATAATAATCAGGAGTCCTCAAAGTTCCAAACGTAATGAAAAGCACTTCCCGAGGCATGAGTTTGGTAAAAACATTCCAAAACCGAAAGATCACAATTCAAGGGGAAAACAATTTATAAAACAGTTTAAAATGCCATCGAGAGTTTTAATAGAAAACAATTTAGGATTTCCGAATCCTTCTCTTTCCAAAAATCAACAGGGGTCACAGCCCAAAGGTTTTGTTTTCGCAAATAGAAAACAGACAACAATTCACAGGGCCCGAGCCCAACATCACGTGTCCTCGACGGACATAAAAATTAACACAACGTAATCACGCACGCGCATCGCCTAGGACCGGGACGAAGCCACAAATCCCACTCGAGGCCTCGAAGGACCCTCCCGAGCTGGCTAGCGAAACAAATCACACACATCTCACGGTTGGATCAATCGCTTGTTGCATCCTGGCCACATGATCGCATGCCATGTGCCACTGTAGATTATCTCAGGCTCTCACGGTTGGATCAATCACTTGTTGCATCCTGACCACATGATCACGTGCCATGTGTCACCGTAGACCTTTAACCATATCCACACATTCACACAAATAACACAATGCAACAAAGATATCCAAACAATTCACTCAGAGGCATCAAACACTTAGCAAAACACCACGTCAAACCACAACGCACTGAAATGGAATAATATACGTCCACACGCAAATACCAAGTACATCATAAACACCAAATATATCCATAGGATCCACATAGTCATTTACAAGACACACCATTGACAAAACACACGCGTTTTGAAAGCAAGCCTTTAACGAGGCTAAACCGAATCTTTTGAAAGTTCAATTCAAACGACCAAACAACCACATTTAGACGATCACTAATTATCATATCCATAAAACAAGAATAGTATGGGCAAGGTACTTGCCTCGAATAACCACAACACGGAGAATCGGCCGAAGTAGGTTGGCACGAACCGACTACGAACTCGCCGACTCCACCGAACGACAATCCACAACAATGAACTACGAACGAAAACAATAACAATGAAAATGAATTCCAAAGTACGACCCAAAGCCGCTGAATTCAAAGAACAAATGACGAAGGTTCAAGGATTTCCCAAACGGCCAAGAACACGATTCGTCCACAAATCACGAAACGGAATTCCAAGTTGAAATATGGATATACAATCCATAGAATATGTTTAACAACATCATTTAACCATAATCGATCCATCGAAAACGGATGAAAAACGAGATCGAGGACAAATCCCCCAAAAAGTCAATTCGAAGGAAATCAAGAAACATACTTCGATTCGACGAAGAACAATGGATTAAATGATGTTAAACACAAGAATACTACCAAGATTAATCATACCCATCGTATATTAATCAACAACACGGAACGAATCGGACAAAAACGCAAAACCCCCAAATTTTCCCAAAATAGGGTTCTAGGAAATCTCACCTTGATTCGCTGGATCAAAGGAGGTTATGGAGGGATTAATCGATGATATGAACTCCCAATCTTCGTGGATTAGTTGATTGACAACATGTCTCCTGGATCGCCAAGTCTCCAGCCGCGGAGAGGAAAAGATGGAAATGAAAAACGGGTGTAAATATGGCTACTCTGTCATATTTATACAGGCACGGCCTAGCGTGCGCTACACCTTCCGGACTAGCGCGCGCTAACGGGCAGCCTCGGCCGATAACCCTCGGTAGTGGCCCGCAAGGCCCCGCATCAAGACTCAATCTGGCCGGATCTTGCTGCCCGATCGCGATAGCACGCTTGGCTGGACGCTAGCGCGCTTAGCCGATCTGTCCCGAGAACCCTTCGATCGAATGCCCGGCCAGTGTAACGACGCTAGCCGGCCGACAGGCGCTACGCTGCCGACTAGCGCGCTACGCTCGGCGTAGCGTGCGCTACTGCCGATCCTTCCCGATTCCGAACCGAAACCCCACTGTCCGGCCCGATGGCGTGCGTTGGTCGACCAAGCTAGCGTGCGCTATACTGCCGAGCTAGCGCGCGCAGACTTCCGGCCGTAGCGTACGCTACGCCGGTTCTGCCGCACTCATCCGGCCGGTACCCGCAATCATCCGGCGAGAACCCACAACCGTCCGGCGATCCATAGCCGTCGGCGATCCATGCCGTGGGCTCGACTCGGCGACTTCGATTTAAAGCGTCACGGAGCGAACACGGCGAAAAGTTCGCGGACAACATCAACGACCGAATGAAAACATAATACCATAATTAGTCATACGCGACCAAGAAACGGGTCGAGACAACAATTACAGATACGGATACGTAACTTTTAAGAAATTACAAAATGGCCCAAACGCGGAAATCACGATACGTGATCGAATAACCAAACCGAAGTTCACAACACGTCTAACAAAGTTAAACGGACTTACGGGAAACTCGAAGCTGATTTTGAGCGAGATTCGCAAGAACCGAACTCGAGTGCGGAAAAGTCATTAAAAAGCACGGAACTTAACAAAACGACTCCGAAACGAACTCGGATGTCAAAAAGTGTAGAATTAATCATTCTCAGAATGATGAAACGGTCATGAGCGAGTCGTCAAAACGGACTTCGGCCGAAAAAAGAAATTTACCGAAAATCGAAAATTGCGGATATTACATTCTACCCTCCTTAAATGAAGTTTCGTCCCGAAACTTAAAACAAGTAGGGAGAAGCAATATCCCGCCAGGAAAACTCAACGAGATACGCAAGAAACGCGTAACTAACGCCCAACGGCGAAATGTTACAAACAAAGCAACGGAATATACGGTGTGAAAACACGCTCCACGACGACCAACACAACGTCGCCGGTAGAGACATAATAACACCAACAAGTGACAAGCGTCATCAAACAGATAATACAATCAAGTCAATTATCCAAACAATCACAAAACACCAAGTACTTGTTACAAGAAAACACGACTGATCGAAAACAGAGAATAAACACAAAGCGATCCACAAGGGCAATCATAAATAATTCGGACTACGCGAAATCCTCAAAACCACCCTAGGCATCTCCGTGTCCTTTCGGAGCAGACACAACCTCGATCCCCAAACCTCTCGGCCTACCGTCTCGCAATGTACGGATCGGTGACCCACAGCCACACTCAAACGGTGACTAACGGTGAACGACAATTCTTCGCAGTATGGCCCGCTCGACTACAGTTATAACATATCTTCGAAGTGCTGACATTACTCACTGCAGGGGTACTACTCCTCTGATCACGCGATCTAGGAACCATTTTGGGATGACGAGACGAATTCCCAACCTCAAGGGGCCCACTCCCCTGATTTCATGAAAAGTTCCCAACGGTTTTCTGTTTCTTCGGGTCAGACATACTCTCGGTCGATAACTGGATAGCTCATAGGCTAACGCCCTATTCCGATAATCTCTCAAGGAAGTACAAGCGAGACTGCCATGTATCTTGGCGAATCTCCGCTTCATCCGCCTACTAAAATGACAAATCTTGTCCTCCTCTGTCCTTACTTGATTACGAACATAGCCGAGCTGTTTGCTAAAATCAATAATAGCTTGAGACAATGGTACATCCTGCGGTTTCGAAAAGAATTCATTAATCCTCCGATTTCTGATCGGTTAGGACAAAACTCATCTCTCATGAATTTACGGAACTCGCCCACGTGACAACGCGATCTCGAGGCTTAATAGCCTCCCACTGCTAAGCGGCATCTTTGTCGAAAAGATCTTGAGCTACGGACCTTACGTTCTTACGGACAATCAACTATCTCGAAAATCTTTTCCAACCGGAAAAGCCAACCATCGACCTAAAGCATCTGCGGCACGGTAAACGAGGGGGATTCATACGAACCACTTCTCGAAGCCACGATTTGCACCAGGCCGGGTCACATCTGTAACACGCCGAATCGCTGAGTCAACCGAGTCATCCGAGTGGCTACTCGCCGCAAAATATTAGCAACACCAATACCAATACCATCACCGGCAGCATGCTCTCGACCACGCGTCCGATCGCCACGACCACGACCTCGGCCCCTCGGCATACTGAATAAGTAACCACTCAGCACAACAGAAAATCATAACACATAACACATACAACGATTACCATCGTAAGGCAACACACACATGAATATCACAATAACGACGGCATCGTTCGGCGACATCAACGACTCGAATGATGACCAGTGCACAATTACAAAACATCAAGAAACAACCACGTATGTACACAATCATACAAACTCCAGTTCCAATAGCTCGCACAAGTGCGATAACACATAATTCATCACAAAGCGACAACATTCAATACCAAAATCTTACACACCTTCTCCGACCACAAGCAGGAAATGATGGGTTTTAAAAACGAAAACCACCTTTTGAAAACAGTTTGGAAACACCAGTTGATCTTGAGTATCATTTTACAAAAAGTTAAACAAACATCATTTTCGAGACTTTGAAAATCATCTTGCGTTTGAACTAAAATGAGGACACCTTTCTTTTAGTGAAAAACTTTCAGAATATCCGACCCTCGAGTC
Organism: Orobanche coerulescens; assembly: GCA_033398695.1. Taxonomy (NCBI): domain Eukaryota; kingdom Viridiplantae; phylum Streptophyta; class Magnoliopsida; order Lamiales; family Orobanchaceae; genus Orobanche; species Orobanche coerulescens. Next base: position 206,096,595 of record CM065803.1, read on the forward strand.
TAAGTATAAATGTTTCTAAACATCGAAAATATCTCAAAACATTTTGGTCCTCGAGGTAGAAGAATTTTGAAACAGATAGTTGCGCTAGTAGGCGCCTTGAAAATACAATCCATTTAAAAGTACGTCTCGAATTTTATTTTCTAAGATACTCAAGGTTTTCAAAGATAATTCAATGGGCTAGAATGCCCAAAAATTTCAGGTAATTACACGGAACATTATAGCGCCGTGGGTCCCGCGCCGGAACCCACCAGGCTAAAAACCAATTACAAAAATGCCCAAAAAGGTCGATGACGGAAATATTTCAAAACTCACAAAAGCCATTTATAAAATACTAAATACCGTCATAAGAATTTCACCAAAACGATCAAGGCCATAATGCCAAAAACTCGGTTAAGGGAATCGATTTTCGAAATAAAACTCAGTCGGTAAAATACCGAAAGTCATTACAAAAGGACTCACGCAGCGGATAAAAGAAATACAGTTCAACATGCACAATCCAGCAACACTACTCTTCATATGAACGAAGTATGAGAGTCAAGTAACTACATATCACGAAATCAAAATTCATAAAAGGATTTCGTCACTTAACAAATAATCATAAAAATAGCTCGTGTCACACGAGGCACAACACAAAGAAGGGAGACTTACAGCCACAGGTCGCACGAAGATGATGATCGCCCCACGATACTAATCACGACCAACAAACTCAGACGACGCGTCGCGACACGACTCAGTCAGACAAAATCCGACGAGACAAAACTCAATAGACACCACTGACCCGACAGCCTAGGTTTCCACAACCTAAGCTCTGATACCATTTATGTAACACCCCCAATCCGCTCAGGGATATTACACGCCGTAGACCCTCTCCTCGTGTAATTAGTATCGTTCATCTTTCATCATCCTTCGTGCCGACCCAGTGCTATGCTCCAAAACCTGAATGCAAAAATAGACATCCACCCCCCGAATACTCAGGGGTTAGCAAAACTCCACTGTTTTGCTAGTGCAAGTACAAGTGCAAAAATACGAGCCATACAATACAAGTTCCAAGGACAATAATAATCAGGAGTCCTCAAAATTCCAAACGTAATGAAAAGCACTTCCCGAGGCATGAGTTTGGTAAAAACATTCCAAAACCGAAAGATCACAATTCAAGGGGAAAACAATTTATAAAACAGTTTAAAATGCCATCGAGAGTTTTAATAGAAAACAATTTAGGATTTCCGAATCCTTCTCTTTCCAAAAATCAACAGGGGTCACGGAAAGGTTTTGTTTTCGCAAATAGAAAGCAGACATAACAATTCACAGGTGGCCCGAGCCCAACATCACGTGTCCTCGACGGACATAAAAATCAACACAACGTAATCACGCACGCGCATCGCCTAGACCGGACGAAGCCACAAATCCCACTCGAGGCCTCGAAGGACCCTCCCGAGCTGGCTAGCGAAACAAATCACACACATCTCACGGTTGGATCAATCGCTTGTTGCATCCTGGCCACATGATCGCATGCCATGTGCCACCGTAGATTATCTCAGGCTCTCACGGTTGGATCAATCACTTGTTGCATCCTGACCACATGATCACGTGCCATGTGTCACCGTAGACCTTTAACCATATCCACACATTCACACAAATAACACAATGCAACAAAGATATCCAAACAATTCACTCAGAGGCATCAAACACTTAGCAAAACACCACGTCAAACCACAACGCACTGAAATGGAATAATATACGTCCACACGCAAATACCAAGTACATCATAAACACCAAATATATCCATAGGATCCATATAGTCATTTACAAGACACACCATTGACAAAACACACGCGTTTTGAAAGCAAGCCTTTAACGAGGCTAAACCGAATCTTTTGAAAGTTCAATTCAAACGACCAAACAACCACATTTAGACGATCACTAATTATCATATCCATAAAACAAGAATAGTATGGGCAAGGTACTTGCCTCGAATAACCACAACGCGGAGAATCGGCCGAAGTAGGTTGGCACGAACCGACTACGAACTCGCCGACTCCACCGAACGACAATCCACAACAATGAACTACGAACGAAAACAATAACAACGAAAATGAATTCCAAAGTACGACCCAAAGCCGCTGAATTCAAAGAACAAATGACGAAGGTTCAAGGATTTCCCCCAAAACGGCCAAGAACACGATTCGTCCCGTCAAATCACGAAAACGGAATTCCAAGTTGAAATATGGATATACAATCCATAGAATATGTTTAACAACATCATTTAACCATAATCGATCCATCGAAAACGGATGAAAAACGAGATCGAGGACAAATCCCCCAAAAAGTCAATTCGAAGGAAATCAAGAAATATACTTCGATTCGACGAAGAACAATGGATTAAATGATGTTAAACACAAGAATACTACCAAGATTAATCATACCCATCGTATATTAATCAACAACACGGAACGAATCGGACAAAAACGCAAAACCCCCAAATTTTCCCAAAATAGGGTTCTAGGAAATCTCACCTTGATTCGCTGGATCAAAGGAAGTTATGGAGGGATTAATCGATGATATGAACTCCCAATCTTCGTGGATTAGTTGCTTGACAACATGTCTCCTGGATCGCCAAGTCTCCAGCCGCGGAGAGGAAAAGATGGAAATGAAAAACGGGTGTAAATATGGCTACTCTGTCATATTTATACAGGCACGGCCTAGCGTGCGCTACACCTTCCGGACTAGCGCGCGCTAACGGGCAGCCTCAGCTGATAACCCTCGGCCGTGGCCCGCAAGGCCACAATCAAGACTCAATCTGCCGGCCGGATCTGCTGCCCGCCGCGATAGAAGCGCTGCGCGGACGCTAGCGTGCGCTAGCCGATCTGTCCAGAACCCTCTGGACTGAACTGCCCGGCCAGGTAACGTACGCTAGCCGGCCGACAACGTGCGCTACGCCTGCCGACTAGCGCGCCCTACGCTCGGCGTAGCGTGCGCTACCTGCCGATCCTTCCTGATTCCAGAACCCAAGAAACCCCACTGTCCGGCCCGATAGCGTGCGTTGGTCGACCAAGCTAGCGTGCGCTATACCTGCCGAGCTAGCGCGCGCAGACTTCCGGCCGTAGCGTACGCTACACCGGTTCCTGCCGCACTCGTCCGGCCGGTACCCGCAATCATCCGGCCAGAACCCACAACCGTCCGTCTGGGCCCCGCATAGCCGTCGGCGATCCAGAACTGCCGTGGCTCGGCGACTCGATTTAAAAGCGTCGGAGCGAACACGGCGAAAAGTTCGCGGACAACATCAACGACCCGGAATGACAACATAAAACCATAATTAGTCAAAAGCGACCAAGAAACGGGTCGTGACAACAATTACAGATAAGGATACGTAACTTTTAAGAAATTACAAAATGGCCCAAGCGCAGGAAATCACGATACGTGATCGAATAACCAAACCGAAGTTCACAACACATCTAACAAAGTTAAACGGACTTACGGGAAACTCAAATGTTAGCCAACGAGATTCGCAAGAACCGAACTCAAGTGCGGAAAAGTCGTTAAAAAGCACGGAACTCAACAAAACGACTCCGAAACGAACTCGGATGTCAAAAAGTGTAGAATTAATCATTCTCAGAATGATGAAACGGTCATGAGAGAGTCGTCAAAACGGACTTCGGACGAAAAAAGAAATTTACCGAAAATCGAAAATTGCGGATATTACAATCTCATCCACTCCGTGTACTTTTTGATTCGGGTGCTACTCATTCTTTCATCTCTTTGGAGTGTGTACGCCGTTTGAATATAACTTGTGTGACTGCTTGTGACCCTTTCGTTGTGAAACTACCTATCAGGGATAGAATCGTAGTGAACCGGGAGATTAGAGATTTTCCAGTTAATATAAGCGGTAGGGATTGGTCATCAAATTTGATTGTGGTTGATATGGAAGGCGAGGATGTGATCCTCGGCGAGGATTGGCTTGACGGTCACCAAGCGATTATGAATTACCGTACTAAGGTTATCATTATGACGACTGAAGATGGAACCGAGTACTCATTTTTGGGACGTAAGTTGGGCCAACCTAAGTTTCTTATCAGCGCCATGAAGGCCGTAAAACTTTTGAATAAAGGTTGCACGGGCTATTGGTGTTATGCTTTGCAGACGGAAGGGAACGAAGTCGATTTCTCTTTGATTCCAGTTGTTAATGAGTATCCCGATGTTTTTCCGGACGACCCCCCGGGATTACCACCAGATCGAGAGATAGAATTTTCTGTGGACTTAGAACCTGATGCGGCTCCGATTTATAAGGCACCTTATCGGATGGCACGTTCCGAAATGCAAGAATTAAAGAGTCAATTGGGGGAAATATTGGAGAAAGGGTACATCAGACCGAGCGCTTAGCCTTGGGGCGCGCCTGTTCTTTTTGTGAAGAAGAAGGATGGTTCACTACGTTTATGCATTGATTACCGTGAACTGAACAAAGTGACCATTAAGAACAAGTATCCTTTGCCTCGTATAGATGATTTGTTTGATCAGTTGCAGGGAGCCGCAATTTTCTCGAAAATTGATTTGAGATCAGGGTACTATCAGCTCAGGGTGAAAGAGTCCAACGTTCCGAAGACTGTATTTCGTACGAGGTATGGGCATTATGAATTCGTAGTCATGCCTTTTGGATTGACTAATGCACCGGCAGTATTCATGCAACTAATGAACAAGATATTCATCGAGTACCTCGACAGGTGGGTAGTCGTCTTTATTGACGGCATCTTGATTTATTCTCGGGATAAGGAGGATCATGCCCGGCATTTGCGTTTGATACTAAATATTTTGAGAGCCGAACACCTCTATGTAAAATTATCGAAATGTGAGTTCTGGTTGGAAGAAGTTATGTTTCTCGGCCATGTGGTTTCGGCCGAAGGGGTTCGTGTAGACCCGCAGAAGATTGAGGCAGTGCTAGATTAGGCACCGCCTAAAAATGTTAAAGAAGTTCGTAGCTTTTTGGGTCTTGCTGGGTATTACTGTCGTTTCGTCGAGGGGTTCTCGAAACTCGCTCGGCCGCTTACGAAATTACTCTAGAAGACAGAAAAGTTTGTTTGGACAACTAACAGACAGCAGAGCTTCGATGAGCTGAAGAGACGTTTGACCTCAGCGCCGATTTTAGCTTTACCTCAAGGTAGTGAAGGATTTACAGTTTATAGCGACGCTTTGAGACAAGGACTTGGATGTGTGCTTATGCATCATGATAAGACGATAGCTTTTGCGTCACCACAGTTGAAGCCGTATGAGATGAACTATCCTACTCATGATTTGGAGTTGGCCGCAATTGTCTTCGCTCTTAAGATTTGGCGGCATTATTTGTATGGCTCTCTTTGTCGGATTTATACCGATCACAAGAGTTTGAAGTATATTTTCAGTCAGAAAGAGCTGAACATGAGGCAGAGATGTTGGTTGGAATTGATCAAGAATTACAATTTGGAAATTCTTTACCATTCGGGGAAGGCCAATGTCGTTGCGGATGCTTTGAGCCGCAAATCAGCATCGCTTCAGATGCTCGAGGTCCTTACACCTCAGACGAAGATTTGTCAGGATTTGATCGAGCAAGGAATAGAATTTTGGCTTCAAATAGTATACGGACAGTTGTGCACTCTTGAAATTACTTCATCCTTGGTTGATGACATCAAAGGGAAATAGTGGAGTGACCCGATGATCTCTCAATTGAAGGAAGATGTGATTAAAGGAAAAGCCCCTGGTTTTATGGTCCACGAGGATAGTATTCTGAGATTTCAGGGCAAACTTTGTGTTCCGAATGATCTAGAGTTGAGGCAGAGAATTCTCCGAGAAGCTCATGCTACGCCTTACTCAATCCACCCCGGAACGAGTAACATGTACAAGGACTTGAAGCGAAATTTTTGGTGGAATAATATGAAGAAAGATGTCACGGAGTTGGTACTACGGTGCTTGACATGTCAACAAGTCAAGATTAAACATCAACGACCGGCGGGGTTGTTGAAGCCGCTCCCCATTCCCGAGTGGAAGTGAGAAGATATCTCTATGGATTTTATCACTGGGATGCCGAGAACTAGAGCTGGAATGAATATGATTTGGGTAATCGTTGATCGGTTGGCCAAGTCTGCTCACTTCCTAGGTATTAAGGATACTTGGGGACCTGAGAGATTGGCTCGCACTTTTGTAGCTGAGATTGTGAGATTGAATGGTGCCCCTAAGACCATTGTTTCCGATCGAGATGGTCGTTTCATATCACATTTTTGGCAGGCCGTTCACCAGGCTTTGGGTACCGAGTTGAGATTGAGCACGTCTTTTCATCCTCAGTCAGACGGTCAGACGGAGAGGATGATTCAGACGTTGGAGGATATGTTGCGGGCTTGTGCCCTAGACTGGAGTAAGGGTTGGGAGCTTCACTTGCCGTTGATCGAGTTTGACTAGAATAATAGTTGGCATGCGTCGATCAAAATAGCACCATTCGAGGCACTTTATGGTGTGCGGTGTAGATCGCCATTGTGTTGGGACGAAGCTTCGGAGCTGCTCGGAACAGAACCGGATATGCTGATGGAGACTAAGGAGAAGATTTCTATTATTCGGGACTGGTTGTTGACTGCCAAGAGCAATCAGAAATCTTATGTTAATACTCGTCATCGACCTTTAGAATTCGAAGTGGGAGACCATGTTCTACTCAAGGTATTGCCGACCATAGGAGTTTTCTGCTTTGGCAAAAAAGGGAAACTTAGTCCGCGGTATATCGGACCGTTTGAAATTTTGGACAGGGTTGGAGATTTAGCTTATCGCTTGGCGCTACCTCCAGCTTTGAGTCATGTCCGTAGCGTTTTTCATGTGTCGCAGTTGAGAAAGTACGTACCAGACCCTAGTCATGTTATCGACTATGGTGAGATTGACGTAGCCGAGGATGTTACTTTCCCGGAGAGGCCAGTGAAGATCCTTGAACGTCGTGAGAAGCAACTTCGGCATAAAGCCATCCCATTGGTTAAAGTGTAGTGGTCGAGACATGGAGTCGAGGAGGTGACTTGGGAGACGGAAGAGAAGATGCGATCAGAATTCCCCGAGCTATTTATTTCTTAAGTTTCGGGATGAAAATTCTTTTTAGATGGTGAGAATGTAATATCCGTATTTTTATTGACTATTTGACCTTTCCGTTCTTCCTATTTTCGTCGCTCTATAAACACTTTGTGTTGTTGTCATTGTTGATTTGGAGTTTCGCACCTTTCGGATCACGATCGTGTTGTTTGGACCTTTCGGCAGTGTCCTGGGTCACGAAGATAGCGCATGCTAGGACTAGGCTAACGCACGCTAATTTTACTTGAGTAGCGCACGCTAGCCTTGGTCCTTAGCGCACGCTAGTGTTCGGAGCATGGCAGATAGTAGCTATTTCTGCCCTCTGGACTAGCAGTTAGCGCACGCTATGAGTTCACTAGTGCACGCTATTCGTGTGCGTAGCGTGCGCTAACACCGTCTGTAGCGCACGCTAACGAGCTGGGTCGGTAGAGGCAGTGAGGTTTTCAGACTCTCTGGACTATCAGGTAACGTACGCTAGGTAGCGGCTAGCGCACGCTATAAGTGTTGCGTAGCGCACGCTAAGCGATCGCAGCAGTGCACGCTAAGGCTCGAGCAGGGTAGAGGACAGTAGGTTCTGGACTCCCATTTCTGGACAACAACTATCAGGTAGCGCACGCTAACTTTCTAATAGCGCACGCTACAGGAAGACGTTAGCGCACGCTACAGTATACGTAGCGCATGCTAACGATGCTGGCAGCAGCCACGGGACTACCGGGTGACCCCGCTAGCGCACGCTAATATTGAGGCGTAGCGTGCGCTAGACTGAACGCAGTATATATAGGACAGTTGACCCTGCACTTGTCATTTCTTTCATCTTTTTCACTTGTCCGATCGGGAGAGCTCGGGAGAGGCGATTTGGGACGATTTGAGGCAGTCATTCTTCAACAATCATCATCTTGAGTTGGATAACAAAGATCTCACAACATCTAATCCATTTCTATCCTCCAAATCAAGGTAAATTCCTTAGAACCCTATTTTTTGGGAATTTTGGGGATTTTCTAAGATTCGTTCGATTTATCCATTTTGGAACTTGAGAACCTTGAGATTATGATGTATCTACCCCGTATCCATGTTTCTCCTATGATTATATGGGTTGTTTTGTACCTTGTTCGGACGTGAGAGGGTTTGGGTGGTTTTCCAACCTCTAAATGTTTACCCTTATAATTTCGTGAATCGTAGGCAGGTTTCGGGAGTTCCTTCATGTGATTTGAGTATGGATTATTGATTATCATATTCCTTGCGAATCGTTTAGGTGCCGGAAGTGCATTCTTGGACCTACCGAACTTATACTCTTTTCCTTCCGATTTCTTGATGTCTCAACGGCAAGTATATGTTTATGATTGTACGTTCTCGACTTTGAAAGTAAGATATATGATTGGCATGATTGTTTATATCCACTCTGGGATGGACCGACGGGTCCTCTGAGGGTTTCGTAGCCTCTGGTGCGATTCCGCGGATAATTTGGGTTAACCACTCTGGGACGGACCGACGGGTCCTCTGAGGGTTCCGTAGCCTCTGGTGCGGTTCCACGGTTAATCATGTATGTATTGATACGATGCTATGAGATTTAGTTATTCCGGAATAGTAGTCTTATATTGTGCAGATAATGATTACTTTTATTTTATTGTCGAGGAGTATTGTGTTTCATATTCGATATACTTGCACTAGCTATTCGACGGCTAACCCCTTATGGGGGAAATACTTTTCATGTATTTCAGGTTCCAGGAGAGCGGACAGGCATGTATCAGGTCGGCATGAAGATGATGGGCAAGTGTGAGACTGGGTATCGTCTCTGGTTGTATTTTGTGTTTTCCTCCATTCAGTGTTGTTGTACTGGAATGGTTTTTGAATACTCGAGTACTGTTTTCAGTTTCCTTATTGTTCCGGCCTGTGTTGCCGAGGTATCGATTTGTGATGTGTTGTATTCTGATATATTGGAATGGTTTTGAATACCATTTTAACTGTCTTCCATTACATTGTATTTGGACCTTCTCGGTCAAATTTTATAGTTCCGCGTCTAAATAGCCTTGTGGGTCCCACGGCGGGGCTCACGACACTGTAATACACCCTGAATAACTTGGGGGTATTATACAAACTTATTCTTACTTTAATTTGGATAAGTTTGTGAGGAGAAGCGTGTGGTTTAACTTATAAAATTGTATTTCACTTGGTTTCTAGCATATCATATAACTGCATGCATGTTTATGTTCGTTTATTTAAATTCACAGGTTGCATGTTTATTGCTTTTAGTTATTTACTTTTGTTTTAGTATGTTTTATTTGTTGAATTCAAAAACCCAAGAAAATATTTGAGTATGCTTACCTTGATTCCTTGTTGGTCTAGGATGAATTACTAGCCGTCAATAATGAGTTCACTATTGAATATTTTTTAAAAGCAAAGTGTTAAGAAGACAATTGAGAGCATGAAATTTTTCACTTGAACTAATTGCCTAGTTGTTTTATGGCGGTAATATTTTCATATTCGTTGTTCGACTCTTATATCGAATCTTATTATCCAAAGGGGTTTGAAATTGAGTTCTAAGGCTTTCAAGATTAGAGTATCTGTGAAGTACGTGAGATTGGTGGTGAGATTGACACTAATGTAGGCTTGAGATTGGATGCGCTTACCCGTTGGAATTCAACGTACTCGATGTTGGTTATCGATATTGCAATACTGCAGACTTTATAGTGCACTAACGGCATGTATGTTTGTGGCTATCCTAATAACTAGTGTTGCATATGAGTGGTTACTACTTCGAGACTCTGCAAGACCTGTATATCGACTTTTCCTATTGCTGGTCGTGTGCTCACTAAGTATAAAAGTAGTGTGGTCCGGAAAACTTTCAATATCTTATTTGCATTGGTGCATGGTTCTGAATCTGGTGGTAGTTAAAACATTTTTTCATCAATATTTTACTTTATAATTTATGTTTTAGTATATCTTGGATTATTTTATTTAACTGTATACTTGTATTTTATATGAAGATCATGAAAATGGAAGTATTGAAATGATTTAGAGATCTGATATCCTGAAAAACAATGAGGAAGAAAAGGAAAATTAAGATGCAGTGATTGTTAGTTGATGAACTTTATACGTTCTCCAAGGACAATGAATATTATGATCTAAGTTCATGGAGAGTGTTTGTAGATTTTATATTTATATTTGATGGATGTTAATGATGATTGATATGTGTCAAAAAGTTATTGTTATTATTATTTTATGATATTAATTTTATGTAATTTATTTTAGGGGTATGTACAATTTAAGTATATTTATATTTTTTGCAAATATTGTGTTAAATTATAGAGTTAATTACATGTTTGGTCCCTGTGGTCAGGTCAAAGTTACATGTTTGGTCCTAAAACGCAATTAATTACACCAATGGTCCCTGTGGTTGTTAAAAATTAACATGACCGGTCCTCTGACTGATTTTCCATCCAATTGGAAGTTAACGGTGGGGACATTTTCGTCCTTTCATATTCACAAGGACTATTTTTGCAACATGTTAACACAGGACTATTTGTGAAATAAATTTTTAAATTCTAAAACTGAACCTGGTGGGATTCGAACTCGGGCCATTTGAGTTATATAACAAAAGCTTCACCACTATGCTAAGTGGTAAGTTCTTGTTAATATATGCAAACAATATATATTTATCCTTTAGTAAAATATTTTTATTCCAACTTTTTTACAAACATTGTTCTTGTGGTTTGCAACTTATATATTTTAAATGTACGAAAATATATTTAAAATATTACGAAATTTTAAGTCCGGTTTTATACGTTTTTGCCCGTTTTTATACGTTTTCATCGATTTTTCTTACGTTTTCATCCATTTTTCTTACGTTTTATCCATTTTATATGTTTTCATCCGTTTTTATACGTTTTTATCTATTTTGTATATTTTTATCCATTTTTATATATTTTTATCCGTCTTTGTACGTTTTTAAAAGGTACTAAAATGTATAAAAACGTACATTTAAAATTTGAAATGTACGAAAATATATTTAAAATATTACGAAAATATTTTCGTAATTTTTCTTTAAAATATTCAAAATTTTGTTTATATATATAATGGAGCTTATATTTTCTGTTTACATTAATTTGTTGATATTACGATTTCCAACTTATTTCTATTAAACTCTACAAAAATAGAGTTAAAGTTATATTGAACGAGACATTAAATATATATTTGGATGAAGTATTTTTACGTAATAATATAATTTTTAGGGGAATTCAAAATATTTTAAATATATTTTCGTACATTTAAATATATATGTTTGCAAATTATTCAAATTATTTTCAGTTTTTTTTACGTTTTAGTACCTTTTAAAAACGTACAAAGACGGATAAAAATATATAAAAATGGATAAAAATATACAAAATAGATAAAAACGTATAAAAACAGATGAAAACATATAAAATGGATAAAACGTAACAAAAATTGATGAAAACGTAAGAAAAATGGATGAAAACGTATAAAAACGGGCAAAAACGTATAAAAACAGACGAACATGTATAAAAACGTATAAAACCGGACTCAAAATTTCGTAATATTTTAAATATATTTTCGTACATTTAAAATATATAAGTTGCAAACCACAAGGACAATGTTTGTAAAAAAGTTGAAATAAAAATATTTTACTAAAGGATAAATATATATTGTTTGTATATATTAACATGAACTTTCCACTTAGCATAGTGATGAAGTTTTTGTTATATAACTCAAATGGCCCGAGTTCGAATCCCACCAGGTTCATTTTTAGAATTTAAAAATTTATTTCACAATAGTACCTGTGGTTAACATGTTACAAAAATAGTCCTTGTGAATATGAAAGGACGAAAATGCCCCCACCGTTAACTTCCAATTGGATGGAAAATCAGTCAGAGGACCGGTCATGTTAATTTTTGACAACCACAGGGACTATTGGTATAATTAATTGCGTTTTAGGACCAAACATATAATTAACTCTAAATTATATAGTATAATTTCCATGTGCATTTAAGTGTAGAAAAAAAAGAGGTGGATTGGCCCGCCCAACTTGAAATCCGTGATGGTTAGATTGATGTTAGGTTATTAGACCTATCTTATCTTATATATTAAAAGCTTAAGTAGTGTTATAAATGTAAGTGGTCATAATAAATGGCTCACAATTGAAAGTGAAATGTGGAGGCTTCATGTGTTAGTACTTTAATTTAATAGTCATGCATAAGGATAAGTACATAGGAGATGAAGTGTTTGGTGCCATAAATGCATAAATTAAACACACCAATTAGTGTTAGTCTTTTTACCTTCCCATCCATGAGTTACAAATATTTTATCAACTATATAATGTGTCAAAAATCACACACAACAAACCACAACTTCCTCCACACCGCGTGCACATTGGGCTACAACTTATTATGGTGGTAAAGTAAGCATCATATCGTCTTACTTATTTAGCATATTGATTTATATTGTTTTATGTAAATTTCACGTGCGTTTTGTGTGTGTAACAATGTAGGACATAAAGATGGTGCTTAGGAGGTTTGATAGTAACACCATCTTCTCTAATGGTTTAAGAGATCCTACACATCGTTGTCTTATCAATTAAGTGCTACATGCACGAACATTTTTACTTTGATCGAAAATGCAATATATTGATTAACTGTATTTAAGTTACTAACGATCAACTATATCTAATTGTTTTTTGTAGCACGTCAAGAAGCATTAAAGAAAGAGATCGAGAAGTCACAAAAAATGTATCAAGAACAAAACATGAAAAAGGCCAATGAACAACAACGACAAAGACGACAACAACAAGAACAACAACAAAAACAAGAACGACGTCACGGCCATCGGTGGGATGAATATTTAGCATTCATATTAATATGCGTTACAAATTAAACATGCAATATTTTACTTCATGTAATACCGATAAATGAGCTAATTCTATTGATTCGTTAGCAAGTAAGTTTATTGAAAATAATGTGACGAGCATTCAATTTTTAGTCAATAATTATTACTACACTTTGTTGGTGCATTTTAATATTTTTGCTCTTACTGTAGTTTTTTGTCTTGCGGTGTGTTAATGTCACTTTTTTTAATTAAACGTCTTGAAATATTGCGTGACTTTGATACTTGATATGACTGTGTAAGTTATGTCGATGTTACATATTGAAAATGGTAGTATATAATAAAAATATTTTCACACTATCATCTTTATCCATAAATGGTGCAAAGCAATATACTATAGATAAAACAAATACATATTAATGATTCGGGTAATCATATCCACAATTAGTATCGGCAATTAAGCGATTATGTTATTTTGAGAATTTATCATTTATATAATTTTACTGTAGTTTAAATCTTACATAATAAGTAATATCATTTTGGCGATTTATGTAGTTTAAACAATATAGATATACCATTTAGATAATCTATTATAAATTAAATTTAAATCTTACTCAATTAGTAATATCACTATGGAGATTAATTGATTATCTTAATATGATTTTAGTTTCATTTGTAGAATGACAAACAAATTTGGCAAAATGAAATTGTTATATTAGTTATTAAGACTAGAAAAATTACATGTTGAGATTGATGTCTTCAAATATATTTATATATGCAATATGGTACAAATTAAATATACTAACAATATTGGACCGATTTTCACAACAATAAAAAATATTGAAACTTAAATGGTTTTTGTGCATAAAATAAAATTCGAGTAATTGAGCGTAGTAATGTGGAGTTACCGTATTTGATATGATAAACCAAAAGGATAATTAATTGTCACAAGCTAGATCTCAAAATATAGAGAATATCCACTTTGTTACGATTTTATATAAGGGTTATATTTATTTTGAAAGAACCGTATGCGTTTAACCTCCCTTTGACATTTAGTATGTAACTTATACATATTAAAAAATTACATGGGAAAAGACTCTTTTAAATGTAGCATCTTGAAAAAAGTCTCTTCACATATACTCTTTTAATGTCAATAAACTATTTTAAATGTGTGTCATGCTTAGAAAATGTGTGATACTATCACAACTTAGATATATAATGACGAAAATAAGCGCCAAAGATTACGCTATGAACACTTATAGATGACGAAAATTAGTGTTGAACAATACACTATGAACATTTAGATTAAGCCCATTTGCATCGCACGGGTCTCAATGACTCGGTCTAAATATAAAAATCACCAAACAACTAATTAAACTCATTCATCTTAGGTGCGTTTGGTATGATTATGGGTTAGAATAGGATTTGGATTTGGTATAGATGGAAAGAAATGGAGGAGAGAGAAAATAAATGATTATATAAAATGTTGTTTGTTTTATAAATGTTATAGGTATTGGATTTGAATTTTAGTAATATTGTATTATTATAATAATAATAAAAATAAAAGTTGAGAATTGTTTTTATGTGCCCAACAAAAATATTCAAAGCAATGGAATGCAGACAATAGTGGTGTAAGTACATGAAAATTAGGGATGACAATGGGGCGGAGCGGGTCCGGATTCATAGGTATCTGGACCCGGACCCGAAATTTAAAACTGGACCCGGACCCAGACCAGGATATTTACAGATCGGGTAGATCCAGACCCGCCCAGGGCCGGGTCTGGGTACCCACCGGGTACCCGAAAATTAACATTAAAACTAAAAATAATTATATATATTTATAATTATATATTAAAATATTATATAATATTATATAGTATATAATTATATATTATATAATATTATGTAATGTAATGAAATATATAATTATATAGTATATAATTATATAATTATATAATTATATAATATATAATTATATAATATATAATATTATATAGTATATAATTATATAATATAATTATATAATATTACATATTATGTTACGTAATGAAATAAGATTTCAATATATATATATAATTATTTATATTAATATTGCGGGTCCGGGTCCTACGGGCCTGGATATTATACTACCCGGACCCGACCTGTGAAAACCAATTTTTTTTGCCTACGGTCGGACCGGACCGGAGCCGAAATTGAAGACCCGAATTGGACCCGAATGGGTAAAATCCGCCGGGTACCCGGATTCACGGGTTTTTTTGCCATCCCTAATGAAAATAAAGAAAAAGACAAAAAAGTTAAGAAGTCTATCATCAAAATCCACGTATCACCCTCAGAATAGTGGACACCCATGTCTATGGAAATCATGCACTGTGTCAACACCCATAGGCCTAAAACAAACATTTTTTTTCTTTGATTTCTTTCCTCAAATCTCACACCCCCATAACAAACACACCCTTAAACTCATGCGATGTTTATAAAAGCTGTGATACCATCACAACTTACAAACCTAATGACTAAAATAAATACCACACATTACATTATGACCAATTAGATAGAGCCCGTGTGCAACGCACGGGTCTGAATGACTAGTATACTAAAAGCTTAAGTTGTCTTATAAATGCAAAGTGTTGACAATAAATGTTTCATGAATTGAAAGTGAAATGTGAAAGCTTCATGTATTAGTACATTGATTTAATAGTCATGCATAAGGGTAAGTACATAGGAATCGTGCACAAAAGTTTGTACGGTACAACATGTTTCAAGCCATCTCTAAACCTCAAAGAATACAAACCAAAAATGCCATGAATGCATAAATTAAACACACCAATTAGTGGTTAGTCTTTTTACCTTCCCGTCCATGAGTTACAAATATTTTATCAACTATATAATGTGTTAAAAATCACACACAACAAACCACAACTTCCTCCACACCGCGTGCACATTGGGCTACAACTTGTTATGGTGGTAAAGTAAGCATCATATCGTCTTACTTATTTAGCATATTGATTTATATTATTTTATGTAAATTTCACGTGTGTTTTTTGTGTGTAACAATGTAGGACATAAAGATGATAGCTTAGGAGATTTGGTAGTAACATCATCTTTTCTAATGGTTTAAGAGATCCTACACATCGTTGTCTTATCAATTAAGTGGAACATGCACGAACATTTTTACTTTGATCGAAAATGCAATATATTGATTAACTGTATTTAAGTTACTAACGATCAACTATATCTATTTTTTTGTAGCGCATCAAGAAGCATTAAAGAAAGAGATCGAGAAGTCACAAAAATTATGTCAAGAACAAAACATGCAAAAGGCCAATGAACAACAACGACAAAGACAACAACAACAAAAACAACAACAACAAGATCAACGCCGCGGCCACCGGTGGGATGAATACTTAGCATTCGTATTAATGACGTTACAAATTAAACATGCAATATTTTACTTCATGTAATACCGATAAACGGGCTAATACTATTGATTCGTTAGCAAGTAAGTTTATTGAAAATAATGTGACGAGCATTCAATTTTTAGTCAATAATTATTACTACACTTTATTGGTGCATTTTAATATTTTTACTCTTAATGTAGTTTTTTGTCTTGCGTTGTGTTAATGTCACTTTTTTAATTAAACGTCTTGGAATATTGTGTGACTTTGATATTTGATATGATTGTAAATTATGTCGATGTTACATATTGCAAATGGTAGTATATAATAAAAATATAATAAAAATATCTTCACACTATCATCATAACAATGAGAATCTTCTAAATCGAAGAAGTATATAAAGGAGAAGAAAATTGTATTTCAAATGTTATCCACATATCACGAGGTAAGCATTATTCATTTGAGTTTGAGATCATGTGATTCATGTCGTCATACTGTAAATACTTAGAATGAGTTACTAATGAATGCTCCAAATTCGATATTATAGTTTATGGAAAAATGTTGTAATAATGTATTAATTAAAAAATAATTTATGTAAGTTACTCACATTAAAAGATTACATATGAAAAGCCTCATTTAAATATAACATTTTGCAAAAAACCTCCTCACATTAAAGAAATAGATTGACAAGTCACGAAAATTGTATCAAGAACAAAACATGCAAAATGCCAATGAACAACAACGACAAAGACAACAAGAAGAACAACAACAACAACAAGAACAACGCCACGGCCACCGGTGTCAATATAGTTGAATACCTGGCATTCATATTAATAGTAAGTTACAAATTAAACATGCAATATTTTACTATACGAATTATAATTTATTATACGAATTATAATTTATACTCTTGAATATACTAATCACTTTAATGTTTTATGTTTTTATAGTTTTGTTAAAAAGGAAATTTGTTTTATAGTTCGCTTTTAATAATGTAATTTATTTGAACAACGAAGTCCGTCTTTCACAAAAAAATAAGAGTCTCAAACATGAACCGAAAATTAGTCCCGAACATTACGAAAAAAACAATTAGATCCAACCTGAGTGCATCGCATGGGTCCTGAGGCAGTCCAAACCTGTGTGCATTGCACGTGGATGAATATAAAAGGTCTCCAACATTAATGGCATCACTTCATATTTAAAATAATTTATGTAACTTGCACATATTAAAAAATTACATGTGAATAGACTCTTTTCAATGTAACATCTTGAAAAAAATCTCTTCACATATACTCTTTTAATGTCAATAAACTATTTTAAATGTGTGTCATGCTTAGAAATATGATACCATCACAGCTTAGATATATAATGACGAAAATAAGTTCTGAAGATTACGATATAAAAACTTATATACAGCCCATGTGCAACTCAATAAAGTATTCTAAGTACGTATAAAGCTTAGCAAATGTGTGACACCATGAAAACTTAAATATAAAATGACGAAAATAAATGCCGATATTACGCTATGAAAACTTCTATATAGCCCATGTGCATCGCACGTATTTTAAATCTATGAAAACTTCTATATAGCACATGTGCATCACACGGGCATCGTTGACTATCATAAGAAATAGTTATAACTTAGCCCAATGTATTAATATTAGTTAGTTCCAATTAAAAATGATAGAGTCAATACCAAAATAAATAGACAAAAAATATTACGTAAAAAATACATCTTAAAAGATTACATGTCAATAAAGTATTTTAAATACGTATCATGCTACAAAATGTATGCTACCATGACAACTTATATATACAATGACAAAAATACGTCCCGAATATAAAATGACGAAAATAAATGACGGATCCATGATCAAAATGACGTAAATTTGTGCTGAACAATAACAATTTAAATATATAATACCATCATATACAGCCCGGGGCATCGCCCGGGTCTGAATGACTCGTTTTTATAAAAGTACACCCACCTTTATTGTCGGTGAAAATTTGTTCATAAATTTTTTCGAACATTTGGTAAATGTTCAACTTAAATTTTCGAACTTTTCATATTTTTCATCTTTGTTTTCCGAACATTTTTACTTAGTCATATTTTTGACGATTTTGCTATTGTATTGAATTTGTTTTGAAAGAAATGAGCTCGAATATTTTTGTTGAATAACCTGACCCTTAGATTGAGCGTGTATTCTTCAGCCCGTCGAGATGGTGGGCTGGCCCACCCGCGCTACTAAAGGGTGCGTTTTGGTGGGTTGTAAGCTGGCCGTCCCTCCGGCCCGTTTGGACATCTCTACCTATAGGCTAAAATCGCGGTGTTTCTTCTCCGTATCGTAACTGCGAATTTGATAGTGTAAATAAGAGAATAATCAGTATCATCTTTCTCAGATTATTTACAGAAAAAGAGAATAATAATTGTGCAAGTGATCGCCGCTGGCGAACTACCCAATACTGCTACTCCCTATCTCGCTAGTGTGCGCCATCGTCGCCTTGCGTGCGCCGGTATCGCAGTTCCGTACGCGGCGACTACCTTTCCCCTCTCCCTATGTAACTGTAACTAAGATCGACAACACCGTCTCGTCGGAGATCTACGCTTCGGTGATGTCAAATGCGCGGGTCTACGCTGACGTCAATGTGCTGCGTCCTAGGGAATACTGGGATTACGAGAATCTCACTGTTCAGTGGGGGTAAGTGATTTAGGAACAATATCCGCACTTGATTTCTTGGGTTGCCAGCCCTGATTTCTCCTTAATTGGGATAATTTGTGACGTATTGTATAAATGTAAATGGAGAGCGTTGAAGCTTAAGATTGCTTATTAGTTAAGGAAGTATAGTTTTAGGGATAATTGTCATTAGAGATTTACACCTCTTCCATTAATGTTTCTTTATGTTTTTATTTGGATTGAATTTGCACATTTTAGTTCATAGTTGGTTCTTTGCCTTCTATATTTGGTAGAACATGCAGCAAGCCTTTAGAATTTTTTGAGGCATTGTGCTTCTTAAGTTCTTGGATTGATAATGGGGAGAAAGAAAAAGGAATGTTGGAAGGCCGAGACAGTTCTTATAGCAAATAGAGTGTTGTAAAACCAGATGTTTGTGGCACATCTTTCAACTTGTATCTTTTAAGTTTCATGCTATAAGTTCTCCCCTCCCATAATTTTTCTCATCAATAATTCAAGTGACTTGTATCAATATGCATTTCATAGGTATTTTCAATTTAAGCAATTAATAATTGATTCATTAGCAAATAATAATAATAATAGTAATAATAATAATAATAATAACAACAACAACAACAATGTAGCCTAGGGCGGCAGAAGTCCACAACTTTGCTATCTCTATTAGAAGAGTGAAGAACAGTGTCATACTGAGGCCATGGGCGGATCGAGAATTTTGTCTTAGCAGGGGCAGATTTTCAAAATTTTTTAGTGGTTATGACTTGACTTGTGGTTTACAAAGCTGTCTTTCATAGAATGACTCCCCTTATCTTTCACACCTTTCGTGTACTTTGTTTTCATTAATTTTGGGACAAATGACTAATAACTAGCAGTAGGCAACAATCTCCTTTCCTTCTATCTTCTATGTGGGACGGACTAAACTAATAATTAGCAAGTGGCCATTCTCACTTCCTTTTCTCTATGGCGCGCCAATATTTATATGTATATAGCTTACTATATTTGTATAACTTATTTTATATTGGCTTCTTAATTACAGTCGATGTTGTAGTATTGGATCAGATTTGGTTATCACCTACTGAGGCACTGGTGCTAGCGCAACCTCTGCGTTAATCAGACTAGAAAGACCAACTATTATTAATTTTTTTTATCTAGAACTAAGAATCAAACTAAACCAGAACTAAGAACAAAATAACCTACATGATCAGTGTTTTAAAAGGCATCATCGGGTGCGAATTTCTGGCATGCATTGTTGCGCCTCGGAGGAATTTTGCCTCAAAGCTTCTTACAAACTGCCTTCTGCTTATTAGGCGCAAGCCTTTTCAATGAAGCTCACACATTTTGACTGATGCGTACGCCTTTTATGCCCTAGTCATTTAAGGTTAAGTTTTTTTTTTTTTGTTATATCTGCACCACTTTTTCGATAGATCGAGAGTGAGGGAGAAATATATACATCCTATTATTGATAGTGTGGGCCAGACGAGGAGCTAGATAGGGCGGGGGAGGTGAAATTTAACTACATACTGAACTTGTGAGATGGTTAGTGAATCTTGGACGGCGATGGTTTCTGAGATGGAAGATAAATAAAGATAATGAAGAGGCGGCTGGCTTGTGTGGATTTTTGAGAAGTACTTTTAGCTTTAAGTGGGAAAATGACCTGACTAGGTTTGATTGTGTATTTACGTTTTACAACATTATTAATGGGTCTATTACTCTATTAAATTGATGAAACTTTTTTCTCCTTTTCTCATTAAGTTGGTGCTCTTGAACACAAAACTACTAAGGGGGAGATATCTTAATTTAGTAAGTTAGAACATTCCCCCCAAGTTATCTTAATTAGCTCTGTCCCTTAAACTAAAAATGTTGACCTTAAAATGACATAATTTTTTTTATGCTTATATTATTTATTTTATATAATTTAATTTAAGTTGAATTGCATAAAAGGCTTACGCTACGCCTCGCAGCATTGAGGCTTACGCTTTGCCTTTGGACAAGTAACGCCTATGCTTACACCTGCTTTAAAAACACTGTATATGATCATCTTTGAGCACATGATTTTAGTTATTTGTTCATTTGCTTTGTTCTCTAAATAGAGTCTCGAATTGCCTATCTTACTCTATTTTGGTATACAAAGCCTGCAACTGAAAAAAAAAAAACGATATATAGTTCTTTGAAGAATCTATCCTCTAACTTCATTAAACTACATATTGTTACCCATAACCAAAAAGTCAGCATAGGCAAGTCCCGCCCTTTACACAGCTCTATCCATGAGTGAGCTTATAAGAGTTTGTTCGTTATTCTGCAAAGCAGGAGTATTGGTTACATAAACCTTGAGCAGATATGATGTCTAAGTTCTTTTGGTGTATATTCTCAGTGACCAGGATGAGTATGATGTTGTTCGTAAAGTTGGAAGGGGAAAATACAGTGAAGTTTTTGAAGGTATAAATGTGAACAGCAATGAAAGGTGCATAATCAAGATTCTGAAGCCTGTTAAGAAGAAAAAGGTAATCTATTTATTTTTGGAGAAGGAAAAAGTACTGCTTAACTTTATCTCCTATTTAGTCGACCAAAAATTGCATGAAAATTAGTGTGTTAACTGTCATTTCTTTAAAGACGCCTTGTTCAGTTGTTTGAAAATTCAGGTTATAGTTTTAAAATCTCAAAGGTGTTTTTCTTTTGTATGACCAAAGAATTACCATGTTTAACGCTTTCCAATGTGGTTATTATACTTTTTATGGTTCTTCTAGGCTGTTGCATGTTTTAATGCCAAGTATTCACCTGAACAGATCAAGGGCTATTGAATGATGAATGTCATGCTGCTCATGCAGTGTAACATAGTTCCAAGTTATGATGCTTGACAGGGTCCCGCTAATGGGTACAACACGGGTGCGTATCATCCCCACTTTTTCAGTGGATGCAGCTGAAGAAGAAAGCAGTAGTATTTCATTAATTTTGTGGGGTGGGGTGGAAAAGAAGGCGACACAGAAAGCCTGGGGTGGGGGAGAGGAGACGAGGAAGAAGGAGAAGAGTACAGAAAAGCTGCGGGTGGGAGAAAATGAAATGCAACAAAGCCCTAATTTAAAATCTAAAAGTAAATTGGTCTGGTTAAATTATCATTTCTAATGGGCCTTTAAAATAATAAAAGGCTCAAAAGATAACTAATGACAACCCTTTACAGTTGAGCCTTTTGAACTCTCTCTGTTCTTCCAGGCGTTCTTAATGCAATATATTTAATTGTAATAGGGCCATTCAAAGCTATAATTTGAATAATTATTATGATTTTCTGTTATATATGTGTGTATATATGTGTGTATATATGTGTGTATATATATATATATATATATATATATATTTCTGTTACATACCCTCACATCCGTGTCCTAATTTTGGATCCTTTTCAGCCATACTCACGTATCCTAAATTTTGAAAAGTGAAGAGTCGTGCTTCGAGATATGCACCCGTGTTGGACACCCGTACCCGAGTTTGAGCAACATAGGTTCAAAGCTCTATTCTAAAAATCGGTCTGGGCGGCCGCCTAGGCGCTAGTCGGCCCCCGGGCGTTCCGATTATGGCCTGGGCGTTTGGGTGATTAATCGGGCGCCTAGGCAGCCGGGCGGGTGCCTAGGAAGGCAAGCTGGGCGGACGCCTAGGCGTCTGGGCGGGCGCGTAGGCGGGTAAGCCTTTTTTATTTTTTTTATTTTTATTATTTTAGCAGTACTATAAATTCTTAAATTTAGATAGTATGGACTATTTTAGACACACATATATATATATATATATATATTTAAAAATTGTATATATTCTCAATTATATGTTTGTTTAAATATTTAAATATTATATATTTTTAAATTTTTTTACATATATATAATTTTTTATATATAAAATGATTAAAATAATAATAAAAAAATAAATCTGCCTAGTCCGATTAATCACCGGGTAATCATTTGGGCGCTAGGCGTTATTAATCCGAACGCCTAGCGCCTAGCGTTTTTTAGAACCATGGTTCAAAGTATAAGTTGATTGCTGATACGAATTGGAGGCTGGAGCAGAATAGTGATATGCGTGTTTTTAAAGTTAGAATCTATAGCCCATTATGATACACATTTTCTTCTCGAATGCGTTAATTATTATTCCATATCAACTTTATTCTTAGTAAATGAGAATGCAGAAAAATTTGAAATAGTTTAATGTTTTGGTAGCTCATGATGAAGCAAGAGTATTAGCTGTTAACTGTATTTTGGTATCATGTGCAGATAAAGAGGGAGATCAAGATATTGCAGAACCTATGTGGGGGACCCAATATTGTGAAACTCCTAGACATTGTTAGAGATCGGCACTCAAAAACTCCTAGCTTGATATTTGAACTTGTGAATAGTACAGATTTCAAAGTTTTGTACCCTACATTGACAGACTACGACATACGCTACTACATGTTTGAGCTTCTCAAGGTGAGATGAAATGCTTGATTTTCACATTGATATAAAGACAGTCATGCTTCTCTTCCTTCTCTGTAAATTTCTATCTTCCAAATA
Organism: Orobanche coerulescens; assembly: GCA_033398695.1. Taxonomy (NCBI): domain Eukaryota; kingdom Viridiplantae; phylum Streptophyta; class Magnoliopsida; order Lamiales; family Orobanchaceae; genus Orobanche; species Orobanche coerulescens. Next base: position 206,120,109 of record CM065803.1, read on the forward strand.
GAGACAACACATAACTGCTACTATGTTCTCTTTAATGGTATACTTGTTGAATTCTTGATGTGGCTGAGAGAAACTCCTCTATGGCGATCCGGAATGTTGCATATCCAATATCATGAAAGAAATGTAATATTTACTAGGTACTCGTGATCTGTTTTTGAAAAGGCAGTGCACAGCGCGCCTTGCAGAGATTTGGGCAGAAAACGTCACGGGACATGTGCCGATGTGTGGGGGCGCAGGATAGGCGCTCTCCTTTTGACTGGGGCGCACTCGTTTAGAGTTTTACATCCAACTTTTTCGCATTTTTAAAAGACATACGCTTTCTCTGTCTTTTTCTAAAAGCCCAGACTTGTAAACCACCATCTTTTGTGGAGCTAAGCATTAAAAAGAAAAAAAGAAGAAAAAAAGACTTAATCGCACAACTCAATGGATTATCATTTTAGGTGTTATTCTATGTAAACAAAAAATTGCACACACTGCTTACGGCTTAAGCCTTTTTTGGCAGGCCAACGCCTAGGCTTACGCCTTTGCTTTTTCAGACATTGCTCGCGATACAAGAATTATTAGAATACTAATCAGTTATCTCCCGATGTTAACTAATTTTATCCCAAGTTTACTCTAGATCTGGTATGTCAATGTACCTTTTCACATATCAGCAGTCGGCACAAAGGGGGAAAAAGTGTTGTACTGGTGTCCTGATAGAAGAAGCCCTCTTTTCAAAATTAAGAGTCAGATGGAGTTACATTGTTTTTCCTTAATTCGTGGCTTTTATGTTACCTTTTAAGTGGATTTTGTTGCCAGTATTGCTGGGCAGGGATTTTACTGAGGATCTGGAAACTGGTGCTCGTCATTGTCTATGGAAATCTTTTGTTACTTGTTATTTAGGGGGATAAAATCACTACTATGTCGTCTTCCTAATCATTGTCATTTTTACATTTCTGAATCGAAGAATTTCAAGAATCGCTTTCGTCAAAGGAAACAAAAAGAGTTGATATGCTAGAAAGAGAATGATGTGGAGCAATGCTGTTTAACTGTAACTACTTATTTCGTTTTCATCAAGTTTTATGGTGCTGACTGTTTTTGAATGAATGCTTTATGGAAATAATTTTATACATGATTTACATATCATATATATGTCATGATATTTTATATTTGATAGTATTTCTGAGACAGTTCTTTATGCTCCTATAGGCACTAGATTATTGTCATTCACAGGGAATAATGCACAGAGATATTAAGCCTCATAATGTTATGATAGACCATGAGTTGCGGAAGCTTCGCTTGATCGACTGGGGTCTTGCAGAATTTTACCACCCCGGCAAGGAGTATAACGTTCGTGTTGCATCTAGGTAAATCAAAACTATTTTGCTTTAGGATAGGAACTCGTGAGATCTTTCCCAGATACACCTATTCTTCCTTGCTTTTAGGATGCTCGTTGTTGTTCATTATTAAGATTCGGGGTTCCATCTTAACAGTTTAACCTTATTAAGAGGAGTAGCCCAATATCTTTAATAATTGGTCTTTATGAACACCATTTATCGATGTGGGATATATACCCCTAGAAACTCCCCCTCAAGATGATGCCTTATTTGAGCAGACTAATCTTGAAATCCGCGTGCTCATTTCTTAACGGGATCAAATGACTCGACTGCTCGTTGGAGCATATTGGGCTTTCGTACCATGTTAAGATTGGGGCTCCATCTTTAAAACTTAACCTTATTAAGAGGAGTATCCGAAGATCTTTATTAATGCCCATGATATATAATCTTTTAAAATTATTGATAATGTTTTGGGTCTATATTTTTCTATAGAAACTTTGAGGTCCTTTAATTACTGTATTATGTATGGGCTCAAGTTGACTTGGTGGATGTTGCATGCAGTGTTACCATGGCGTCGCGTAGGCAACGCCTAGGCGGCTGGGTTGTTCAGTCAGCCAGCATCGACGCTTATTGCCTCGCCTGAATTTGAGCAAGGCGGAGAAGGCGTTGCCCAGGCGTGTTAGGCGATGCCTGTACGTCTTGTCCGCCATTTTGAATTTTTTTTTTATTAAACGCATTAAACAGAACGTAGAAAAAGTTGTATCAAAAGAAAACCCTAGCCCCAAAGCAAAATAGTCGCTCGCTGTTAGCCAGCCTTCAACCTTTTGACGTCCACCGCTCATCCTCAGCCTTTCGCTGCTCGCGGTCGCTTCTCTTAATCTACCTGTTTTCTATTTTTTTTTTCTTATTTCTTCCGGTCGCATTTTTTACTCTCTTTTAAGAATAAGATTTATCTGGCCGCATTCTTTCTGAACAGTACTAACTACTAACCTACTGGATTAGTGAATATGTTGAAACGGAATTGGGCATGTTTGACTGACGATGCAGTTCGATTTTTTTATTTAAATTTTAACTTGATCCATAATTGCGTCTAATTCTTCTGTATTTAAAATATAATGTATTAAATATCTGTTCTTACGGACAACTTCACTTTGCAGTTTGCAGCGAAATAAATATATATCAGTAAAATATTTTGAAAGTTGAAACAGAATTGGGCCTGTTTGACTTGTTACACTTGTACAATAAGTTCACTTTTTTTTTAACTTGATCAATAAGTGGGTTTATTCTTCTATATTTAAACTTTAATGTACTAAATAAGTGAGTATATTATTATTTTCCATTTTATTAAATGTATTTTAATACGACGTCTAATTGTTGCCTAGGCGAGTAAGCAGTAGGCCACTAGCGCTATGCCTCGCCTTGCCTTGACGCTGTGATAACCTTTGCATCCACCTCTCTCTCTCTCCTCCCCCCGCTCCCGCCTCCCCCCCCCCCCCCTCTCTCTCTCTCGTTCGCTCCCTCCCTCTCCCTCTCCCCCTCCCTCCCTCCCGCCCCCCTCCCCCCTCTCCCTCCCCCTCTCTCGCTCCCTCCCTCCCTCTCTCGCTCGCCCGCTCCCCCCCCACCACCACACACACAATAAGCCATATTATCTCTCGTTCAATAAATTTGTTGGTTTTGTCTTTTTACATTCCACTCCAGAAATTCAAAGTTAGGAGAATCCTGTTAATTTATATTAACGATCGAGAGGATGAAGTTATATTCCTTTTTCTTCGTCCGCTTGGAACAGTGCATTAGCCACTCTTTGTTTGTCTTCAGAATGTAACTGGATAATAGTTAGGCTCTGTTCTTTTGGACTGAATGAATCTGAACTGAACTGAATGGATCTGAACTGAACTGAACTGAACTGAACGGACTTGAACTGTATTGAATTGAATTGAAATATATGTTAAGAGTAAATAATAATAAAAAATAATAATAATAATAATAATAATAATATAAATATTAAAAATAATAAATATAATAAAATAATAATAAATATAATATAATAATAATATAATTACTTACAATCATAATAACAATAATAATACTAATAAATATGCCCCAAATGTCACCAAAGTATCAAATGTCACAAATAATAATAATAATGATGATGATGATGATAATAATAATAATAATAATAAAAAAGTGGAAGGTGCTAAAAAATGCCTCAAATGTCACAAAAGTATCAAATGTCAATTATTATTTCCACTTTCACACTACATAATTTCATAATGCACACGCTTGGGATATCAATTATATAACATGATGCAAATGGTCAAGAAAGAGCAGATTCACTTATGTTTGAAGACGATCGTAAAGAAGCCATGTCCAAGGTCCGAAATGCTTTAGCAAGACAAATTTGGCGAGCAAATCGAACGGAGAGTGATCATGAATATGACAGAAGATGACATGGAAAAAAATGATGAGGGTTTTTAATAGTGATAAGGAGGACTGGTGTTCTTTTGAGGGTTTTTAATTTTTTAATATTTTATAACGTAATATTTGGTGTAATGATATGCTCTTCATAGTAGTCAATGGCGATTAGCGGCCCGTAGCGGTCACGTGCCCGTTTAGCTATATAGCGATAGCGGTACAATAGCGGCCGTTAAATTCAAATATAGCCACAAGTTTGTAAAAAAGTGACGTATATATATATATATATATATATATATATATATATATATATATATATAAAACAAGTAAGGCAATAACTAAATTCATTAAAGTGAAAACATTGACTACCATTTATTTAAAAGAATTGGGAAATATTAAATAAAATTATTAGTTAAAAAAATTAATGCAAACAAAACATAGTGCTAAAATATTAAATGAAAACTACCTGCAAAATAAAAAAATAACAAACAGAATGCTAAGGTAAAAAAATTAAAAACAGAATGCTAAAATACATGAATTATCTAGAAATCTGGAAAGAAATGTGAAAAGAAACAAGAAAAAAAAAACTTACTTTAAAAAGCAGAGGAGGAGGATAACAATCTGGGCGGCGGCGGCGAGGAGGGCTGAGGCACTGGGCGGCGGCGGCGAGGGGGAGAGATGAGTGAACTGGAGTCTGGACTTCGGCGCAGGAGGAAAATACGTAGGAATGAAAAGAAAGAAAAAGAAACCGGGAGTCAGAGGGTTATTTAGGACTGGGCCCTTATTATTTAAAAAAAAAAAAGAAATAACAGAAAGAAAAGGAAACGGGGGAGTCACTCGGGAGGGTAACTAGGACTGGGCCCTTTATTATTTTTCTTAAAAAAAAAAGAAATTTAGCGGCCGCTAAGGCCGCCATCGCTAAACTGAGTTAGCGCTAATAGCGGTGGTTCGCGGCCGCTACTCAGAAACCCTTAGCGTATAGCGGCCGATAGCGATAGGTGGCCGCTACGCCTCGCTAACCGCTATAGTGGCCGTAGCGGCCGCTATTGACTACTATGATGCTCTTGAGCATTCTCATGACTACTGATGAATTTTGATGCCAACTGATTATTCTTAGGACCATCGATGATGCTTGTAAATGCCTTCTCTTTTAAAATGTCTATTATTGCTAATACCACATTATTGTGTTATATAATATTAATGATATTAATAACAATAACGATAATAACTAATAACAATGATAATCATGATAAATAATAATAATAATAATAATAATCAGCAACAACAATAAATATTATTATTAACAATAGGAAATATTATCGGTAATAATAATAGTATTCAACAACAGCAACAATAATAATAATAACAATAATAATAATTAAGATTATTATTAATATTAATAAAAAATATTAATAATAATAATATGAATAAGAAGCATCTTGGCCGAATGGGCCGAATTGAATTGAGCCCAGGCTGAATCGAATGGACTGAATCGAATTGAGTAGGCTGGAAAATCGAAAAATAAGTCCAAAAGAACAGAGCCTTATCCTGGTTGTATTTGTATGTAGATACTTCAAGGGTCCTGAACTTCTTGTTGACTTGCAAGACTATGACTATTCTTTGGACATGTGGAGCCTTGGCTGCATGTTTGCGGGAATGGTGAGAGTTCTGAGTTTCGGTCCTCAGTTTTCTCCTCTTTTCATGTCCTGATCATGTTTTTTGTTCTTGGTGCAGATTTTCCGCAAGGAACCTTTCTTTTATGGACATGATAACCAGGATCAACTTGTCAAAATTGCCAAGGTAAAATTGGCATGTAACTGAACGTTTAAACCTTTGATACTCTATATTTGTGATTCTATTTCCTAAATAGTTTTAACTATGAAATTCCACTATTTGGTATGTTTCCTAACAATTATAAGTTACAAGCGAGATATACATTCATAGTTAAACTAGTAAGTATATAAAAAGGAATATTTACTAAACTATGGGTAGTCACAAAAACACCCGTAGAAGTTAAAAAATTACAACAATATTCTCCCTTAAATTTAAGTGGGTAAATGTAATATTTTTAGGAATCTAATCGAGGGTGTTGAGAGAGTTTTTGCTTATGAAGAGGGAAAATATGATACAGTCAGTGTTTTAAAAATCCCGTCTAGATCGATTAATCTTCTGATTAATCCTAGAAGGTCCTATACCATTCCGATTATGGTCTAGGCACTTGTACTGGGAATTTGGGTGATTAATCGGTCGTCTAGGCTGATTGGGCGGGGGCCTATGAGGGCAAGCTAAGATACTATGGACTACTTTATACATTTATCAATGTTTCAAAATTCCTAGCTACGTGGGGACTAGGCGGATGCCTAGGCGGTTATACGTTTTTGTTTATTTGTTTTGTTCTAATAGTACTTTAAATTCCTAAACTGAGATATTATGGATATTATGGATTCTTTTATATCCATATCAATATTTCAAATTTAATATATAATTGATTATATTTCTATCTAAATGGTTAAATTTTAATTATTTTAAATTATTTTACATAAATATAATTTTTTATATATAATAAAGATTAAAATAATAATAAAAAATAAATCTGTCTATTCCGATTAATCCCCGAGTAATCCTCTGGGAGCTAGGCATTAGTAATCCGAACGCCTAGCGCCTAGCGTTTTTCAGAACCATGGTCCATGGATACGGTCAAACTTCGCGTGTTTTTTTTAGAACTTCTCTTTGTTTTTTTGTAATTACCCTAGACGTCGGTTGGTTTTATTTATGTTTTGTAAATATCACTATAGAAAATATGACCATGCAAGCTGAAGTTAATTCAAATGGTAGAGATGCAATGTTTTGGATCTGTATTAATTTAGCATTTCCTCGTACTGTAAACAATTTCAACGCACTTTCTGATGTGGTTGTCTAAGCTTAATCTTGCTGGTTCTAAAAGTTTCTGAATTAACTGTCACACAACAACATAGTACTGCCTTTGTCAGATGAGTTTTCAATGTAATGTATTAATCTGATGTCAGATTATTTCTTTCAGGTACTTGGGACTGATGAGTTGAATGCATATTTACACAAATACCGACTGGAGCTTGATCCTCGACTTGAAGCTCTCGTCGGGAGGTACGCCGTGAACTAGAAACTCTTCTGTCGAGACTCGATCAAATTCTTTAATGATAGGGGTTGATGTCATAAAGTACCCTTGTAATCACCTAAAATATAAATTACAAAAAGTACCCTTGAGGTCTGGACTAGTTACGAAAAACTCAGCTAACTTTCAAAAGTTAAAAAAAGTTCCCCTGAGATTTTATTTTATTAGCATTTACCCCCTTCATAAACAAACACATTTCAAACGCCCTCCATATTTATAACAGTGTTCTAAAAATCGGCCTAGGCGCTAGAAGGTGCCCCTCCGCCCCGACTACCCCCTAATCGGTTCTGCCAGGCGGTTCGGCGGGTCCTAGGCGGGCTAGGCGGGTTCTAGGCGGGCTAGGCGGATCCTAGGCGGGCTAGGCGGGTCCTAGGTTTTTCCAGATTTTTTTCCATTCTGTCCAGATTTTTTTTTCCTTTTCTATTTTGTTTTTTAACGTTTTTGACAAAACGTGTTTTCGCTGGACCCTCCAACTGTCCTAGGTCATCTCCACATTATCGTTTCTTCCTTTTCACCTTCTCCATCTGCCCAGTCGCTGGACCCGCGCAGTCGCGCACCAGATAATCGCCCAGTCACCTTCTTCTAGTCCAGTTTTTCCATTCCGGCCGTTTCATCATCTTCAGAGTTCCGGCCGTTTCATCATCTTCAGAGTTCTGGTCAGTGTTCTTTTATTTTTCTTTTTTGTATGCATATATAAAACTAAATAAAATATAAAATATATAAAAAAAAACCGCCTAGCGCCTAGCCGCCTAGGCGCCGCCTCCATGGCCTAGGCGCTAGAAGGTCCCCGTCCGCCCGCCTACCGCCTAGCGCCTTTTAGAACATTGATTTATAACACTAAATCGAACATCAGGGGTATTTCGATCTACACATAAAAAATTGTCTTCTTTTTTCATCTGTCTGACAGACACAGCAGAAAACCCTGGTCGAAGTTTATCAGTGCGGACAATCAGCATCTTGTTTCGGCGGAGGTCATGCATTCATTGTATTTTCGTTTTTTTGACTCCCCTTCAAAATTTCGAGCAGCCTGATTTGGGATAATGATGCAGCGAAAATTACAGGAAAACAAATGTGTTCCAACGGATCACCCGTCTTTGGAATATAGCCTTCTCAAACCCTAGATTCTTAGATTGGCTGAATCTAGGGTCTGACAAGGCTGTATTCCAAGGACGGCTGATATGTTGGAACACATTTGTTTTCCTAATAATAAAATTGTTAATTGGCTTTCTCTTCTTTTAATTAGTACTAATTTTCTTGTTTGGTTGTAGCAGGCCATTGATTTCCTTGATAAACTCTTGCGTTATGATCATCAGGATAGGCTCACAACAAGAGAAGCCATGGTAATTTTCACAGCTTTGCCTATTTGAAGGATTTGTTTGGTTTAATTACCGAAAATGTCAAGTTTAGTTTTTTTTTTTTTTAAAAAAACAGCTATATTAAAAAAATACAAGTACATCCCTTGACCTTTATTTCTATTACATATTACACCCTCAAGCGAGGGGGGTTATGTAATATTTATATTAAGGAAGTCTTTGTTATTTTGAAAGATAGATTGCCTTTTTTTTTAGGTCAAATCTGAGGATCCGGATCTGGTGCAGTACAGCACCATGCTGTGCAACAGATCCGTCGTTGGATCACACACACATACGCACACACGCCCCCATGCGGGTGTGTGTAATCCAATGACAGCCACCAGATCCCCATCCCAAATCTGGGGGTAGTATTTTCAGTTATGCCTATATTTTTTAGTATGTGCTTTTATCAAGTCTATTTCTACCATTTTAAACTTAATTTCGGCCTCTCTTTTGGGTTTCTTGCCCTCCAGGTTTGACCTAATTACAACTACCCTAAAATTACAAAAACCCATTTTATTTTGACTACATTAAAAACGCTTTCACATTTATAAAACTACTATAGTCAATCCCTTGATTTTAACATTGAACCAACACTTAGAGAATTTGGTCAAAGTCAAACCCCAAAGGGTATTTTTGCAATTATCCCTTATCTCCTTTATGAGTTTTAACTCCCCTTGCTTAAGTCTTGAAATGCTTTATGATGTTCATAGGGCCATCCTTTTTTCTTGCAAGTGAGGGCTGCAGAAAATATCCGAACACGGACCCAATAGTCGTGCTGCCATGCCTCATACATACCATTGAGTTTTCTGTTGTAATTAAACAAAACCCATCGGATACTTCTTCTTCAATGTTTTACCGTTGCAGTGCAGTTTCATCTTTTATGTGGAAGTTTGTTGTGTATCAGTTAGAATTTAGAAATCAACATCATATTATCTTTGTGATTTCTCTCTCGATTAAAAAAAACAATCACTGTTATTTATCTTGTGTTCTGATTGTTCTAAATATGTTTCACATTGTTTATGCCTTTATGTGCTCGCTCACGAGCCGGCTTAGATCACTTGCACCCCTAAGTGTAACCAACATCTCATCAGGCTGTTGGTTTGCGGCCACGGCGGGCTAACTGGCTTAGCCCTTTTTCTTTTCTAATGATAAAATGTGAAACAGACATGGTGGGCTTATCGGCTCAGTCCTTTTTCTTTTTTAATTATAAAAGGCGAAACTGAGCTGCTGGAAGACGTGCCATGCTCTTGGGCCCTTTTTTCATGGTAAAAAAGCGAACCAAATTCAATACAAAACCAATAGTAGTAGGGTGGATAGAGGCTACTCGGAAATCATAAGGGTTAGGTGCTGGATGCGCGTTATGGATATATCGGATATGGCGCAAGAAGTTTGGTTGGAAATTGATGCTGAGGTGGTTATTGCCATTTGCAAAAAAAAAATCTCAAGGAAGCTGGAGACTGCTGCAGAGCCTTGTTAACAAGATGAAATTGGACATCAAGATCACACACATTACACATAGTCTCTTCCCCCTCTCTCTCTCTCTCTCTCACACACACACACACACACAGCCTGTAAAGGCCAATATTTCATGGGTCGTCAGCCACAATGGCAAAGACATTAAGAATACACATCTACTACGCAATTTGCATTTCGTATTTGCATTTGTAATCGCACTGTACATCGACTTGTATTAATACCACATTCATTGAAGCTAGTATTAATTTTAAGTATATTTTGCAAACGATTTACTCATTATAAATATGGTTCTTAATTTCAACTGAATATACAGAATATTATCTTATAGGTGATGAATAATCAATATAAATTAATAAAAGATATCTTGTAGTGATATTTCTTGTATACTTTTTCTAAATATAATGAGGGATCAGGGCTGCACAAAAAACCCGCCCTGCACCGCAAAGATGGGCGGTGAGGTGCTGTTTGATAGTATATTAGATATTCCTTGCCCTGTACAAAACCTGCACAGTAAAAAAATGCATTGTAGGTGCGGTTCTATTAATATTCCAGTCGTCTTTTCCCGCCCCGCTTCGTCTCTTCCCGCCCCTCAATAACAAGAGAAAAAAACAAAAGAAGAACAAAAAGTCAAAAACGCATTTGGTTCCGTCCCGCACCTCCTCGGCTCTCTCCCTTTCTGCCCTTGAAACTGCGGCACGATGCGGTTCTAAATCGAACAAAGGCTCTGTCCCGCGTAAAACTGAAAATATGGAGTGGGGGCGGTTCCATTCGCCAGAGACGGATCCAGAGGGAGCGAGATGGTAAATATCTAGGCCTCCCTAATTTGGGGGCTCATTTTTTTCAAAAATCAAAAATTTAAATGTAGATCAAAATAATATATAAATAGAGGAAAATAATTATAAAGGTGAATATGCCACGTGTGTTGTTATATACACTTCACTCTATATAACCTACACTCTACTCGATATTTTATATTTTAATCATTATCCTATCCTAATCATTTAATAACTTTCATCTAGTATTAATTTATTATAATCTAATCATTTCACTAACTTTATTATCTAATCATTACATTATTATTACTAACATTATTATTACTAACTTTCAAACTTATTTTTTATAAGATAAATAATACAACAATAATATAAATTTTTTTCATAAGATAATGGTATAAATATTATTACAAGAAAAATATTTTTCGAACATATCCTCCTCAATCTCCTTTTTTATAATTATAAATATTACATAACAAAAATCTGAGACAAAACAAGCAACAACTAATCATCTATAGTCATAAAATTTTTTTGAGTCGGTTTGAGCTGCTTATAAAATTTTAGACGCGACTTATACGTAGTTTGCTATTCAGTTGTTGACGGGGCTTTGTGGCAGATCCATAATGCCGCAATGGGAGGAATTGGATACTCTCCTTCTAAATGTACCATCATATAGTGATTGGTGTATACAAGTGCAACTGTAAGGACATGATGATTTTGAAATTCTTTAGGACCCCTCGAGAGAGGAAAACAAGTTACAGAGCCTTCATTGGTCAAAAAGTGGAGGATCAAACCAAACCTGTTGACTATGAGGATACCTGTCTCAGGCATAAGCATCCAGTGTTCTGTTGGCGCTGGCGATGTAAAGAAAGAAAGTGAATTAAGTACTTTATCGCATCCAACGAAAACTCTAGTGTAGTCGTCATATGAACTCAATAACTCATCTAATAATTGTTGACGAATGTAGAGCCACTCATCTTCACGATACCCGATACAAATGGCTATTGATCGAAAACCATAATTTTCATCGCCCATTACATTTTGTATATGCGTGATGTATGGATGAAAGAATGAGGGAATTTCCTTCAACAACGAACTATGCCAATGGTGATTCCTCGTTCAAGTCAATCTGGTACGAACATTGGCCTATTGGTTCCTCGTTAAAGTCTATCTGGTATGAACATTGGCCTATTGGTTCCTCGTTCAAGTCTATCTGGTACGAACATTGGCCTATTAGTTCCTCGTTTAAGTTTATCTGATGTGAACATTTGCCTATTGGTTCCTCGTTCAAGCCCATGAAGAATGAACTATGCCTAGCCGGTTCACCGTTCAAGTCCACGAATGTTGAACTATGCCTAGGTGATTCCTGATTCAAGTCTGAACAATTGTATCTGTGAGGAGCTTGACTTTGATGCTGAACAAGCTTCACTTTTGGGCGTCCATGGTTATTTTTCTTAACCGAATGTTCATTGATCAAAATTTTTGATGGATCTGTTATCTCCTCCATCCTTCTTAAATAACTGTATTTGACATGATCTGGTTGATTGTTGAATATTTCTTTAAACATTTGCATACAATGATCAACATTAAGTTCACCATATTCCATATATATAGAAGGCTCCAAATCGAGCTTTCTCTAAAAAATCATCAATCGAATCTAACAGAATACGCAAACATGCAGTCAAAAAGACAAAATACCATCGAGTGATTATAAATATAGAAATGTCAATGTTAATCCAATCATTTAAACGTACCTGCACAGACATACATCACAAGTTCGTGAGCACACGGTAATCCAAACTATGTCCGCAATTGACAACCACAGTTCTCAGGAGTTCGTACAAATCCTTTTGACCGATGAAGCTCTTCTAAGATTCATCCATAGCATGCTCTGAAACACGACGCCGCGGTAGTTCGAATAGATGGTCCTTAAACTTTGGCTTATGGATGATTATGCACCTTGTGAAACTTTCTTTGATAGCGTTGCCTTGTGACTTGTAACACCCCCAAAACCGACCGGAAATATTACAACGTCGTGGGCCCTATATTGGAACCCACAAGGCTAAAATTATTTTCGAAAATGTTTAAAAATACCAAAAGGCCAATGACGGTAGTGTTTTAAATACTCAAATATTTTTCAAAACGTTGTTCCTAATTAACGTCATAAAATACCGTTTGAAAGCACAAGGCAAAGACGCCAAAAGGGCATTTAGAAAGTAAACACAAATTGGAAAAATACTAAAAGCCATTATAAAATTTCACACGCAGCGAATAGAGACATAATTAAATACATTTGAAGCGGAATTATAAAAACCAGAAAGAACACTCGAATCCAACCACGCCATAGACAGTATCACCGGAAAGCTCATCCCTTCACGACCGCTACTAGCTCGAACTCCAAGTACCTAAAAGATAAAGCCCACGACGGGGGTCAGCCATAATACTCAACAATGGTAACGATCACATCACATAAACAATTACATATCAATGTAATTTACAGAGTAAGAACATTTCTCACGTAATCTTACCGAAATAACTTTACCAACCCATCGCAATCCATATCAAATCAATTCTTATCATAATCCACGTCTCGCGTTCTTAAATGATGAATGAATTCAAAAGTAACCATCTGTACTGTATCCGAAACGATACCAAGATTCTCAAACATAAACATATCCCCAATATAGAATAATCTTGCCAAGTATGACTCTGTCCGCTGGACCGCACAATCGGATCCCAATCCTGATAAAATCGATATCACATGGCACATCTGTAAACCAACTGTCCCGAGACAATGGCAAGTCCTGGATATCAATGCAAAACATGAAAGTTCACACGATCAATAATGATAAACAACCAATGCATCAAAACGGAATATCAATGACTTGATAACTCCACACAAGATAGACAAAGGATCAACCACGAATGAGAATACCATGATGTGGTAACTCCAACAAGATCAATGAAGGGTCAACCACCGGGAATGCCAACAATACGGTAACTCCAACGAGATCAATAAAGGATCGACAACCAGAAATACCAATGGTACGATAAACTCCAATAAGATTAATAAAGGGTCAACAACCGAGAATACCAACAACACAGTAAACTCTAACAAGATCAATAAGGACCAACAACCGGGAATACCAACGATACGGTAAACTCCAACAAGAGCAATAAGGGATCGACAATCGAGAATACCGACGACACGATAAACTCCAATAGGGATAATAAGGGATCAACAACCGAGAATACCGACGACAAGGTAAACTCCAATAACATCAATCAAGGACTAAAAACCGAGAATACCAATGGTGAGACAACTCCCAAACAGAATCAAAATCAATAACGAACGAGATTACCAATGACAGGGTGAACTCCAAACGAGATTAATAAAGGATCGATATCAAATGAGTTGACCATCGATATGGCAACTCCGGACGAGATTAGTAGAGGTTCAACGATGACAGATACACGAGAGAATAAAATCGTCGACCATATACGGATCATATAAACGGGATTACAAAGACAACCCAAATTCCAAACAGATACGATTATACATGGACTGTAAACGACCAATCAATAAGACTCAAGATGGACATCACGATACTCCCGATCCAGACAGGTGTCCGTGTACAAGCCAGCCACGGGTATTGATCAATACACGTCTGGTCTCGTACCTAATCAGCCTCACGAAGTACGTCTCATGTGCACGGTTCAATATGAGGTCGAAAACAACATATGCTACACATGCCCGTCCCGAAAATCCTACACATGAACGATAAGAACGTATCTGACTCCAGATATGCCACCATACAACATGACAATAAATCTCGAAGAAACGCATATCCAACAAGGATCAGAAGATTTTCCAAGAAGGCAACAATAACTCGATCATGAAATACCGACACGACCACAATGTCATATTCCGTCAGACAACAGTTCACAGCATGCTCAACAATGCGTATGACAATAGCACACAAACTCCCAAGACAGCAGCCAAGGGTCACGGAAGCATCTACTCGGGAATACTCCGGACAATATCACATAAACTCCCAAGGCAGCAGCCAAGGGTCACGGAAGCATCTACTCAGGAATACTCCGGACATAGGTGCCATTTAGGTCTTATCCCCTAACACATCGGCCCAACAGATTATAGCTCAAAGAAAGAGCACATCACAAAACGTAACAAACGATGGTGCACACTCACCATATGAAATATCAACACACACATGCAATAATGCAACATGATGACTACCATAATCTAGCAATATTAATTTACCTCAAGCTGGAGACGCTAACCTTTCCACGATCAACATCCCTGAACAAATACACGGTTATCCGAATAATCCAAAATGAAGTACAGTCCATAACTAATACCAAACCACCACCTCGAGTTCAATGTCGACATGATAACTAACCTTGATATCTAATCTCTCACACAATAGACCAAATATAATTCACGTCTCCGTTTCCACTAGACATCTTTAAAATCATATACATTATGATTTACCTTAGTCCAAGCATAATATACATACCATCATCCCGACAATTCATATTCCATGATACCATTGCTATATGAATCATAAATGAAATGAAAACAAAATCATTTATTAAACATTATGAACTGAGCAAGCATAACTTGCCTTGATACCGATACGATGAAGTTGTTACCAATCACGTCGTCTTCATCTACAAGCTCCGCAGCCCCCACCAAGAGCAATCTACGAATTCTTTGGCCTCAACCGCAACATAACGGTCGTAACCCACGATCAAACATATCAACCTATTGAATTAATCAATCAACAACACTCCGATAACAATCAATAACCGATATGACCAACCAAATCAAACTCGACGGTTCAATGACATCTCGATCATACGAAACCAAACCATTACAATTCATACAAGTTCAAGATTCACAAAAACAACACTGTAATCATCATTACACGAAGAAGAACGTCAACTACAATGTCAAAATCCGAATTGAAGAGAGGAGTTATCCGACATACTTCTTAGAAGATGATATACACAAGTAAACATTTCCCTTGATTAACACGGTGTGAAGAAATCGATGAAAGGAAAGAGCCCCGACCCAACCTCCTTCAAAAGTTCGCTCCTAAATCACAATGATATCAATTCAATAACAATTCTACGAAAACACATAGAATTTCCCAAGTTCTACCCATTGAAGCATTTTATCGGACACTTTGAGGGCATAGTCCAATTTAATCGATTAACGGAGAAATTCTCGAATTTGTTCCACAAAACTTCAAGAGTAATGAATGATTCCGAGATTACAACAAAATTCCATCAATAATCTGAATTAAAACGAAAGAAATCGGCCCAAACATCATGAAGCCTCAAAAATTCCCAAAACCAAGAGTTCAAGTGTTCTTACATTCGATCCGGGCAAAAGATGATGTTAGGCATGAATCAAACTTCCAAAATATGTTGCTCCATGATGTTCTCAATCAAATCCATTAATTTTTGTTGAAGAAATCGCGAATAAACGAAGAAAAAAGATAAAAATGCCAAGTGACCCAGTCCAGGCCTTAAATAGGCGAGACTTGTCGGTACCTTACAGCCGCAACCGGCCATAGCTACCCCGCCTGTCCAATTTGGCCGACACCCTTACGGCCGTTACCGGCACCAGTACGTAATAGGCCCTTACGGCTGCACCCAGCCACAACCTTACGGCCGTTATCGGCCAGTCCTTACGCCCAGCAAGTCACTGCCGACCGTGATCGGTCATCCCTGTGAGTCACTGCCACCGTGATCGGCCATCTAGCGAGTCCTCGGCCACGACTCGTCCAGCTACCTCCTAACGTACGTAACACTTAATACATTGCGTACGTAATACGTATGTTGACTTGCTACAGTAATATACTCGTATTACGTACGTAATACACCCTGTATAGCGTACGTAAACCCATCCGTTGACTCACCTGTCCACATCCGCGCCGAAAGCTGCCGACACATGGGCCCACCTGCCGACCACAGCTCGGACCTGTCCAATTCCTCTTGTTACGTACGTAATGCTTTATGCATAACGTACGTAAATCGTAGAATTTAGCGTATGTAAGTCTTTAAAGCTAGCGTACGTAATGGCCTTCTATACTTGGCTAAAATCCAACTGTTCCTGTCCGTCTCGACATACTGGATACGTCTACGCACATACCGAATACATATGCTCGTCCCAATATCATTCTCATACGATACATCTGATGCACGATATCCTCAAATACAAATGTCAACCAAGTACGACAATTTACAAATACTCCTACAGTATATCCGACATCCAAAAACATAACAAGCATGTAATATGCTAGAATTAAAGTAACCTGACATGCTGGCACTGTAATACCCGAGATTCTCGGTTCTGATTATTTTTGAATTTTTGTCGATTGCGCCGTTCATTTTGTTCTGTTGGCAATTTCTTGAGATTTTTCCCTATGTTGGGTACGGCACGATGTACCGTGTTGTGGTGTTCGTCGGGTACGACTTATCGTTGTGTAAGTCGAGCTAATAGTATGTCTTGCTTTGTTATGTGTTCGTTTTCGACTTGGATCGTTGGTGTTGTCCGTTAATATTTCGTTGCATGTTGTATAATTATTGTTTTGTCGAGGAGTATCGTTTTTGTGCATTTGGTCGACTTTGTAATATCACCACCGGTGCTTATAAAGTCTAAAAATTCTGAGACTTTACAATGTGATAGAGCATCAAATTAGCTTTCCAATGGTTCAAACGACGAGTCAATCGGAGTCCGGACGGAGAAGTTAGGGTCATAATGACAAAGGCTACACTGTCAGAATACGGCCCTGGAATACGACGCTGTTTGCACCGTTTTTGCTGAATCATTTATAATACGGCGCTGGAATACGGCTCTAATTTGGGCCGTGTTCTGAGCCATTTTGTCCAGTTGTATAAATAGGACAGTCGCGTTTTTCTGCCCATTTTCATTTATCTCTCTCGGTTTTTGGGCGATTTGATGGGGATTTCAATCCCTGAGTAGATTATCATCATATTCTTGAAGTATTGATCATGGTTAACAACATCTAATCCATTGTTCTTCGTCGGAATAAGGTAATTCTTCAAAAAAATCCTTTTTCAACTATTTTGGGGTTTTCCTTTTGATTTCAATTTTGGGCCGATTATGATGAATTGGTCATGTAATTCTTGTTGTATTGGTTGTAATCTACGGATTAGTAACTCGTTTATCGATTTCGTTTCACCCGGAACATGATTTTGGCTTTCTTGGAATGAACCCTTGAACCCTTGTAGTTTCTTAGTGTCGATTGAGATTTCGTTTAGTGTTGTTGATTCGTAGCGGTGTTATTCTCGTGGTGATTGTGTTGTTATTGATTTCTCGCGAAGGTGGTCGGTTTTTGGGCTGTTTCGGGGCTGTTTTGGGGCTCTTTCGGTCGATCTGTTTCAGGGCTGTTTCGGCCGAGCCGCTTTCGTCGGAGTATTCACAAATTGATTTCGAGGAAAGTATCTTGTCCATACATTACGTGTTTTGTGGATATATTAGTTGGTAATTTACGATACGTGATTTATGAATGTCTATAATTAACTTTCAAAGGAATCGATGTGCTTTTCAATACTTCCTTAAAAGATGACTCGTATGATTTCGTTGTTAAATATGCTTTTCTAAGTATGTGTGGGGTATCGTTTTGTGTGATTATGACGTTGTAGATTATAGCTTAACCTTTCCTTTAGATATGTATGGAACATATGCCTATTGATGATCATGTGTCATTGTGTCGTTCGGCGTGGTTGGATAGGTATTTTCCCTAGTTACTATGTTATTGGTACTAGCTGCATCATTGAAATTCTAGCATGAATCGTATCGTTACTTGGTCGTGAGTATATGTTGTATGAACTGGCCATTCTAGTAAGGTACCTCGACTATATATATACTGTGATTGACCTTCGAGGCTTGTGGTTTGCAACTGTGATTTTGGAACGTGTGTGTGTGTTGTTCCTTCCACCCGGAGCGTTCGACGGGACGTCTGGGGGTCGATACTAAGGGGTACGGCCATGGAAGTGGACTTGGGTGCGTATGTGGTTGAACTTCCACCCGGAGTGTCCGACGGGATGTCTGGGGGTCGATACTAAGGGGTACGGCTGCGGAAGTGGTTTCCCACCCGGAGCGTTCGACGGGGCGTCTGGGGGCCGATACTAAGGGGTACGGTCGCGGGTTACCAGGTGTAGTTTTCATCTTGAGGATGATGTTGATGTTTTCGTTAATTGTGATATTGTCCGGAGTATCACAATGCTTTGTGCTCGGGGTCGAGAGACATTATATAGCGAGTCTTGGTGCTTGGCTAGAATGGCATAAGATTAATGTGTTATGTGTAATGTGCACTTGTAAGTGAATTGAAGTGGATGATCGGGTCGTGGATCCTGTGTTTTGTGACCGTAATGGTTGGGTCGTGGACCCCATGTTTTGTTATAGGATTTGCATTTTGGAAAATAAACTTTGGGGCTGTGACCCTAAATGGCTTTCGAGGAATTAAGAACTTTTCAATTTCTAATGTTTTCAAAACTCCCAAGATTTGGAAATGTTTTCAAAGTGCTTACTTGCTTCGTTTCTACTTTCAAGACTTGAACTATTTTTAACTAAATATCTCGGGAAGTCTTTCATTGTATTCTCGGAATGTGTTGCGTATGGCTCGTTTTTGCACTTTATACTTGCACTAGCGAAACAGTGGAGTTTTGCTAACCCCTGAGTAATCGGGGGTGGATATCTATATTGTGTCCAGGTACATGCAGGTTTTCGGGAGCAAGACACAGGATCGGTACGAGGGATGATGAAAGACGAATGATACTAATCACACGAAGGCCAGTTTTGGGTTCAGTTAGTCGGAGTCCATTGTATTGTCTTTTCCGCTGTCTTATTGTTCGTTGTTGCAAGTATTTTACCCTTGCGTGGGTATGAGTCTGGATGAGTTTATGTATTTTGATTTGTAAGTCAGTGACGAAAGACTAAATCGGTCTATTGGTTCGTTATTTTGATTCGTCGGTATGTAATGTAATGTGTTGTTTTGATGTCTAGCCTGGTGGATCCTCACGGAGAGGGTCTGCGGCGTGTAATATTCCCGGTTTGATCTGGGGGTGTTACATTTATGGTATCAGAGATTAGGTTGCGGAAACCTAGGCTGTCGGGTCCAGTCGTGTATTGTTGGGTCTTGTCTTGTCAGATTGAGTCTGACT
Source organism: Orobanche coerulescens (assembly GCA_033398695.1). Classification (NCBI taxonomy): domain Eukaryota; kingdom Viridiplantae; phylum Streptophyta; class Magnoliopsida; order Lamiales; family Orobanchaceae; genus Orobanche; species Orobanche coerulescens. Next base: position 206,139,811 of record CM065803.1, read on the forward strand.
GATGTCGTGTCGCGACGCATCGTTTGGAATGAAGGTCGTGATTAGTATCAGGGTGCAGCCATCATCTTCGTGTGATCTGTGGATGTAAGTCTCCCTACTACAGGTTGTACCACGAGCTATACGAGCCTGTGTGATTCTGTGTTATGTAGTTAGTATTTGAAGGTGCATCGTGAGTAAGTGACATATATTTGTTAATTCCCGTTTTGTGCTAGAATGAAGAATGATATTGCTAAATGTATCCTTGTATGAACTGTTTTTCTTGCAAGAGTAACAACCTTGGAATTTTAGTTTGAAGGCTTAGGGAGCCACGTAAATTTTTAAAATGGTCTCCAAGGGAGGAAATTTTTTGATTTTTGTATGATGACCTCAAGGTCAAAATTTTTGAGACTTCAACTACCGATATTTCATTTTCATCTCATACTATAAGTTTTCGAAACACGAGTTTTTAACTCAAATAAGGTCTACAAAATATACTCAAGACGTGACTCTCGTTTGTAACTTTCCGGTTTCATGAATGTTAGTCAGAAGATGTGTATTGATGATGCTCTCGTTGTTGGGAAGTGGTGCCAGTTTTATGATTGAAATAGTAACGTGAATATTGAGTCCATCGGTATGTATGTGTTGAGATAGTCCTCTTTATTGAGAAGTAAAATTTTCATTTTTGTGGGATGATTTTCTTTTGATGGTTGCTTGTGAGATGTTATAATTATGTGAGTCGATGATATTTAGACTCGTATGTTGTTGCTTATTTGTAACCTTTGAGTCTAGTATTACCTCATATATGTTTGCAATCGTGTTGGTGATTAGAGCAGTTAGCACAGGCTTAGTACGAGCCTACCGCGCGCTAACGTGGCATGTTTAGCGAACGTTAATCTTTGTTGTAACGCGCGCTAATCAACCAGGGCAGAGGCTATGGAACCGCATTTTAGCCGTTAGGTCTAACTTTTGCGGTCAATCACCTGTAGTTGTATTCTCTACGTGGTGTCTAGTGATAACAACTGTTGTGCGTGAATGTGTGTTAGGACTTTTCGTATTGCTAGGTGATATTTGATTATGTTTGATGAATTGATAAATTATGTCTGCTGTGTGTGTGTTCAAAAACACTTTCCTGGAAACTTCACAAAGTTTTGATGGTTCGATTAATCGGCGGCTCCGTGTATACTTTGAAAATTATTTGGAATTGGCGAGCCGGCCTTGGATTCTCAAATAAAACCTCGACGGTATTTGAAAGAGTTGTTTTAAAGTACATGTAGACATTTTGTAAAATGTTACCATCCTTGATTTCCATGTAGTGTTGGGAGGATTTTCCAAAATAATTTTTAACGTATTTTTGTATTTTCAGATAATTCGAGTACATGATTTTCAAAAATCTTTCACATCATAAAAATATTTTATTTCAAAAACCAATATGATTTTTATATTCAAAAATATATATTGAAAGATGAAAAATCGCACTCGATGTAAACTTCAAACTCGGATTTGAGAAAATTTCCTGTATTGATTAAAGTATGTACGAATGGTTTGATGACCTTTCGTGGCTACCTTGTTGTTATTAACGTAATGCTGGTGTGTAGTGGCGTGGTGATTTTGACAATGCCGGTTCTACAGAAAATATTATTTAGCCAATGATTTTAAAATGAGATGGTTAAAGTCTGTTGTTTAAAAGTTTTGATGAAGCAACCCGAGGTACCAAAAATACTTTCAAAGTTTTACTTTGAATAGCACACAAATCCAAGGATTTTCAAATGATATCATTTAAAAGAATACCTCGTGGATTTTCTTATCGAGTTGTTAGTAGTTACCTTATGTGATATTGTCGTGCTGAGTTGATACTTTAGCATGTTATTTTTGCGAAGTTGTGGCATCGTATCGAGTGAGAATCCGCTTAGTATGCCGAGGGACAGAGGATGCGGTCGTGACCGCGGTACAGTTGGTCATGGAGATCAGATGCAGGACCAAGAAGATATGGCCGAGAAGGTCGTTATTCCAGCATTTCGTTCTCGTTGTTTAGGTTTCGGGGACGAAACTTCTTTTAAAGGTGATATGATGTAATATCCGCAATTTTCGATTTCGGTAAATTTCTTTTTTGGCAGGAGTCCGTTTTAACGGATCGCTTTGTGACCGTTAAATCATACGTGAATGTTTCATTCTACACTTGTTAACATCCGAGTACGTTTCGGTGTCGTTTTGCTGAGTTCCGTGCTTTTTGGCGACTTTTCCGCATTTGAGGTTGATTCTTGCGAATCTCGTTCGAAATTGTTGTTCGTATTTCCCCGTAAGTCCGTTTAACCTTGTTAGACATTTTGTGAAGTTCGGTTTGGTTATACGTTGTCTTATCGTGATGTTTCAGGCGTTTGGGCCATTTTGTATTTTTCCAAAGTTTTGGGGTGGTTGCCTTCGTATCGTATTTCCCGATCTTCAAGTTATCGGAATCATGTGTCATCTAGAGTTGCTCTGCCTGGATTGTTTCATGTTTTAAGTTTCGGGACGAAACTTCTTTTAAGGAGGGTAGAATGTAATACCCGAGATTCTCGGTTCCGATTATTTTTGAATTTTTGTCGATTGCGCCGTTCATTTTGTTCTGTTGGCAATTTCTTGAGATTTTTCCCTATGTTGGGTACGGCACGATGTACCGTGTTGTGGTGTTCGTCGGGTACGACTTATCGTTGTGTAAGTCGAGCTAATAGTATGTCTTGCTTTGTTATGTGTTCGTTTTGGATTTGGATCGTTGGTGTTGTCCGTTAGTATTTCGTTGCATGTTGTATAATTATTGTTTTGTCGAGGAGTATCGTTTTTGTGCATTTGGTCTACTTTGTAAGATCACCACCGACGCTTATAAAGTCTAAAAATTCTGAAACTTTACAATGTGATAGAGCATCAAATTAGCTTTCCAATGGTTCAAACGGCGAGTCAATCGGAGTCCGGACGGAGAAGTTATGGTCATAATGACAAAGGCTACACTGTCAGAATACGGCCCTGGAATACGACGCTGTTTGCACCGTTTTTGCTGAATCGTTTATAATACGGCACTGGAATACGGCTCTAATTTGGGCCGTGTTCTGAGCCATTTTGTCCAGTTGTATAAATAGGATAGTCGCATTTTTCAGCCCATTTTCACTTCTCCCTCTCGGTTTTTGGGCGATTTGATGGGGATCTCAATCCCTGAGTAGATTATCATCATATTCTTGAAGTATTGATTATGTTTAACAACATCTAATCCATTGTTCTTCGTCGGATTGAGGTAATTCTTCAAAAAAATCCTTTTTCAACTATTTTGGGGTTTTCCTTTTGATTTCAATTCTGGGCCGATTATGATGAATTGGTCATGTAATTCTTGTTGTATTGGTTGTAATCTACGGATTAGTAACTCATTTATCGATTTCGTTTCACCCGGAACATGATTTTGGCTTTCTTGGAACGAACCCTTGAACCCTTGTAGTTTCTTAGTGTTGATTGAGATTTCGTTTAGTGTTGTTGATTCGTAGCGGTGTTATTCTCGTGGTAATTGTGTTGTTATTGATTTCTCGCGAAGGTGGTCGGTTTTTGGGGCTGTTTCGGGGCTGTTTTGGGGCTCTTTCGGCCGAGCTGTTTCGGGGCTGTTTCGGCCGAGCCGCTTTCGTCGGAGTATTCACAAATTGATTTCGAGGCAAGTATCTTGTCCATACATTACGTGTTTTGTGGATATATTAGTTGGTAATTTACGATACGTGATTTATGAATGTCTATAATTAACTTTCAAAGGAATCGATGTGCTTTTCAATACTTCCTTAAAAGATGACTCGTATGATTTCGTTGTTAAATATGCTTTTCTAAGTATGTGTGGGGTATCGTTTTGTGTGATTATGACGTTGTAGATTATAGCTTAACCTTTCCTTTAGATATGTATGGAACATATGCCTATTGATGATCCTGTGTCATTGTGTCGTTCGGCGTGGTTGGATAAGTATTTTCCCTAGTTACTATGTTATTGGTACTAGCTGCATCGTTGAAATTCTAGCATGAATCGTATCGTTACTTGGTCGTGAGTATATGTTGTATGAACTGGCCATTCTAGTAAGGTACCTCGACTATATATATAATGTGATTGACCTCTGAGGCTTGTGGTTTGCAACTGTGATTTTGGAACGTGTGTGTGTGTGTTGTTCCTTCCACCCGGAGCATTCGACGGGACGTCTGGGGGTCGATACTAAGGGGTACGGCCACGGAAGTGGACTTGGGTGCGTGTGTGGTTGAACTTCCACCCGGAGTGTCCGACGGGATGTCTGGGGGTCGATACTAAGGGGTACGGCCGCGGAAGTGGTTTCCCACCCGGAGCGTTCGGCCAGGCGTGCGGGGGCCGATACTAAGGGTGCAGTCGCGGGTTACAGTGTAGTTTTCATCTTGAGGATGATGTTGATGTTTTCGTTAATTGTGATATTGTCCGGAGTATCACAATGCTTTGTGCTCGGGGTCGAGAGACATTATATATCGAGTCTTGGTGCTTGGCTAGAATGGCATAAGATTAATGTGTTATGTGTAATGTGCACTTGTAAGTGAATTGAAGTGGATAATCGGGTCGTGGATCCTGTGTTTTGTGACCGGAATGGTTGGGTCGTGGACCCCATGTTTTGTTAACGGATTTGCATTTTGGAAAATAAACTTTGGGGCTGTGACCCTAAATGGCTTTCGAGGAATTAAGAACTTTTCAATTTCTAATGTTTTCAAAACTCCCAAGATTTGGAAATGTTTTCAAAGTGCTTACTTGCTTCGTTTCTACTTTCAAGACTTGAACTATTTTTAACTAAATATCTCGGGAAGTCTTTCGTTGTATTCTCGGAATGTGTTGTGTATGGCTCGTTTTTGCGCTTTATACTTGCACTAGCGAAACAGTGGAGTTTTGCTAACCCCCGAGTAATCGGGGGGTGGATATCTGTATTGTGTCCAGGTACATGCAGGTTTTCGGGAGCAAGACACAGGATCGGTACGAGGGATGATGAAAGACGAATGATACTAATCACACGAAGGCCAGTTTTGGGTTCAGTTAGTCGGAGTCCATTGTATTGTCTTTTCCGCTGTCTTATTGTTCGTTGTTGCAAGTATTTTACCCTTGCGTGGGTATGAGTCTGGATGAGTTTATGTATTTTGATTTGTAAGTCAGTGACGAAAGACCAAATCGGTCTATTGGTTCGTTATTTTGATTCGTTGGTATGT